>ML660201.1:33264287-33911571 GCA_007570785.1 Antilocapra americana | reverse complement strand
AAAAAAAAAAATTAAAAAAAAATGCGGGAGTTGTGGCTTAATGGTTACAGAATCCCTATTGGGGATAAACAAAAATGTTTTGAAATTAGATAGTGATGGTTGTACCACAGTGTCACTGTACTTATGGCCATCAAACTGTGTAGTCAAAATGGTTAAAATACACATTTTATGGCAATTACATGTTACCACAATGGACAAATAAAAAGCTCCCTGATTTTGAAAAAAATCAGTCCATAGAGCAGTTTTGGAGAAGCACTGGACCAACACATATAAGTCTAGGAGTTTCAGAGACTGAAAAGCCAAAGCTGGGACTTCCCTGGTGGTCCAACAGTAAAGACTCCAAGCTCCCAATGCAGAGGGCTAGGTTAGACCCCTGGTCAGGGAACTAGATTCTGCGTGCTGCAACTAAGACCTGGCACAACCACATAAATAAATAAAATATTAAAAATAAAAACTTCAAGCATATTCATGGCATTAAATTAGAACAAACTAGAGGGTCTTCCTTCAGGTACACTGCTAATTTGTAAGCACAGGTGAACTCCAGGCCTTTTGGGGATCTGCCCAAGCCAATAAAGGACCTCTCTCTGATGACAACAGTCAATGAAATCCAAGGTCTTTCTCCTGGGACAATGGATGATGGGGGACAATTCAGCTCTACTGCCTACTTCCATGCATTATCCATGGGGAAGGTCCATGTCTTTGTGTCAAAGCTACACAATAAAAGCCAACAAATATCCACCTTCCCTTCAGCAGACACCCCAAATTTCATATGCATGTGTGCACTTTTGAGTCTTTGGACTTGCATCCATCTCCAAAAGGTGGGAAAGGAAGAAAAAGGGTACATTTAAGTGTTTTCATCTGTATTCCCTAAAAAGCAGAGCCCAAGCCAAAGGCTTGGTTTCTTTGGGAAATGGTCTCAAGGAGCAGGAGTGAAGGACAGTGTGGCAAATAAGGAAGACAGGAAAAGTCTGTACTAGGAATTATTCTTTAGTTGGACAGGTAGCTATGTGGGCTAGAAATAATCTCTTTTCTCAAAGGACATTCTGAGAAGTCATTTGAGAGAGAAGCCAGGACTGTCTACCCAGGAATTGAAAAAGAAACATTTATTCATTGGCTTAGCTCCTTAGCATCAATGATGACTTCATGAGCATTAACTTCTTGCACTAGGCACATTAGGTTGAGTCTGAAAGGCGTGAGAGAAGATTCAGGGGAGGAAGCAAGAGGCAAGTGGCCCAGAACAAGGACTTAAGGAGATGCAGTGGCAGGCACTGTCTCCACGAAGCTGCTGACACCTGGGTTGACCTCACTGGCAGAGTGGGATGTGCAGCAAAAGGCTAGGCGGAGAGGAGCGACAGTGTATACAAGACGGGTCCAGAGTGATACACGATCAGCCTGCAGTTTCAACCATGTTTAAAACTACTGCATGGAGTCACTGCCTCCCCAGGGACTTCAAATGAGCCACCTACTAAGTGCCAGATAAACCCATACACTTGTCTAAACTCAGAGGAAAATGTCAGGTATCGATTGGCAAAAGAGGCAAAATTGCTCATAATAGAACACCTTTTGTATCTTTGATTTATAACTCTGACCCACTGTAAACCACAGAAAACAAAAAAGCAAATTTTATTCTTTCCATCATTCTTCCCAAGTGGGATGCCTTTCCCCAAATTTCCACTAGTTTCTAAAATGAGAAGCACTCCCTTTTAGGGGTGTGGTGCTGGGGCTGGTGTGGAGCCTGTAACTTTAACTCTGTGGTTCTCAAAGTATGGTTCCAAACTAGCAGCAGCAGCAGAATCTGGAAACTTGTAAACAATTCAGATTCTTAGGTTCCATCCCAGACTTCCTGAATCAGAATGTCGGGGCGGGTGGGGTGGGGTGGTAATCTATCTTAAAGGGTCTCTGGATTCTGATGGTCATTTAAGAACTGCTGCCTCAGAACAGCATTAAACGAATCAGCCACATGCTTTGCCTAGGTTTCAACAATCTCCCATTAGAGAAAGGGGCATGGGACCATGACTCAGTTTTCACTTAATACCAGCAAACACTGAATATGCTTGCATTAGTTTCCTGAGGCTGCTGTGACAAATTATCATAAACCAAGCAGTTTAAAACATCAGAACTTTTTTCTCTTACAGTTCTGGAGGCCAGATGTCCAAAATCAAGGTGTTGGCAGGGCCATGCTCCCTCCACAAGCTTGAAAGGAGGATCCTTCCGTACATCTTCCAGCTTCTGGCAGCTCCTGGAGTTCCTTGGCTTGTGGCCACCTTATTCCAATCCCTGTCTCATTTTCACAGGGTCTTCTCCATCTGTATGTCTCTGTGTGTGTCCCTCTCATTTCTCTTGTAAGAACATTGGTCACTTGATTTAGGGCTTGCTCTAAATCTCAGATGACGTCTATCTGCAAAGACCTCTACTGAGAAGGTCACATTCACAGATATTTGACGTAAGACTTGGACAGATCTTTTTGGGCATCAAAATTCAAACCACTGCAATTCAAAAAAAACTAGAATTTTACATCTTCATAAAAGTCACAAGTTTCTTATTTTTTTACTTCAGGTAAGCAAATCTAAAATCCATAACCATTTGACCACTTTTCCCCTCCACAGGAAACAAACCAACAGAATCACATGTAACTGGGATGTCCAGTTCCCAGCCAGGAGTACAGATGTTATTACCCCACACAGATGCTCCAAAATACAATGACTTCTTATCCCTGCCTGCCACAGAATCTGTGCCCTTCTCCCTTGTTCACCCTAGATGTCCAAGAAGCATATTAATTAAACACAGTCAGATGTCTGGTTGCTCAGAGGTAATATGTGCCCTATGAAGCCAAAAGACATAATTTCTGCCTTACTCACTCACTTCTCAGGGCACCTGCCACCTCTTCTATAAATAAGAAGAGGCTTCATGTTGACCGTGTATCCCAGGGGCCACTTCTGCTGTTGGTCTTCATGCCCTGCTCTCTGTCTTTACCCAGTCTGACCACAGCAATGGGAGAAAGGTGGTTTCTTCTCTACCACATCAGCCCATGCATGACCACAGGCCAGGCCCCTCAATTTAAGCATAAACCTAGTCTCCCACTGAGCCAGTTTTTGTCTTGTTTTGGCATGGGCCATCTTGTTGCAGAATTCTACGGGGCACTATTCACATTCTATTTTCTTGAGACTGGTATCCTCATGTGCCATGCATGATTACTGCCCTGACATAGTCAGACAGCACAGCAATTCCTGAAATTTCTCCAAACCTCAGAATCTTGGCCCTAGTCCCCTCCAGCCTCACTGTGAAGAAAGTTCTCTCTTCCCCTCAAAGTCAACTGGCAATGGAGCCATTCATTCCATTCAGGGGAAGCACCGCCCAGGCCTCATCCCCAGGTCTGTGGTCTGACCCCTACAGCCCAGGAAGACACTTACCCAAAGCTCTGAAATTCTACCAGGTCCCCAACTAAAGATTACTTCACTTGTATAAGTGTAATCATTAAAAGGAAGGGCTTCCTGGGTGGCTCAGTGGTAAAGAATCTGCCTGCTAATGCAGGAGACATGGTTTGATCCCTGGGTCAGGAAGATCCCCTGGAAAAGTGAAAGTCTACCCACTCCAGTATTCTTGCCTGGAAAGACCCATGGAGAGAGGAGCCTGGCAGGCTACCATCTATAGGGTCACAAAGAGTTGAACACAACTTAGCAACTAAACAAAAGACATTAAAGGTATTAGACATAGTGTCAGAAACATAAATAGTTTTTAAGACAGGAAAGTCAACTTTTTTTTGGCTGCACTGTGAGGCATGTGGGATCTCAGTCTCCTGCCCAGGTACTGAACCTTTGCTCCCTGCAGAGGAAGTGCTGAGTCTAACTCCTGGACCACCAGGGCTGTCCCAGAGTAGACTCTCCTTTGTACTTGCCAAAGATGAGTCAGAAGGTATCATCGGGAAATGGGGTAAACATGGATTGGCCCCAGAACTGCCAATTTTGAATCTCCCTGGGGATCACAGGTAGGATGTCATATGGATCGGATCCAATGGCTTGATTACTTGGTCCTTGTCCTTTCCTAGACAGTCCCTATTGGAAGAGAGCAAGAGGAAGCAATGTGGTGTTCCATTTGGAGGGTAAATACCCATGTCCTGCCTGGAGTTCAAGCAGCAAGTCAGAGGGACCTCCTGCTCTCATTTGACATCTCATCACTTCCCCCAGCAGAACTGGGTTCTAGGCTTGAAAGCTGGGTGACGAATTTTACCTAAAAAAGAAGGATCTTGATGGGAGTCAGGCTGGAAGGAAAAGTAACCGGAGTCAACCAGGTTGACTCATCTCTTTCTTTGGCTCAGCCTACTTGGGTTTCATTTATTCATTTACACTTGGGTTTCATTTCCCTTCTTAGTGAAGGAGAACTGCCCTTGGCCTCTCACATGTTACATCTTTTTTTCTATCTGGGGCATAGAGAGAGACAAACACGTCCAAGGGTAAACAGCTGCCAAAAGGCAGAGCCAAGATATAATATGTGAGCAGTCTAAATCTGTGCATTGTTTCCTTTTAAAAGATCCCAGGTCCCTAGAAGCATCTGAATTGCTGTTTAGTTGCTAAGTCATGTCTGACTTTCTTGTGACCTCATGGACTGTAGCCATGGCTACAGGCTCCTCTGTCCTTGGGATTTCCCAGGCGAGAATAATGGAGAGGGTTGCTATTTCCTTATTCAGGGGATCTTCTTGACCCAAGGATTGAATCTGTGTCTCTTGCACTGGCAGGCAGATTCTTTGCCATAGAGCCACCAGGGAAGCCCATAGAAGCATCTGAATAGTACCAGTCAAATCCTTCACCTGTTGGTTGGTTCCAAATTGACTTTCCTACTGTCTTTCTCTGTCTGACTTATTTCACTAAGCATAACGCCCTCTGGTCCATACATGCTGTTGCAACTGACAAAATTCCGTTTTTTTAATGTCTGAATATTATTCCATTGTGTGTGTGCACATGTATATATATGTACCTACATACCACCACATCTTTCTCTCTATTCCAATGTCGATGGATACTTATGCTGTTTCTGTATTTTAGTTATTTAAGTTATTGCAAATGATACATAAATAATATCTTGGCTATTGCTATGAACATTAGGGTTTGCCTCAGTTTTTTGAAAAAAGTCATTCAAAAGATGGTGCATATGGCATTAATTTGCAAAACAGAACTGGAAGGAGGAGGAGGGCCGCCCTGATGATGTGAGAGACTTTCAGGGGAACATGTGTAACCTCATGTGTGAGGTTGGGTCTACTCAAAATACTGGCCTAGCAATTGAGACTCTAGAAGGGACAAAGGCAGGGCGGGATGCTGGAGAATTTCCTCCCATCCCAGCCCCTTGAGGGTAGTCAGCTCTGTAGTCACAGCTGTGTGGTGACCAGGTCGGGGCGGGGGGTCAGGAGGTAGAGAGCGCTGGCAGGAGAAGGGGCAAATGGGCGGCTGGGCACTTGTGCTGCCCTTCTGAGCAGAGGGCACTGCCTGGACACTACTCTGTGTGGTCCCAGATGATACTCTGAGGACCAGATGGAGGAAGCAGACTTTTTCTCTTGAGTTACGGGGCTGTTGCAGTGTGGGCTTTAGTTAGGACACTTGGGAGCGTCTCTTTGCAGAGTCAGTGACCCTTTCAAAAGCACTCACTGTATTGACCCAGACTGGAGATGTTTAACACAGGTCAGGCTAGCAAGCCATGCCTAAAACCACTGATTAAAAAGGAAACTACGGGATGCTGACCCAGGAGGAGAGGAAGAGAAACGCAAGGGAGGAAACAGCTTTTCTGAAGGATGAGTTTTGGCAAGGGAGGAGGGTAGGGGTCATCTCCTCAGTTCAAGTAAGAAACAAGGTGGTGGGAATTTCCAGGGGGAGCCCCAGAAGTGATGGTGAGACAAGAAGACTGGTGAGTAGCCACGGGCTCTGGGAAAGGGAGGGTTGAGGAGTTAATATACTGAGGGGGGACTTGAATCTTTTGCCATGCCTTATTTTTCTTACTAGATAACTCAGATAACTAGATGATTAGAACATTTTCTTTCCACAAGCCAAATTTCAGCTTGAAATTTGACAGGAGAAAAGCAGAGCTTCAAGAGAGCAGGAAGGTTATCTGACTTATTCATTGCTTCATCCCCAGTCCTAGAATAATACACACAGGAGGTCGAATCCAGCTTAGTGATTTTCTCCCACAGATTCTGTCTTTGTATGAGGGAGGAGGTCTTTTCCAGTTTTTCAAGGGCAGTATTTTGGGTGATGGGAGCTTCATGCAGTCTGGATAATCTCTGCATGAGTCATTACATTCTTACATTTATTCTTTTCATCCAATAAATCATTGGGAGGCACCTACTTTGTACACACACTGAGCTTAGCATGTGTGAATACACTGGTAAGAAAAATACAGAGGTGTGCACTGGCTTGGAGCTTATGGGCTCACAGATTGTAGTTCTCCAAGGCCACAGCTGTGGACTGAGGCTGTAACTAGTCAAACAACGTAATGAAACCAAAGCAAGCAAGTCAAAAAAGAAACAACCAAAACACTGGCCCTGTGGCCTTCAGAACTTCTCATGGTCATGAACTCACATGACTAGATGGTCTAGGCAAGGAGGACTCTTGAAAGGATTAAATTGGTTTCCATGTATTAGTCGCAATAGGCTGTTTTGCTATAGCAACAAACTAATACTGAAACCTCTACAGTTTAATACAACAAAGGTGTTCAGCTGATCCTTGAACAACTCAGGTTTGGACTATGCGGATACACTTAATACATGGTCTGTTTTCAGTTGTAAATACAACAGTACTACATCATTGAAGGTTGAATCTAAGGATGCAGAATCTCAGGTCCAGAGGAAGCACAGATATGGAGAAACCACACATTCCAGACTCCACTATAAATTATATTCAGATTTTCAACTGGATGACATGTTGGAACCTCAAGTTGTTCAAGGGCCAGCTGAATTGCTTATTGAAACAAGGCTGCTTAAGCATGTCTTCTTCTGCGCAGTGACTCAGGGATCCGGTCTGCTCCCATCCAGTGATTCAGTGTCTCACCCTGGGCATCCTGGTCACCGTGGTAAGATTGCAGGCAAATGCCTAGGGGTGACACCTCACTTTCCTTCAGTTCTCTGACCAGTACTAGTCACATGACCCCACCCACTGCTAAGGGGTGGGGATGCAGGAGGCAACACAGGGCTCTTCAGTGAGCAGCATACATCTCAACCACACCCATGCTTTACACAAAATGCCCCCTGAATCATCATTCCGCAGAACTGAAAAACAACATTGAAAGAGTTGATAGATGAGATTATAGGACAGATTTTGCAAATAAATGAGCTAATTTTCTTCCTGGGCTCTTTATCTGGGAATAATTAGGAAATGAAAGGAATACTGTTAGTTCTGTTTCTAGCTCAGAGGAATTTCATGTTGACTTCAGAGCCCTTCAGGCCTCCCTGATAGCTCAGCTGGTAAAGAACCTGCCTGCAAAGCAGGTGATCCTGGTTCAATTTCTGGGTGGGGAAGATCTGCTGGAGAAGGGATAGGCTACATTCTAGTATTTTTGGACTTCCCTTGTGGCTCATCTGGTAAAGAATTCGCCTGCAGTGTGGGAGACCTGGGTTTGATCCCTGGGTTGGGAAGATTCCCGGGAGAAGGGAAAGGCTACCCATTCCAATATTCTGGCCTGGAGAATTCCATGGACTATATATAGTCCATGGGGTCACAAAGAGTCGGACATGACTCAGTGATTTTCACTTTCATTTTTCAGAGCCCTTTGATCTCTCTTACAGGTCAGAAAAACTTCCTCTTCACGTGTACTTTTTCAGAGGGTAAAGTTTGTTTTTCCACCTCAGTAAAGAGAGGTGAGAGAAAACTCTAGATTGTAGAAGAATAAAATTGGTTTCAATGCCTCTAAAAGTCTTATGGCAGTACCATTACCTACCTTTTGAATGTATGCCTTTGCAAACCTCTGTCCACTGGAATCCCGTTTATAATAAGCACAGTTGATTGTACCTGAAACATCAGAATAACATTTGCTTTTGCTAGATTCACTTTTTGTTACTGGATAGAAAGCATCAACTTCCTTCTCTGTGTTTCTTCTGCCACTTTTATTAAGGACTGTACCATCTCATTTACTTGTAATTCGCTTGCAGATTTCTATTATCTACTAAGTGTGCCCTGATTCTGTCCAGGCTTGTTCAGATATATCTTCTAATCAACAGTCATGTAATTAGCACTCGACTCATGAAAGAAGAATATTGAAATATGATAATTTATCCCATTTGCTAATATAAGTTTATTCCTAGGGAGCATTTTCCAGATCAATATGAATTTGCCTCTTCTTAAACCTTCACTTCCCAGGGATCATTGTTTCATTAAATGATAAACTGATTATGATTCCGTGGCATGAACTCTTAACTTGGGTTTTTGCATTTTGAGTTGACAGTACTTGAAATGTTGATAGCTTCCTTGTGGAGTCCAAGGACATCATTACTATTTGAAACTGGAAAATACTATGCTTAGAGGGTTTTTGTTAATTTGGGGCGAAATTCAGAAATGCAAACCTGATCACAGCCACAGGCACTAACAGGGAGCTTTGAGTGAAATTTTGCCCTGTAGCAACCCAGCATCCAGAAGACAGGAGCGCTTATCTTAGAATGAACGTGAAGCAGCGGAGGCAATGCACACATCCAAGTGTAGAAGGCTGAGCTCTGCTTTCCTTCCTCCCTTTTAATTTACTCAATCAGGAATTTTGAGGAATCTTCCTTTTAATATTTCTTCAAAATATTTTTTGAGGCTCTACTATGTTAGGCCCCAGAGGAACAGGCTGCAAAGAGCCTGGGCTCTTGTGGGATACAGGCTGAAATGGGGAAGAAGTATAAACTCACAAGTCCCAGGGAGTCCGAGGCAGAGATACATATTTCCAAGTGGCCAGGACCACCCTGGAGGACGAGGTGTAAGCTGAGCCCTGAAGAATGAGGAATAGTCAGGCAGGTGAAGAACAGGTAGAACAGGGAAGGCAGGCAGGGACGTATGAGTTTTTAAGTTGGATAGAACAGCAGGTCTGAAGGGCTGGATGCAAGGCAGAGTGTGTGTGGGGTGATGTGGACTGATCACTTGGTTGGACTTTAATACTGCTTTTTTATCATATGCACCCTATGCAGTGCTTTCCAGCAATCATGGCTTGTGTGTTCGTGTCTGGACATCTCTCTGAGACAAAATGAGCTGCAGACAGAGAAGTGTCAGATATGAGACCTGGCCTCATCATAAAGGTTTCCTGAGTATGGGCCCTGACCATAAGAACAGATACAGTGACTTTCAGAGTCATCCTCTTACCTGGTCTGAGGCCACCAGTTGGATGGAATTCATACAGTCGATGAAGTCAGATGAAAAGACCACTGTGGTCCTGCAATTTTAGAGAAAAAATTCATCTAGTATCAGAGACTGCATAGTATGCGGGCAGTTTGGATATTTAGTAAAGCAAAGGGAAAAACAAACAGGGCAGATTAGCTGATAGATTTGTATGATAAAGAGCAGGAGAGGGAACAGGGACTACTGGACAGACAAAGTCTGTGTACAGGGTATGTTTCAGGGTAGAAGAGACAGAACTGGTGGGAAAAGTTGGCATCCATCTATAGAATAAAAAGGGGGCAGCCATGGAAAGAGAATTTTAAGATGCTTGCTATGCATTAAAAAATTCATCTCCTCCTTTGCCATTTTGTTGCAGAAAGGGGGACCCCTTTCAGGGCTCTTGTCTAACACTTGGAAATGAACTGTCCAAGGAGACACATATGCTGACAAAGCAAGAGATTTTATTGGGAAAGGGCACCCAGGTGGAAAGCAGTAGGGTAAGGAACCCAGGAGAACAGCTCTGCCATGTAGCTGGTAGTCTCGGGTTTTATGGTGATGGGATTAGTTTCCGGGTTGTCTTTAGCCAACCATTCCGACTCTGAGTCCTTCCTGGTGGTGCATGCCTAGTTCAGCCAAGATGGATGCCAGAGAGAAGGATTTGGGGAGGTGGATTTTGGTAGGACGTGTGGTGTTTCCTTTTGACCTTTCCTGAATTCTTCTGGTTGGTGGTGGCTTATTAGTTCGGTGTCCCTTACCAGGACCTCTTGTCGTAAAACAACTCATGCAAACGGTTACTGTGGTGCTTGGCCAGGGTGGGCAGTTTCAGTCAGTGTGCTTCCCCTAACCATTTCCTTCAGAGATAGTACAGGTTTGAAATACTGGCTGATATTTTTTCGTTCCTGAATGGTGCTTCTTCAAATGCAATACCTGCCTAATACTGGGCCAAATGGAGGCATAGGTCTGGAGAACGGTAGAAACTCTCACTTGAGATGGTAGCTCCAATTCAGTAAGTATGGTGTGCACGCCTGTTTAACAATACAATCAGTAGGTAGCAATCCTGGTTCGTCCCCGTGGGATCTTACTAAGAGAGGTGCTACAGGAGGTACATTTTGGTGTGTCTGTCCAGCCCATGACTTTCTCTATCTGAAAACTCTTTCCTTACCCACAAGAACCAGCACTTGAGCAGCATGCTGGCACCAAGGAGTCACCTGGTCTCCTCCAACAGTTGATTCAACCAGGAATGAGCATGTGACCCAAGTTGGTCCAATCAAGACAATTGAAGGGAAAAAGGTATTTAACAATTGGGATAATTTTTTTTTTTCTAATGTCTTTGTGGCTTTCTTCTTCCTGGTTCCAAGCTCTCAAGAAGGGGCTGCCCTTGATTCCTTTAAGACACATAGTCCCCCTCAAATAAACTCTCTGTCTCTTTCCATTATGCTCAAGTTCCTTTGAAGTAAGCTTCAACCACCTAAAATCCAAAGAATGTGGCCTGAGACGATTGCCTTTTATGGTCCAAATTCCTCTAGCTATTGGGATTACTTTCTGGTACAGTTTTCTGTGTTTGCTAACTTCTGTGTTAATGGTACAAAGCCGCCCATCAACCCTGATCCAATAAAACAGATCAACCCTTAAGATGTGTGTTATCTCCAGAATCAGCCAGCCTAGCAGGAAAACAAGTATCTGCTAGTATTTTGTTGAGAAAGCTCTCCTCCTGCTGAGAACGATTGTGTCATTTAATGGCTTAACCACTTCCGGCTAAGCTTCAGCCTGCGTTTCTCTTTGATTATTTTTCTATTGCATCTTCTCCTAAGGTTTCTTTCCTGGTGTCTTGCCTGGACATCTCTCTCAGACAAAACCAGCTGTGGTTAGAAGTGACATTGATACTAGTTTTCCAAAGAGGCTGATGTTTTTCATTCTGGGCCATTAGGAATCCTGTGTACTTTACGCATATGGTGAATGAACATTCAAGAAGCAGACCTTTCCAGACTGAAGCTCTGTCACACAAGCTGGTTGCATTTAGCAGAGAAGGGCTCACTCACAGGAGATGAAGGATTCCCCATGATCAGAGAGGCTCAGAGGAGTTTTTCCTAATAGGTCTTCTCAGATCCCTAGATGTCTATTGAAAAATTCAGTTTCCCAGGTTTTCCTGAATCAGACTTTCTAGGGATGGGGCCATGGACTCTAGATATTTAATAACCTACCTAGGTAATTTTGATCTGTGAAAGCCTCTGGCTACATGAGCCAAAAGTAGCAAGTTTTTAATCCTAACATAATTGTTAGATGGCAATTTTAAAATTAGCTTAAAATAGAGCAGGACCCTAAAGTCCTTTTCCATTCCCATCCCTATGCCCTCTGCCTGTCTTGTGTCTGTTAAAAAGAAAAACAAAACCACAAAAGCTTGGTCAAAGAATAAAATTAATCAGAGAAGTGAGAAAAAGCAGACACAAAGGAAAACAGTCAAACAAGACAAAACAATAGTTTACTCGTTAAGTAAAATCAAGAACCTTTAGTTCCTCCTCAATGGCTATAGATACTACTCTGGGCCATATCCTTTGAGCTGTTTCTTAGATAATGAAACTTCCACTAGGTGGAAGAGGCTAACTCCCTGAGGACCAGACTGTAGACATGACATAAGCTGCCGCAATTCTGAGAACTGGCCTCAAACAAATGGAAACAAACTGACCCTGGAACTGAAGATACCTGAATCAAGATGACGCTGGTCAAAACACCGATGACCAATTCCATTGGTGCTGTCTCTGCCTGTAGCCCCCTCCCTCTGCCGGTACACCCCTGAAACTCCCCTCTAAATCTCTTGCCCACTGACTGTCGGTTGTGGGAGGTGGTGTGTGCGTGGATTTGGTCTTCGGACATGTCTGTCCTCTCCCCTTGCTATTACTAGACTCTGAAATAAAGCAACCTTTCCTTCCCACCAACCTAGCATCTCAAGCATAGGCTTCTGAGTAATGCGCAGCCAGACCGCACTTTTCATAACAAGCTCACCCTCTTCATCAATGCTGTGCATCACTCCACATATCTCTTTGATATACAGTGATATATATCTCTCAGAAAAAGAAAAGTCAGTTAAACTATATTTCTCTGATGATTGTCATTCCTAGGCAAGAGTGAATATACCTGAGAGCCTTCAAAACTGCATTCTCAACTCCAGGCTCAGATGACTCCATCCTGACCAAAGGGCTTGTGACTCAGCTTCTTCAGGAGTGGGTGGGCTTGGGAGACCTGCTCCTAGCTACATCAAACCAAAAAGGAGGGTCATGCTGAAGGAGCAGATTCTAGGATTTCCCTGCTGGGTCAGTGGTTAAGACTCCATCTGCCAGTGCAGGGGACCCGGGTTCGATTCCTGGTCCAGGAGATTCCACATGTTATCGAGCCACCAAGCCCTTGCATCACAACTTCTGGGGCAGCAGAGGATAAGATGGTTAGACAGCATCATTGATTCAACGGATGTGGTTTTGAATAAACTCTGGGATATAGTGGAGAACAAAGGAGCCTGGTGTGCCGCAGTACATGGGGTCACAAAGAGTTGGACACAACTTAGCAGCTGAACAACTACTGAGCCCATGCGCCTGGAGCTCGTGCTCCACAACAAGACGTCTGCTCTCCACAACTAGAGAAAGCCTGCACATAGCAATGAAGATCTAGTGCAGCCAAACATAAATAGTTTTTAAAAAGCAGATTCTGGGGTTCTACACCAGACCCATTGAATCAGAACCTCTGTGGGAGACCTACAATATTTAATCAACTCTGCAAGCAATTCTTAACTATTGTCAACATTCAGGCCTTTCCGGGGTGTCACAAAATCCCACTAAATGCTTACATTAGAAGACAATGAACACTCTCAGACATGATATTAATGATATCCAGTTTCTGCCTTCCTTTCTCTTTGGGTGGGATAGTAGTAGCAAAAACAGCGGCAACCACCACCACCACCACCAGAAACCACCATTAACATATGCCACGCTCTTACAAGGGCAGACACAGTGCCAAGAGCTTCATCTGCATTATTTCAATAAACCCAAACGACAATCCCACTATGCTCACGTGTGTCAGATAAAACCCAAGACACAGAGAGGACGCAGACATTTCCCAATGTGACGCAACTAGCAAGTGGTTGAGATGGAACTGAAAACAAAAGGGGAGCGCAGCAAAACAAAAGGTGTCATAGCTGGCATTCAGAATTCATCCTTCATGGCTGAATTAGGGTTGCAAGGAACACTTCAGAGCAAAGAGCAGCTTGTGCAGATTTGTAATGTAACCATCCATAAACACAGGGAGTGTGCGAAGGACACAAATCCTGCAGTAATACCAGAGCAGCACCTCCAAGAAAGGAACTGGCATCTGTGTGGAGGTGAGGGAGTTGTGGGGACCAGTTCCTCGGGGTCATTTCACATCTCTGTGCTCATATCCATCTTTGCTTTTGGACCTTTCCTCAGCTGGAACTTCTGCTTTCCTCATCTTCTACTGCTTTTCTCATCTTCAACTTCTTCATCCTTCACATCCTTCATTTTATCATGATGTGCATTGACCTGACTCCTCCAGCCCACTCTCCCGACACATTCTCTTAGCTTCACCTCCACTGCCTCTTGGAGTTTTTGTTTTTATTGCCATATAGTTGGTTCACAATGCTGTGTTCATTTTTGCTGTACAGAAAGTGATTCGGTTACACATACATATATACCCCCACACACATTATTTTTCATATTCATTATGGTTTATTATAAGATATTAAATATACTTTCCTGTGCTATACAATAGGACCTTGTTGTTCATCCATTCTATATATGATAGTTTCCACCTGCATATCCTAGACTCCCAATCCATTCTCCCTCCATCTTGGCAATCACAAGTCTGCTCTCCATGTGGTTGAGTCTGTTTCATAGATAGGTTCATTGGTGTCATCGTTTAGATTCCACATGTGATATTATATGGTATTTGTCTTTGTCTAAATTGCTTCACTTAGTATGATAATCTCTAGGTCCATCCATGTTGCTGCAAATGACATCATTTCATTCTTTCTTATGGCTGAGTAATATTTTATTCTGTATAGATACCACACCTTTTAAAATTGCACTACTTAACTTTTATTTAGTAGCAAAATTTGATTATGATTTGTGTATTGTCACCACAGTTTCTTTTTTTAACTGTTTATTTTGTCGTGGAGTATAGCCAATTAACAATGTGGAGACAGACCGCTTCAGATGAACAGCGAAGGGACTCAGTCATACATATGCCCTTACCCATCGTCTCCCAAACTCTCCTCCCCTCCAGGCTGCCACATAACCATGTGCTATGCAGTAGGACCATGTGCCATGCAGCTGGTCATCCATTTTAACATAGCAGTGCATGCCGTATCTTCTTTATCCATTCCTCTGTCAATGGACATTTAGGTTGTTTTCAAGTCTCGGCCATCTTAAACAGCGCTGCAGTGAACACTGCAGCGCATCTGACGTTTCAAGTTATAATATTCTCCAGATTTATGCTCAGGAATGGGATTGTAGGATCATATGGCAACTATATTTTTAGTTTTTTGAGAAGCCTCCATACTGTATTCCAGAGTGGCTGTGCCATTTACATGGAACTTCTTAATTTATCTTCTTAAGAGAGAGAATCCAAATGGTCCACTTTACCATGTCATGCTAGGTCACTTACAGATTATGGGTTGGCTGCCTTTCTTTTTTTTTTTTTTTCCCGCTCTTGATTCCTATTGTTCTGTTGAGGCGCAGGAAGAAGGGGCTCATATAGTGAAACCATGGGTGCCTGAGGGCCACGCCCCCCAGGAGGGTGTGTGAGCAGACTGACACAGTCACTGCCATCCCTAAAGCCTGCATCCAAAGGCTCTCATAGGGCTTATAATAACTCCCATCTGCAGCGCCCAAGTCCTCGTGCTTAGGGTGGGTGGGACTACTTACTGTTCCAGATTTCTCATCTAGTAGAAAGTCAAGTTCACAAACTTCTTTAGGATAGGGATCTTTGCTTTGTATATATTGCTGTTTTCTAAGTGCCCAGCACAGAGCAGGTTCTCAGTAGCATTTGCTGAGTGAATGAATAAACAATATTGCAGTATCCAGCAGCTCCCAAATGTTGTGAATCAGACATGGGGAAATCTAATTTACATGCTGCTTTGGTCTTGGCTCCCAGACAGTATTAATAGCATCCTAACCAGAAAACAGCCATGCATAGAACTCTTCACACAATTCACTTATTATTTGCTTAGAAGCAAATATAAATATTTTCAGCCATCTGTTGGTTTCAATTCCTGCTAATAAGTGAAAATTAACTGTGTGGCCCAGGGTTGAAGTCAGCTTCAAGAATCCTGCAGGAATGAAGATACTAAGAAGGTACAAAGCATTTTAACTGGTGGTTCTTAACGAGCAGTGCTTTTTGTCCTCAGGAGACCCTCAGCTAAGGGTGGAAATTTGTTTTGTTTTTTTTTTAAATCATGGTAAAATAAAGATAACATAAAATGTGCCACTGTTGAATGTACAGTTCAGCAGTAAGTACACTTACACTGCTGTACAACAAATCTCCAGAATTCTCATTTTGAAACAGAAAATGTATACTCAAACAAATATCTTCCCACGAGCTCTTAGCAGTCCCAGGTGACCACCTTTTCACTTCCTGTCTGTGATTTTAGCTACTTGAGTAACTTATAATGGCAGAATTACACACATCTTTTTGTGACTGACTCATTTCACTCAGCTCAGGGTCCTCAAGTTTATCCATGTTGCACTATGTGTCACGATTTCCTTCCTTTTAAAGGGTGAAGAGCAATTCATTGTATGTTTGGATCACATTTGGTCCACATCCGTGGACATCTGGGTTGCCTCTTTTAGCTATTGTGAATAATGCTATCAACATAGGTGTACTAATCTCTCTTTGAAGCCCAGTTTTCAATTATTTTGGGTATATACCCAGAAGCAGAAGTTCTGGATCATATGGTAGTTCTGTTTTTGTTTTTTTTTTTGAGGAATTCCCATACTGTTTGTCACAGAAGATGCACTGCTTTATATTCTTACCAATAGTGCAAACGTTTTCCAGTTTCTCCCCATCCATGCTCACATGTTATTTTCTTTTTCTTTCTTCTTTTCTAAAAAAAAAATCCTAATGGGTGTGGTGTGTGCAAACATTTTTAGTTGTCACAACTTGGGGCAGGGTGCTACTGGCATCTAATAAGTAGAGGTCAGCAATAGTGTTAAACATACTACTATGCACAGGATGGTTCTATGCCACAAAGAATGGACTGGACCAAAATGCAGATAGTGCCCAGGTTGAGAAATCCTGATCTGAACAAACAGGCTCATCTTTCATAGCAAATCTCACCTCTCCTGACGTCTGCAGCTTCTCTATTCTGTTGCTGAGATGCTCAAACGCAAAGACTTCCAAAAACCTGGAAAGCAATGGAAGACTGAGAAGAACGGCTACGTTTCTTTTATTCAAATTTTATTGGAAGTTTACAAATGTATTACAGACATCAGTAAAACATCATATCCATTTCACAGGGCACGGATCTCAAGCAAAGTGTTCACGACAGTCTCTGGCAGAGCCCACACCAAAGGTCCACTGCAGACCTTCTTAACAAATAGCTCGACATCCAACACACAACACAGACTCTGGTGTGCCTTACCTTCTCAGGCCCTTTGAGGTTTTTTTTTTTTAATGTGCTTGGAATTAAAGCATAAGATGGACAAAATGATCCTGTACAGGAAAGAATGCATTTAGGAGTGGGAGAACTGCCGAGGTCCTCATCTGCTAGGGAAAAAGGAGGACCTCAGAATGCGAAGTCAGGGTCCAGGATAGAACCAAATACTTCACAGAAAAACATGGAAATTAACTAGAAAGGCTTGAGTAGCTCTCTCTGAAAAATTTAAAAAGGCCTGGTCAGCGACCTATGGAACATCAATGGTCAAATACTCAGTAGGGTGAGGGACATCTCAAAACTCTCAGGATAGAATAAGACACTCCCCCCTCCCATGGATTCTGTATCTAAACCACAGAAGTAATTTCTAACACAATGTTAGATTCCTGTTGGGAAAGGCTAGTTTGGAGAAAGCTATAAGCAGGAAGTAAGCTTATAAACTAGCACAGCCCCCAACAGTAAGTCATGCTTTATGGGAGTCTTGTATTGAAGGGACTTCTATTTTGAGAAAATGGAAAAAGACTGCAATCCTTTTTCGACTCTAACCTTGATGACTGCTTCCAAGTGGTCAGACAAACAGGCCCTGGTGTCTGCTGAGGCTTCAAAGGGACTGACCACTGGAGGCAAGACAAAAACTCTCTTCATTTAACGTCCCTCACGCTTTAAGAAACATACCTCAAAAGGCAGCAATCTGGAACTGCCTTCAAGATTGGCAGAGGAGGCTTGGCTGAGTTCTGTACCTGGAATGCTGTCCGCAGAGTCCTTCTCAAAGCCCTGAAGGTGCTAAACAGTTGCTGATAGCAACCCTTCTGGCAAGAAATCCTCAGATGACTGATTTCATCGTCCACTTTCCTTTGTCAAAGATAGATCCTCCTTCTTATGCATTAGCATCTGGTTTCTGTTAGAGAGAAATATGCAAAGAGCACTTCTCCTTGGAATTTAAGTATTTGTGTTGTTCTTTGTTAAAAGGTGGGACTAGAAAAGAATGGGACAGACTCTTATCTTACCTCTGCGAAATGGCAAACACAGATTGCTTATAACTAGCCAAGAATCTGAGAATGGAAAAGGAGGCCAAAGAGATCTGTTTTTGTTCAGCCTAAAGAAGTCAGCCTCCTTTAGCATCTGCAATTCAGGGGCACAGGGATTGACATCACACAGTGATTTATGGATGATGCTTCCTGAATAGCTGGTGAACTGTTTTGGGAAAATGGCAAAAGAGCCCAGGACAGAAACACAAGGAAGAATCAGTTCACGAGTAAGATTTGTTATCAGACAAATCAAATCAGTTCGGATCAACTGGTCCTGGCTGGCTAGAGTGTTGCAAAGATTTCTGAGGCTGCATCCACGCTCTCTGAAGGGGTACCCTGGTTCTATCTGCCCACGTTATAGGTATGGCAGAGACAGCCCTACCTGAACTCAACAGTGGCTAGTGGTACCCAAAAAGCAGAAAGCTGTTGCAAAAGAGGAAAATATAATCTTGTTGTAGTGAAGAAACATCCTATAGAATGGGACAAGGGGAAGAAAAAGAGCTATCCGCAGTTCCCATATGAGAAATGACAAACTGCTTGTTTGTGGGGCTGGCGGAGGGTGGACAGAAGATGAATATAGGTGGACGGGGTCAAACAACCAACTCTAAAAACTACCCTCACCCTTGAACATTGGCAAAAACTGAGAAGTATGTTTCTTGTTTCCCTGACCTCACTTACCTTCACACTTGGTAGGAATCCCAGAACTGTATGACAGATGGAAGGCTACCTGAATGCCACCAGCCTGCTAAGAAACTTGTTCATAGTATCAAGGTTGATATGCACTGGCAGGGCCACTCAGAAAACTGTCACTGACTTCCAACTTGGGAAAGGGCCAGTTCTGTTGCCAATGAACTGAGCAGCAACAGGAAATGAAATGAATGCTAAAGTGTGGTTTTATCCAAAAGATAAGATCAATATGAGGAGAGGTAGGAAGAAAAACCAAACCAAAGCATGAGAGAAGAAAACAGGGAAGAGATACACTTTTCTAAACACAGTCTATTAAAGATGAAATGATGATCTAAGAAGAGATGACTGCAAGCCCCAGCTGCGGAGGAAAGCTTGACTAAGTAAGAGCTCCCGGTGATGATCACATAAGGATCAGATCTGGCCTCAGAAAGGAATGCACTGAATTTTGGGAAATGGGATTCTGGGATGTTACGTGTAAGTTATCACTAAGAGGCAGAATTCCCAACCAGTGACGACCTGCTCTCTCTCGGGCATTCCCTTGGAGGTTCCATCCTCGCGATGAGGATTTACCTGGCCTCTACCAGCAACCTCCATAGCATGCCTGGCTGTGTCTGGGGTGGGGAGGAGGCGTCTGCAGTGGTGGACAAGATGGGGGTGATCTTGCTTTTTTAGACTGTCTGACCCTGAGGCTTGTATCTCACCACACCTCCAGCTCTGGCCAGTTCAGTTGATGGGTGCTCCCAGGGCAGCTAGGTCTGAAACTGCTTATTCTTCTCACCCCTTTGCATACTACTTAGTTGTCAGTGTCTAAGGCACTTTCTTCTTTCTGCTGATGGTGGTCAAAGCCTCACTGGGCAAATGTTAAGAGGTACTCTAAAAAGGACAGATTAAGAAAACAACATTTACTAGGAGAATTTCTTTCCTTGGATTCCAGGCCACGGAAGACAGACATTATTTTCAGTTATTTGCTAAGTTAAATGATCTACTTTTTGTCTCTCTTTTCTTTTTCCAAAATGCCTTTCCATTCTCATCAATCCAGAAACTTAGAACTCCAAATTGGACTCGCCCGGTTTCTACCAGAAACCTGCCACGTTGATAGCGTGGTGGTATACATTATGTCTTTATCAGTTTGCCAAGCAGTTTACAAACTCACTATACAAACTTAATAGAGTTAATTCTCCAGAGGCTTGGATAATTAATGAAGCATTTAGATATGAAGAAAGCATGCGGAAAACAGCCACAACCAACATTTGCATCGCTTTTTCAAAAACATCAGTGACAATGACAAATGTCATATAAATACCTGAAAAGCAAATTATTTTAATACATCCTGAATGGAGTGCCACTTCCACATCCTTTACAGCCTTCCTTCCCCAGACCCATGTGGGATGGTGTCTAAAAAGCCACTTTCCACATTCTCTGCATAAAAAACACTAGAAAATATTAACTACTATACTGAAAAGAGACCACGCTCACCTCACCATGGCAGATGGCCACTGAGATACACTGTACACTACATTGACAGTACATCTCACTACAGGTGGGTCCCCCAATGGATTATTTCATCCATAATCCATGAAGGGAAGGAGGAGAATGGAAGTAAAAGCAAGCGCTTCACTTTTAACCGAAGCTAGGTAGGAGGTTTTATTTTACTATAAACAACACAACCGTTAAATGTCTTCTTTAAGCACACTCACTTGTGAGCCCATTTTCTATTTGACCAATGGTCCCTGAAGTTCAAAATGGAAACCTCTCTTTCAGCAACATCTATTTTCCAGAACCATAACACAAAATCTCCTGAGCGGCTCAATCTTTCTGGGCAACCCAGATACTCTGGTTATAGGAGGAGTTAAACTGGGTTTTTTTTTGTTTTTTCCCACCAGCACCGGAGGGGTGTTCAAAGGTGTTCTCACCTTTCCTATACTTCATTTCTGGAAGTTCTTCTCTGCTCTGACTTTCCTTCATATTCCCCTTCAGCCTCTACCCTTGATCTGTGGGCTGGATTCTCATGCCCTTCGGCTCCAGCAGCTTGCTGCCTGCCATCCCCTCGAAGTCAAAGCTTTGATGCATCCTTCCATGCCTGCAGGTCTGTGTACCTGACATGGGTGCTGAGCGGGAGGAAGCAGCCCTCCAACTCCACGCATGACCTATGACCTAGAACGCACTGTCACTCCCAGAGCCCCTCGGAGCCTTTCTGGCCTGAATTTCCCAAAGCTGAAGTTCATTTGCGCTGAGGACAACCGGTTGTCAGGCTAAGGCAGCTGTTCTGTCTGCCTTGGTAAAGGAAAGCGGATAATACAATCCAGGAAACGAGCACCAGGAAATAATGCACACTCAAAACAATGTCATGCTGACGTCACACAACGGCACCACTCACAGTCACTTTTGTTTCCCCCACAGGACAGATCAATGGTGAACAACGTCAGTGTTCCCAGCGGGGATGGCATTTCTCACGGAACTCTACCGACACTGGTTGGTTTTCCTAATTGGCAGAAGTTACGTTGGCAATTATAAATTAAAAAAAAAATTACTATCACTTTGTAGAGAAGAGATTCTACTGAGGGTGGGAGCAGACTTAAGGATGGCTCCTTAAGATGGATAGAGCATCAAATGCTTTGGGTGTAACAGGTAATTTTTTTTTTTTTAGCCACAAAAAGCCAAATTGAATAAAATCCTTTGAAAAAGGTCTCACTGACATGTAACAAATTTGTATAGAAAAAAGAAAAAAAAAAAAAAAAAGATGGTCCTGGACCACCTTGTAATACTACTCAAAAGACAATGCTAGACGTGCATGCAAGGCTCCACTGAGTCCTACCATATAGAAATTCCTTTGATATTACAAAATACAAAAATATTTTATCAGAACTCTCATTTACATTGCATTTACAATGGACATGTAAATAACTTAGTGTGGGGTCCTGGCTAATAAACAAATTACTTACTGGAAAAAGGGTCCTAAAAGGAAGAAAACCAGAGAGGCTATATATATATGTGTGTGTGTGTATGTATATATATATAAGCGAGCAGGAAACAATTTTGCCATCTTGCCAGTGGCAACTCAACACAGAGGGTCAGAGAAGGAGGTGACCAACCCTGGCCTCCGCTGAGTCTACAGCGTTTCCAAAGTGAAATGTGCAAATAATGTTCAACATGCCAAGAACTGTGACTACCTATGGAGTCAATAGGTAACCTTGCCTCGATCAAGGGAGAGCTCCTCTCATCTCTCCCTGGAAACCCCCACCCTCAAAGCGCTTTAAAATTTCCAACAGTGCAAGTTTCTGAATCTACATTCTTAGTTCCCATCTTCCCCCACTCCCTGACCCCCCATCGGATTAAGAAATGATACAGTTTTTGCTCTTCTGTCTTTTCCTGCTGTGCAACTGTCCCCTGCCACCTAGTGTGGAAGACTTGGGGAGGCCGTAGGAGCTGTATTTGTGCAGTAATTCATCACTGGTGACATATCGCAGGTGGGCGGGCTGGGGGATGGGTTCTCCTAGGAAATAGCCTTCGTTGTCAGACTCGGAGGAGGAGGAGCAGGTGGAACACCAATCATACTCGGCGAAGTAGGGGCCCCAGCGCTCCCCAAAGGCGTTCTGCAGAGCCAGGTCTGACACGGTCCGGGGGCAGCGGCCATACAGGTCCCGCCGGGACCCCTGGCCCAGGGTTTCCTGGAAGCTCCGCTGGCGCACGAACTGATCATAGTCCTCCCTGGCTCTCAGGGGGGGTCTCTCCTTTAGCTGAGAGAGGGCCTCGCGCTCGCCGGCCAGGTGGAGGGCATTGTCAGAGCGAGAGCGTCGGGATCGCCGGGACCGGTGGGGCCGGAAGCGGCGGTTGTCGTCGCGCGAAGTGGCTCTCCTCCGCGTGCGCTCGCTCATGGGCTGGATCCTCACGCCCTCCGCCCCCGGCAGCTTGCTGCCCGCCATCCCCGCATCGAAATCAAAGCTCTGATGCATCCTTCCGTGCGCCTGCAGGTCTCTGTACCTGATTGGGGTGCTGAGCGGGTGGAGGTTGCCCTCCATCTCCTGGTATTGCTGGGCGGACAGCAGGCTGCGAACCGACTCGGCGCTGCGGAACTGCATGGACGAGTTCAGCGTGCCCATGTTGCTCAGCTTCTCGGATACATTCATCCCAGAGTCTTTGCTGAGATCGGGCATGGAAAACCGAGAGAGGTGCTCCTGGCGCTTGGCACCACCATCCGCCGAGAGGCCTGAAGGGACAGAGGAGAGGTTCACGGAGGTTAATACAAACGTGCAGCGACGAGGATTCAGTCGCCCTGCGTCACCAAAACTGTCATCTAACAACGGTGGCTGCAAACCACCGCACAGTTGTTCTCTGCACAAAAGCTTGCTCAGAAAGTATGCGGGAGGGCTCTCCCCACTCCACAGTGGGCCAGCGTCCACTGAGAGGGGGCACCTGGTTAAAAAGCATCCAAGATTTTTTTTTTTTTGACTAGTCATGCCTCCAAAGTTTCATCAAAATTACTTAGGAGCCCACCCCTGTATCTTATATACAATGTTTCCTCTTCAGAATTTCACTTTTCAAAGTGCTTCAATCACCGCTTTGGTTCTAATGATTATCTATAAGCTCTACTGAAGGCATTCTGGACAAAGAGCCTTTAAGCTCCAGCGGCAGGGCCATGCCCAAGTACTTCCTAGCAACACCGAGCCTAGAGCCCAGTCCCACAGTTCTGGACCACCCCACTTCCACCTTTATAGCCTCCAGTAATTTCCTGGTCTGCCTGCTGTCCCCTGGCCTCTACCCCAGATACCTTGAAAACCAGCTGACTCCCTGAAAGTAGACAGAGGGATATTTACCCTCCCAGCCTGTGAAGCAGATGACTGTTCCAGGATTCCAAACAGGCACCTAGCAGTCCGAGATGTCAGTGGGACTCTGGGGGTGGGGACAGGGGCACGCTGTGATGCTGACGCTCTGGAACAGCAGGAGCCCTGCAACCCTGGCAGTGCTGTCACTGCCGTCACTGACACTACAAGTATTTTGAAGGTAGGAGGATTCTTGACTTCAGTGACTTCCATTTTGTCCATTTAAAAACAGCACTCTTTCTAAAAAAGCAGTTTACGAATGGACCAGGTGGCAAAATTTCAGCATCCCTTAATCATTATCAGTGAAAAAGAACAGCAATTTTGCCGTTTCTGGTCACAGGTGATGTGTCTTTGAATTGCACTGGCCCATTATAACCCCTGCCACTGATGATTCCTCCCCACCTACTGGGGCCAGTGACCTTCTATCCCCTCACAAAACTAATGTTATGAGCACTGTGAAATACTACTTAGCAATATCTGTGTGTGCGTGTGTGTGCTCAGTCACGTCCAACTCTTTGCGACCCCAAGGACTGCAGCCTGTCAGGCTCCTCTGTCCATTGGATTCCCAGGCAAGAATACGGTAGTGGATTGCTATTTCCTTCTCCAGGGGATCTTCCCAACCCAGGGATCAAACCCACATCTCTCAAGTCTACTGCACTGGCAGTTAGGTTCTTTACCACTAGCACCACCTGGGAAGCATATCTACTAAAGCTAAATATGCTGTTGTTATTTTAGTTGCAAAGTCCTGTCCAACTCTTTTGTGACACTATTGACTATAGCCCACCAAGCTCTTCTGTCCATGGTATTTCCCAGGCAGGAATACTGGAGTGGGTTGTCACTTTCCTTCTCCAGGGGATCCTGCCAACCCAGGGATCAAACCTGCATCTCTTGCATTGGCAGGCAGATTCTTTACCACTGAGCCACCCGGGAAGCCCAAAACTAAATATACATACCTATATATGTGTGTGTGTGTGTGTGTATGAATTATGAATAAGTTGCTTTGAATAGTTGTGTTACTGTTTTGGGTGATCTTAGTGTACTCATTTCTGTTGAATTGTATATAACCAGAATGGAGATTCTATGCTTTCTATTTGTTTATTAATTTATAGTATAATTGATTTACAATGATTCAGGTGTTCAGCAAAGTGATTCAGTTAAATATTGTTTCATATATATATATATAAATTCTTTCTAGACTCTTCACCCATATATACAAATATATAAATTATATATTCCAATATATAATTGTTTTCCAATATAAGATACTGAATACAGTTCCCTGTCCTTGTTGTTCTGTGACTTTCCACTGCCACTCTTGATTACATACACAACAGAAATCAATTTATGGGTCCAAAAAATGCACAAGGGTATTCAGTGAAGTTTTCCTTATATTAGTCCAAAACTGGAAACAATTTAAATGTCAGTTAACAGGAGAAAAGATAAATAAATTGTGGTATTTTCTACCATTCCCCATTATAAGGATTTAGACAGGGCTGTTTTGGAGAAATGGCTAATTCCAGGACTGGAGGAAGGAAGGACAAAGATTAGTGTGGAACATCTTGTTACGTGCTAAAAGGAAGTGTTTAAGATTCAAAAATGAAGGGGGCTGGTTTTCAGAAGAACACAGGTCCCAACTTCAAGGGGATCCCACCAGCCAAAGCTGAGCAATTTGAGCATTAAAACAGTACTGATTTATAAACCACAGGAAAAATTAGAATTCCTGAATCCATACTGATAATAAATAAAAACACCAATAAATAAATAGGGGGAACAGTGAGTTATGTGTACAACAGAAATGGAGTGCACATATAGAAAGAGCATTGGATCCAGAAGATCATCACTGTCTAACTACTATAGGTAAAGACTGGCTCATGCATGATGTGAAATGTGCTCAACTTGGGTGGTAAATTTTGATTGGGGAGCAGGATACTGGCATGGTATTAATGTTTCTCCACATATTGCTTATCCTTTGTAAGGCAAAATTTAGTAACTCGGCAGAGGAGAAATCAGGCAACACTCTTGACTACCTCCATCACCAATGAGTTTCTACCAACATCATGCCCCTCGAGATGGGGTGGTCAAAGGAGGCACACTACTGCTGCACAGTGCTTCCGTCAAGAATGCACACACCCTGAATGGATTCAGAAGCAAAGACCAGCCAAGACTCAAATGAGGACTATTTCATGAAGAAGAAAAGGCACTGTGTTTTTTTTTTTTTTTAAGAAAATCCAGTATCATAAAAGACAAAGACTGAGTCAACGTTCTAGACTAAAGGATCTTAAGGAACCACAGCAACTATACACAATCCCTAATCCTGGACTGGAATCTGCACTGAAGCAAAAATAAACACACTAACGGATAATTTCTCCTATATGGCAAAAATTGGGACACAGGGCTAACTGATTGATGCATTATATTAAATTTTTTGTGGTTAACTGATAATTGGGATCATGTTCGAGAAGAAACTTATTCTTGGGATATACACATGGAAGTATATGGTAGTAAATGGCCAAGATAGATGCAACTTGTTATCAGGTGGTTCAGAAATACATTGTGTGTATGTGTGTGTATATGTGTGTGTGCAAGAGAGTGCAAATAATAAACCAAATGGGTTAACTATTAACAATAGGTGAATCTAGGTAAATACATTATGGGTATTGTTTATTCTATTTTTGCAGCTACCCAGCAAGTTTGAGGTTATTTCCGTATAAAAAGTTTCTTAAAATTCTAGTATAGTGATATGATGCAATGGTTTTCAACGCTAGGGGAAATTACTAGGGATAGGGGACACTACTGGGGCTTCCCAGGTGCACTAATAGTAAAGAACCTCCTGCCAGTGCAGGAGACATAAGAAACTCAGGTTTGATCCCTGGATCAGGAAGATCCCCTGGAGGAGGGCATGGCAACCCACTCCAGTATTCTTGTCTGGAGAATCCCATGGACAAAGGAGCCTGGCGGGCTACAGTCTGTGGGACTGCTGAGAGTTGAACATGACTGAAGTGACTTAGCAGCAGCAGCAGCAGGGGACACTACTAGTATTTAGTGGGTAGAGGCCAGAGAGATGCTGCTGAACACCCTATAACGCATAGGACAGTCCCCACAGCCAGGAATTATCCAGCCCCCAATGTCAATACTACCCCAGTCGAAAGACCATGCTATAATAGAATATTACACACTGAGAATGAATATCTACATTGGACAACATGAATGAATCTCATAGAAAATGCCCACAGACACAAGGGTCCATGCAGTACAATTCCATTTACGTGAAGTTCAAGAGGAGGCTGAGGCTGTCTGTGGTGAAGAGGTCAGGAGAATGGGCGGGGCACAAGGGAGGTGTTCTAGGTACAGGAGTGCTCTCCACCTAGATCTGGGTGATGATTATAAAAGAATGCACATGTAAAAATGTCTTGAAGTGCAGTTTAAATGTTAGTTTGCTTTACATTATGTGCATTATAACTCAATAAAATGGTGTAAAAATAACGCAGTGTTCTCATTAAAGAGCCCAATTTAAACACTGGCTATACCTACTGAGAAACTACTCTGCCAAGCATCATACTTTGCAGTCACTTTTTTTTTTTTTAAATTTCATTACTGGGATAATCATCAGGGCAAGAGGAGTGGAGTTCTCTGACTCCTACTTTCTGCACTGCTTATTGGTGATGTACACATCATAAAAGCTGATTTACAACAGCCTAATCACTTCCAGAACCTCCCCAATCTGAAGGCGGAGAGGAGAGGAGAGCAATGCAAGATGATGAATGACTAGCCTGAGCAGATAAACCTAAGGAAGGAAAGAAAAATTCTTCAAAAATCACACTGAGAAACAAAAGCTATAGAGGAGGGTGTGATGTTTTTTGCTGGGCTTTCGACTCAAGCTCTGGAATGAAATTAGGGTCAGGAAAAAAAAAACCTAGCAAATGTTGTATGCTGTTTTCCAGAACCTGCCTCTTATAAGCCCCAAAGGCATGCATTTCTGAGACTGTCCTGTGTGTGAATAGATTCATATTTCAATGAAGAGGGAACTCTAGAACCAACTCTGAGCAGAACTGGAGAGGGGACTTGGGTCAACTTTTGAGACCTCTTGAGATGCATCTGTAAAATGGGCATAAACAACACAGTATCTGAGTTCACAAGCTGTGGTGATGACTAGTTGAGAAAAATGTCATTTTTAAGCCTTATCACAACTGCCATCAATTTGTGTAGTTTTGATTCCCTATCCATCTCTATATGACAAGCCTAAAAATAGCATCAGGAGGGCCAGAGGTGGTTCCTGTTTTCTAGCCCCGATCTCAGTACCTGGTTTTCGACACATAGGAAGAAAGTAAACAAGGCCTAAAAGTTCCCCATGAAGGAGCGCACACTCTCCATGTAGCATGAGACTCAGTGTCAGAACAAGGCCCATCAGGACTCCTCTGGTGGTCCGATGGTCACGAGTCCACTTGCCAATGCAGAGGACACAGGTTCGACCTCTGCTCTGGGAAGATGCCACATGCCCCGGGGCAACTGAGCCTGGGTGCCACAGCTACCAAGCCCACGTGCCCCACAGCCCATGTTCTACCACAGGAGAAGCCACTGCAATGAGAAGCCCGTGCATCACAACAAAGGCCCAGTGCAGTCAAATATAACGTTAAAAATAGCTTTAAAAAGAAGGAAAAAAAAATTTTTTTTTAAAGCACATCAATACAATCTACTTGAATGGGGCTCTTGATGCCCCTTAGCTCTCTTGCAATAAATGTACTTCTTTTTTTTTTTTTTTGCTGCCCAAGCCATGACTGTGTGTGTGTGCGTGTGTGTGTGAATGAGCCCAGCTATGTGTATGTGTACAGGAGGTAGAAACTGCACACAGAGTTCCCCAGAGCTCCAGCGGAAACCCACGGTCTGACCCCACACTTAACACTGGCATTGTCAGGGGCCCAGCACGTCCTGGAGACCCTGGCAGAAGATCCCACCAGACAGTCTGAGACACAGATGCCAAGTTGCTTTCCCCTCCAGCGGCACCCCGTCTTATTAACAGACAGAGAGGGTTTTCTCTTCTTCAAATAAAGCGGCCTTTGTGAGAAGCTCTAGGTGGAGACTGGGGAGTTAAACACCACGATTTATCCTTATCCCTGGGGGTGAGCGTGGCCAGGAGCAAAAGAAACGTCCACACACCACAGGGGCTGTGGGTTTCCCTCAGGTCCCACAGGATGTGCCCCAACAAAGAGAGGTCAGTATTGAATTTAGCCTGCGGTTCCCTGCGGTTAAACTGTCAGCTGGAAAATGCAGCCAGGGCGCTTTAAGCAACACTCAAGCATTTCTGCCCAAGCAATGCCTCCTCACTGCAAACAGGAGGTCTTAACAGCAGCCAGTGACGATGCAAAAAATCAATACCTTCAAAGAAAGCTTTGGGTCTGGCGGAAGAGAAAGGCAATCTTTGTGGTACACCCTCCCTCCACTGATCCTAAGGGCAGAAAGTATTCGCTGAAGCGCAGAGAAAAGAAAATGCAGACTTAAACGCACTGGCAGTTCTTTTGGTACCTGTCGCTGTTCCTTATTTATTGCCTTTTCTAATCCCTCTCAACCCCAGCAAAAACAAAATGAAAACAAAACCACAAACACAAAACTGGCACAGGCAGAAAATTATGGTTCTGCCCACTTGAAGGATGCATTCACATTTTGATGCAGTAAAAGAAAGAATATCTACTCATTTTTTTCCCTCTATTTAGAACCCATACTGGTGATATAGGTTTTCCAGATTTTTTTTCTTCCTTCTTTTTCTGTAAAGGAGACACGTGAAGAAAAAGGAATTGTTTAGAATAGGGATTTGCAAATTATGGCTCAGGGGCTAAATCCAGCTCACTATGTACTTATTTTTGTAAATAAAGATTTATTGGGAACCAACTACACTTATTCATTTGCATGCTGTCTATGGCTGCTTCCTTGTTAGAATGGCAGGAGTGAGTCACTGTGACTGGGACTACGTGACCTGCAAAGCTTATAATACTTATTATCTGACCCTTTCTGGAAACATTCTCAACCTCTGGTTTAAAACAGGAAAGTCTGGGAAGTTGCATCATGTGTGAGCATCCCCAAAGTCAAGGGCTCTGTCCAGGCTAAGTGTCTGAGACCATGCAAAAAAATGCCTTTGGGGTACCCGCTTACTTAAGTGTGTGTGTTGGGGGGTAGTCTGCTCAGGTCTCTTGGGTTCTTTTTTTCCAACTAAGTCAACTGACTTCACTGACACCCTGAACCTCAAACTGGCAACTGCTAGAGAGACTCTGTCATCTGGGCAGCAAGGTTTAACCATCACCACATGTTCCCAAGTGACAGGTACAGCCTGGTTTGAACAGAGTATGACAGGGCAGGCTGGGGGAGCAGGGATGGAGAAACGGGGAGAGTGAGAAGGGAAGGAGGGGGGATTATGAGTGCACTCAAAACCGCTTGCTCTTCCAAATGTGATCTGCAGACCAGGGGCGATGGCAGCCAATCCAGACTTGTAGACTTGGAATCTGCATTTGCACAAGACCCTCTGGTGACAATTCTCATGCCCTTGAGGGTTAGAGAAGCACTGCCTGACTTGTGACAGCGCTTCAAGGGCAATCCTCCTTCGCAACTACAGGCGCTTCTACTCCAGAAAAGCCCGTGCCCTCAGAGACACTGATCCAGGGTTTCTCAACCTTGGCAGTATTTGCATCGGGGGCAGAATGATCCTCTGTGCTGGGGTGGGGGTGGGGGGCTGCCCTATCCATTGTGGGAGGTTAAGCACTAGATGCCTATAGCACACTCCCCACTCCACTTTCGACAACTCGAACCATGTCCAGACAATGCCAAATACACCCTGGGGGACAAACTCAGCCCAATGGAGAAAGTGTGCCAAGTGTTAGTTGCTCAGCTGGGTCTGACTCTTTGCAACCCCATGGACTGTAGCCCACCAGGCTCTTCTGTCCATGGAATTCACCAGGCAAGAATACAGGAATGGGTAGCCATTCTGTTCTCCAGGGGCTCTCCTGGACTCAGGGATTGAACCCAGGTCTCCTGCATTGCGGACAGATTCTTTACCATCCGAGCCACCAGGACAAACTCAGCTCCATGAAGAAACGCTGCTCAAACACTTTTAATTTTGAAGCTGCAGCTGATCACAGACTGAGGGGGACTAGTCCTTGACACTCCAGGAGCAGCGGGGTTAAGCCTCACCACCAAGCAGGGCAGACATACCCACTTTCTGAAGAGGGAAGAATGTGTTCCCCTAGGCTGGGCGTCTCCCAAATCAGGGAATCATCAAGTTGCTTTCTCTCTAAACTCCTCTCAACAAACCTGCTCCTTCCCTCGGAGGGTTTCAGGAGTTCCCTCAACTCCAGCCCTTGGCTGTCTTACTTCCCTCCCACCATTTGAAGCTTTGAAATCTCAAGCCCTGGGCGCACCTTCCTTTCTTCCCTTGGTGGTCTGCCCACCGAGCAGGTCCCAAGTGACCAGCAGGTCATAAGTGGACATAGGCACGCGCCTGCCACCTGTTTCCATGGTACCAGAGAGACTTCAAACAATTTCCTTCATCAGCTGCTATGGGGGAGGGGAGGGGAGAGTGGGTCACTTCCTCATTCCTGACGCACAGGGAGACTGGCCCTGAAATCGAAGACCAGCTGGTTCCAGAGAAGGCCATGACTAATTCTGGCTTTCCCAGTGGACAGTACTATGGGAGGAACAAGCCTTTGAACCAGTGTGGATCGGAAGTGACTTAAGTCGAGTCTCAGACAGATCTGACAGACCCAGTATGGTCAACCAGGATAAGCCTGATCAAGATCAAAACATGGATTCAGACTGGAAGTCTCTAGCCTTCTACCTGCTCACTCGTGCATTAACTTCCTGATATACTTACCCCAGTAATAGATGCATAAAAGGTAGAGAAGGGGAAAACCAGGAAGCAGCACGGTTTGAAACATGTGGGGTCAATTTTCAGTCCTCCTCAGCTCCACAGGGGACTGTGGTGGCTGTGTGGCCACAAAGCCGATGGCTAACTGAAAACACGCGCAGAAAATTTGAACCAGTTGATGATGACTTGCTGGCATTTGCTCTGGGCTCGCACTGGCCCCGTGCTGCTTTCCAGAAGCCATCAGCCCCAGTCACCAAGCAGACCACACTGGAGTATTTGCTCAGGAAACACTTGACTCCATGGGAGACAGAAGCAAAACGGCTCCCTGTGATAGAGAGAGGGCAGCCAGGAACCAGAGACTCACTTGGTTTCTTCAAAAGGGTTTTTGCTGAAGCCCTGCTGCTACTGGGCTCTGTGAGTGCAACTGTGAACAAGGCCCTTTCAGACAGCACCTCACAGGAATATTCCACCGTACAGAAAAAGCAGACTGACCGAATTACACACCGTTACAGCTATTACAAGTCATTAGGAGGCAGGGAAGAAACGCGAGGCTTAGATGCAGAATTAAAGGCTGGTCCCTCCCTAGACAGAGTGCTGGCGGAGAGCCCTATGTTGGTGATAATGAGGGTTCAACACAGAGGAAACTAAGGAGCCAGTCAAACCAAGAGTGGGGTGGGGGGAGTATTCTAGGCAGAGGAATGAGAATATTTTGTACCAGAGAAAGTTCCAGGTGCTCTGAGAAGTGACAGAAGAGCTAGAGCACAGTGAGCAAGAGGAGAGCATCAGGGACCAGGCCAGGGGGGTGACTGGGAGCTTCTTTTAGGTCACTGGGGATTTGAGAGCATCCTGCCCATGCTTGCGGGCAGCACTGAGGAAACACCCAGAAGGAGGAGAGGGCGGTGGCGAAGAGCACTGGCTTTGCAGACTGCCATCCAGCTCTGGCCTTTATAGCTGTGCCTCCACCATGAGACCCTGGACAGCTCCATGCCTCAGTTCTCTCAGCTATAACGTGGGGATAATAGTAGAATCTACCTCACTAAGCAGGAAGGTGAGTATTTAGTGTGTTAACACACAAAGTCCTTAGGACAGTGCTGGGCCAGAGAAATAAGATGGCATACTCTCATTGTCTTCATCCCTTATTTGTCACTTGTAAAGCATTTGTCATTTTTAAAGCGTATTGTCATAGAGAAAGTTCCTAGGAATTGTTATGGATGTGAGAGTTGGACCATACAAAAGGCTGAGTGCCGAAGAACTGATGCTTCTGAATTATGGTGCTAGGGAAGACTCTTGAGAGTCCCTTGGACTGCAAGGATGTCAAACTAGTTAATTCTAAAGAAAATTAACCCTGAATATTCTTTGTAAGGACTGATGCTAAAGCTCCAATACTTTGGTCACCTAATGTGAAGAGTCAACTCACTGGAAAAGACCCTGATGCTGGGAAAGACTGAGGCCAAAAGAGAAAGGGGCAGCAGAGAATGAGATTAAGTAGCATCACCAACTCGATGGACATGAATCTGAGCAAACTCCAGGAGACAGTGAAGGACAGGGAAGCCTGGTGTGCTACAGTCCATGAGGTTGCAAAGAGTTGGACAGGACTGAGCAACTGAACAGGATTTGTTACATAATTTTTTGAGTGGATAACAGAAGTTGGAATAATGTGCCCAATGTCACACAGGAGCTATTTCAGAACTCGTCTTTGATCTCTTGCCTTTTATTTTTTTGAGCAGAAGGAATATAGCAGGAGTGCTCTCAGAGACTAGCAGGAACAGGAGGCCAAGAGAGGTAAAGATCCATTAATATGAAAGAGCTTTGAACCAGAAGCAGCACTTCCAAAAATTCTTCTCGTTAATGGGTACTTTTCTAGAGTATAAATATGTTGTTACATGCAACAGCACGGGTGAGTCTCATAAAGCAAAAGATGCCAGACACAAAGAATATGCATAGTATGATGCCATTTATTGGAAATTAAAAACTAGCCCAAACTTATCCAAGCTGTTGGAAGTCAGGACAGAGTGTACTCTGGAGAGGAGGGGCAGGGGAGGGAGGGAGAGGATAAGGGACTTTCTAGGGCATTGCTTGACCAGGGAAGAGGTGCCCTGAGCGTGACGATTCACTGAGCCACAACTGCACATCAGACCTCTGGCTAGGGAGCCAGATAACTCACAGAAAGAGGGAGAAGGGACTTCGCCGGTGGCTCAGTGATGAAGAATCCACCTGCCAATGCAGGAGACACAGGCTCGATTCCTGTTCTGGAAAGATTTCACGTGCTGCAGGCGAACTAAGCCTGTGCTCCACAACTGCTGAGGCCCCATGCCCTAGACCCTGTACTCCGCAACAAGAGAAGCCACAGCAATGAGAAGCCTGTGCACCATAACGAAGAGTAGCCTGCGCTTGGCTGCAAGTACAGAAAGCCTTCATGGAGCCACAGAGACCCAGTGCACAAAAAAAAAAAAAAAAAAAAAAGATGAACAGAAAGCATGGTCTTGTTCTATCCTGTTCTTTCTCTCCTCATCAGCAAAAGCAGAGGTGCCACCAACTTATTACCTTGATTCTGACAAGAGACCAAGAAAGCCAGGAGTAGGTTCTTGGAAAGCACAGAAATACTGAACCCATTGAACCCCACAATGGAAACTTCCTTTCCTGTTCTCCATCTCCAGTTCCTGTCTCAGTCAGCCTGTGTCCTTCATCCGACTTTCCAAACACATCTGCTTACATTTTCTATCCCTGCACTGTAGCCGTGTCATACTCAGCAAAACCGGAATCTTAGACAAAAGGAAAAAAGTCAGTAAAACTGACCCTTTATTTACAAACTTTACACTTTGTTAATCATGAATTTTCTAGTGAATTTTGATTCTTAAAATATTGTGCTGAAAAATTGCTTATCTTGATTATGGAGCTTTCAGCACTCCTTTTGATTATGTACCCACAGTGGGTGCCTCAGTTTCCTTACCCACGGGACAAGTCACTCTCCTCCCACCTTAGTCAAATCTTTAATTCTCCTTTGTGAAATTCCATGGATTATCTGCTTATTATGACCTTTTTTATTAGGGTAGAGGAAAACCTTTTCACTGGTCTGGAAAGCAAAGGAACTGGAGTACAGTCCCAACTTTACTGCAAAGACCAAAACGATCTTCAATAAATCCCTTCTCCCTGAACCTCAGCTCTTCCCCTGAGCCTCCACCAGAGTTCTCCAAGCTCCTCCCAGCTGAGAGTCTGCAAGTTTTTTTAAGGTGGTACTTGAGATATAATTGACAGATCATTATATTAGTTTCAGGTGTACAACATAATGGCTCAATATTTGTGTACATTACAAAATGATCCATACAGTAATTCTAATTAACATTCATCACCATACACAGCAGCTTGTTCTTCTTGTGATGAGAACTCTTAAGATCTACTGTCTCAGTTCAGTCGCTCAGTCATGTCTGACTCTCTGCGACCCCGCAGACTGCAGCACGCCAGGCTTCCCTGTCCATCACCAACTCCCAGAGCCTACTCAGACTCATGTCCATCGTGTTGGTGATGCCATCCAACCATCTCATCCTCTGTTGTCCCTTTCTCTTTCCTCCTTCAATCTTTGCCAGCATCAGGGTCTTTTCAAATGAATCAGTTCTTTGCATCAAGTGGCCAAGTATCGGAGTTTCAGCTTCAACATCAGTCCTTCCAATGAATATTCAGGACTTATTTCCTTTAGAAAGGACTGGATGGATCTCCTTGCAGTCCAAGGGACTCTCAAGAGTCTTCTCCAAAACCACAGTTTAAAAGCATCAATTCTTCAGTGCTCAGCTTTCTTTATAGTCCAACTCTGACATTCATACGTGACTGACCACTGGAAAAACCATAGCTTTGACTAGATGGACCTTTGTTGGTAAAGTAATGTCTCTGCTTTTTAATATGCTGTCTAGGTTGGTCGTAGCTTTTCTTCCAAGAATCAAGTGTCTTTTAATTTCATGGCTGCAATAATCATCTGCAGTGATTTTGGAGCCCCCCAAAATAAAGTCTGTCACTGTTTCCATTGTTTCCCCAGCTATTTGCCATGAAGTGATGGGACCAGATGCCATGATCTTAGTTTTCTGAATGTTAAGTTTTAAGCCAACTTTTTCACTCTCCTCTGCATACAGATTTCTCAGAAACTTTCAAATATATAATACAGTATTGGAGAAGGCATTGGTAACTCACTCCAGTACTCTTGCCTGGAAAATCCCATGGATGGTGGAGCCTGGTAGGCTGCAGTCCACGAGGTCACTAAGAGTTGGACACGACTGAGCAACTTCACTTTCCCTTTCCACTTTCATGCATTGGAGGAGGAAATGGCAACCCACTCCAGTGTCCTTGCCTGGAGCATCCCAGGGACGGGGGAGCTTGGTGGGCTACCGTCTAGGGGGTCACCCAGAGTCGGACATGACTGAGCGACTGAACTGAACTGAATACAGTATTATTAACTAGAGTCACAGTGCTGTACGTTGTATCTCCATGACTTAATTTCTTTATAATTTTAAGTCTGTATCTTTTGATCCCCTTCATCCATTTCTGTGAAAATCTGTGATTTTGATTCCATGATCTAAGAGAGACACTGCTCATGATCAGATCAGTATGGACTAATAACGGATAGGGACCAGGGCAGCACCTGATTCCTGAGGGAATGGTGCCTAGGAGAAAGGTTAAGTTCTAATCAAAGGGGTAAAAGGGAAGCAAGAGAAGTTGATGGGATGCTGCCAAAGGGGTTATAACTGAAAATAATTAGATGGTTCTTAAGTAGTCAGGAAATATTTAGGAGTATAGTTTATTGGCAGAAAGAAAAGAAAAGTAAAAGTCGCTCAGTCACGTCTGACTTTTTGCGACCACATAGGAATCCTCTAGGCGAGAACACTGGAGTGGGCAGCTGTCCCCTTCTCCAAGGGGTCTTCCCAACCCAGGGATCAAACTCAGGTCTCTCGCCTTGCAGGCAGATTTCTTTACTGTCTGAGCCACCAGGGAAGCCCAAGAATACTGTAGTGAGTAGTCTATCCCTTCTCCAGGGGATCTTCCTGACCCAGGAATCAAACCAGGGGATTAAATCCGTCTCCTGTGCTGCAGACGGATTCTTTACCAGCTGAGCTACCAGGGAAGTGAAAGAGAGACCTAAACCCACGATGTGTGTACTTGGTCATCTTTCACTGTTCTAAATTTATTGACAGCCTGTAAATGAATCATGTGGTACTCGGAGCCTGACTCTGCCCCTACAAAGTCCTAACTGAAAAGACAAGGCTCATGTTAAAATACAGTGCGGTCCTGGCACCACCTGGGTCAGAATCACCCGGGGGGCTCATCCCAGATCTACTGCATCAGAACTTCTAGGAGGGAGACTCAAGACTGTGCATTTCTAATAAGCTCAATTAATTTTGATGCCTTTAAAATTACAAACAAAACAAAACAAAAAGCAAAAAACCCCATTGCTTTGAAGTCATATGACTATGAATACATAAACAGGTCCCGGCACCAGCTCCACTCACTTGCCAGCAACCTTGGACTTCAGAGTCTGAAAAGCTGCCTGTTATGTAATTTGGTTGCACCAGCGCCAAGCAAGGTGCGAGGATTCTGTGACCTGCCAAAAGTCGGGTCACTGTCAGATACACCATTTCCAGGACAGTTTGTGTTACCTTTCCCGCCAGACCTTGGCTGCTGAAGACTGATGACTTAATTCCCCAACCCAGGCAGGGTAGATGGCAACCCAGCTCCCCTGGAAACTGTTCAGATGGCTGGTACCCGAGAAACCCATCAGGATGCTGGAGACTGGTAGAGAGGGAGGGGTTTTACTTGGTCTGGCTCCAACTCATGGGCCATCAGAGCAGGTCCCTGCTCTCTGAGCATGAAAAACACCCGAATATCAGAGCAAGTAGGTGACTGCTCTGGACTTGATATACAGCGCCTGTCCTCAGGCAGCATTTGATCCTACCAAGTGACCATCTCAGGGCCCCTAGTCTTCTAAGGGCAGAGTTACACAACCCAAGAAGGCAATGTGGTAGCATCTACAGAACTTTCTTGATTCTGAAATCCCCAAGGAATCCATGCTACTGAAAACCTTGAACAAGCACACAAACATAAGTAAAAAGGTATTCACTGGAAAACAAACTGTGCCACTATAAACTTGTAAAAAACCCAAGTGTCCAGCAATAGAGGGTATATTAAAAGGCTGATAGTATAATCTTACCATGAAATACTGTATAGGTTCAGATGAGTTACAGCTACAAAGACCAACAAGGAAAGATGAACAAGGTATACTGTTAAGTATATATACAGAAAGAAAAAACTACAGCAAGGACTTCCCTGGTGGTCCAGGGGTTAACACCCCATGCCCTCAATGTAGGTTCTATCCCTGGTCAGGGAACCAGATCCCACACACAGCAACAAAGACTTTGCATGCCACAATGAAAGATCCCGCATGCTGTACAAATAAAAAAGATCCTGGGGGCCGCAACTGACACCCGGGGCAGCCAAAAAAAATTACATACATAAATTAAATATTTAAATCAACAACAAACTGCAAAACAGCATGACTTTTTTGTTTGTATCTGTCAGTGTATGCCCAGAGGTAAATACCAAAGGACTATTCACCCAATGAGCAGATGAGAAGGAGGAGGAGGGGAGCTGAAGGGACAACTTCAACTTGATAATACACATTTCTGTAGTTGTGTAACTTTAAAAAAAATGAATTATTTATAATTAGAGAAGCTTATAAAATTCCATGGAAAAAGCTGGGAGCCTACCCCGCCTTTACCTTAGCCTATCTTCCAGGAGATCCAGAAGCCAGGTGTGCTTTCTCTGGGGCTGAAACAAAGCTGGGGACAGGAATATTAAATACAAGTCTGTAATTTTTGGGACAAGGTGAGAAGGACAAGAAAATAAGTTCCTCCCCAAATCCTGTGCTAAGTTATTCAGAGCCATTTGCAACTGAAAAATACCTGGAGCTCACGTGAGAAGGGCAGGTGGTTTCAGATTTCAAATCATCCAATCTCCACTCACACCTCGACCTGGAAGTTCTGAACCCAAGCAAAGAACCTGCTGCTTCTGTACCTGGTTTTAAGTATGAGCCCCACAGACATTTACCTGTGGTCATCACCACTGGCCAAACACTGCTTTATGAGGCAGTCTGCTTACAAAGGCTCAGGACCCCAGCTGCCTCTCATGAGCCATGTGATCTTGGGCAAATCTCTTAATCTCTCTAAGCCTCTGTTTTCTCACCTGTAAAATGGAGGCTCATTCTTTCAGCATCATATTTCAGGAATGCCTACCACATGTCAGATTTACCAAATGCCTACTGTACTTCAGCTGCCAGGCACTTTCAGCTGCTGGGGCAACAGCAGCAAAAAACCAAACCATATGAAGTCTCTGCCCTCATACAGCTTCTATTCCACTAGTGGAGAACAACAATAAACTAAGCATTAAAATATATACTACACCAAATAGTGCTGAGTGCTGCAGTCAAAACAAGGCAAGGGAGAGCGAAGAGAAGAACTGTTGTGGGGGCTACAATAGGGAATAAGAACAGACCCCCACACAGAGAATTAATGCATAGGTGCAGCCCTCATCCCACAGCAGCTATTCAGTAATGAACGTAATCATTACCACGACTACTATTCCTAAGACCACTGTCCATGGGACTTCCCGCCCCACCTCTGTGGCCTGGCCTCTGTTAGTCTGCCTCCACTAAGAATTTCACAAGAGGTGCCTTTTTGGATATCTACTATGGGCAAGGCATGGTACTCAACAATTTCCAATGTTCAACCTCATTCAAGTCTCATTAACCCTGGAGAGTGGGTATAGTCATTCTCATTTTTCAGCAAAGAAATCTGGGGTTGGCAGGGATCAGTCTCTTAGATTACACAGCAAGCAGCATTCAAATCCACATTAGTCTGATTGAAGGCTTAAGCTCTCAACCGAGGGTGTCTTCCCAAGGCTGAAAGCCAGATCCTACCTGCCCAGCTTGCCACAGGCCATGCCCTCCCTCCTGAGGCCCTGGCAGCAGTGCCCACAGGCCCTGGGGGTCCTCCCTGAGCCACACCAGGCCAGAGTGCTGAAGATAGCCTGAGATGGCAAACCTAGAATCCTGACCTACAGTCTCTCTCTTGGTCCTGTTCTGTGATTTGGGGTTTTCTCATCAGACTTAGAATGAGGGTCGCAGATACTGATTAAAGTGGAACCCTCGACAAACAAGAGAGGTGTTGGTGGTGGTGGAAGGGGAGGAGCAGAGAGTCGAAGGGGAAGCAGAAGGCCTGGGTGGTCTGAGAGAATCCACCTGCTTTCCCTACTTCTGGAGCCACTGTGCTCCTGAAGCTGGTCTAGCACATCCACGAACTTCTGCAAAGTTCAACCTCTGCTGCCAAAGTGATGAAGTGATTCTTGACAAAGTCAAAGCCAGGGATTCTCAAAGCAGGGAGTGGAGAGGCTATGCTCTGCCCAACCCAGGGAGAGACAGAGGGTGAGGGAGGGGCAGGAGTACTTTACAAAACACAGTCAGTATTCTAACACCATATTAACCATCATTTACATAATACGAACTAAGAAAACATAGCTCAGTTTAGGGCTGTGGCAGAGATACTCAATCTTGGCACTTTCTGATCTTGGGGGTCAGATAATGCTCTGTTGTGGGGGTGGGACTGTGCACTGTGAGACACTTGGCAGCATCCCTGATCTCTACCCACTACATGCCAGGAGCCTCCCATCCTTTCTTGTGAGAACCCAAGAGGTCTCCAGACATTGACAGATGTCCCCCCCGACTCTGGAGGTGGGGGGAAGATCTTGGTAGAGAACCATGGGGTTATGACTAACCACACAGGACTTAAGTGTTGAGATCCTGGTTCAAGCCACTGGCTGTATTATGGTTCTGAACGTGTTGCAAGTCTCGGATTCCTTATCTGTAAAACAGAAAGGACACGAGACGTCTGCTTCACAGCACCATTACAAAGATTAACCAAGAAACGTCTACCTGAGTGGTTAACATAGTGTCCCACTTAAAGGACTTCACAGACCTCAGCTCTATCGCTGACAGTAGATCCTGGGGTTGTACAGAGGACAGTATCTGGACAAGAGAGGAGGGGCGCAAAGAATCAGAAGCGTGGGTGGGGTGGGGTGTAAAAGTTTCCTGTTATTTTGTTAAAAAGTGGGCACACTGTGAGATACACTGGCTCAATAGCAGAACCACTACTACTGAAAGCAAGCTGCAGAGGATCGTGGTTCTACCAGAGCACAGAAAAGCAGTGAGCAGGAGGAACAGGGGGACCCAGCAGGCACAGCCGGTCACCCCAAGCTTGCCATGGCAGCTGCTAAGGTTGTCTGGGCTGAGCTCAGGCAGGTGCCCTGGCTGCTGTGCGGTGGCATATGGGCTAGACAGCTGTGAGGAAGGAAAGCCAACAATGAAAGGGTGAGGAAGAGGATTTTTCCAGGTGCCTGTGGCAGTCGGCCGATCCTGCCCACTCTGGCTTCACTGGCTGATACCTCTCTGGAGAACCCTTCCCATCGGAGAAAAACCTGAGCTTTGTGTCCACTCCCTTTTCTCAGCCAGATTAAGGGCCGATGTCACCAGGAGGCCTCTCTTCTTTCAAGAGCTTTATGGAGAGCAGTATGAAATGGCAGTGAAAAGTTGAGCCTGGCAAACCTGCTCTAATCCCCACTCACCCAGTCATGAGCCATGTGACCTTGAACTCTGATCTTTGGTTTCCCCATCTCCAAGATGGGAATGAAAGCAATAACCATTGTTGTTGTTCTTTACTGTGATTCATTTGATTTTCCTGGGTTAGTCCTTAGCTATTACAAAATCAGAATGCATCTATCCTGAGAGTTTTGTGCATCTCTGCTGATGAAAACTGTGAATGGTTTTGAATGTTTACTGTGATTCAGAAATGGTATTTGGAGAAGAAAATGGTAACCCACTCCGGTATTCCATGGATGGAGAAGCCTGGTAGGCTACAGTCTATGGGGTTGCAAAGACTCAGACACAACTGAGCGACTGAGTTCAGGAATTGTATTCAGTGCTTTCTCATTTAACCCTCTGAAAGGGTTGTCGTAGATGAGGAAATGCAGACTCAAAGAATTTAGGTAATTTGTCCAAGGTCACAGAACTGCTACCAGTCCAAGCCAAGAACTCTAAATAGGGGCTTATACAACCCTTGAGACCATCACCTTAATGGCAATTTCTAGATGCATTTGGGCAGGATGTGGCAGAGCAAAGATATTACCAGAGAGCATCCTGTATGCTCAGAAATGAGTGCTCTCTCCCTGAGGATGTGTGCTACTTCACAGACAGCAAGAAAACAGACCAAACCAGGGCACTAGAAGCAGAACCACTCACAAAGCATCCCAGAAGCTAGAAATACATGCGCCTGCTGAAGAATCTGGATTTGCCTTAACACGCTGCTTCTCAAGCTTGTCTGCCTGGTAGAATTACAGGGAGTCTTAGAACATCTCCTGGCCCAGGACAAACCTCAGACTAGTTAAACTGAACCCTTAGGGGTGGGGTCCAGGCGCCTGTATTCTTTTATATTCCTTAGATGATTTCATATGTGGCAAACATTGAGAACCACTGTGTGAAGATTTGATTGTCTACTGTGAAATAAAATTCATATTTTGTGGCCAGATAAGAAAAATTTGAACATAAAAATTTTTCTTCAGACGTCCTTAGTGGTCCAAATGGTTAGGACTCAGCACTTGGGGAACTAAGATTCCACATGCCATGCAGCATGCCCCCCCCCCCCAAAAAAAGCACTTAATTTCTTTCTTCTTCTGCCCTCTGAGCCTCTCCCCTCCACTGTACATTAGGTATCAACCACACCTCCCTCACCGGCAGAAATACCTCCTCAACCATGAAGAGCAGCATTCTCCCACCACCATCAAGACAGCTCCTTGAAGGATAACATTCTTTTATGGAGCAAGTGGGATTTAGTCACCAATGTCCACCAGAAATAAAATATATATTCAGAAACAAAAAAAGATGACATTCCTTCTTGATTTTGTGAAGGGTCACAACTGCCCACAAATTCATACTTATGGATCTGGGTTGTGCAAACTGTCAGTCGTAAATCACTCCATGCACAGCCCTCTGTCTCAAAAACATCTAGAACTATAAGTAGGCCTCTAATGGGTGGGAAAGTTCTTCGAGCCTTCTAAGAGGCTGTTCCCAGGTTAAAATCCTCAACTTGACTCAAATAAAATTTTCCACTTCTTTCTTAGATTGCTTATTACTATTTCATTGACACTACCTTTCATCTTTCCAGTAGGTGCCCAATGAAACTCTCTCTTAAAAGAGATGGAGAAGGCCTGGTGACCATTCTCTTTAAAACAGTGTTAAGTATTCACGTGGTACCTTTGAGTTCAAGACAGGAATTCCCATGAGGTACTGGTTCCCTTCCCTTGTTAATGAGAACTAAGTTCACGACCACTAGGGGCCCTAAACAAACAAGTGATGGTTCCTGAGATTTTTAAGGATGTGCCTCGGGCACCAGTCTCTGAACTGTCCTAAACTGTGAACCTACTTGGTCTCACCTCCTATCATGGTGCTGAGATTCTAGGAGGACAGTCACATGATTTCCTCCCTACAATGGAAAATCTTGTTGAACTCTTGGCCTTTCACTTTAGGAAGGAATTTTGAGGAAACGTGGAAGAATTCAGATCTTTGGAGGCTGGGTGAAAGCCTCCTGTAACTACTGCAACATCCACCTAGGAAACATCCACCTTTCTTCCTAAGGACCAATGCATCTGTCCTAAGAGCCCTAGAGTCTATTTCCTATGGCCCAAACTGGCTAATTAGTGCAACAAAAGAAGGAGATTTGTGAATCATATGTTTAGCTACATGTTTTCAGGGCTTACTGTTTACTTCGGGAAAGGCTTTGCTTTAATTAGATTTATATATTATTTGCTTGGCTAAGACAGGATACCTGGGGTAAAATTCAAATGCACTATGTATATGAAATCCAGAGATCACCAAGTCAGAAATCAGCACCAAAAAGAAAAAAATCAGCTACAGCAACCCAAAGATCAACAGAAGGAGTTCAGACTTTTTTCCCCCAAAATGTATTTGTTTTCAAGTGACAAGTTCTCCCCTCACACTCCCAAACACACACGGTATTTTTGACCTTTCTCTTGCCTTTGCTTCCCCAACCTACTCTCCAAGTCATCTGACTTCTTCCTACTTACAGACATTCCACTGAAAAGGGACCAGGACAGTGTTCTCAGAGGGATTCCAAGAGGCTGAATTTGAGCCAGCAATAAAATGAGTGCTTCATAGCTCTAAGTATAGTTCTCCCCCTCGACAACCATGCTCTTAGCACACTGGCCTGCTTTCCAGTTACCAGAACTATAAAGCTCTCTCTTGCCCCAGGGCCTTTGCACATGCTATTTCTTAAGCCTTTCATCTTCCTCTCCTCCTCTGTTCCTATGCAAGGTCAAGTTCTTATCCAATTCTTAGCTTACACACCACTTCAGAGAGCTTCCTTGACAATCCTTTTAATGTCGTTAACCCTCAATACTCTCTCAGGTCTTTACCCTGCTCATGTCTTTCATACCACATACCATAATCTGCCTGAGTGTGTGCTTACATATTCCCTGCTACAATTATAACCACCTCCACCCTGCTCTCCCACAAAGCTGCATCAACGGCTGGCTCACTTATTCTTGGGCTTCTGATTGGGGTTGATTCCCTGTAGGAAATCAGAGGGCAGCACGGTACTTATCACCCTGGCTCCCTCTGCCAGGCTGAAGGTTGGCTGAGGTTCTCTGCCTAAGGCCTCAGTTACTACCCAGTGGCCTCCTTCATTAGGCTTCCTTTAATTACCCTTTCCTGTGCCATCTGTTTCCTGCTGGGGCCCTGATCCACACAGGGACTGGGTCTGATTTATTCACCAGCGTACACTTGGCAATGAACAGAGTGTCTGGCACGTGGTAGGTGCCCAATAAGTATTTGTTGAATAAATGAACATAAAACAAGTCTGAGCCAACATGTTTAAAAATGTCTTTCTCTTCTTCATTCTTTTTGTTTCAAAAAGGAAAAAATCTCATATCAAACTCTGGTATAGAAGATGGATAAAAAACAGGATTGTTGGGATTGTGAGTGGATGAGGGAGACACAGGAGCATGGCTCCCTTTGAAATGACAACTCTATAAATAAATAAATAAATAAATAAATAAAGACAACTCTATAAATAAATAAAAATGGCAACTCGAGAAAACCAGTGCATCAGAGATGTATTTTGCAGGGGGATACCATAAAGGATGACAGGGCATCTTAAGCAGTTTCTCCCACTAACATATGCAGTATTAGGGCCTGGGTTGAGAGTGAATGATTTTTATATCTCAATGCTCCCAGGAGGGCTTTGGGTTCAGCTACTGGATGACAACGGGGTGGGGGTGGAACTTCTGAACATCCATTAAGGATATTTACAATGCTCCTTCTGCGGCAGTCCAGAGAAAAGCTGGAATACAAGTGCCCTCCAAGCTGCTGTGTTCCATGCAATCCTGGCAGATAAAGGTGCATCACCCACATGACCCGACTAAAGTCCCCACAATAAACAGCTTCAGAGGGCAGAAGACGACAGGGGAAGCCATCTGTTTCCTGGGCTGCCCTCATCCTGAGCAGAAAGGGCCACAAAGTAAAATGCTCAGGGACAGAAAGCCTGGCCATCCACGGTTCACTTAAGAATGGTGAGATCTGGGCACTCTATCTAACATCCTGTGATAAATCACAATGGAAGAGAATACGAAAAAGAACACATAGACGTATAACTGAGTTACTCTCAGGACAGCAGCAATTATGACAACACTGGAAATCAACTGTACTTCAATTTTTAAAAAATGGTGACATCTGGGGTGCTTCACAGAGACCTTTATGAGAACCTCTAAGCAGGCTGCAATTTGTCTCCCTGCCAAGGGGCCTGAACTCGAAACAGATCTGTAGCTAAGAGGCCGTGAGTCTGCAAGGCCAATAATGATCTCAATGGAAAATTTCTATTGTTGAACTCCCCGCAACTGTCTTCCTAAACTCAGGGCCCAGAGATTGCTCATCCACAGACCCAAACAACAAATTAACTCTTCTAAACTGTACCAAATAAGAATTGTCTGCAAAGTTAATTGATACTGGGGAGAGGGGGAGATTATAGCAAGGGAGAGGCTAAAGTCCAAGAGCTGACAGTCTAGCTTCCTTACACAGGGAGGCCAGGCTCCATTACCACTGCTGCTGCTGCTGCTAAGTCACTTCAGTCGTGTCCGACTCTGTGCGACCCCATAGACGGCAGCCTACCAGGCTCCTCCGTCCCTGGGAGAGATGTTATGTGGGCGTACTTAGGCCTCAGATTTCCGTAGCCTCTTTCAGCTCAGACAAGGTGGGAAATCAAGACTCAGGATTTCCTGAGCAAGAAAGATGAGCAAGGGGCTCATCTTTCCAGCTGCAAACATTCCTGAAAATCCAAGCCACAGAGCTCCCCAGCTGTGGGCGCCAGCGTGGTCTGGATTTCTAACACTGACAGAACCGCCAGACCTCAGGCTCATCCATGGATCTGGGCCCTCTCCCTCCATCCCTGTCTGTGATCATGAGGTCTGAGTTCCTGTAATCTTCCTTCTCCCTGGTGAGTGAGCAATAGGCTGAGACAGAGTTAAAAGCAAAGAGACAGGAGGTTGGTGCTCTGGGGCACCTAATAATATGAGTAATAATAATTCCCAAACATTTAGACGGCCAAGTGCCAGGCATGCAATTAAGTGCTTTCTGCGTATTACCTCCTGTTCCACCACAGCCCCACGTGGCAGAAATTTACATTTATTCACTAGGAAGCTGAGGAAGCTGAGAGATTGAAGCCACTTGTCTGAGGCCACGCAGCTATAACGGTGATGGGGGTTTCAGCCAGGTTGGACTGATCCTGAAACAGTGACCCGCTCTGTGCGGTGTGGCTGGGATCAGACCAACAAGCAGAAAGAGTTCTTTCAGTTGAAGAGGGGGCTTCTGAAATGCCAGGCCAGGCAAACCCACTCCTGCCATGTGACATCATGCCTTCCTCAGATGTGGTTCTGAGAGGCTTTGATGGAGGCTGATGCTTTCTGATTGAATTCCTGGTGTCAAGACCAGGCTTTCTCAACTCTGGCACTACTGATTCATGGGGCTAAAAAATTCTTTGCTGGATTGGTGCTCTTTGATGACCGAGAGCGGCTGGACTGGTGGCGGGTGGGTGTGGTGCGAGAGAGGCTCGAGGAGGGGTGGGTCATACATATACACAAAGCTGATTCACCTTGTCGTACACCAGAAACCAGCAAAACGCTGGAAAGCAATCATCCTCCAAATAACAATCAAAAAAATCCCGGGAGGGGAGGTGCTCTCACGTGCACTAGAGATGTTTAGCAGTGTGACCCTGGCCTCTATCCACTAGCAGCCAGGAACACCCTGCACTCCAAGATTTGGCGAACAAAACTGTTTCCAAAATCCTCACCCTCCCCACCTCCACCTGCCTCCATTGAGAGCCACTCATCTAGACCATCGGGCTCACCCTGAGGCAGTGTTTGTCCACCAATGTGCATCTCAGGTAAAGCGAATTCCCCACCACCCTCCCCTTGATCTTTTTCCCAGGACCCAGGATCCAAACACAAAGAAAGAAATAAAAGGATGAGTTGTTCTAGGCTGTTCTCTCATTTCCCTTCCAGCTCTGAGCGTAATCTGCTCTCCAGGAAAAGACACAAGTAAAGCCTGAAACGGACTTTTCTGCCCTTCTAAAATCAGCACCCACATTTTGAAAGGCAGCAGTCAAAAATCTGCTCCAGTCAGGGTGAGTAGTCCAGGGCAGTTACAGAATCCTTTCTATGGATGCTTGGACCAAAAGCACAATATCAGAATCAAAAATAAGTCCTCACAGGTGTCACTGGATGGATAACACACTAAGGAAAGCAGATCTGACTGGGTAAGATGCTTAACTTCAAGAAATGAGAATCCCTCAGACGTAGCACAGCTGAGAGTCAGGATTTGTGCCCAGGAAAGGTCCAGAGAACAGGAATACACAGAAGGACAGTTTCTACTCCTTTGTGCAAGGAGCATAATGAGCCTGTTTCCCCCTCTACTGCTTATACATGGGGAAACTAACAGAGAAAAGGGAAGATGGGGGCTGGTCGGTCTGCAAACTGGAACACCAAAACCTTGGATGAGTGAGATCTGAGAAAGATGATTTTCCAGAACAGAGGGGGAAAAAATGGAAGAAATATGTCCTATAGTGGATGGGGAGTTTGGCGTGACATTTTTAAGCTGTTAAAAGTTTTCGTACCAAAGAAAACACAAGGTTTTATCTTAGTAATTTTGTGTTGGGACACAGAGACTTTATCTTTTAGACGGTGCCCCACCTGTTTGCTCAGCCTGATTTGTGACAGCTGCCTCCCCAAAACATGTCATGGTCTGGTTTTGATTTGGGAAGGGCAGGCTGGAGGAGCTGGCTGGAAGAACAGAGCTCAGAAAACACACACACACATACCCGTCCATCTACCCACAGACAGCTAACTAGATGCTCTCAAGGTGATGCTGGTAAAACACTGAGGAGGGCTGCTGAAGATAATTTGATGCTGAACAAACAACAAATCAACCTGCCTCAAAATCTTATGAAACTTTGGTTTCATGGCCTTTTGATTTTCACATTGATTTAGAACTGAAATAGGCCCTGTTTGAAGACTAGAGTGTTTTACTGTCTACTTTTTCTGCTGTATCCAGTGAAAATGCCAAAACCACTTGGCAAGGATCACCCTCTTTCATATTTAATCCATACCATGTAATTAAGTAATATCCCATCCATATGGTTCAGATCATGTGTTCTTAACTCATTAGAATGATATTTACTATCATCAAGAGCAAGTTGATCTCAGGGACATCTTCAGAGCTTCTCAGAAAAAGCATAATTCATTTTGCTTTTGTCTAAATAGGAGGCTGAACTCAGGGCTAAGAGGAGATGCAGAAGGGTACTGCGGTACAGATGAGCGTTTCAGCCGCAGATAAGATGGTAAGTATGATAGAAACTATCTGATCACCAAGATGAGGAGTCTGGGTTCCTCTAGCTCAGCAGTCCTCTCTCAAACTTAGCAGGCCTAAGAGTTCTTTGGGGTACTTGTTAGAAAAGCTGAGCCCTGAGAGATTCTATTTGTGAGTCTGGGATGGGGCCCAAGAATCTGCATTATTGACAAGCATCCCAGATGAATATAATGTAGGTGGTCCCTGGATGAGTCTAGCTGATGGAGTGGTGACTGACTGTTTACATGGAGAAATACATTCCCCAAGGCTGGCTCCGCATGGCTCATACTAGGAAGTGGGGTTTCGATTACTTTTAATTTTCCAGCAATCTGGGAGACGCTTCATGTATGGGTTGAAGAGGGGTGGCTTAGACAGGTGAGGGTCAGCACAGTACAGCTGACAGGCATCACTCTGTGGCCAGAAAACTCTGTGCAGGAGATGCTAAAATGCTTTTCTAAGGGGCCAATCTGAAGAGGTCAAGGATCTGGTGAGCATCTGAGCCAAAATATTTAGTAGTAGGTTTATGTTGATAAGAAAAGGGAGGGTCAAGAAAGTATGTTTTGTTGATGGAAACCAAAAAAAAAAAAAAATCAAGATTTAAATAAAATCAAGTTGGAAACTGCCTAAATGTCCAATTCCAGAGATCCAATAACACTGATTCAATGGAATACTAATGCAGTCATCAAAAACGATGGTTACAAAAGCTCTGAAAATAAACTAACAATAGAATGCAAATTAAGGAATTAAAGACACAAAATATTCAATATACCTACAACTCCAAGAAAAATGATATACCAGTAGACAGGGAAAAACTGGAAAAGTCACCGAAATATTAGCACTAGTCAAGTGGTGGGTGTTACGATATTTTTCCCCACTTCTATCATTTTTCTCAATTTTCCTTTTTACATTTTACTAACTGTCGATATTTTAAAGACATAAATCTTAAAAATCTGAGTTTCAAAACCATTTTCAAGTGGATAAGAATGAAATTCAAAGGTTCTGAGAGAAATGCACACTCATTCTTTAAAAATTCACTTTGAAAAATCTTATATGAGTCTAAAAAGCCCATCACCCTCTGGTCTCCACTCTAGACCCATTTTCTTTTTTCCAGTGTTGCCTTTTCAGTAATAAAATGAATAAAATCAGCAATCTTTTCTCTCCTGTCAGCAACCACGGTTACTTACTCTCAGCACAGCTGACTGCTCACGCCCAAGGAAGTTATAAATAAGCCTCCTGAATGGTTATTAAAAACCAGGACACTGGAAAAGTTTCTCTGGACCTAGAAAATATTAGGGAGACCATGAGAGGTAGCCACTGTGGATTGGGCTCTGTCTGTCTGTCCACTATTCCCCATCTGTCTCCCTTGGCTCTGAGAATGTCCTCTGCTTTCCCATACACCAAAGCTTTGACTCAGCAAAAAATAAAGAACAGATTTTCGTACGACATTCACTCGGCTGGCTTTCATCTAGTCCCTGGTCTGTGAGCCTGGTTCAGAGTCAAGAAATGCCAAGAAGGCATGCTCTCCTGCAGGGGTGCACCAAGGAAGTCAGCCCATGAAACTGGGCAGAAAGCACTCCTGAATCACATCCTCAGCACAGAGCCAGAAGGTTGGGTACCATCTAACCTGCCCCTCCAAACCATCTAGAAGCTTCACATTACAATCAGCACAGGGACATGTCCCAAAGACCAGAGCTTTGTCTCCATTAAAAAAAAAAAAGGTTAACAACCATAATGGACATTTGATGTCAAGTTTAAATGGTGGGGCTTTTGGAGGAAGGAACCAGATCAAGGTGTGTGTAGGGGGTGGTCAGCCCCAGATGGGTGCCACACCTGTGGTTTGTACTCCTGCAGCACCATCCCTCCTCTTGTGAAGACTATCTCCATTTCCCTTTGAGAAGCTCCTCTTCTCCATTTTCCATTCCTACAGTTTTAATGACCTTGACCCTACTTGCCTAGGGATGGACATGTGACCCATGCTTGGCCAATCAGAGCAATGATTCCCCCCAGCTCCCTCCCCAGTCTGGGAGTTAGTTTAACAAATGTTAGGTGACCAAAGTCACGCAAATGCAGCTCAATTGTGGGACTGTCACTGACACTTTTAAAGAAGACCAGCTCATTCTCCTTGACCCGAGGTTAATGGATGTTAGCCTGATGTTGCTGAGCACCCTCTCCCACCCCCGGGAAGAGTCATTTGAGAATGAGGCCACTACGCAGAAAACAAGAATTGAGACAGGTCAGAGGCTGAGTCAATGATGCAGACATCATTCTTGTGCCTGGATCCGGCTGTACCAGGAACTTCCCATCTGGGAACTCTGTACTTTGTGATGAAAGACAAAATCTTGTTTGTTTACATACTTTGGAATTGGGATTCTGAGGCCTGCAAACAAGAGAGTTCCGTAATTCCAGTGAACAAACACGATCCCTATGCATTTCCCCAAGTAAACTGGGGCTGGATCTGGGACCAAACAACAGAACTCAAGGTGAGTTCCAGGTATTTGAACCTGTAATTCCAGACTGGGCATCTTCCACATCTTCCCCATGGAGGAAAGGATCAGAAAGTCCGGGGCCATAAGATTTATGAGGACCTTTGAGGGCTAACTCCTCAAGTCATGGGTGCCAGCTGCTTAGGAAGTTTTATCCAACAATTTAAATACAGAAATTGGGTTAGAGGGTAGATATCTAAGCTATGCAGAAGAATGGGAGAAGGTGCCTGCCTCAAATTAAAAATACAAATGTTTTGTATTAAAAGGATTAAGAAACATTTCAGACATTCTTGGTAAAGTGGGCTGTTTCATTTGTTACTTCAGATTCTCACACTTAAGTTTCTTTGTCCTTCTTTTTCAGTGTGCCATAAATGTTAAAAAAAAAAAAAATTACCTCATTACCCGCTAGCAATCAATATGTCCCGTTGTTGTGCAACTGAGCTTTCCTTGTCAAGGTGTGTAGGTGATGTGTGTTAAAGGGGTGGACATGCTATGCATAGAATAAATAAGTAATACGGTATATAATACAGTACAGGAAAATATAGTCACTATTTTCTAATAACTTTAAAAGGAGTATCTGCTATATAAATACTGAATTACTATGTTGTATACCTGAAACTGATATATTATTATAAATCAACTATAGCTCAATACAAAGATAATAAAGGTGTGGACATGTCACGCCAATACAACACTAATCAAAAATGGCAGGTTTCTACCTCTGCTGTGTGTCCGAGTATCCAAGCCAATGACACATGGACATTATGCCAGTGCTAGCCTGGGTCAAAAAATCAACTTTTATGTTTTCAAATCCATGCAGTTCTGTCTCCTGGGATCATTCCCCCAGGGCACCAAAAAGCTTTGCTCTGCCAATTTCTTCTCCTAGGTCACTATCACGTGCACGCTCTTCAGTCATAGCTCTGTTTACACCGTGGGGGTGCCACCTTCACCTCTTCTCCTGGCTGCACATCCTGGATTGCCTCCTAATGGGTCTCTCTGTATCAGCGCTTACCCTCTTCCAGTCAGTTACCTACACAGCAGCTGAAGCCATCTTTCCAGAATGCAAACCTGATCATGTCACTTCCCTCCCTGTTGGCCTGTAGCTTCAAGTGCTTTCCACTGTCCTTAGTGGAAAGGCCCAAACTCTTCAACTATCTGAAATGGTTCTGCACTACTCGCCCTGTGCCTTCCAGCCTCATTCTCCTCGGTGCATCACGCAGCCATGGGGCCTTCTCTCAGGCCTTTATCTGCCATGCATCCTACTACAGGACCTTTGCACATGCTGCTCTTGCTACCTGGGATGCACCTTCCCCTTTACCCCTTAAGCATTCTTTTTCTGATCTTCCTAACATAGCTAGAGCCTTCTCTGTATACCCTTCTAGCCCCATTTACCACTGATGTAATTTTAAATAGTACAATTAGATGGTTACTATGTACTAAATTCTACTATACCATGAGGTGCAGGAGGGCAAGGCCATGTCCACTTCAGTTCACTGCAACCTTAGCACCTTGCAGAGGCATGGCATCTACTAAGTGTAATCTCTAATAGTAACTTAGACGGTGTCAGGCATTGTGCTAAATTCTTTATGGGAATTTACTTATTTAATTCCCATGACAACTCTACAAGGCACTGTTCTCATTTCATTTTGAAGATGAAGACAGAGAAAGAGCTCCCTGGTGGTCCAATGGTTAGGATTCAGTGCTTTCACTGTCGTGGTCTGGTTCAACCCCTGGTCTGGGAACTGAAATCCCACAAGCCACGTACTATGGCCCCACTCCCCCCAAAAGAGATGAGGACAATGTGATACTGTGAGACAGTGAGACAGAATAGACAAGCCAGGCTTGTCCAAGGTCACATAGGTATTAAACCACAAACTCCAGTTTCCAACTGTCAGACTGGCCTACAGCCCAAGCTCTCCTTCCTTCTGCTTTAACTCACAGGGCAGGCACTCCAGTCACAGCTGCTGACTGACTGAATGAATGAACAAAGGGAAACCGCCTTTCCCTTCCCTCACTCTGATGCACATCTGCATTTTGCTCCTCCAGGTCCCAGCTCTCTCTGACCCTTCACTCCTTACAGAATCTGGCTGATCCTTAAGGAACAGCCCTAGCGTCAGTCTCACCACTGTCCCCCATCCTGGGGACCAGCTGACAGTCTCTGGCTGTCCTCCTGTGTGGCATCTACCTAAAGTCACCACTCCCAACTCCAGCTCTATTCTATGTCTGCTCCAGTGTGACTTGAACCCAGACTCCACCTTGCACTATGGCCCTGCTCTCCCCATCAGTGCCTCCTGCCCGGGTGCCCACCCCGGGAAGGTCCGCACTCGTCTCCTTTGTCATTCCTGCCTCTCACCGGGGCACGTCACCCTGGACTGCCTCCCCTGCTTCTGCTGTTAGGTACTCCTCTGGTGCTTGGGTTCTCAGGCTTCCCTCTAGCCCTGCCTCAGCCTAACGGGCACATCAAACAAACTGGCTGCACAGGAAAAGGAATCCTTGTCTCTTTAGAGAGTCTCACTGTGCAAATCTCTGGACTGTGAACACCACCCTTCCTGTGAGGATGAAGATCGAGGTTCAGAGTAAGGGCTTTGAAGACCACCACACCTAGGGCTCAGGTCCTGGCTATCACTGGGGGCCATGGGGAGGTCACAACATCTATGAACTTTAGTGTGCTCATCTGTAAAATGGGTATAATAATCAGCCTTCTCTCACGGGGCTGTTATGAAGACTGGAAGAGGCGATATATATGAAGTTGTTACCAGGTCAGATCCTAGTCAGTGATCTGTTACGATTATCTTCACTTATAGCATCACTATCATGCATTCCTGCCATGGCACAGGGTGCAGGGCACCGGCTCTAGAGCTAGGAATCCCGGTCCTCCACTTCCGAGCCATGTGGCCTTGGGTGCTACTTAGCCTCTCTGGGTCTCACTTAAGTTATCTGTAAAATGGAAATTACTCTATCTACTTCACAGGGGTGTTGTGAGTTACTTCTTATAAAGTACTTAGAACCGTCCTGAGTACATGATAAACATCAGGTAATGATAGCTATTGTTGATTTTGTAACTCCTATTTCTAACACTACGATCACCCCAGCTGCAAGCTGCTTTAGAGGCAGGTTACACAATGGCAGGGTCGAAGAGCTTCTGCACTGGACTTCCCTGGTGGTCCAGTGGTTAAGAATCCATGCTTTTACTGCAGGGTTTGAGGGTCCAATTCTTGTTCGGGAAACTATCTTCCTTCCATATGCTGCACAGTGCAGCTAATTTTTTTTTTAAAGAGCTTCTGCAAAACTCCATTTAGTGGGGGGTGCAAATGGTGACCAAGTTCGCCTGATTCACTCTGAGTGAGAAGAAGGGATGGACCACATTTGCCGATGATAAGGGACAGTGCACTTCCACTTCTAAACCAAAACTGCAGGTGTCCAGCTGAGGTTTGAGGCTGGCAAGCCACTGGGGCTCCCTGGATTTTCAGACTTGCTCTAAGGAAAAAATGCTGCCCATAAAAAGCTCATGCTTCATGCCAGATGAAACACTACAGACATAGTTAATAACAAGCTATTGGCCATGGAAGAGAAAAAAAAAAAATCCATTATCTTGAAACCTAGCTTTTGCTGAAGGATCAAGGTGTTTTTGACTGAACTTTTTGTAATTTGTACTTTCACTCCCAGGGATTCCTTGGTGGCTCAGTGGTAAAGAATCCTCTTGACAATCAAGAGATGCAGGCTTGATCCATGGATCAGGAAGATCCTCTGGAAAAGGAAACAGCTACCCACCCCAGTATTCTTGCCTGGAAAATCCCGTGGACAGAAGAACAGGTCATGAAAGGGTCAGACACAACTCAGCAACTAAACAACCTTCACTCATAGCCTGGGATTCTAGGGTTTAAAGATACACACAGTTCATAATGCTGCCTTCTCAAAAACTGCTGAATTTTCCACCAAAATTCACATGCAGCAGTAAGGGTCAGCAGCAAAAAGACTGACTTTCCAAGTCTAGCTAACACCACGTCCTTGGTGAACGTGAAAGGCGTTAGGGTGAGGTCCCGTGGTGAAGGACGTTATGAACAGTGCTGCAAACATTAGCCATAATCCCCCTTCCAACACTGCCGTGTCTGACAGACCCATGGAAACACAGGTGCTCAAAATGGATTTCTTTAGGCCTGTTTTCCATGCTTTTCTCAGGCTGATTAGGGAAAAGAGGAGTCCACAGAAGCAGTTTCAAACCTAAAAATGCAAATCTGCACAGTTGCTGGATGCTGGGAGATACCAAAACATCCCAAGAGGCCAAAACCATGCACAGTATGTTTAGGATGAGAGAGAAAAATAAAAACTCAGGTAACCATTGGAGACAGTCATATATTAGTGCGTTTAAGTGTATGATCATTTCCTTCTACAGAAACCCTATAAAGGAAATCCTGATAATCATAAAATGCCACAGATGAGGCCACTGAACCTTAGGGAATTTAAGTGACTGCTTTAAGGCCACACAGTTCCTATAGGAAGGCTGGATTGGAACCTAGGGCATGGAACTCCAGAACTGGTACTCCAAACCATGAATTAAGTTTGAATTTGAAAAACCAGGGCTCAGGACAGAATTCCCAAACATATTAATGAAAATGAAAGTCACTCAGTTGTGTCAGACTCTTTGCGATCCCATGGACTATACAGTCCATGGAATTCTCCAGGCCAGAACACCAGAGTGGGTGGCCGTTCCCTTCTCCAGGGCATTTTCCCAACCCAGGGATCGAATCCAGGTCTTCCACATTGCAGGTAGATTCTTTACCAGCTGAGTCACCAGGGAAGCCCAAAGAGATTAATAATGGGGTTGAAATTCCGCCCATCCTAACAGCTCACGCCCTTCATCTGTGCCATCCATAGGGCAGCCTCTGGCTTACCTACACGTGGTGATTGGAAATGAAATTGATTAAAATGAAATGAAATTTAAAATTCACCTCCTGGCTGGTAAGCACTTGAAATGTGGCTTATGCACCTGACGGCTTGGAATTTTCATTTCATCTCATCTTGATTACTCCAATTTCAATAGTCACATGTGGCTTGTGGCTACTGTATCTGACGGTGCTGGTCTGGGCATTTTCATCAGCTCTGTCAGACATGGTTCAGGCCTGCTTTCGAAAAAGTTCTCAGAGATAGAAAGGCATTCGCTGCTTTCCCCAAGGATCTACAGGAAATCTTGAGGATAAATTACCTGCCTTTTACTTAGGAGCGGAGACTATATATTCTTCAAATATACTTAGGTAGTATGTCCAACATTCTTCAACCTCTAGATCTGCTGATTTCCTAACTTACATTAGGAGGACAATCAAGTCAGAACAGACAAACCTAGGAACAACTGCTCTAGACAGTGGTTGTATGAGCACCAGCAGAGAGTTGGACCCATCTCTACTGGGTCCAATACACTGGGCCTGAAGGGGAGGCCCTGGAGTTCATGTTGCAATCAAGCAGTCAATAAGTTTGAAACAGGTGGTCTACCTTTGAGAAACTCCACTTCAGAGTCTGAATTACATACACATCTCCTGGCCTCTTAAATAATTATAGTATATAAATCTTTTGAGAACAGCACAGACTGGGCTGGAAGCCAGGCAGTCATCACTCTGTGCTAATTGCGCCCTTGTACGACATTAGGCAACGTGCTTAGTCACCGAGGCCTCATGGGGGTAAAGGTACCTGCTCTCTGTCCTCCAAGACAAAGGAGTGCACAGCTGTGAAAGCACTGGGGAGGATGATGAGGTTAGTAACACAACATACACAAATCCACAGCTCAGAGACACATTCTGCTTCTCCAGCAGAGAGTTCCAATAGCCTTTACATTAAAAAAAAAAATCTAAATTTTTAACTTGTTTGGGAACCTGGAAGATCTGACAGCATGGAGCTCAGATGAGGGTGGCAGCCTGATGTGAGCACTGCTCTGGGGTCACATGCAGAGGTTCCAATCTCTGCTTTGAAAAGTTGGGCGACTTTGGGCAAGTGCTTCAACCTCTCTGTGCTTCAGTTTCTTCTACTCTGAATTGAGAATGTTAAGAGTCTCTCTTTCAAAGGGTTGTGATGATTTAACTGAGTGAATATTTATCAAGTGCTTAGAGCAATGTTTGGCACATGGCGAGCGCTATATAACTCTTAGTTGAATAAATAAACATTCCTGCAAGCGGCAACAACCAGCTGGAGCCCAGTGGCGGCTGTCCCTCCAGACGGGGCTGACGTGCATAAGGATGTCACAGTTTGCACCGGGTCAGACACATTTGACTCTGGGATCCCTACTGGAAGGGACAGACATGCGTTTCCCTGCTGGTGTCTCACCCACAAAGGGCAGAGACACTCAGGGCTCCTTCAAGCAGCATTTCTCAATCTATCCAGAGTGAAGGACCAGTTTTCATATTCAGCCCAGTGTGGCCTGACACGCGACCAACTGAGCAGGACTGACACCCAGCACATGCCACACCTGAACCAGTCGAGACAAGCCCACTGAACACGCACTTGGATGCTGCAGTAATGTCAAACTGCTCCCAGAGTGCCATAAACACTGTCAATATCAGTCCTTACCTTAGGTGCACTGTGCACAGACCCGCTCCTCAGATGACGCTTTGCATAGTCTTGCAGAATGCTGACACTGTCTACATGTGTACACAAAACAGCTGGACAATTTGGTTGGCAAGAGCAGGCAGTGGACTGTCTGTCTGTGTCTCTCTCAACCCTGCTGTCCTTCTCAGCCTGCCTGCTTGCTCCTTATCTATCCTCATGTCTTTATCCACACACTAAGACCAGCTCCCTAATGAGATACTGGAGCTCATAATCACCCACCCCTTCTCTTGAATGTCACTTTTGGCTGAGAGGTGCTCTCTTGCGCCTGTGCCCACATCCACAACCTCATCCTCAAGTCGCTCTCCAGTTGCCCAGGACCAATGACTGACTGACATGGCTGAGCAAAGCGTCAGTCCCTTTGTCCCAAGAAGGACCCCACCCCGCCACACGGTCCCACTGGTCCTCCAGAAGCCCCTGTGGGTTCCGGCTGGAGCTCGACCCCAGCCCAGACACCATTTTACACTTGGCTCATCCCCTCGTCCTTCCCCGTTTCTCTCACTCCTCTTCCTTGGCAGCATTTCTCAACACATCACAGGCACCCTAACCCTGGCCTCAGGCTCCGCTTAGAAGGAATCCAATCAAAGGAGCCACTGGCATGGGGTTCACCTTCCTTGACAACCTGGTGGAGGAGGGCATGTGGCGAGCACGATGCAAAAGTCCTGAGGACCAGCAATCAGAGGACCCCAAGAACATTCTCAGGGTACCAGGAGACCAGAACCTACCTGTTGCATTAGACAGCGCCAGCGACTCCATGGAGCCCCGCGGGGTCTGCTCGGTGGGCGTCATGTCCTCAGTGTACTTCAGTGAGCTAATGGGATGCCGGGTCCGACACTGCTGAGCAGACATGCCCCCTTCCTCCTCCTCCTCCTCTTCCTCGTACTTGGGGACCGGGATGCCACCCCGGGTTTCACTGAAGCTCTGGCTGGACATGTCGCTGTAGCTCTCCTGGGACCGCAGCCTTCCTGGGTAGTAGTCCTCCCGGCACTCCTTGATGAAGCTACCACCGTGGCCCTTCATGGCCAGTGACGAGCTCCTTTTCGGGTTGCCAAAGTGCTTGGCCCACACGTCGGGCTGGGCTCCAGCCCCCTGCCCACCGGGGCTGTAGGAAGTTCTGATGTTGCACTGGCTGAGGAGCTGCAAGGGGCTCTGCGGCTGGCTCTGCTCCAGCTTGTTCCCGTAGTGGTATGGCTCGTCCCGGCTCCTCCAGATGGGGTCCCGGTTGAGGCTGGGCGTCTGGCTGGACAGGCTGAGCAGGTCCATCTGCAGCGACAGGGGGTCCACATCGGCCGAGAGCCGGTTGGAGCTCACCTGCAGTTGGCTGTGCTGGTTGAGCAGCGGCTCCTCCGTCTTGCCCTTGTTCTTGCCGATCTTGGCACTGCGCCGGGACTCCTTGGCCCGGGCATTCTGGAAGGCAGAATCGGAGGAGTCTGAGCCATTGGGGTCCTCACCGGCACTGCAGGCCCGTGAGCAGAAGATCTGGCCTTGTTTGGGGAGGAAGGGCCGCCCCAGGAGCGACTTCTTGCAGTGAGCGCAGCAGAAACACGTCTCGGTGGCATGCCAGTGTTGGCCGTCGTAGGTCATTTGACCTTGGTCAATTCCTGGGAAAAGAAGGGACACGAAGAGGGTGATGAGCTGCTCAGAGCACTGTGACACGACGTGAAATGTATAGCACCCTGGTTTGACTCAGGGTTCTAGATGCTGCAGAATAAAATGTCAACAGAATAAAATGACTATCAGGCTCCCCTGTAAACAGTATCCATGTCTTATTATGACAGTCGCCATGTTTTACCAGTCAGGTCTTTCTTAACTCATGTGCCCTGAGGGCAGAGAAACCAGATCAAAGTGGCCTGTCCATGAATCCTTCTGCCCAGGACACGTTCCTCCAGATAAACAGCAATAATGATACTCAGGTGTGAGAGTCACCGCTTTAAATGCTTTGCATATATGTAAACTCATTTAACCTCTCAACTGCAGGAAGCAGATCTCTAATACTATGTCTACTTTTCAGATGAGAACACAGAGGCATAGGAGATTAAATAACTTGCTCAGTGTAGAAGAGCTAGCAATCACAGACGAGATCTGTACCCAGCCCGTCTGGCTCCTAACCATGACCTTGATAATCGTCTCTTTCACTCTACTTCGTGGTCTTGTCCACCCTCACAGCTACCCTTAACTGCTGTCCATCCTCACCTATTGTATTTTCTTCACAGCCCAAATACTGCTTGACAATGAGCCAGTACATATGTGCATCTATTAATTACTAAAAGTGAAGCTGGATGATGAAGTTTCTGGGGTATCTCCATGAACATGGCCTGTCATGTGGGTAAGTGAACTGAACCCCTTCACTAGAGTATGACACTCTAAGGGGTCATCAGTTTAGTAGCTCAGTGGAAAGGAAAAAAGTGGATTTCAGCTCACGGTAAGGAAAAACTTGGACCTGGTTTGTCAAAGACATCTCCTTACCATAAGCATGCATATCCCTTGTATAACTTCCTCCCTGTGCCAAAGCTGTGCCTGGTTTATATAATCGTGTTACACCTGCTTCCAGGAACTTCCCATAGCCCTGGCTGTTCTGCCCTCTTCTGGTTACAGGACTTAACCCCGTGGTGGGACACCATCTTTCTGCCACCCTTGGGCCATGAGCTTTGGGAAGGGCTAAAGCCACAGTTGGACTGGCACTGGTGAGTAAAAATACCGTATCTCCTCCCAGCCCAGTAACTAGTTTAAGGTCATACACGTGACCTGTGCCAGGTCAGGGAGAGAGGCACCTGAGTCTGTTGCTAAAGTAACCACACAGGGAGACCTTTTGACAGCAGTCACTGAACAGGCAGAATGGTAGCCAGAAGTGGTGGGGGCCCTTTCCCCCACCCCCATAGAAGTGCAGACCCAGCAGTGACTGTGGGATAGGAAGGGACCTTGGCAAACCTCATAGCTCACGATAAATGTCTTCCCTGAAAGGCAGTATGGATGGGAACTATCACCTGTGGTGGCTGACAGTCCTGAGTCTGAACTTTCCAGGAATAACCTTTAGAGACTTGTCTAGAGAGGGTGTGAATAAAAAACAGGGAAAAGGAGAAGGGTGAGAACAAAAAGGCCAACCCGAGAAGCAGCTTCTCGGGCCCTCTCTGTGTTCGCCTTACTTATGTCCCTGGTCCACAGAGAGAGAAAAGTAAGGTGTGTTCTTTTCCTAGGAGCTCCTCCCCAAACTAAGGAGGTCTCTGTTTATTTAAGTATCAGGCTATAGGGACCAAAAGGGAATATTTAGAGGGACAGGAGAAGCCAAAAGGGCACCCCAAGGTGAATGAGACACTGAATCAACTCCCTGTCACAGCACCACTTCCCCAGGAGGAGTGAGAATTGGCAGGGATGGGGCTAGAGACAGCAGGCCCAGAGGGGGGGCTCCGCACACACAATGGAATATTACTCAGCGATAAAAGGAGCGAAAGTGGGTCATTTGTAGAGACACGCATGGACCTAGAGGCTGTCATTCAGAGTGAAGTATGTCACAAAAATAAAAACGCATATTATATGTAAACTATATATGTAGAATCTGAAAAAAACATGGTACAGACGATCTTATTTGCAAAGCAGAAACTGAGACCCAGATGTAGACAGCAAATGTATGGACACCAAGTGGCAAAAGGGCTGGGATAAACTGGGAGATTGGGATTGAAATCTATACACTATTGATACTATGTATAAAACAGATAATAAGAACCTACTGCATAGCCCAGGGAAGTCTACAAGTCTACTCAATGCTCTGTGGTGACCTAAACGGGAAGGAAATCCTCCCAAAGAGGAGATATATGTATATATGTATATATATATCTATACACATACATATATATATATGGATGTATGGCTGATTCACTTTCTGTTTAGTAGAAATCTAACACAACATTGTAAAGCAATATACTCCAATAAAAATTTAAAACAAAGCAAAACCCCCCACCAAACACTTTCCTCATCAGGCTGTTGGAGGCAGCAGAGGCAGGCAGAGCCCTCGAGTACTTACGAGTGAGGCCTCAGGACTCAAATGCAGGTTCAAACCACAGCTCTGAAACCCTGAAACCCGTCAGCTTAGCACAGCCGCTGTAGGGCTATGTGACCTTACGAAGTGGCTTTGTGTCTCTGGGCCTGTGTCTCCTGCACACTAAAGCAGGGATAATAACACTGTTTACTTCATGGGACTGCTGTGAGAACTGAGTTAAGACTTGGTCAGTGCTTAGACTCTGCTAACTCTTGGTCTTCTCATGTGTTCATGAGGTCTCAACACCTGTCTCTCTCTGCCCTGAGGGCCGCTACCTGGATGCTGTCCAGGAAAGAGCTCTGAGGCTGGCTAGGCCCTCACATTCCCCTCCCCATCCTCCTTGTCCCGAGAACTGGAGCTGACCCCCCGGCTGCCCGGGGTCCTCGCTGTGAGCTCCGACTCAGCATGGCCTCCCCAGCAGCTGCAGCCCCACCCGCTGCCTGTCAGAGGTGTGGGAAGTCTGGTTCCTACGGCCTGTGCTCCACCAGCTGCCTCTGTGTGCTCCTGCAAGGGAACACGCTCAGATGGGCCTAGTTCTGGGGGTGGGGGCCCAGCACAAGGCTGGGTCACAGTGGGGAGAGCGGAGGACAAGGCGTGTTCCAAAGCGGCCCAACCGGCATAGGAACGTGGTCCCTGATAAACATCAGCGATGTCAGATGGTGCTCTGAACTGCTCCTGAACTCCAAACATCTGGAAAAGGGCTCGGCCATTCCACATCTAAGCGTTCCTTTTTTATTCCCTCTCTAAGCCCTTTAAGTACTTCTCTGAGGGTGTATGTGTCTACCGCTGCTACAGCCTCGGTCTGTTTATAGGACTGTTTACTCTGCTGTGAGCAGGCAAAAGTACCGTTGCCCTGGCAACAGCTGCCTGATGCAGGGTCCGCACTGCGCGGCTGAATAAATAGGGAATATTTGGATAATGTGGTCAGAGCAGAGCACCCAGACACTGTGGTATGCATGATACATAGAGCGCATCCTTTCTCTGCTACAGGAAAAGTATGTTTTATAGAAAAGTGGATTGAGGGGAAAAAAAATAGATCAGGGACAGCATTTTAACTACAGCAGTGATAATACTGCAGGCCACAGTGGTTCCCCTTTCTGATAAAGCATGGATGTCTTTTTGTGGATTTCAGAGGGAAGGAGAAGGGAATGGCAATCAAAGCCAAAGAGGACAGAAACAGAAGAAAACAGAGGTGTGCACGCCATGGTGACAGACGTAGTTCCTCTCTTCCAAGCAGCTGGGCAAAAGTTTTAAGTGGCACTTCCTGGAGAGGCTCTTCAGCCTCAATGAAAAGGGACAGAAGAAACAGAAATACGAACAAGCAGGAGGATGGCTGCTGTATGGAAGCTGTCTGTACGTCCTGCCCCTCTCATCCGAGCAGGCATCTCCCTGTAGACCCAGAGCCACAGTGAGCGTGCTGAGGCAGCACCTCACACCACCTCTCCTGCCCAAGCCCCACCCTCTAGCCCCTTGCCCAAGACCCTCCTTTCCTTGTTGTTCAGTTATTCAGTCATGTCTGACTCTTTGCAATCTCGTGGACTGCAGCACGCCAGGCTTGCCTGTCCTTCACCATCCCTCAGAGCTTGCTCAAACTCATGTCCATTGAGTCAATGATGCCATCCAACTATCTAATCCTCTAATGCCCCCTTTTCTTCCTGCCCTTAGCCTTTCCCAGCATCAGGGTCTTTTCCTTCCCTAGATCTCGGAATAATGGGAAGTATGTCTATTTAACTGCTTTGACTTGTGAAAAACAGAAGCTGGTGGATACTCGGTTGAGGCATCAGGCTATGAGAGGCGAAGATTTCAGGGGTGGGGAAAGGGGGTTTTTCGTGACAGCCCAGCTCCCAGATGGGAACGCTGCTGGACCCAGGTCGGCATAGCACTGCTCATCATTGGGCCTAGCAGGGACTTCAGCTCAGAAGGGCTCCATGGAGGCAGGTCTGAGTCCACGGGATGGACCCTCCAATGGCAAAGGGCCCCTGAGGATATAGTAGGTGTCTCAAAGCTCTGATTTTTATCAGCACCCAAGCCCTTCAAATTATGACCTAACTTTTCATCTGACTGCATCACTTCTGATGAACCAGGGAGACAAAGCCACCTCTTCTTATTTCAGATAAAATCTTTTAAGTGAGGCAAAACGGGCTCCCAGACTGATGATCTCCACACCTCCCCACTATAGGTAAGGAGTTGGCAGCCTCCAGGCAGATTTCTTGGAACTGCACAAGCCACAGGAAGATCAGGCTGCTGGTCTCAGAGACATTCATCCACTGCCAACTTCTCTTTTCTTTTTAAAGGGCAGCTCATTCTCAAGGTGCCAGAACAGGCGAGCTGAGTGAAGACGCTCCAGATGCTGCATGATAGGGAATAGTGTTGAAGGGCTGAATGAATCCGTTACTTGAAAAGGGAAAATGATTTTCACCATCTCAGATCTGCCACTTATTTGAGGCGTTTATAGATTCAGAGCTATTTGAGGTTCTCTCGCTTTGTTTTTTTGGCTGGGTCGGCTTTTGCCGATTTCTTTCAGGACATGCATGCCAGTTGCCACTTGGTTTCCTTGACTCTCTCTTCCAACCAAGAGGACTGTTCTGTTTCCTCCTTCTGCTGATCCCTGAGGTTTTCAGAGGAGGCCGTGGAAGTCATCTGTTGATATTTCCCCCTCCTCCGAGACCTCTCCTCCTCTGCCTAGTAGTAAGACTGTCCATTACGTAGCCCCACGTTGGGGGTGGGTCTATGACTCAGGCAGACCAATAGGAACCCCCTACTCCTTTCTTTCCAGGGTGGAACAGATGCCCTAACAGTGGGCTATAGCATTTCTATCTGGAGAACCTGACTTGGATACTGGAAAAGACACGATTCCATACTCTTTAGAGAACACTGCTAAAGTTGGTATGTTTAAGTGTGGGGGTCATTGTGACACCTTGTGAAGACATCTTGTTTTCAAATGATGCCAAGAGAAGGCAAGCTGAGACCAGAGGTGGGGGGAAAACCCCCCAAAATCAGATTCTCTTCAATTCCTTGATCCATCCTTACCTGAAACCAGCATCCTCCTTGGCTTCTCCAGTACTACGAACCAAGACATTTCATTTTTCACTCAAGGGAGTATCAGGTGGGTTGCTATCACTTGCAATCAAAGGGATTCTAACTATACCAGACACAAAGGAGGTCCAGTCAGAGTAGGACCAAGCTGAGCACCGAGTGTTGCCTCACCTATGTGTTGGGCACAGGTGTCACAGTACTCTGCATACAAGGACTCAAAGCAGTGGCAGCAGTAGGGCCTTCCCTCCTTCATGATGTAGCGCTGGCCGCCCAGCACGGTCTCGCACTCGAAGCAGCAGAAGTGTTTCATGTGCCAGTGTCGGCCCTCGGCTTCTGTGCATTCATCTGCAAAGATGATCTGCAGAGGGAGAGGCCGAAAGGTCAGTGGGTAAGAAACAGCCATGAGAATACAATGCAAAGGAGGAAAGCCATGGGGGCCCCAAACTAGAAGGGTAGGAAAATTGGTCCCGCTCACAAATTATTAAACAGAAGTAGGTATGTATGTATTTACTCTATTCCTATATCAGTTTCCACATGTGGATTTTCCTAAAGCACATTTAAACAGTTTCTGACCTGGCCAGTGATTAATTTAACCACAGTGTATTCAGACAAAGAACAGTATACCTAAAAGGATATAAAGCAGGACTAACAGCTGACAGCTCATGGACATTTCAGCCATTATCTGTTCAATTTGGATTATATATGGTATTTTTTAAAAATGGGAAATGTCACATAAACACCTGGGATACTGGTTTCTCTTTTGAAAATACAGTATTTGGCAACATGTGCTACACATTCCTGTATGGCGACTATAAAAGAGGTTGTTGCTTTCAGATGAGTGATGAGTGTTACAGTTTGTCATATTTTTCACCACTTGCTGTTACCTTAAAATGAGTCACCTTTCTTTACAGTAACCGCCTAGCCCTCAGAGGTATTTGTGTTTTGACCTCTAAAACAGACTTGTTTTCAATTTCAAAGCACAGATTTAAGAACTTACTACAAATTTAAATAATGAAGGCAGAAATAATCTCAGACATTTATGGCCAAATGATGATTGACAAGGGTGACAAGGACATTCAATGGAGGAAAGAAGTCTTTTCAATAAATCTGCCTGGTATAACTGAATAACTGGATTCAAAATAATGAACTGAATCCCTACCTCACACCACATATCAAAATTAACTCAAGGGATAGAAGACCTAAATGTAAAAGCAAAAGCATTATAAAATGCCTAGAAGAAAAGTAAAGATGTAAATTTTCAAAAACGGCTTGCAATTAGGCAATGGCTTCTTAGCTATGACACTAAAAGCATAAGAAACAAATGAAACAGTGGAAGCTGGATTTCACTGAAATAAAAAACTTTCATGCTTCAAAGGACATCATTAAGAAAGTGAAAATATAACTACAGAATGGGAGAAAATACTTGCAAATCACATATTTAAGTGACTAGACTCCAAAATATATAAACAAGTTTCACAAGAACACAGTAAAAAAAAAAAAAATCACTCAACTGAAAAAATACGCAAAAGACTTGATGAGACATTACTCCTCAAAAGAAGATAAGCAAATAGCCAACAAACAGGTGGGAAAAAAAAAATCAACATTATAAGCCACTAAGAAAAATCCAATCAAAACCACCATGTGATGTTATTTCACAACCACTAAGGTGACTATACTTCCCTGGTGGCTCAGAGGGTAAAGTGTCTGATTTCAATGCAGGAGACTTGGGTTTGATCCCTGGGTGGGGTGCAGGATCCCCTGGAGAAGGAAATGGCAACCCACTCCAGTACTGTTGCATGGAAAACCCCACGGATGGAGAAGCCTGATGGGCTATAGTCCATGGAGTCGCAACGAGTCAGACACGGCTGAGCGACTTCACTTTCAAGGTGACTACAGGGCTTCCCTGGTGGCTCAGAGTAAAGAATCTGCTGCAGTGGGAGAAACTGAGTTTGATTCCTGGGTTGGGAAGATCCTCTGGAGGAGGGCATGGCAACCCACTCCAGTATTCTTGCCCAGAGAATCCCATGGACAGAGGAGCCTGGCAAGCTACAGTCCTCTGGGTCCCAGAGAGTTGGACATGACTGAGCAACTAAGCATAGCACAAAGTGACTATACTTTAAGACAGACAGTAATAACTACTGAGGAGAATGTGAGAAACTGAAAGTCTCATTCGTTGATAGCTGGGAATGTAAAATGGTATAGCTGCTCTGGAAGTCAGTTTAGATTCCTTCAAAAAGTTAAACACAGAACTACCATATGGCCTAGCAATTCCACTCCTGGATACAAACTCAAGAGAACAGAAATATATGTCCACAAAAAACCCTGCATATGAACGTCCACAGCAGCTTTGTTCAAAACAGTCAAAAAGTGGAAACTTAAATGCCCATCAATTAATAAATGGCTAAACAAAATGTGATACATACAGTTGCTTCTTATTCAGTCATAAAAAGGAAAGTACTGATACATGTTATAGCTCAGGTTAACCACAAAAACATCCCGCTAAGTGAATGAAGCCATACATGGGAGGTCATATGTTGCATTAACCCACTTATACGAAATGTCCAGAATATGCAAATCCATGGAGAGACTAGATGAATGGTTGCCAGGGCTGAGGGGAGGGGAGAAAGGGGAGTGACTGCTGATGCATCTGGGGTTTCTTTCCAGATGATAAAAATGATCTGGAATTAGGCAGTAGTAATGGTTGTCCAACTTTGTGAATATACTAAAAACCACAGAATTGCACACCTTCAAAGGGTAAATCTTATGCTGTATGAATTAGACCTCAATAAGCAAAAATTTCAAAGTGCTTTAATCATCCTACTTCATTTCCCATTAGATAAAGTATCACGAGCACCCACTTCCAGATGGGGGAACTGAGGTGGGCAGGGAAAGGCGCTGCCTAGAATAAAAAACTTGGACCAACTACCTGCTCAGAGGGTCTCTTATGAGCATCAGCAGTAGTATGAGAATCCCTATTAGTTAAGACTGATAGATTTCCTTCTAGAAGAGTGAGTCTCTGATCGGCAGGCAGTTTGTAAGGAAGAAATACCATGGAATGATGGACTCTGGGTGACAAAGCAGGAGTGTTGTTTACAGGGTCCCATATTGCTTTACAGGGTCAAGAAAGAACCAAAAGTATATTGTGCATAGGAAGAAACCCCTGTCCAAGACCTGTTCCCAAATTATTCCTGTAAAAGTGGTCAAGCTTAGAACATTTTCCTTTCTGCTCTCAACTTTTATACTAAGCCAGGTTTTCTACCTTTCAGCTCCCAGACCACACCTGGGTGTACTTCGGCTGGGAGAACCTTGGGTCCAGTCTGTTCTCTGACTCAGGTGAGTGTGAGGGGTAGAAGAATCCTAATGGAGTAGCCATCTGCCCTGGAATCCTCATCAGGACTTTCGCAGATTATGGGAGAATCACATCACGCTACTCATTTTCTTCTCTTCTCACCCCAACCTGCCTCTAATCTGTCCCATCAAATCTCAGGAAATCCAAGATTTTAAGATATTCAGAAATGATACATTATTACTAATGATGATTGCTCCCTGAGATTTGGGCTGAAATCGAAAGCTCCACAACAATCCCTCCCCTTCACCGTTTTGAAGAGCTCTGAAATGATCTAGTGCCCTAGAAACTGTTTTCTTCACCTAGCAGCCTATGAGACTATCAAATTTAGTAAAGCAGGTCACAGTCCTGGACATTCTAGCAACCGGGGATGGGGCTAGACCTGCTCTCAAAAGAGTTAATAGGAGAGGCTGGAGCAGCCTATGGTTTTCCTCCATGCAGGAACCACACGCATGGTGCTGGCTATGGTGAAACCCGGGGTGACAGAGGGGCTGTGGGCCCCATGGAGCGGAGCCAGCTCTGACCTCGTCACAGGCTGCACAGCGTGGCTTCAGGCACTCTGCGTGGTGCCTGCCACAGTAGATCTTCCCATCCTGGTAAAAGTAGATCAAATCCACCAGGAGCTCGTTGCAGACAGTGCAGATAAAGCAGGGTGGGTGCCAGCTGACACCATGGCCAGCACGCGATGCAAACACAGCGATGTCCCCGCCATTGATTTGGCCTCCACACTGTGAGATGAACAGAAACAGGTCAGTACGATAAACAGCAGGCCCCAGCTCTCAGCACCATGAGGAAAAGATACACGACCACTAGCATCATTAGCTTGTTACTGAGCACTTAATTTCAAACGAGTTACCGTGCTACCTGCTTTACACACGTGGCAGGCGGGTTTTTCTTGCCCTCCCTCACCATCCCTTCCTAGGGCCTACAAGCAAGACGAAGATCATTGTCACTGAGAAAATAAGGAATCACAGAGGTGGGAGAGAAAGGCAAGGTCTGTCAGCGCAGTGACACAGAAGTGCTCTGCTGACAGGAGGCAAACGGAGCGGAGGTCTCATTATTTCTGAGACATCGCAAACTCCCTGCCGGAGGCCCACCCACGTTGAACGCCTGCAGCAAGAGGCTACGCAGCGTGGGGGAGCGAGAAGGAAGCCTGCAGGGACTCGGGGAGCTGGTGGGGCCTACACTTAGGGTGGTAGGGGAGTGGGTTCATAAAAACATGCCCACCTTTTATCATCTAGGTTTCTCTAGAAGCCTCTCAGGCATGCTTCTGGCCTCCTTCCTCTGACATCTTTGCACACAGTCCCAAATGAAAAAGTACCACTCCTAAGGCCAGACTACGTCAAGGACTTCTTTTTTCTCCCTTTCCTATCTTCTCACTCATTTCCAAAGTTCCTTTTCCTGCCCAGAAAGGAGCAAGGTAAAATCCATGATAACCCATGCTTACAGTTGGGCTCAAGATAAAATGAATGGAGTCTGAGGATCTTGGAGGGAACAATAAAGTGAGAGGCCAGGTCCGGGGGAGGCTCTCTGCTCACCACGCATTGACCTGAGAGTCCAGCCCCACCTAAGAGGCTGACTCTGGGGGCGACGTCTGAAGAGCAGAAAGGGCACCCCTAGACCTTTCCTACACACTGCCATCAAAAGCGCTGAGATGCTTCATAGAAAATGAAATCCAGGTTTCATGGAGTAGTCTCTGGGAGCTCAACCATGCAAGTGACCAGACATAAGAAAGACATTACATTACAGAAAGTGATTCCCCTGCCTTGTGTGGTAACGTTCGTAGAGCTGAGGCATGCGTACTGCTAGAAGATAAACCAGGGAGCACATTAAAGCTTTCCAGTTTATTTGCTCCAACTGACGGTGGCTGGGAGTACTCCAAGGACAGAAACCCAGGGAGAGAGTTTGACAGAGAAGTCATGGAGGTAAAAGCAAGGAAGGTATTTCAGTGACTATACAGATTAAGGGGTCCCCTTATTTGGGAAAGCCCGGCTGGCTGCCTGGAACTGGTTGCTCTTGAGTGTCACTTTCTCAGACTCCGGTACCCTGACTAGCTCAGGTTTTGGTCTGCTGATACAGGCGACCGAGGCAATAGCGCCATCCCAGTCTAATGGCCTCCTTGTTTAATTACTGTAACAACGCAGAATCCCATTTCACCTCACCATGATTCTACGACCTAGGTATTCGATGGCCCCATTTTGGAGATGACAAAACTGTTAGGAAAAGTAATAGGGTCAAGGCCACCTGGCAGAATCATGTGCCAGACTTACATCTTTCTGTCTCCATGCTGTCATCACTATTCTATATCACTCTTGACATCTGCCTTAGAAATGCCCAACTTTCCTTTTGCTTCAGGAGAGCCCTCCTGGGCTGGTCAAGGAGAACCACCCAAGAGTGGTAGAGGCTCTGAACGGAGCGCACAGAGTCTCACGTCTAACCTCTCACCACCTGCATCTCGGGGTGGGTGTCAAGGACAAAGGCCCCACTGTCCAGGCTGGTCCTTTGGCTCCCCTGTTAAGTGGCGTCTCCATTTCACCCACTGAGCCTTCCAGACTTCTCTCTCTGAAATCCCTCCCCAAAAGGGCCCCCAAATAAATGGTAGCCCCTCTGCTCAGGTAGTATGTTGCCTTTTCTTCACCAGTTCAGGTCATGTATCCTCCTGCAATCTGGGCCTGAATGGGTCCCTAAAGTGCTTAAGGAGGTAGATGGGGCCACTCTTTGAGCAGCAGGGCTAAGAAAATTGCTCAATATATGACCATCAGCCCCAGAAGGCTTCTGGAGGTCAAGAGGTGGGGGAGGTGAACCCAAGCAGGCCTGATTCCCACCCTGTTTTCTTAGAAAACCTTCTCCACCATGCTCAGAGCACTCTACAGGAGACTAAAAGAAAAAACAAATCCAAACTCTCAACTCAGTGAAGTCCTAGAAAGAATGTGGAGTTCCTAGAAAGAATGGAAGAGGTCCATGCACTTTGCTAAACAATCCTCAGACCCAAGGAGGTGACCATTTACCACGTCTTTAAAGGGCACTGGTCCTGGGATGATCCTGGGAAAGAGGGTGGCCATGGTCCAGGCAAACTCCACTTTCTAAAGCACTCATTTTAAAATACAATTCCATCATGTCCTTTCTTGCTCAAATCCCTCCAGCGGCCCTCTCTCTCCTTCCAGTGGTTGACACAGCCCTCCATGAAACTGGACCTGACCCGCACATTCTCTTCCTTTGTCCCTCCTGCCCTGCCACACCGGCCAACCTGCTATTCCTGGACCATAAGAGAAACGCTCCTGCCACAGCGCCTTTGAACATGCTGTTCCCTCACACCCCACTTCCCCTGCCATCACATGACTCACTCCCTTAGTTCCCGACTGTCTCTGTGGGGCATTCCCAGCCACTTCCCTGAAAACTGCAGCCACCTCACACTCCAAGCATTAACTCTCTTCGCCACTGTATTTTTTCCTCTTATTTATTGACATTATTGTCTGACTTCTCTCCTAGGACAGAACTCCTTCCAAAGGCAAGACCAAGCTTTCAAACCTTCTGCTCACACCTGTATCTCCCAGGCATACCAAATAGGCTCTCAAGAAAATAACTGCTGAATGGATGAATCCGGGAAAGGATGCCAGAGTGCCCCCCCGGGCACGCCCCAGAGCACACGCTCACCTGTTCACAGATGGCTCCCGTCATGGTGACCGGGAAGGGCCTCACATTGCCACGGCCCAGGTTTTCACGTTTCCTCTGGTTGCTGAAGAGCTTCAGCTCCCTCTTCTCTTCCTCATCCAGGGAGTTGCAGTAGCGAACCTGGAGAGACACACAGGAAGGTTGGGTGGGGTGGTGGTGGTGGTGGTGGTGGTCGTCATCTTTTGCTCCTGAGGATTTCTGAAGCCTGGCCTCAGACTTTTTTCTTATTAAACACATGTGCATTAGGTTTCCCTGTCCTGGAGGGCACTGGAATACCACCAGGTTTGGGGCTATTTAGGTGAGTGCCTACCCGCGACTGTTGACCATCAAAAGAGCTTCCTAGAGGCTCAAAACTCTGGAGCCCGAGTCTCGGACAGGCCAGTGGCTGGTACCTGTCTCTCATGCTCACTGCCTCTTCTCCACTCACCCCACTGACAGCCACGTCACTGGGAGAGCTTTGCTGCTAGTCAACATCTGGGACTTTCTTCTTCTACAAAGTGATGTGGATCTTCAAACTGATCATCATACTCTCACTCTCAGAAGGTAAAGCATCTCCCTGCAATGCAGGAGACCTGGGTTCGATCCCTGGGTTGGGAAGATCCACTGGAGAAGGAAATGGCAATACATTCCAGTACTCCTGCCTGGAAAATCCCATGGATGGAGGAGACTCGTAGGCTACATTCCACGGGGTCGCAAAGAGTCGGACAGGACTGAGCAAATTTCACTTTCACTCTCACTTCCAGGGGCCCAAGGAAATGATCCCTGACGCCAAAGGACAGCTCCAGGCCAACAAGCCAGAATTGCGGTCAGCATGCTCATGGCTTCTGTTTCCCAAAATGAGATGGGAACCAAGGTGTGAGCCTGAGAATCTGGTTCAGAGCTCTCTGTGTTCTCTGAGGAAGTACTTGCGTGTTTCTCTGTGTGTAGGAGGGAGAGGGCTGCTCACCGGGCTTTGGTTAACAACTTGCATAAGTGATGTTCCTTCTAGTTCAACAAAGAAACTCACAAAAATTAAGGGAGGGATATTAAAGATATTCAAATCTGCTATTTTCCATTCTCTCTTTTATTTATGCACACCTTGGGAATTTTGCTGTAATCTTGAACTACTATTTACTTAATACTGTTTTAAAAACTAACTCACTTTTTTTTACTCGAATCCATTTACTTGAAAAGAAAGTATATTATGACTATAAATAGAAAAGCAATATCACTTGTGAAAAAATAGGGCAGTCATAAAACTAAATACAAGAGTGAAAACAAAACCATACTGTTGGCTTCCCTTAGCTAGTTACTTTTGCTTGTAGGAGATTCTAAAACAGAGGTTCTCAATGCTGTTACTTAAAAATGGAGATTAGCAGGAGTTGGAGAGGTGTGAGACACCTGCCTGCCCAAATTAAAATGTCCCCCCTGACCACTCAACCACAAGGAATGAAATACAGGTAAAAAAAGGGAGCGAGTCTCTCAGTATGTGGTTCAGTATTATTTACTGCCATGTCCTTGTACCACCCAAAGTCATGGATCTGGACATTTTGGGACACATGGATCTAATCCCACCCTCTGTCTTACTTCAGAATAATCTGGACATCAGCAAGGTTAACTGAACTGCTTGGATGATTTGTCCTACAGATGGTCAAATCGCAACATTTGAACTAGGACTAGTTTGAAAATCACTGCAGCTGTATATATCAAAACTGCCTAACTTGTACGAAAAAGGGCATGATCCAATATTTACTTTAGAATCACCCATTGTCCTTTAAAAGCCATGTCGAATGGACAAATCTGTCCATTGGGTCACATGGAAGCAATTTTCACCAGTAGGAAGAACAAATTTGAAGGGTCTATTTTCATGAAACCATAGTTAACCATCAACAGAAATAACAATAAAAAAACAGAGAGGAGTGGGTAAGAGCAGACCACTTTCCTCTATCAAGTAAAAAAAAATGTGAAAAAAAGAGTCTGCATGTGGAGAATGTACTGCCATGATCTGAATAACCTAGAGAATACGATTACACCACTGACAATTTATGGACATACTTTGAAACATAGGCACACCCCTCCTGCTTGTAAAAACCGGCATTTTCACTTTCAAATTAGTTACCTGGGCATCGGGTTACAAGGCTTGCGCTCCTCTTTAAAGGAGAAAGCATTATTTAAATCTGTTTCATGAAGTCTGAAATAAACAACAGGAAGGGGAACTGTGACTCCCTTTCCAGGGAATTGCTTCAGTTTTTAAGCTTTTGCTCCATTTATTCAAATTTATTTTTGAGGCTCCTGGTTTATCACTTTTATTCAAATGTGGGAAGAGAAAGACTAAAAAAGCATATACTTTTTTTCTCAGGGACTGAGCTAGTGGGTGGGGGCAGCTGGTAAAAAGCCGGGCCCAGCTCTCTAGATGAGTTTCAAATTTCTCCTTTTACCTTGAAATTATGGCTTTCTTTATAACACAATTAGAGTTAAGTAAACAATTGGATTCTACAGAACCACTTTTAAAAAAGAGATACTTGAACATTAATTTCTAGTTTGCAAACCTAAACCTCCTAAGCATGATGACCTTTTAAAAACACATACACAAATTTCCTTTTAGGATCAATTTGACTTCAAAGACGATAAATGCCTGCTTAGAGTGCCCTGTCTGAGTTTAAAAAAAAAAAAAAGACAATCTGCAAGTCATACTTTCAGGAGTGAAAAGGATAACCTTGGCAAGCTGGATTGGAAATAACAAAAACACAGATGTTCACAGCTGCAAATGTGGACACGTAACTTCTACAGCAGTGTAACACTCATTTACTAAGAAAAGATGCTGAAAATCTAAGAGTCACAAAGTTTGTGCTGGGCTTGAACTGCCCAGGGAATCTCATTCATCTAACATGCTCAGGCAACTGGCACGGCATACATACTCTCAACTAAGAAAACCTGGACTTGAACTTTTAAAGTTTAGTGCTCTCTGTCCCCAGTAGTTAGTATAGTGCCAGGCACAGAGGCAGATCAACCCCATAATAAGATTCTGCTTTTCAGTAACCCTCTCCAGAAGGTGTCTGACAGCTTCTTTTACCTCTAATTAAGGAAATGAAAACCTAAAATAAATTGCCAGAGTTTTTCCTTGGGGATCTCACTGATCGAAGTATTCTGATGATGAATAAGTTAACAACTCGTTGAAGGTTCTAAGAAAAGGCTTCTGAAAGCCCTTCTAGCCCCTTACCTCATTGTCATGTGGTGGCAGCTGGTGTAATAGTTGCTTGATTCGAAGTTTCTCTCCAGGACTGTTGACATAGGGGACTTTCTCTTCTGGGAGACAGCTGTAGTACTGGTGAACCTGAAGGATGGGAAAGCACATGGGTAACTCGCCCATTCCTCAAACCGCCTGCCCATTCCCACATCCTGGGGAGATGGTTCCCACAGCAAGACTCAATCTGCTTCCCACTGTCCCCACCCTTCGTGAAACTCCACAGCCTAGGAGTTTCTCGCTGCAAGCAGAGACATTTATCCTTGAAGAAAGAGTCCTGTAAATCTCCCATGTCTTGGGGCTTTTCCTCTCTCTGTAAGGGAGAAACAAAGCTGGCAAACTTTCCTAGAAAAAGAGATTTCGGCAAACACGCTGATGACCCCAGGGGCCAGGGCTTTCTCAGCAGGCTCCCCTGAGAGCTGACTTTACCATTTTCTCTGCGTGTCTCCGGCATGTAACCTGCCCTCACAGCCAAAAGGATGTGTCAGTGCCTGCCTTGGCGCTGGAGTCTTTGGCACTTGGAGGACTCTTGGGTCCCTCAGCCTCCACCTACACTAAAAGCCCTCTAGGTTTTGAGCTTTTTGTGAGGACAGGCCAGAAGATCGGGTTTGTTAAAAAGCCACTGAATTCGGGATACAGAACGTGTAATTAAAGATCATCATCAACAGGAGGTTTTTTTTTTTTTTTTGCTATATCTTAGAATGCTCCTGTTTACAACTGTTAGGATATATTATTTCAGTCTCCAAGGCTCATTCAACCCTAGCAATGACTTGGGAAAGCACTTAACATCTAATTTTGCCTGAGAAAAGAAAACAGATATTCTACCATCCAGTTGCATGCAAGCTAGGGGAAAAAACTGGCTAAAACAGAAGGTATGCTTTATATAGGAGAGATAAAAAAAAAACCCTGCAAGCTCAGATGATATCATGGAAAATACTTTTCAACTATCTCTAAGCATTATGACCAGCTCTTGTGAAACAAGGCATTCTTTCAACAAAACGGAGAAGACAGAAGACTTGGGGCTCTAAATTCACTGTATTCATTATGCTCCACAACCACAGTCACATTCCCTGAAGTTTACGGAGCCTTGGATATGACTATATGTTTTGGGAATGCTGGGGTGAAGAGCTGTGAAACCCCTGTCTACTTTGATCTCCAGAAATGAAATCATAAGTGTTAGAAGAGAGAGGAAGAGGGCTTTATGATGACAAAGCCTTAAACAAAATGTGAAAGCCATCCTTATTTTTGTAACAAATGATTGTAACCATTCACTGTCATGTGCATATCATCCTCTTAATCAAATCCCAAAGGCAAACATAAACAGACTTTTTGTCCTAGACTAGCTGACGTTTGGAACCCAGGGCCTTGCAACCTCTCCCTATAGACACTGGTAGGGAGCCAGGGCCTGGGAATCGGGTTTTGAAGGCAGCCCACAGGTTACCAGCACTCTCTCTGAGAAGACATATGAGCCCAGATCATGAAGAGTTTGGGATCAGAAGCTGGCAATGAGCCCATCAGACGGCTCAGGAGAACTGTGGTCCACACGCTTACCTCGAAGGGCCACAGATAAAGAAGCAGGTGCAGTATCCTGGGGAACAATTTTTACCTCCCAGGTAAAAAATGATGAGTGGAAAGGCCTTCTGGCATCATCACTTTGCCATTCTCACAATTCCCATGATAGTTACAGAACACTAGGGGTAAATGCTAATATAAATTAAACACTGTATGTATAAGCAACAAAGTCCTACTGGAAGGCACAGGGAAATACATCCTGTGATAAACCGTCATCGAAAAGAATATGAAAAGCATGTATACATATGGAAAACTGAAGGAAGCCCAGTTTTACACACCACCATACATCAACTATACTTCAATAAAAATTTCTTTAAAAATGCATCATACTGTGGATGCATGATCATGAAGAATCTAATGTGAGCTTCACTGACCTTCCTGGCAATCATTCCTTATCACTCACACAGCCCTCTCTCCATTGCCCACAGCCGTCATCTTCTGAACTGATGCTTTGAACAAGCCCTGTCTGCTACTGTCCAAGGCTGACCCAGGCTGGAGTCTTCCCTGTACCTTCTGTCCCCTGTACTTGCCATGGTTAAGTAGATCTGAACCCCACAGTCCTGGCTCTGTCCTTACCCATCCCCGTGTTCCAGAGAAGGTTAAAACCTCTCAGAATCCTTATCACATGAATGTGACAATTAAATGGGAGTGGAGGTAAAGTATTGAGGCAGCAATAACAATAAATAATAAGAATACATAGCAGTAAGTATATTATCCAGCCTGGCATGCTTCAAATGGGACAATCCAGATTTTTGTGGCTTCCCTTCCATTTTAAGAGGTAGGCAGCACCACTGGCTTGTAGAGTGAGACCAAATCTGTGAAGCTTGCACTTGCAATGAGTCTAAGAAAGAAGGCTGTGAGGAATAAAATGCTATTTAAGCTAGTTTGGTTTCAGGGGACAGAAAGGTAACTTATTAAAAAGATGCAGTGTTTTCTCAAAAACCCCATGAGGAAATGGAAACTTCCAATGGAAAGTGACTGGTAAGGGATTTCCTATCTCTCTAAGGCTGGTGTCCTTTGCTCTATTCTTTCCTCTCAGCAGATCCCCACAGGACTGGAGTTGACACAAGCTCAGTTCAGGAGCCTACCCTGGACTGACCAGCCTCGCTCAATTTCAGTTCCTTATGGAAGGCTCTTGGGTGAGGACCACACCTGCAGGCTGGATTTGAGAAGTTTCAGGCTGTTTTAAGTGCTATGTGCATGCTAAGTTGCCTCAGTTGTGTCCGACTCTTTGTGACTTCATGGACTGTAGCCCACCAGGCTCCTCTGTCCATGGGATTCTCCAGGCAAGAATACTGGTGTAGGTTGCCATGCCCTCCTCCAGGGGATCTTCCTGACCCAGTGACTGAGCCTGTGTCTCATGTTTTCTGCATTTGCAGGCGGGTTCTTTACCTACTGGAGGACAGAAGAGTCCCAACACATGATTGGGCTAACGGGGAGGAAGTGATGGAGAGCTCTAGAGATATTTAGGTGGTAAATAAATAGTTCAGTACTCCGAGGTCCACCCTAAAGACTGAATTCTTAGGTCTGCAGAGGCAGCAACTCAACTCTTTTGGAACATCCTTCCTGGCTGGGCATCTTGTGTTGCCTTTTATAATTTAAGTCTACTGATCACCACCACTGAAAATGTATCTTTTCTACCAGTATTCCAGTAATTCCTTGAATACAAAGTGTTTTAAAATAAAATCTCTCAAGACTAGCAACAATTTGGTGGATGACTTCAAACAATAGTTGGGGGAAGACTTAGAAGACTCTTTGCCACCCCCTCTACCCCATGGACTGTAACCCACCAGGTTCCTCTGTCCATGAGATTCTCTGGAATAAAAATAAAAGAGCTTATCTAGTAAGCTGCTCCATTATTAAACCAAAGCAGCTAATATTAACTAACAACCTACCAAATCACCCCCGTATCACACGGTAGGTAATCTGGCTTGCTCTAAGGGAGGAGAGTGAGTCGGTGCTTCACACTTTCAAGGCTCTTCAAAGCCTGTTCAAGTCCAGGAGGGAAAATAATCCCTTTGTGCCGCCTTCTGTGTCTCTTCCTGGTGTTTAGGAGCTGGACTCTGCAAGCTCTTCACTGAGTAAAGGGAATCAGCAGGCAGATGGGACGGAGGGAGGCGATGGATTCCTTTCCCCATCTGTCTCTGGCTGAACACGGAAATGCTGCCTGCATGGAAATGCTCTGGCATCTTCCATAATAAAACTACTGTATAGCTCAAAACAAACACCAATCATAGCAATGGGAAGGCGAAAATATTTAATATACTTTCTGGCACTACAAAAATGAAATTTGGCACCACCCCTGGAAGCCCTGCAGATTGCTCATTTTAGCCCAAACATGTTTCTCTTGTTAATTTTTACAAGTAAATAATCAAATCCAATAGAATTTTGTCAATGATGATCACTACCAAACCATTATCTGACAGGTTGATGATGTGATTTTTCCTCCTGTGTATATTCAGTGTATTTCTCCAAAAGCAGCTCTGTGACATGTGCTTGGGATTTCATTCCAGTTACAGATTCCCAGGGAGAGGTGCCCTGTGACTGCGGCCTGGCTGTAGCCATCCGAGGTACACTTCCTCCAAACAAAAGCATGCTGAACACAATACACTGGCTTAGGAAAACAAAATAGCTGAAGGCTCTTATTTAAACATGTTACTCTCAGCAGTGAGGTTTGGCAATTACTTCAGTCTGTGTCAAGACGTATCGTCAGAGCTTTAGTCAGTGTGTGCAAATAAAGTTGACGAAGCAAGACCTCGCCCAATTGGGAGGACCGGGTTTTTCAGAAGGAACTGCACATTTGACAGCATTTCTGCTGGAGCAGAGATGGAAGCCAAAAAGTCAGTGACTACTCATTGGAGAGAAAAGTGCTATACACAGGAACAGTGGTTCTCAAAGTGTAGCTTCCACCACAACCACATGGAAGGCTTGTTAAAACGGACATCTCTAATCCAGGGGACCTGGCGGTTGGGGGCAATCATTTGCATTTCTAACCACCTCTCTGGGGATGCCCCTGCTATTGGTTCAGGGAGCCTATTTTAAGAGTTTTAGAGTTACTCATGTGTTTTCCTTCAACAGCCAACCCATGAGATTACCAGATATCCCAGGAGACCCCGAGGAGGCAAATGAAGTTATATGTTATCACTCAATTTTGTAGGTGTCTCCTTCTACACATATATGTACTTAAAAAGGAGTTCACCAGCTCTGGCAAGAATGAGAAATCCTAAAGGCAAAGTGCTCAAAGTTTGAGGTGGTACATTTTCCATATCAAAAGAATCCCTCTTTCTTAGAGTGAGATCCCAACAAGAAGTCAGAATTTGGGGGCTGATTTGAAACTCAATTGTCCTTCACTGTCTCAATGAAGGGAGGGATCAAGCAATGCAATTTTTAATTGAGTGGCTCTTATACCCCAAAGTGTTTTTATATGTGAACCTTCTCCACATCCATTTTCTATTCTTCTTTAATTAGAATACCATAATTTTGCTTATAGCATCAATATACTCAGCTCAGAAAAATATTTCTGTACCTCTGGAGAAACAACATGTGGCCATGCGAATAAATTGTGGCCAATGACTGTAAAGATGTGACTTCTGGGACAGCTCTTTTAAAGGAGGTCAAGTAGTTGACAAAGGCCCCTTTTGCCCATTTCCCCTTCTTCCAGCTTTCTGGCTGGAATGTACAAATGATGGCTGGGGGTTCAGCAGCCATAATGCACCATGAAGCAACTTTACAAGTGTAAGTTTCTGAATACATCACAGAGCCATCATACACCATCACTGGGTTGCCTATTACTGAACTTCTCCAACTAATGAGAGAAATAAACTAGATCTTTATTTAGATTTCAGTTACTTGGAAGTGAGTGTAATTCCCAAATGATACAGCAATAATTCTCAAGTGTTTGTATACACATACTACAGGATCATTTGAGGTCCTTATTGAACATTATTCCCATTTTTATCCCTCTGGATCTCACAAACAGCCCAGAATTCTGCATTCTTTTATTTAAAGTGTATTTATTTTTTATTGAAGGATAATTGCTTTACAGAATTTTGCTGTTTTCTGTCAAACCTCAACATAAATCAGTCATAGGTATACATATATCCTCTCTCTTTTGAAAAGTAATAAAAATCTCATAGCCAACATGGAGAAACTGTTTTAAGGGGAAAGCAAATGTGACTTCACAAGGTAAAGGTAAAAACTCAGAGTGTAATCACCAACATGTGTTGACACACTTGGAAGGTTTTATAAAAGCCCGTCTTAACCCAGAGATTGATCAGAAGATTGGGCCTTTATTTCACATTCTCTCGCTCTCTCTCTCAGTTTTTGAAGTTTGGAACCCTGGTTAATCTACCTCAATCTGGGAAGGCAATATCAACCATATGCCTGAGATCTCAGAGGCAGGTGCTACAGAGAAGGGAGAGATGCAGTGTGAACATGGTGGTTTTTATGAAAAGTGCACACGAGTTCCCAAATGGGGACCTAGAGAATAATCAGATAGTACTACAGCTATGAGCATGGGGTGATGCGCTGCTTCTGAGGGCCCTTTTGTTCATTTGGCACCTCCCTTGCCAGAATTCCATTACCCAAGCAATAGGAGAGAAGTGTTGTTAAGCAGCATCAAGGAGGTAAAATCGTACTAAGTTCGGCTCCTTGCCTTTTCTCCCGGAGATGCACATTATAATTTTAATTGGTTTATTCAGGAAGCAATTCAGGAAATAACAGTCTAAATCCTAATGCCTAAACAATGTATGCATCAGGCTTAAGCTCCCATAGGATTAGGATCAAAAAAATTAAGGGGAAAAAAGCTCATTTGGGGTGTTTTCAAAGAAGATTTCAAAGACCCTCACTTTTGTTTTGTTCATACCTGATGCCTGATTCAACAGCAAATCATATCAGATTTATATTCAAAACATACCCCTAATCCAGTCCCTGCCCCCCACCCCTTCACAACCAGTCCTACCTCGACTTGGTGCTCACAAGAATCACTCCACGGCTGCTTGTGTACCCTGGCTTTCACCTCTGTGCCCTTGTAGGTGATTATTTGATAAGAACAACCTCATCTGAATATAGACCAGGTCCCATTGCTGCTCTTCTCAAAACCCTCTGTGACCTCCTATCCCGCTCTGATTCAAAGCCACAGTCCTCACCACAGGCTCACAACCTTGCCTCCTGAAGAGGTGGCTGACCCCATCCCTTAATACATTCTTCCTGTTCAGTCCTGCTCACGATGGCCTCCGTGCTACCCTTCTCACCTCATGGCCTCTGCACTAGCCATTCTCTGCTGGGGACATTCTTCCTGCAGATATTTACAAGATGCTTGTCCTCACTTCTTCTTGTCTTTGCTCAAAAGTCACCTTATAAGAGGTCTTTCCTGACCCAATGAACCAGGGCTCCTACCTCTTACTCTTTAGACCTGTGCTTCTCAATTGAGCCTTACACTGATCCCCAAGGGGTATCTGGCAATGTCTGAATGTTGTCATGACTGGTGTCTGCGAGTGTGCATGTGTATATTAGTGTGTATGTATGCTATTTACATAGAGTGAGTCAAAATGTCACTAGTGTTGAAAACGATAAACCTTTACCCTGCTCCCCTCCAGAGAAATTTACCAGCTGCTGATACATAATCAACCTGTTCACTGTCTCTCTCTTCCCTCTAGAATGTGAACGCCTGGGGTTTTGCTCACTATCAGAAGAAGGTCTTGCCCACAGTGGGTGCTCAACAAATGTTTGGAGAATCAATGCATGCTCTGTTCAGATCTCATCTCTTTGCCTTTTTGGTTTATCAGAGGATGTGGACAGGGACGTGCAGCAACAGAAAACATAGGTGAGGTTTCAGGACGAATCAGAGCACTTAGTTTTTCACCAAACGTAACTGATGGCAAGACGCTAAGAGAAGGCTAACTAAAATGACTGGTCCATGTACTACTTCTTTAAGAGGAGGGGACAAAAGCAACACCCCTTTTGATTTGAAGCCAGAGAATTTCTTTCAAGTGCAGTCAACTCTGTTCAAAGAAACTGAAGACAATAATCACATTACAATCGAGGCAGGTATTGTGATTCAGAGTCGGGTGAGCTGCTCTGAGGCTATGCCTGTCTGCTCTCACATGCTTGCTCTCTATCCACCCCTTTCAGTTAATAAAGATTTTATTTAGAATATTAAACTTCAGTGTTTAGTTAGAAAATACTTTCCATTTACTTTGGAGTGTTATCTGACAGTTATTTATTTTATCCTGTCTTAAAGAAGAGGTGTCAGAAATGGAAGAATTTGGAGTTTTAGTACTCTCCCTTGATGCCACAATTACATCAAGACCCCCTTATTCCAGCACACATGCACTCTGCAGGATGTCCACAAATTTGCATAAGTGCCCCAGGCAAAATTTCTGAACAACTGATTACTTTTTTTGATAATCATTTTAATATTGCCTTTAGACACGATCAACACATACGTATGTATAAAACAGCAGCAGAGGTATTTCCTAGAGGGTCTGGATGTTTGGACTCTGGAGTCACACTCTTCGGGTCTGAAAAATGTTTTGAACACTTTTCATCAGTACATCATTGGGCAATTTTTTTTTAAAACCTTTTGTAGACTCAGTGTCTCTCTCTGTGAAATGGAACAATCATATTTACTCTGAAACACTGCTGTGAGGCTCAAATGATACACAGGCACACATCACTTTAGTGAGCTTGCTATACCATGCTCTACAGATACAATGTTTTACAAATTGAAGGCTTGTGGCAATGTTATGACAAGCAAGTCCAGCAGCGCCATTTTTGCAACAGACCTCTCTCACTCTGTCTCTGTGTCAATATTCTGGTAATTCTCCCAATATTTCAAGCTTTTTCACTGTTATTAAACTAGTTATAACAATCTGTGATCAGTGATTTTTTCCCCCAGGAAAGCAAATTGAAGATTTACTAAGCGATAGCATGCTCTTAGAGGAGATGTGATTGGTTACTATTGAAATAGTTTGGGGACAGCATGAAATGAGCACATTTGTCAAACATGATAAGTGTTGTGTGTGTTCTGACTGTTCTACTGAACAATGATTCCCCCTTCTCTCTCTTTCTGCTTGGGCTCCCTATTTCCTGAAACACAATAACAATACTGACATTAGCCCAGTTAATAATCCGACAATGGTCTCTAAATGCCCAAGTGAAAAAAAGAGCTGCACATCGCTCACCTTAAATCAAAAGCTAGAAACGACTAAGCTTCATGCAAAAGGTATGTCGAAACTTGAGACAGACTGACATCTAAGCCTCTCGCTCCAAAGAGTTAGGGAGATTGTGAATGTGAAGTAAAAGTTCTTGAAGGAAATTAAAAGTGCTGCTCCAGTGAACACACAAGTGATAAGAAAGCAAAACAGACTTATTGCTGATATGTTTGAAGTGTCAGTGGTCTGGACAGAAGATCAAACCAGCCACAAGATTCCCTTAAGCCAAAGCCTAATCTAGATTGAGGCCCTAACTCTCTTCTAGTCTTTGAAGGTTGAGGGTGACAAAAAAGAAAAATTGGAAGCTTTGGTTCATGTTAAGTTCAGTCACTCCGTTGTGTCCGACTCTTTGCCATCCCATGAGCTGCAGCACACCAGGCCTTCCTGTCCATCATCGACTCCCAGAGTCCACCCAAACCCATGTCCACTGAGCTGGTGATGCATGCAACGATCTCATCCTCTGTCGTCCCCTTCTCCTCCTGCCCTCAATCTTTCCCAGCATCAGGGTCTTTTCCAATGAGTTACCTCTTCGTATCAGGTGGCCAAAGTATTGGAGTTTCAGCTTCAGCATCAGTCCTTCCAATGAATATCCAGGACTGATCTCCTTTAGGATGGACTGGTTGGATCTCCTTGCAGTTCAAGGGACTCTCAAGAGTCTTCTCCAACACTAGAGTTCAAAAGCATCAATTCTTTAGTGCTCAGCCTTCTTTATAGTCCAACTCTTGCAACCATACGTGACTACTGGAAAAACCACAGCCTTGACTGGATGGACCTTTGTTGACAAAGGAATGCCTCTGCTTTTCAATATGCTGTCTAGGTTGGTCATAACTTTCCTTCCAAAGAGTAAGTGTCTTTTAATTTCATGACTGCAATCACCATCTGTAGTGATTTTGAAGCCCAGAAAAATAAAGTCAGCCACTGTTTCCACTGTTTACCCATTTATTTGCCATGAAGTGATGGGACTGGATGCCATGATCTTAGTTTTCTGCATGTTGAGCTTTAACCCAACTTTTTCACTCTCTTCTTTCATTTTCATCAAGAGGCTCTTTAGTTCCTCTTCACTTTCTGCCATAAGGGTGGTGTCATCTGCATATCTGAGGTTATTGACATTTCTCCCAGCAATCTTGATTCTAGCTTTTGCTTCCTCCAGCCCAGCATTTCTCATGATGTACTCTGGATATAAGTTAAATAAACAGGGAGACAATATACAGCCTTGACGTACTCCTTTTCCTATTTGGAACCAGTCTGTTGTTCCATGTCTAGTTCTAACAGTTGCTTCCTGACCTGCATACAGATTTCTCGAGAGGCAGGTCAGGTGGTCTGGTATTCCCATCTCTTTCAGAATTTTCCACAGTTAATTGTGATCCACACAGTCAAAGGCTTTGGCATAGTCAATAAAGCAGAATAGATGTTTTCTCTGGGACTCTCTTGCTTTTTTGATGATCCAGGAGATGTTGGCAATTTGAACTCTGGTTCCTCTGCCTTTTCTAAAACCAGCTTGAACAGCTGGAAGTTCACGGTCCACATATTGCTGAAGCCTGGCTTGGAGAATGTTAAGCATTACTTTACTGGCGTGTGAGATGAGTGCAATTGTGTGGTAGTTTGAGCATTCTGTGGCGTTGCTTTTCTTTGGGCTTGGAATGAAAACTGACCTTTTCCAGTCCTGTGGCCACTGCTGAGTTTTCGAAATTTGCTGGCATATTGAGTGCAGCACTTTCACAGCATCATCTTTTAGGATTTGAAATAGCTCAACTGGAATTTCATCACCTCCACTAGCTTAGTTTGTAGTGATGCTTCCTAAGGCCCATTTGACTTCACATTCCAGAATGTGTGGCTCTAGGTGAGTGATCACACCATTATGATTAGCTGGGTCATGAGGATCTTTTTTGTACAGTTCTTCTGTGTATTCTTGCCACCTTTTCTTAGTATCTTCTGCTTCTGTTAGGTCCCTACCATTTCTGTCCTTTATTGAGCCCATCTTTGCATGAAATGTTCCCTTGGTATCTCTAATTTTCTTGAAGAGATCTCTAGTCTTTCCCATTCTATTGTTCTCCTCTATTTCTTTGCATTGATTGCTGAGGAAGGCTTTCTTTTCTCTCTTTGCAACTCTGTATTCAAATAGGTATATCTTTCCTTTTCTCCTTTGCTTTTTGCTTCCCTTGCTTTTACAGTTATTTGTAAGGCCTCCTCAGACAGTCATTTTGCTTTTTTGTATTTCTTTTTCTTGGGGATGGTATTGATCCCTGTCTCCTATACAATGTCACAAACCTCCTTCCACAGTTCATCAGGCACTTTGTCTATCAGATCTAGTCCCTTAAATCTATTTCTCACTTCCACTGTATAGTCATAAGGGATTTGATTTAGGTCATACCTGAATGGTCTCGTAGTTTTTCTCCACTTTCTTCGATTTCAGTCTGAATTTGGCAATAAGGAGTAAATGATCTGAGCCACAGTCAGCTCTTGGTCTTGTTTTTGCTGACTGTAATCAATTTGATTTCAGAGTCGACCATCTGGTGACGTCCATGTATAGAGTCTTCTCTTATGTTGTTGGAAGAGGGTGTTTGCTATGACCAGTGCATTCTCTTGGCACAACACTATAAGCCTTTGCCCTGCTTTCATTCTGTACTCCAAGGCCAAATTTGCCTGTTACTCCAAGTGTTTCTTGACTTCCTATTTTTGAATTCCAGTCCCCTATAATGAAAAGGACATCCTTTTTGGGTGTTAGTTCTAGAAGGTCTTGTAGGTCTTCATAGAACTGTTCAACTTCAGCTTCTTCAGCGTTACTGGTTGAGGCATAGACTTGGATTACCGTGATATTGAATGGCTTGCCTTGGAAATGAACAGAGATCATTCTGTCATTTTTGAGATTGCATCCAAGTACTGAATTTTGGACTGTTCTGTTCTCTATGATGGCTAGTCCATTTCTTCTAAGGGATTCCTGAACACAGTAGTAGATATAATGGTCATCTGAGTTAAATTCACCCATTCCAGTCCATCTTAGGTCGCTGATTCCTAGAATGTTGATGTTCACTCTTGCCATCTCCTGTTTGATCACTTCCAATTTGCCTTGATTCATGGACCTAACATTCCAGGTTTCTATGCATTATTGCTCTTTACAGCATCGAACCTTGGTTCTATCACCAGTCTCATTCACAACTGAGTGTTGTTTTTGCTTTGGCTCCATCCCTTCATTCTTTCTGGAATTATTTCTCCACTGATCTCCAGTAGCATGTTGGGCACCTACTGACCTGGGGAGTTCATCTTTCAGTGTCCTATCTTTTTGCCTTTTCATACTATCCATGGGTTCTCAAGGCAAGAATGCTGAAGTGGTTTGCTATTCCCTTCTTCAGTGGACCACATTCTGTCAGACCTCTCCACCATGACCCGTCCATCTTGGGTGGCCCCACACGGCATGGCTTAGTTTCCCTGAGTTAGACAAGACTGTGGTCTGTGTGATTAGATTGGTTAGTTGTCTGTGATGGTGATTTCAGTCTGTCTGCCCTCTGATGAAAAAGCCTTTACCATAAATAAAAGTACATGGTGCTATAGCAAGTTATACAGAAGATCTAGCTAGGATAGTGCATGAATACAGCTACACGAAACACCAGATTTTCAATGTAGATACAAGAATATATTCAAAGAAGATGTCGTCAAGGAGAGGCATAGCTGGAGAGGATAAGTCAATACCTGGATTCAAAGCTTCAAAGGATAGGCTGACTCTCTTGGTAACAGCTAAAGCAGCTGGTGACCTACGTTGAAGCCAATATTCATTTACCATTCTAAAGCCCTAGGGCCCTTAAGAATTACACTGAATCTACTCTGCCTGTGCTCTGTAAAGGGAACAATAAAGCCTAGATGACAGCATATCTGTTTACAACACGGTTTACTGAATATTTTAAGCCACCGTTGAGACCTCCTGCTCAGAAAAAAAAGATTCCTTTTGAAGTATTACTGCTCACTGACAGTAATACTGGTCATCCCAGAGCTCAGATGGAGACGTACATCTTGTTTTCACGCCTGCTAGCACAGCATGCACTCTGCAGCCCATGGATCAAAGACTCATTTTGACTTTCAACTCTTACTATTTATGGAAAATATTTCTTAAGGGTATAGCTGCCAAAGAAAGTGATTCCTCTGATGGATCTGGGCAAAGTCCACTGAAAACCTTCTGGAAAGGATTCATCATTTTATATGCCAATAAGAATATCCATGATTCACGAGGAGACAGAATATCAACATTCATAGGAGTTTGGAAGAAGGAACAACCTAGACAGCATATTAAAAAGCAAAGACATTACTTTGCCAACAAAGGTCCATCTAGTCAAACTTTGGTTTTTCCAGTAGTCATGTATGGATGTGAGAGTTGGACTACAAAGAAAGCTGAGCGCCAAAGAACTGATGCTTCTGAACTGTGGTGTTGGAGAAGACTCTTGAGAGTCCCTTGGACTGACTGCAAATCTCTGAGGTAGGCCAGTAATGCAAGTAGCCAAAAGACTGTCCTAAAGGACATCAGTCCTGAATACTCATTGGAAGGACTGATGCTGAAGCTCAAACTCCAATACTTTGGCCATCTGATGCGAAGAATGGGCTCATTGAAAAAGACCCTGATGCTGGGAAAGATTGAAGGCAGGAGGAGAAGGGGACAACAGAGAATAAGATGGTTGGATGGCATCACTGATTTGATGGACACGAGTTTGAACAAGCTTCAGGAGTTGGTGGTCGAAAGGGAAACCTCATGTGCTGCAGTCCATGAGGTCGCAAAGAGTTGAACATGACTGCGTGACTGAATTGAACTGAATTCCAACCCTCATGGATGACTTCAAGGGGTTCCAGACTTCAGCAGGGGAAGTAACTGCAGATGTGGTAGGTATAGCAAGAGAATTACACTGGAGAAAGCAATACATAATGACACATGCTATAACTTCAAGAGAATTCGTTCTCATGTAGACTTCCTTTCACAGGACACTGTTGGACACCCATTTTAAAATACAGGTGGACGAAACTGGAGCCCATTATCCAGAGTGAAGTAAGCCAGAAGCAAAAACAACAATACAGTATATTAACACATATATATGGAATTTAGAAAGACGGTAACGAGAACCCAACATGCGAGACAGCAAAAGGAAAGCAGGTGTATAGAATAGACTCGTGGACTTTGTGGATGAGGGTAAGGGTGGGATGATATGGGAGAAGGGCATTGAAACAAGTTAATTATCATATGTCTAATCAATCGCCAGCCCAGGATTGATGCTCGGGGCTGGTGCAGCGAGATTTCCCGGGGGGGAGGGGGGAGGGGGGGAGGGGAAGCATTGTAAACCCATGGTGATATCATCACATTGTATGGCAAAACCAATAAAAATAAATAAATAAATAAATAAAAGAAAAAAAATAGATAAAATAAAATACAGGTGATCTCTGTTTGTAATCAGTTCACTGAAGGCAGTTTCATTTCTTCACATTAAAATAAGAAGGTTGTTAACCCACAGAGAAGTATGAAAACGAAGGCGCTCATTTGTACATTATGCATTAGGTATTTCTGACTGCCAAGGCTACTTCTGGCCTGAGTTACATCGCTTGCCTCATTAAGTTCCAAATGTATCATGGACACAACTGCAAGAATTTAGTCTTCCCTGTTCTGAGAAACTGAAAGATCACCGAATGTAATATAGTAGCCTGGAGGTTCAAGGTTAGATATGTCCGTAAAACTCTAAATGTCCTGTTTTACCCCTACTTTAGAGGAACAAGAAGGCAGGAAGGTTTGGTTAGCATGAGCTAGATTATGCCATGGTAATAAACACCACCAAACTATCATTGGCTTTGCACAAATGTTTTGTACCAAGTTCATTTTTAATTAAGAAATTAAATTATTTTTCTTATTGTGGTAAAACATATAAGATTTGCTATTTTAACCATTTTAAAATATACAATTCAGTGGCATTAATAACATTCACAATGTTGTACTATGTTGTATGTCATCTATTTCCAAAACTACATACTATGTAGGACTATGTGCTGTGTTGTACCATGATCTACTTCCAAAACTTATCATCACAGCAAACGGAAACTCTCTACTTACTAACCAAAAATTCTCCATTTCTCCCTCTTCCCAGCCCCTGGTAACCTCTGACTATCTTTCTATCTCTATGGATTCACCTAGTCTAGATATTTCATCCAAGTGGAATCATACAATATTTTTGTGTCTGGTTTATTTCACTTAGGTTCATTCATGTGGTAGCATCTATCAGACCTTCATGACATTCTATGGCTAAATAATACTCAAACTGTTTGTCCCTCTGAAGGAAATGATATATCAACAAAATGGAAAGACAGTCTACTGAATGGGAGAAAGTACTTGCAAATGATGTGACTGGCAAGAGTTTAATATCCAAAACAAACTGCCTATGCAACTCAATATAAAAAAAAATAACCCAAACAAAAAAGGGGCAGTAGACCTAAATAGACATTTTTCCAAAGATGACATACAGATGGCCAACAGATATACGAAAAGATGGTCAACATCACTAATTAATACAGAAATGCAAATCATAACTACAATTAGATATCAACCCACATTGGTCAGAGTGGTCATCATCAAAGTTTACAACAATAAATGATGGTGAGGATGTGGAGACAAGGGAATCTTCCTACACTACTGATGAGAATGTAAACTGGTGTGGCTGCTATGTAGAACAGTATAGAGGGTGCCTTTAATAAACTAAAAGTAGAGCTATCATATGATCCAGCATTAAATATTTTCACTTGCAGCAAAGTGGATAGACCTAAAGAATATTATACTTAGTGAAGTCAGACAGAGAAAGACAGATACTATGTGACATCATGTATGTGGAGTCTAAAAAATAAGACAAATGAATTTATAAACAAAACAGACTCACACACGTAGAAAACAAACAAACCATGGTTACCAAAAAGGAGAGAGAAAGGAGGAGGGACATAAGTATAAAAGAAAAGTATAAGTTTAGCAGATATAAACTACTATACAAAAAGTAGATAAGCAACAAGGGTTTACTGTGTCACACAGGGAATTATACTATCTTTTAATAATCTACAATGGAATATAATCTGAAAAAATATAAAACTGAATCACTTTGTTGTATACTAGAAACTGACACTATATTGTAAATTAACTGTACTTCAATTAAAAAAATTTGTCCATTTGCACCTGTCTGGGAATGACTGTGAAAGCATCATAAGTACTAATTTGGGGGTCACAAACAAATTTTGTGAGCGAGGCGAATCTGCAAAAACTGACTCCATGAATAATGAGGACTGACTAGATTATGAGACTATGACCTCTCTCACCTGCTCATGAAAAAAGGAGATGAACCAGGATTTAAATTTAGGTCTCGTTTCAAAGCTCACTTTCTTTCCACTTCACTCCACTGTCACCCTAAACCACTCACAGGATTTTAGTCTACCCTGAGCATTTGCTGACTCCATACCCAGTGCGGTCACAGTATATTCTTCAAGCCTGTGGTTCCTGTTAAAACCTGGAATAATAAACAGACTAGCAAGGCTCTTTCATCATGAAAGCCACAAGAACCAGGTGGAATTCCAAAGATGACAGAAATCATCAGAGTTATTTGGTAATGTGTCTGCTTTGAATGTTATGTACATAATGTTATGCAGTAAAGGTCATGTGAAATGACTCAGGCCTGACAAACTATTTTTCTTTAAGATCTATGCAAGAGAAGTTAATAAGTCCACAACTATCCCCAACAAAGGCCTTGTGTTCTTGGAAGTGAGTGCTCTGATTCCTCAAAGTATATTTTAAATTTTATTTTTAAATTTCATGTATTTATTCATTTTGTGGTAAAATACACATAACACAAAATTCACCACATTAACCATTTTTAAGTGGCATGAAGTACATTTTGGGGCAACCATCACCATCATCTGTTTCTAGAATCTTTTCACCTTCCCAAACTAAACCTGTGTACCCATTAAGCACTAACTCCCCATCCCCCTACCCCCAAGTGCTGGCAACCATCATTCTCCTTTCTGTTTCTGTGAATCTGACTAAAGTTGAGAGTTACTTTTATTACATGTTCTTCTGCAGTAATAATTCTCTGATACTATGGTGAAAATCAGTGGGGAAAAAATGAGTCAGACAATGTATCTACACTTACATTTAAGTCCTTTTAAAGCAATCTTCCTTCTGTTTTTAATAAAACAATTAAAGGGTGCAGGGGAACCTTTGACCTCAGTCATTAGAATCCATAACAAATGAGAATATCATAACTGTGTGTTCACTGAGAAGGCCCAGGAAATAAATCACTACTGATATCCGGGGAAGTAATTTCTCCTGAATTTTTAGGCTTAGGGCATTAACTCCATATTTTATAGATCACAGAATTCCCATCACATAGCACCTCTTCCTAGCACATGACAGAGTCTTCTGAATGCTCTTGGAGTGGCATGAGAACATTGGAGCAATCAAAGTTAGTTAATAATTTTAAGAGAAGAGAATTCAGTATCAACTAGGCTGAGACCCAAATAAGCAGTTCCAACAGGCACTCTTCAGCATTCTGACATTCCCAATATCTAATCTAAAACATGCTCATCCACATGCTATCTTAGCCTTTTCCCCCTAAATCAGACATTGAGTAGCCAATGACAGTGCCCAGTTGTAAAAGCCACCTTTAGTCTTGAACTTCTGTTATGATCATCTCCTTTCCCTCTGCTACCTACAGCATTCATTAAAAGATTTATTTTTAATTGGAGTATAGTTGATTCATAAAATTGTGTTAGAAATGAAAACACAATCCATGGATTGGGAGAAAATATCTGCAAATGATGTGACTGACAAGCGATTAGTCTCCAAAAGGTACAAACAGCTCATGAGGCTTAACATCATCAAAACAAACAATCTAATCAAAAAATGAGCAGAACACCTAAACAGACATTTCTCCAAAGATGACATAGAGATGGCCAAGAGGCACATGAAAAGATATTCAACATCACTAATCATTAAAGTAATGCAAATCAAAATTACAATGAGGTGTTACCTCACACCAGTCAAAGTGGCTATCATAAAAAAATCTACAGTAAATGGTGGAGAGGGTGTGGAGAAAAGGGAAACCTCGTACACTGTTGATGGGAATGTAAATACAGCCACTATGGAGAACAGTATGGAGGCTCCTTAACAAACTAAAAACAGAGCTACCAAAAGACCCTGCAATCCCACTCCTGGGCACGTATCTGGAGAAAAACATGGTCCAAAAGGATGCATGCACCCCAATGTTCACTGCAGTACTGTTTACAATAGCAGAGGATGTTCAGTGTTATGTAACAGCCTGGAAGGGAGGTGAATGGATACATGTGTATATTTATGGCTGGGTCCCTTTTTTGTCTACCTGAAATTATCATAACATTGTTTACCGGCTATACTCTGATAGGATAAAAAGTTAAAAAATATTATTGCTACAAACTTTAAAAATTTTAATTATGTAATAAAAACTCTGACGTGGATGAAGAAACAGAGTTGTGTTAGTTTCTACTGTATAGCAAAGTGAATCAGTGATTTTTGTTGTTGTTTAGTAACTAAGTTGTATCTGACTCTTTTTTACCCCATTATACATAGACATATATCCACATTCTTAAAGATTCTTTTCCTATATAGGTCATTAGAGAGTACTGAGTAGAGTTATCTGTGCTATATGTATACAGTAGGTCCTTATTAGTTATCTATTTTATATAAAGTAGTGTGTGCATGTCTAGCCCAGGTGGTGCTAACGGTAAAGACCATGCCAGCCAATGCAAGGAGACATGGGTTTGATCCTTGAGTTGGAAAGATTCCCTGGCGGAGGGCATGGCAACCCACTCCAGTATTCTTGCCACGGACTAAGGATCCCGGTGGGCTACAGTCCATAGGGGCTCATAGAGGTGGACGTGACTGAAGCGACTTGGCACGCACACCATGTCTATGTCAGTCCAATCTCCCAATTTATCCCTCCTCTCCCCTTCTCCCCCCCACCCCCCTGCCCCCGGCAACCATCAGTTTGTTTTCCACATCTGTAACTCTATCTCTGTGTTTAAAATAACTTCATTTGTACTATTTGTTTAAAGATTCCATATGTAAGCAATATCATATATTAGTCTGTCTCTGTCTGACTTCACTCAGCATGAGAATCTCGAGATCCATCCATGTTGCACCTATAGTATTCTGTACTTGTTGTCTTAACTATTCTACTAATAGATCCTCTAAGCCATTTTGTAAAACAGGAAATGAATGAAAAGAAAAAGGTGTTAATTTTAAACATCCATTGTTTAAGGAAGTAGACTTCAGAAAACAGGGAGTTTGGGGATCAGTTCTTACCTACATTAATGAAAGAAGCAAAGCTATAAACACCAGATATAAAATGATCTTAAAATTACTAGTATTCAACATCTGTGCATGATAAAAATTCTCCAGAAAATGGGCATAGAGGGAATATATCTCAACACCATAATGGCCATCTATGGCAAACCCATAGCTAACATCACACTCAGTGGTGAAATGCTAGACACGCCATCTAAAATCAGGAATAAGACAAAGATGTGCACTCTTGACACCTATATTCTACATAGATATGGAAATCCTAGCCAAGGTCACCAGTGAAGAAAAAGAAATAAAATGAATGCAAATTAGGAAGAAATAAAACTGTCATTGTTTGAAGATGACATGACACTATTCATAAGCAATCCTAAAGATGCCACCAGAAACCTGCTAGAGTGCATCAGTGAATTTGGTAAAGATGCAGGAGACAAAACTAATACACGGAAATCTGTTGCATTTCTATACATTATCAAGTATTGGAAAGATAAATTGAGGAAACAATTCCATTTACCATTGCATCAAAAATAATAAAGTACCCAGGAGTAAAAGTACCTAGGGAGGCAAAAGACCTGTACTTCAAAAACCAAAAGACACCGATGTAAGACACTGAAGACAACACCAACAGATGGAAAGATATACCATATGTACTATGTTCTTGGATTGGAAGAATCAATATTGTCAAAATGACTATATTTATCCAAGGCAATCTACAATTTAAATACAATCTCTATCAAAATACCAACAGAAGTTTTCACAGAACTAGAAAAAATAGTTTAAAAATTTATATGGAAACACAAAAGAGCAAAATAGCCAAAACAATCTTGAGACAGAACAACAGAGCTACAGGAATCATGCTTCATGACTTCAGACTATACTATAAAACTACAATAATCAAAATAGTATGGACTAGCACAAATACAGACACATTCATCAATGGAATAGGAGAGAATGTCCAGAAATAAATCCACACACTTATGGTCAATTACTCTACAATAAAGAAGGCAAAAATACACAATGAAGCAAAGAATCTTTTCAATAAAAGGAGAATATATTTGCAAATGACAAGACCAATAAAAGATAACTACCCCACAAGTATAAATAACTCAATATCAAAAAGACAAACATCTAGATTTAAAAAATGGGCAGAAGAACTAGACAGACATTTTTCCAAAGGGAAAACGCATATGGCCAACAAGCACATGAAGAGATCCTCAACATCGCTAATCGACAGGGAAATACAAATCAAAACCACAGTGAAATATCACCTCACATCGGTCAGAATGGCTATCATCAAGAAAGAACACAAGTAACAAATATTGGCAAGGATGCGGAGAAAACGGAACCCTTGTACATTGCTGATGGGAACATAAACTGCTGCAGCTGATGTGGAAAGCAGTATGGAGGTTTGTCAAGAAGCTAAAAATAGAACCACTCCCCTGGTGGCTCAGACAGTAAAGAACCACCACATGCATGTGCGCTTAGTCGCTCAGTCTTGTCTGACTCTTTATGACCCCATGGACCGTAGCCTGCCGGGCTCCTCTGGCCATGGGATTCTCTGGGCAAGAATACTTGAGTGGGTTGCCATGCCCTCCTGCAGGGGTTCTTTCCAACCCAGGGACTGAACCCACGTCTCCCTCAGTGCAGGCGGATTCTTCACCATCTGAGCCACCAGCGAAGCCCAAAGAACTACCATGTGACCCAGCAATTTCACTGCTGAATATATATCCAAAAAACATTTCCAAATACTAATTCAAAAAGATACATGCACCATAATGTTCACAGCAGCATTATGTCCAACTGCCAAGACAGGGAAGCAATCTCATTGTCCCTCTACAGATGAATGAATGAAGCAGGTGTGGTGTCTATACACAATGAGGTATTCCTCAGCCATAAAAAGGATGCCATCTGTAGCAACATGGATGGACCTGGAGGGCATTATGCTTAAGTGAAATAAACAAAATGTAGAAAGACAAATACTGCATGATATCACTTCTATCATAGAACCTGAAAAATACAACAAAGCAGTGAACATAACAAAAAGTGACCAGACTAACAGATACAGAGAACAAGCTAGTGGTTACAAGCGGGGAAGAGGGGGTGGAAGGTAGAAACTATTAGGCATAAGACAGGCTCAAGGACGCACTCTGTAATACAGGGAATGCAGCCAATGTTTTGTAATAACCGTAAGTGGAAAGTAACATTTAAAAACTCTGAAAGTTTTCAAAATTAAAAAGATTACTGAAAGAAAAAGATTATTAGCATTAATATGATTTTGGTTTAAAGAGAAACTATCCAAAAATTTACTTAAGCTTGAGCAAATATGAATTCAAGATTAGTAAGGTGGCTTCAAAATAACACTGAGGCTCAGGGTCCCTCATAAGGAAGGAAAAGTCTTATAAGCCAGGTAACAAATGGTACTAAACTACATCATATGAGATCCCTGTTAGACTGAAAAGGGAGAAATAAAGCCTGATACTTGTTAAAAATGAATTAAATAGGAAAGCAATACATTAAGTACAATAAGTGAGAAGGCCCTGAGGCTGGAGAAAGCTTGGGGTACTTGAAGATTGGCAAGAAAGCCAGTGGCGCTGGATGATAAGAGATGGCAGAGAGACTGTGAGAGAGACAGCAATGTGCTGCAGTGTTTTTCAACAAGAAAGAGGAAAGAAACTGGGAAAACTTGATTAAAATACAGAAGTCAAGAAAATAGAAATGAAGCAGAGGAAAACAACATGCAAACAGAAAATAACAAAATATGTGAGAATAATAATTATCTAAGCTATCATAGTAAATGCAAATATATCCATCAATTAAAAGATTATCAATATGGATTAAAAACAAAAACCCAATATCCATGATATGCTGCTAACTTGAAACAAATCCCTAAGAAAACATTGAAAGAAAAGAATGGAAAAGTACAGTCTTGCAACTATTCCCCTCAAGAAAGCTAGCATACAATATTAATACTGAAGAAACTATATTTATATAAACATAATTAGGATGGATTAAAAGAGATGCTACAATTGATTAACAGCTCCATGATCACTTCAAAATTAATAGTGACACAATTTGTTGATTGTGCCATCAGTTTCCTACTTATTTTCCTGAAAAATTTTATTAATGCACATATATATAAACTTTAAAAGGACCATAAAAATGATTTTCATGTTAAAATAAATGCATACAAGATAATAAAAGGAAGACAAATCAGTAAAAATTGGAATGTATTCATAAACTTGTAGGTACCCAAAAATACAGCCTGAAAATATAAGGAAAACAGAAATACAACAAGCAACAAATGTCTAAATATTGTGAGAGATTTTAAAGTATGTGTCTTGGGACTTGGCTGGTGGTCCAGTGGTGAAGACTCTGTGCTCCCAAGGCAGCGGTCCCAGGCTTGCTGCCTGGTCAGGGACCTAGATCTTGCACACCACAAGCAAGAGTTCAGCAACTAAGGCTCCCGAGTGACACAACCGAAAGATCCTGTGACTAAGACTCAGTGCAGCAAAATAAATAAATGAATAGTAAAATAAATAAAGCGTGTCTCAGCATCAGTAGACCAAAACAACAAAAAATTATGAAGGCTACAAAGTATAATCGGGCTTCCCTTGTAGCTCAGTTGGTAATCTGCCTGCAATGCAGGAGACCAGGTTTCGATTCCTGGATCGGGAAGATCCCCTTCAGAAGGGAATGGCAACCCACTGCAGTACTCTTGCCTGGGAAATCCCATGGATAGAGGAGCCTGGCAGGCTACAGTCCATGCGGTTGCAAGGCTCAGACATGACTTAGCGGCTAAACCACCATAGAGGATAACAATAGTAATAACTGTTCACTAACTCTATCACCTTTCTTCTAACAATTTAGAAACAATATTTTGTTTATTCTTACTTAAGAGTGGGAAGAAAAGATTTCGCTGCCTTATTTTCCAAATGAGGAACAGAAGCTAGAAGGTGCTAAGAAACCTGGGGAAGACCACTTAGATAACCATGGTTTGAACTTTTCTGATTCTTAACTCTTTCTAGACTTTCATGCTCCCTATTCTATATATGTGCCTTTTCTACTGCCCCTAGGTAAATCTCTCTGTAGTAAGGGGAAGAATACTGAGATAAATTAACTCAGCTCCCTAAATTCTGACTATATAACCATGTGCAAGTCATACACTTCCTCTGAGACTCTTTCTTAAATATCATTTACAAGGCTTAGGTTTAATAATTCCTTAAGTCTTATGTCTATGAGTCTTATATCTCTTCTACCCCTAAACTCCCAAACTCTGGACAAGAGCTTCAGATTTCATTCCCAGTTCTTTTTTTTTTCTCCCCCTCAGATAGGCTTTTTCAAGAAAAAAGGTTTTCACTTTTGGCCTTTCCAATCAGTAATTATATCTAATGTTTCTTAAAATATCAGGTACTGGGATCGTTGCTGTACAAGGCAGGAACCATCACTATCTTCATTCTATGCATGCTAAGTCACTTCATTCATGTCCAACTCTTTGCAACCACATTAACTATAGCCCACCAGGCTCCTCTGTCCATGGGATTCTCCCGGCAAGAACACTGGAGTAGGTTGCCATTCCCTTTTCCAATCTTCATTCTATAGATGAGGAAAAATGACTGCATCAAGGTAAAATAACTTGTTCCAATCATAAATATAGCCAGAGAGCAGCAGGAGAGCTGGGTCAGGTACCATATGCATCTGATAGCACAGCCATGGATTTTAATCATTCTGCTTGGGAAGGACCACCCTCTGATCATATTTCAGCAGAGCTATTTCTCATGTCATATTCACCATCCGGATAAATTACTGCTTTCGACACAGCAGTGGGGTCCAGGCAAGGATGGATGCTTCAAAACCACACACAAGTCCAACCTCAAATGGACTTACATAGTTTCAGTTGACTGTCTCCCTCAACCAATATGAACAGAGTTGCCAAGTGGCTGACGAAATTGGTCAGTTGACATTTCAGCTTTCTCTGCTTGCCTCTCCATTCAAGGCTATGATGCTTGCAATGATTTACAAAATGATGGAAAAGGAGGCAGAGAACAAGAAAGAGGCTTAAGTGTTCAATGTCTTAACCATCAAAACTTGCAAATCATAACCTACTTCCTTTCTTCCACCAAATTATTCAATGCCAATGAGGACAAAGACACCATTTCTTATTCCTAACATCTTTGGCAAGAATCAGAAAGGAGGTTTCCTAGAAACCCAGGATTTCATGGAAGAAATGAAAAGTCATCTTTGAACTTGGCTAGTTAATATTTACAGTTCATCCTAGGTTACTGCTAGACTTTTTGGTAGCTTTATGGAAATTAGAAAAAGACATTCTCCTGTCAATCCCAACTACAAGTTAGAAAAAGCAAGCTTCCAATCTCCTAGTGGGGAGTACTGTATCACAACCAGGTAAACTGCAAAGTGCCCTAGATTAAATAAAATTTCCTACTCTGGTTAGTGGGCTTCCTAGGTGGCTCTAGTGATAAAGAACCTGCCTGTTGATGCAGACCTGGGTTCGATCCCTGAGTGGGGAAGATCCCTTGGAGGAGGGCATGGCAATCCATTCCAGTATTCTTGCTTGGAGAATCCCATGCACAGAGGAGCCTGACAGGCTACAGCCCACAGGGTTGAAAAAGAGTCGGACATGAGAGAAGTGACTTAGCATACATGCACACATACATTCTGGTTTGTAGTCATCAGAGCCCAGCTGAATTAGCCTTTCATCACTGCCTTGGCCAGGCACCTTTGTGTGGCACATAAACTGGACAACTTCATGTGGTAGCCCTGATCTTCTACCAAGCTGAAAGGTTATGAATTTATCTTTTTGGCTCAAGAAATATAGGTTCAGAAATCACCTGAATAACGCTTACCTTAGCAAGATAGGATCATTGAGTTTTAATCTGCCTTTTTAATTGTCAGAGCAATAACAACTACCACCACTATTTATCGAGGGCCAACTATACATCAGGCGCTGTCTCAGAGCATTTAGAGATGAAGAAAAGAGCCAGTCCATGTAACTGATTTTTTTAGTGCCATCCATCTGGATGTTGATGAGTTTCTGTCCCAAATCTCTGTTTTTGTTGTGCATAATTAATATTGAGCAATTCTTTCTGACAGTACTTGGCCAAAGGGCTCAGTTACTTGCTAAGGCAACCAAGCAACATTAGGAAGAATCCAACACTGGCATGCAAGGATGCCTGCCTTCCTGCTTGCTAAAAAGCAACTTCATTCATTTGCTTTATTGAAGTGTTAAAGTTTACTGAAGTATTGACATAGGATAACTTCATATATTGAAAGTATACAACTTGGTAAGTTTTGACATAGACATAGACCCAGAAAACTATCAGCATAATCAAGATACTGACAAACCTATTACCTTCAAAAGTTTCCTCTGCTCATTTGTTGTTTCTTTCTCCCACTCTCTCCACTCACCTCTTCAGCCCCAAGTAACCACTGGTCTGCTTTCTGTCACTACAGACTAGCTTAAAAATTTTAGAGTTTTATATAAATAGAATCATACAGTAGGCACTTTTATGGTCTGGTTTCTTTCACTGAGAATAATGATTTTGAGATTCATGAATGTCATTGCATATATGAAGAGTTCATTCCTTTTTATTGTAGAGTAGCATTCTACTTTATGATATAACAGAATCTGTTTATCTGTTCAGGTGCTGATGGACATTTGGGTTGTTTCCAACTTGGAGTTATTAAAGAAAGAAAGCTAAAAGCTGCCATTTTTAAAGCCACAAGCTTAAGGCACTGCCTCAGTTAATCCTCACAGCTATGCTACAGTTGGATAATGATATTCTTATTTTTCAGAGGATGACATGAAAGCTCATGGAAGTGGATGAACTTGGCCAACATTTGAAAGCAACACAGCTAAGATGTGAACACAGAGCTAGTGTCAAAGCTTATACTCTGGAACACTATGAGCTCAGGGGGATAGGTACTTAAAAGGTAGATACCATGGGACACCAGCACAGAGCCTGTAGTCCGTGTGGCTCTTCCTCAGAGAGGGACTGTCCACACCTGTCTGAGTAATTCCACACTACACAAAGCACACCATCCCTACAGGGCCTGGGAAGCGCTAGTTCTAAACTGGACCTGGAAAATAGCTACAGTAAAATCACACCTAGACTAAAGTGTGTGCGCTTAACAGGCACTTGATAAATACGTAACTGCTGACTGGACACATGGCTGAATACACTAGCAAGTGAATGAATGATGGACAAATAGATGGACACATGGAGGAAGGCAGTTACTAGCTGCCCTGATGATAGGTTCATCCAACTAACCTATGAAACCACTCAAATGTCTCATGCGTCGGAAGGCGGCAGGGATCATCTTGATCGGAAATCAACTGTCACACCAGCCCACAGCGTAGGCTGCTCAGTCGGCTGAAAGGGTGCGCAGCTGTGAACTCCTATAGGATGTCAAAGTCCTGAGGCTCACTCCCCATGTCCAGGATTCTGGCACACATTTACTATAAAAGGGGGAGCCAATTGTCTTGAAAGTGGGACCTCCGACGGCAGGTCTCCCTTCCTGCATTTGCAGATGGGCCTTGGCTTGTCCAGGCCTCGCACTGTGCACACGAGTCTTGAGGGGGCCCTGCTGGGGGCATCCGGCCACACTGCTGCTTACTTCATCTGGCAGAGGCCCTTCAGTCTGAACCCAAGTTCTAATCCCACCTCTGACAGCTCCTTTGAAAACCAGTTCATTAACAGGCAGTTTTATAGAAGGCTGCGCAGACAGGCTTATTTCCCATCACCATTGGATGACGTCAGTGCGTGTCTGGAGCCAAGATCAACAGAGCGTCGCTCATGTGGCTGGCTTCCTGAGAACAGCAGGAGATTGTGTTCAGGCCTCCTCCTATCTTCCTTCTTCCCTTCCCTTCCCACTCGTTCCTTACCCAGCACTAAGAACTCAGAGTGATGGTGAAAGCTAACACAAGAGAAGCAGCTTGGAAGAAATGTAATCCAATCCAGGTGGGGAGGCGTGTGTCTCACCGCAGCCATGAAATCCCATTTTGAGCTCAGCATGTGTTGATAGAATAATGAAATGAAGACGACACTGCAAATGGCTGGTGACTCTAATGACTGTGTTTGTGGGTTTTTTTTGAGGGGTTATTAGATTCCCTCTCTATGAACCAGAACCACCCAGCAGGCCTAGAGAGATGAACTACTTCATCATTGTTCTCTCCATGCCTGCACACCTGCCAGCCTCTGTCCCTCCTGGTATAAATAGCTTCTTGGATAAAAAGAACAAACTGTCAAAAGCCTGAAAGTGAATGGAAAAGCTGGGTGCCTAGCACTGTGGCCCTGGTCCAATGGTGAGTCACAGATATAGAGTTCACGGTTCCCAAACAGCAGGAACCACAGCATCTTCTGGGTTAATAGGCTAAGGAGGGGGCGGAGGAAGCAGGACCAGTCAAAGAATTTTAAAAATTATCTTGATCCTATATGCAAGACAGCAAAAGAGACACAGATGTAAAGAACAGACTTTTGGACTAGGTGGGAGAAGGCGAGGGTGGGATGATTTGAGAGAATAGCACTGAAACATATACATATGTATACTACCATATGTAAAATAAATGACCAGTGCAAGTTTGATGCATGAAGCAGGGCACTCAAAGTGGTGCCTTGGTGATCTGGACAACCCTGAGAGATGGGATGGGGAGGGAGATGGGGGAGGGGTTCAGGACTGGGGGCATGTGTACACCCGTGGCTGATTCATGTCAATGTATGGCAAAAGCCACCACAATATTGTAAAGTAATTAGCCTCCAATTAAAAGAAATACATTAATTTAAAAAATTGTCGATTCTCCTTTAATAAACAGCCTTGTGTTCAGGCCATATTCAGCAGGTATCAGCCAGGGGCAATAAGCTGAGGATGAAACACATCTTGCCCACGGGGAAGATGCTGGGGCTGATCCTCTGTTGCTGTCTATGGGCAAATCTGCATCAGTGCCCCAAGACCCAAATAACGAGGGTGGTGATGACAGCAGCTACCATTTCATGAAGACCTCCTGTGAGTCAGCATCTCCTAGGCTCTTGAGACAGTAGTTCATTTAGCCTTCGCAGCTATGTTAGATTTGGGCACAATCCTCTTCATTTTATACACAACAAGCTTAAGGCATCCAAGGTTACAAAGCTAAAAAGTGGCAGAGCCAAGATTTAGCTCCATGTACTTTTGACACTCTTGTTTTTCGGCAACCCAAGAGCAGAGGTTCTCAAGCTTTGGCCTGAATGAGAAACCCCTTAAGGCTCTGTTGAAAGAGAACGCTGGGCCCACCTCCAGGGCTCTGGTTCAGCAGGTCTGGGACACAGCCTGAGAATCTGTATGTTTTACTAAGTTCCCAGGTGATACTGATGTTGCTGATATGGGAACCAGACTTCAAAAACCACTGGAATGGCTGAATCTGGGTAACCTAACCATCATTCCAAGTAACAACTCAGCTTAGATGTCATCTCCTCAGAGAGGCTTTCTTTGGTCACCTCATTTGAAGAAGTAGATTCACCAAATCAGGGACCAGCAAACTACACAGCCTGTGGGTCAAATCAGGCCCACTGGCTGATTTTGTTCATTTAATAGTTCACCTGCCTGATTCTTCCACTAGAGTGTCAGCTCTCAAAGAGCAAGAATACTTGTTTGTTTGTTCACGGCTGTTCCTGTAGTACCTGGAACATACTTATCACTTGATAAATAATCTGCTCAATGAATATCACTGTTGAGTGCCCAGGTATGAAGACACCATACCAGGAACATGAGGGCCAGTGGAAGATGATGACAAAATGTGTCTGTCACCAAGCGGGTTCCCAGCCAGGACGAGAGACTGAGAAGAGCCAGAGATAGAGAGATTGCTGATAGGGAAACAAGCCTTTGAAGAAGGTGGGGCTCTGCTACTTCCTGCAGTGGTGGGGAAACTGGAGGTGGGGAGAGAAGAATTCCTTAGTCACCAGGGTCACCTGGAGATGAAAAGTAATCTGTCTCCCCTAGGAATGAAAGAGCCTAGTGTGACACATGCTGTTCCCACCTCCAACACACGCCAAGTTGGCTTCCTCGGATCTGATATCTTGGATGGATCACCATGGAGGTGAGGGTGGTGTAGGAAGAGGAGCCCAAATGGGCCCTGGGTCAAGTAGAAGGCTGGAGTGAATCCTGGCTCTGCCCATTAAGAGCTGGGGCACGCTGGTCAAGCCTCTGACTCTCTAGCTGCAAGGGTATTCATTGGGAAAAGAGGGGATTTTACACGAGGATGAAATGTGACTTAATTCATGTAACATCTGTTTACTGAATAATCTCTCAGACATTATTTTAAGCACTGAGGATGTGGTGGTGAACAGGACCATGTCTGTCTCTCGCCAATAGGCTGACATTTTAGACATTTTAGAAGGTAGGCCATCTCACAAAAGGGGTAGACACAAACGTATATAAAGCATATATTACGCACTTGGCTTGGTGAAGGCCTCTTGCTCCCTCTCTAGTTGCCTCTGAATGGGGAACCTGTGTTGCCTTATCTCTGCTCACAGGCAGACATGTCCAGGTGATGGGTGATGGGGCGCCTTTGATTTCCCAGGGCGAGGAACATCAGTGGAACTGCCCAGCCCTCAGGTTGGTGGGTCGCTGCTTTGGCAAGGGCTCAGCATGGCATGCTGCTGCTGCTGCTAAGTCGCTTCAGTCGTGTCCAACTCTGTGCAACCCCATAGACGGTAGCCCACGGGCCCTACTCATTTCTCCCTAGACCATCCAACAATGCCCTCCCCAAATTCTTAGCACAGATACAAAGTGAGTATGGATTTCATTTCACTTGTGAACTTCTGTAACCAGCCAATCTTTTCCCGGTGGGCTTCCTCCTATCATTCAGTAGCAGCTCAAAGACCACCTCCCCAGAGAGGCAGGTCCAGACCAATCAATCTGAATCAGCCAATCCCGGCCACCCCAACACTCTGGCCCACAGTCCTGATCACAGAAGCCACTGTATTTCCTTCATTTGTTGTTGTTGTTCAGTTGCTCAGTTGTGTCCCACTCTGTGTGACCCCATGGGCTACAACATTCCAGGTTTCCCTGTCCTTCAGTATCTCCTGGAGCTTGCTAAAACTCATATCCATTCAGTCGGTGATGCTATCTAATCTTCATGGTTAATTTAATGCAAAGCACCTAAGAGAGTGCCTGGTGCATGCAAGAGTTCACTAAATGTTGACAGCTCTACTGTTTACATCATTTTTAAATTTACAATGTTCAATTATCTCAGTCATTTGCTTCCTAATAGACAGGTCTCCAACAGCCCTGCTTAGAGACCTCAGCGATCTTGGTTACTGTTTCATCTGCAGTGCCTGGCATGGTGCCTGAACAGAGGCGGCGCACAGGAGACCAGTGAGCAAAGGATGAGAACAGTCTGGTCGCTGTTCCTTTGTCACAGAGTTCTACAGCACACACTGTGATTCATTCTTCAACTCTGACTAGGGGGTACAGTCCAGGGGAGAGCTGGCATGAAGCCCGTCCACTAGAGATGGCTGCTGAAGAGGCTGCAAGCGGCAGAGTAAGGAGCCATGCCTTCAGATGACCTGCACATCCTCAGAACAGGCCATTTGGCTTTTGTGGGAAGGCTCTCTTTGCACTCTGAATGGTCTGTAGAAAATGCCCCTGGAACTTACTCCTCGCCAATCCAGGCACTGAGAGGCTACAGTTCCTTGGGCACTGAGGAAGTGGGGGTGGCAAAGTACATTTCTTCAACAGACATCCCCAAAGCCCATTTGGGATGCTGAAGTATTCAGAGTCAGGTGGCTCCACCAAACTGCTCTGGTTCAGTGCGGCCAGAAGTTCATGAGAAAGAAGCTGCACCTTTACAGCAAGCCCACAGAAGAGAACCTGGGGAGCAGAATGGTTCCTGCAGCAGCAGAATGAAAATGATATTTTAAAGCCTTTGAAAAGGCTGAGGAGGAACCCTGGATTCCAGCTGACCCTATGCTGACCGTCTCCCACACGACATAACCGTCCTCCATGTGGACGGCCTGATGCTCCTTCTCCGCGTTTTTCTTCCTGCTCAGGGCAGTAGTGATCAGTGACACTTGCTACAGCTTCACAAGAAGGGTGATAAGGAGACAGTCGTTCCACTGAGCATCTTCTGTGTGTAGACACTGCCCTGGGAACTTTCTACACACTCCCTGACTCAGGGCCAGACCAGTCCTGTGCTAGATCTATAGATCTAAAGAGTCACAGCTCTGGGCTCTCGGTGTCTAAGACTGAATTCCTCTGCGGCTTCTCAGCTGTGTGATCCTGAGTAAATTCCTTCACTTCTCTGAGCCCTGCTTCAGTCACTTCTAAAACAGGAATAATAATGACCAAACCAGGTTGTTATAAGAATTAAGTACAGTAATGCAGGTAAAATTGAAAATGGTGGTGGGCATAAAACAAGGGTTCAGAGCAAGTTTAATAATTGTCTCCAGCTATTATCATCACTCTCAGGAGGAAAACTGAGACTCCTGGAAACTGAACAACTTTCCCGAGGTCAGAAAGGGAGCAGAAGCCAGACTTAGTAGACTCTGGGAGCAAGGCTTTTCCCACTGCACTATGAGACTTCCCCCCGTACCTCCGAATGCATTCTCCAAGGGATTCTGTGATACAACTGGTCTTCTGGTTTGGAAACACGGAGGGCTTCTGCCAGACCCTTGGCTCCTGGCACCCTGAGTGCTAGAGCAGGTGGTGCTGCCACACGTCTGTGCTGGAACACTGTTCTCCCCTGCATGTCATCCATCTCCTGCCTTTCCAACCTAAGACATCTCTGAAGCCGCTGGGATTATTCGGGGAATCTGCTTGAATATGTGTTTAAGAAAAACAGAGTGCAGGAATAATGGATACAGAATAATCCTGTTTTTATGTATAAAAACATTGAAAAGACCTTTATCTTTTTGGTGTGATGCAACCCTTAACATCACTGGTTCTGCAAAGGCTCCTGGTCACCTGCCTGTCTCTTAACAAATACTGGTAGGGTGTCAAGCATTATGCTAGGCACTGGGAGATTCCTAAGGAACAAAGCAGATAAGACCCCTGACCTCCTGAATCTTAAAGCAAAGTCAGAAAGCCAAATATTAAAGAAATAATTATACTGATAAGTAATTACAAGTTTGAGAGGTGCTATGTCCATGGGGTTGTGGACAGAGAATCAGACATGACTTAGTGACTAAGCAAAAAAAATAAAGAACAGGAAAATGGTGGGGACTCTTAGAAAGCATGGAATTGGAGACCTAATCTTATATTGGAAGAGTGGGGTGGTTAGAGAAACTTCTTTAGGAAATACATTTAATCTGACACCTGATACATGAGTAACAATTATTAAATTAAAAGCCAAATAAAGAATTTTACATATCCCCAATAGAGGTATTTAAAACCAACTAATTCACTCCCATCTTTTAGGTAATATCGGATGGTCTACTTTGTCACATAAGGAAAAATGCTTTGAAAGCCCCAAATTTGGCAATTACTTCTAGTATCCACTCTTCATCCTTCCTGCAACAGCCTAAAGAGAAAGTCGAGAGTTCTGCAGAAATAACCTAATTGCTATTGTTTGTTTACGTGCAAAAATAGGGTTATGGCCAAGATAAAATCACTAACACTGGGAGACCAAAGATATGAAGACGTTCCTATCTGAGAACCCTCTATGGAGATCTGGAGTATCCAAAACATCAGTAAGAGGACATTCATCCAGGAGAAGCAATCTGATGGTATCTTTACATTTTCAAGGATCAGAAGCAGAAGCAGAAAAACCATGTCCTCACAGACCCAATGAAAGCTATCCACCCAGAGGACTCACCACTCACAACATTTCTGGATGGCAGTTTAGCACAATGAATCAAAAGCCTTAAAGGGGTTTACATATGACCTCTCCACCTCTAGGGATCGTGCTTAAGGACCGGAGCAGGTAAGTGTACAGGAATGCTGGCTGCTACTGCTTTATTTAATATAGAGAAAAGCTACCAAGGATGCATATGTTCAAAAATAACTTTTCAGTTCAGGGCTGTTTGATGGTTGTGCTCCTGGCATTTGGGAGGGATCAATTCTCCTTTGCGCAGGGTCACCTGGTACTTCTCAGAATGTTTAGCATCCCAAGCCCCTACCCATCAAAATTCGAGTAGAACCCCTTAACCATTTTGACAATAACTACCCCCATCTAAACCTACACTTCCAAATGCCCCCTAGTGGTGACTGGTGCCACTACAGGTTGGTAACTACTAACAGAGAACCATACACCTATTCTAAAAGACAATCAGGGTCTAAACACAGAAATTTTGGCTTCCCTAGTAGCTCAGGAGGTAAAGAATCTGCCTTCAATGTGAGAGACCTGGGTTTGATCCCTGGGTTGGGAAGATCCCCTGGAGAAGGAAATGGCTACCCACTCCAGTATTCTGACCGGAAGAATTCCATGGACTGTACAGTCCATGGAGTCATAAAGAGTCAGACACGACTGAGCAACTTTCAAATACAAAAAAAAAAAAAAAAAAGAGAGAGAGAGAGAGAGAAAAGAGTGTTCACCATAAATGAAATGAAAAAATATTTCAAGATAAATGGATAGCATCATCACATTTTTGTCCAAAACAAAACAGAAATTTAAGCCTATACACATAGATTCCTGTTACATGCATTCAAAGTGAAAGTAAAAGTGTTAACTGCTCATCCTTTTTGACTCTTTGCGACACCATGGACCATAGCCTGCTGGGCTCCTCTGTCCATGGGATTTTCCCAGCCAAAAGACTGGAATGGGTTGCCATGCTCTCCTCTGGGGATCTTTTCAACCCAGGGATCGAACCCTCATCTCCCGTGTCTCCAGCACTGCAGGCAGATTATTCACTGCTAGAGTCACCAGGGAAGCCCACACACATTCCAAAAACGGTGGAAAACCGTCTTCTGTGGTTGGCAGAATTATGAGTGATTTTTATCTTCTTTCTTCTCTTTCCCTTTTTTCAATAGGCAAAGTCTTCTCATTATGGAAAGAGAATGCTATCTCTTGTTTTGGAGAACAAACGGTGACCCACCCAACAACCTGCTCCTCACACCATTTCAATTCTTGTTTTGACTTATCGGGAGGATGAGTACTGGCCTCTGCTCAAGCAGCGTGGGATCACCTTTCTTACTCAGCCAAATACTCAGCCTCGTTTCAAGGCAGCAGCTGTAATACCAGAGCTAGGACCTGGGAGGTGCTCAAATAAATGTTTACTCAACTGAGTCATCCTTTTCTTGTCTGGATTGGGCCACGCTTGTGTTGACAGGTCCTCCAGGTTTTAACATTATTTTTACCAAGTAGTTCTCAACCAGGGTGCCCAGCTCACCCCCCAGGGGCAATGAATGGTATTCCGATACGTGTCTGGGTCTGGTCATCCCAATGGAGGGTGTGGTGAGTGCTAGAAGCACCGAGGAGGTGGTGGGGGCCAGAGAAGCTGCTAACCATCCTATAATGTTCAGAAGTGCCCCGACTGCGATAATCATTCAGCCTAAAATGTCAACAGCACTGAGGTTTAGCAACCCTCCTCACTATATTCTTTCCTTACAGCTTGTTAAACAATTTCCAAATTCTTCCTAAAGTATTGTCTACTATAAATGTCTCCCCAGAGCAGTTCTAGGAGACAGAGCACATACAATGACCTGTTGGAATCTGAAGAGAAATTGGAGCCTTACAGATGACCTCAGATGGGCCATCAGAGAAGAGTCCAGTTTTCCGTCCTGCCTCCACAGGGCTCTCTCCATAATATTAAATGCCTCACCTGGAGTGAGCGGAGACAAAGGATCTTGGCAACCTCTCTGATCAGTTTTCAGTCTGGTCATTAAAAAACACACCTTAGGAGCCTTTCTTTTCTGGCATCAACTATTATCTTTATGTTTTTTTATACAATTTTAAGAAGGCTGGGTTTTTGCAGCTAGTAGATTTTAATAAAATTAACTGCCCATATTCAAGAATATCTCCTTTTAAAATGGGGGTAGCTTTCGTTGCCATTTTATTTAACTGAAGGCATTTCTCAGAAGAAACAGAATAATAAAGAGTGTCACCTGAAGGCATATTACCAACCCCACAACCAGGGAATAAAATGAAAGGTTTTTAACAAAAATGAAAGCATATTACTCAGAACCCTAACTGGTCTTGAGTATTTTGCTTCTAGCACAAAGCATTTTAATATCCACTGTAATTTCTTCTGATAGAAAAATGTTTTTTCTCAAGTCAGAGACAACTAACATCATATTAAATATCAGAATTTTCATTAGTAAGAGGTATTTGGGTCTTAAGTTTTTCTAAAACCTACTAGGCAACCTTTGAAAAAAAATTTTTTAACCTATAATCAGTTCCATAAGTAATAGACTTTCAAAGATCTTGTAATTTAAAAATCTGAAGACCAGTTTTTTTCATTCAACATGATCCCTTGAAACATCTTTAATACAGATTCATATTTTATTAGGCAAATATACAGCCCTTCAAATAGCTTAAAAAGATAGTCTCTCTCTGGAGAACAATTTCCTTTCTAATCATCTGTGTCATATAGGTCTGAGTAAGTGTTGTGAATAGAGAAAATCATTTGAAGAAAAATACAATTACAAGAGATCGGAATACTCTGTCATCTGACATAATTCAAACCACTGATTTAATAGCATTAATCATTTTCTTTCAAAACAAATCAAAGAAAGATGTTTCATGATCCCCAAAGATATTCACTTTGGATGAGGCAAGTGGCCTTCAAAAATACGTAAGCAATCATTTTTGGAATTGATGGATGTCACTAAGCCCTTTAACTTTTGCAACTGTCTGTTCTCTTAGGTCAGTAGAAAATGTTCTCTGAATCTAGACATCATAGAATGATATTTAGTGGCCTTAGAAAAGAATCGACCTAAGCAGGGAACTGAAAATAGTTTAACTTTGGAATTTCAGAGCCCAATTCAGCAGGAAGCAACATGAACAAAAGAAGGATGGGTCCCTTGGAAGCTGCTGGAAATGAGGTTAGCAAGAAAACGCAACAGGCTCACAGATGTATCAAGGTGTGAAAACTCACTGCTCAAGTACTGGCAGGAGAAGGGTGATGTCAAACACAGATATTTAGTCACCTACCACCTCATCTGAGTTTCCAGACAAACTCAATCAAATACTCTCATTCTTCTTCAACTTATTAATAACACAGTCTTTACTGAAACAGAAGAAAAAGATTTAACCTTCATATACAAACTGGGAGAAAACATGGATGCATGCTAAGTCTCTCCAATCGCATCCAACTCTTTGTGACCCTATGGACTGTAGCCCTCCAGGCCCCTTCAGGCGCCTCTGTCCACGGGACTTCCCAGGCAAGAATACTGGAGCAGGTTGTTGTCATTTCCTCCTCCGGGGATCTTCTCGACCCAGGGATCAAACCCACGTCTTATGTCACCCCACATTGGCATGTGGGTTCTTTAACATAAGTGCCACCTGGGAAGCCCCTGGGAGAAAACATTCTTATTTATTTCTACTGATAATCCAACATAGAATTCCTTTCAATTCTCACAGAGATTATTTTCTGGGAAAGTTTCTGTTCTAAGACATTTTCATCCTAGTAAGAATTAGAATAGAATTCACAAAATTCAAATACCTGTAGGGTATAGGAAGATGAACACAAAATGATGAAATGGGCTTAGTGGTGACCAGGCTGACCTGGAGATTCATTCTTTTGAAACTCTGGAAAGAATGTCTCGCACTCACATCAATGGCCTGCACACCAATCCTTGAGAAAATAAGATTTCAGACTGTCTTGAAAGTAAGATTCCAGATTCTCAAAATTTCAAGATCTAAATATCAACTTTAAAATTAAAATTTTTTAAGTATGAGCAATTTCTAAGTATTAGTGACTAATTAAACATTTAAACAATCCTTTGCTGGTTAAACAAATCCTGGCTGGGCTTGCGATTCCATCTGTCAAATGACAACCTCATTATTGGAAGAAGAAAAATGAGAAATGGCTAACCAAGGAGATGTTATCAGGGTCCCATCCTCAAGTTCTTGGTTAATTTTTGGGTCTTCCCTCAACATAAACAACTTTTTCTAAGAGCATCACACCTAAAGTTCCAGAGTTAAACATTTTAGGGCTTTTTAAGCTTTAAAACATTGCCAGACATAGAGAAGATCTCTGGGGGAAGAACCTTTCTATGTGAGAGGAAGGGAATAGTGGTCAAACCCTTAAGGCTGTGATAAACCTGACTCTCAAAGATGCACAAGGAAGATCATGAAAGTATCCAGCTTACAGGAGGGGCTTCTAAACCAACAGCAGTCTGGAACAGGAGAAAATTCCAAAGACCAAGAAATGCAAAGTGGAGGCTGTATATGATGGAGAGAAATGCAGTGACACAGAAAGAAACCAGGTTCATCTAACCAAGCCAGTAGTATTTACAGCCTGTGGCAGTGCCAAAATGTTTCAGGAAGTGCCAGTGTCTTTCTCTGTCAAGCTGGGCCAAACTGTTCAGCGCAGCATCAGATCCCTAGGTAAATCCTCATTTCCTTACTCTCCTTTACAAAGCATCTAAACATTAAGATTGATGGCCAATGTAGGACACCTCTTCCCTCTCCAAAAACGCAGTTTCATTACCTAATGTTTCTAGACGTTTCTAGAAAATCTTTTGGTAACAGCTTAAATGGAAATGTAGAGTGAATTAGCTTATCATTTCTCATCCTAGTTTCCCACTGGGGAGCCAGACATCTTCATCCCATACAGCAACGTCTTCTTGGACTCAGCAAAGTCAGCTCTTCCTTCTGAACTGGAATGAGGAAGGACGGGCGAGACCAAGGTAAAAGCCAAACCCGTAACTGCCCTCTCGTTAAGAGTGGTATCTCTTCCGGAGGGGAAGCATATGTAAACCCATGGTGATATCATGACAATGTATGGCAAAAACAATTAAAAAAAAATAATAAATAAAAAAATTAAAAAATAAAATAAAAAAATAATAACAAATTCAATTACAAGTCTCAAGTATTTAGCTCTATGCATACCACATGTTAAAAAAAAAAAAAAAAAAAAAAAAGAGTGGTATCTCTGGGACTTCCCTGGTAGGCCTGAGGCTAAGACTCTGCGCTCCCAGTGCACGCAGCTAGGGTTCAACCCTTGCTCAGAGAAATAGATGCCATATGCTGCAACTAAGAATTCGCATGCCACAATGGGAGACCCAGTACAGCCAAATAAATAAATATTGGGGAAAAAAAAAGAAGAAGAAGAGAAAGAATAGTACCTGTTCAGGCTTCAGTCCCGGCGGGACCCAGGCGTACTCCTCCAGGGCACAGCCTGAGTCATCGTCCGAGGTCGAGTTCCTCTGGAAGTCAAACATGAGTTTGCTGACGGTCTTCTCCATCGCCAGGGGCATCACCGTCACCATGTGCTCCTCCTGCGGGCACTTGCAGTGCAGGCAGATCTTCCTGCAAGCACCAAAGGCAGAAGTGAGAAGGAAGGCAAAAGAAACCATATTTTCACTTGGCCTGCCACTCATCAGCCCTGGGATCCTAAACCATAAACACATTCCTTGGCAACTAACTGGCTTTTGGCAAAAGTATCTAAAGGAGTGTTCCACACCCCGCCTGTCTTTGTAGAAGGCGTGGCCCTGCGTACCTGCAAAGCTCCAGAACACTCAGGGGCCACCAGGTAAGCATGCTAAGGACATTTAAACATGGACGCCAACCTTGCCTTCTAAATCAGTATCCCAAGAGGCAAGTCAAAATACCTTTTATTTTTACTAGGTAGAACACTGGATATGCACCATGACCACAATTTCCTTGACTGGAACAGCAATTAAATACGTACTATACATAGGCAGATCCGAAATATTACCAGGAGATTTAACAAATGCTGACAACATTTCATTTTTATAAAAGGTTTCCAGACCTTAGGAAAAGAAAGTGGTTTTAAAAATAACTTGCAGGTGAGATTTTCTTTAAGAAGAGTAAAAATCTTTTTTTCTTCCCCACAAAACAAATCTGACCCTAAGATCTCCTGGAAAAGACATTTTCATCTCCACTGAAGATCCTTGTGGGTTTGAAATTCTAATTAGAAACCCCAAATTACCCCACATTGGTAGCTGTTTTTTTTTAAATGTACAAGAGCATCATGCATGTGAATTATTTCAAAAGATAGCAGCCAAAGACACAATTCTCTCCCCCAAATTGAACATTTCTCTTTTAAGATTACCATCTGTTCCCTTTTCCATGGCTACAAAAATGATGAAGCAATAAAAACGTTGATGTCAGCAACACAAAAGCACTTTTAGCTTCTACCAGCGAAATGAGAGGAAAAAAGTAAAGGAGAAAAAAAGTTTTAAGAAAATGAGCTGTTCTACCTGCACTCTGACCTTTAGAATTAGTTTCAGGAGCACCTTATAAAAGCGATGAGAGAGTCCAGAATTCTAATACCCATGTGCCTGAATTTTTCGATAAAAGCTTTGTGAAGATGTAATTCTCATACCATAAAATTTGGCATTTTAGAGTGTACAATTCACTGGTTTTTAGTATATTTACAGAGATGTGAAACCATCATTATCTAAGTTTAAAATATTTTCTTCACCCTCAAAAGAAACTCCACATGCATTAGCAGTAATTTCTCACCCTCTCCTCCCCCTGGGCCTGACAACCACTAATCTATTTCCTGTCTTTAAGGTTTTACTTGCTCTGGAAATTTCTGGAAACTTCACATAAATGGAATCTTACTACATACAATCTTACCACATACATAAATGGAGTTTTACTATATACAGGCTTCTTACACACAGGCAGGATGTCTTCAAGATAAACCCATGCAGAAGCACATGTCAATCATTCATTTCCTGCATGATAATACTCCATTATATGGATATACTACACTTTGTTTATATATTCATCAGTCAGCAGACATTTGGGCTGTTTCCACTTTTCACTGTTTTTGAATAATGCTACTCTATTTATGTGCAAGTTCTCTGTATGTTTTCAATTCTCTTGGGTATTTACCTAGGAATGGAATTGCTGGACCATACAGTAAATTCATGTTTAACACTTTGAAGAACTGCCAACCTGTTTTTCAAAATATCTACATCTTTTTACATTCCCACCATTAATGAATGAGTGTTTCATTTTCTCCACATTTTTGTCACACTTGTCATTGTCTTTCTCTGTGATTGTTGCCTAGTGGATGTGAAGTGGTATCTTACAAATGCTTCATTTGTACTTCCTTAATGACTAATTATGTTACACATACTTTTATGTGACTGTATACCTTATTTGAAGAAATGTCTATTCACATGTTTAGTTCATTTAAAATTGTGTTTTTATTGTTGAAATGAAAGAAAGAAATCTTTATATACTTTTTGGATACAAGTCCTTATCGGATATATGTTTCGTAAAATTTTTCTCTCATTTGGCGGACTGTCTTCCTTTATGAGGAAGTCCTTTGAGACACCTAAGTTTTTTATTTTGAGGAAGTCCATTTTTTCCTACTGTTGTTCTTTCTCCTTTTGGTATCATATTTAAGGAACCTAAGGTGATCATCTAAAAAGCAAGAGAGTTCCAGAAAAACATCTATTTCTGATTTATTGACTATGCCAAAGCTTTTTACTGTGTGGATCACAATAAATTGTGGAAAATTCTGAAAGAGATAGAAATACCACACCATCTGACCTGTCCCTTGAGACACCTGTATGCAGGTCAGGAAGCAACAGTTAGAACTGGACATAGAAGGAGTACATCAAGGCTGTATATTGTCACCCTGCTTATTTAACTTACATGCAGAGTACATCATGAGAAATGCTGGGCTGGAGGAAGCAAAAGCTGGAATCAAGACTGCCAGGAGAAATATCAATAACCTCAGATATGCAGATGACACCACCCTTATGGCAGAAAGTGAAGAGGAACTAAAGGGCCTCTTGATGAAAGTGAAAGAGGAGAGCGAAAGAGTTGGCTTAAAGCTCAACATTCACAAAACTAACATCATGGCAGCCGGTCCCATCACTTCATGGGAAATAGATGGGGAAACAGTGGCAAACTTTATTTTTGGGGGCTCCAAAATCACTACAGATGGTGACTGCAGCCATGAAATTAAAAGACACTTATTCCTTGGAAGGAAAGTTATGACCAACATAGACAGCATATTGAAAAGCAGAGACACTTCTCTGCCAACAAAGGTCCATCTAGTCAAGGCTATGGTTTTTCCAGTGGTCATGTATGGATGTGAGAGTTGGGTGGTGAAGAAAGCTTAGCACCGAAGAATTGATGCTTTTGAAGTGTGGTGTTGGAGAAGACTCTTGAGAGTCCCTTGGACTGCAAGAAGATCCAACCAGTCCATCCTAAAGGAGATCAGTCCTGGGTGTTCATTGGAAGGACTGATGATGAAGCTGAAACTTCAATACTTTGGCCACCTCATGTGAAGAGTTGACTCACTGGAAAAGACCCTGATGCTGGGAAGGATTGGGGGCAGGAGGACAAGGGGACGACAGAGGATGAGATGGCTGGATGGCATCACCAATTCGATGAACATGGGCTTGGGTAGACTCCAAGAGTTAGTGACGGACAGGGAGGCCTGGCGTGCTCTGATTCATGGGGTCGCAAAGAGGCGGACATGACTGAGCGACTGAACTGAACTGAAGGTCATAAGATTTACTCTTATATTTTCATCTAAGAATTTTATGGTTTTAGTTCTTATTTATGGGTCTATGACCTACTTTGAGGTACTTTTCATATATGGTATGAAATAGGAATCCAACTGCATCCTCGTGTGGCTATCCAACTGTCCCAGCACCATTCAATTCACTTGCATTGACCCTTGTCAAAAATCAGTTGACTGGAAATGTAAGGATTTATTCTGGACTCTCAACTCAATTTCATTTCATATTTTGGTCTATATGTCCCTTCTTATGCTAGTACTATACCGTCTTGATTACTGCATTTTTGTAGTAAGTTTTGAAATTGTGTAATGTGAGTCCTCCAACTTCCTTCTTTTAAACTTTTTTTTTTTTTTACCTATTTTGGGCCCCTGACATCTGTATTATAATGTTTGCAAAAAATTAAGCTCAGATTTTGACAGACACTGTGGTGAATCTTTAATTTGGACAGTACTGCTATCTTAACAATATTAAGTCTCCCAATCCATGAACAAAGAATGTCTACTTATTTCCATTTTTTGAATGTGTGTGTTCCTTAGGACTTTCTATATACAAGAGCATGTCATCTGTGAATAGAGATTGTTGTATTCCTTCCTTTTCAATCTAATGCCTATTTTTTTCTTTATCTTGTCTTATTGCCTTGCCTAGGTCCTCCAGTGATCCTAAGTTGCAATTGTCTAAGTTGCTCTTTGTCTTGTTCCTGACCTTAAGGGAAAGCAACCAAACCTTCATCATCAAGTATTACATAATTGTGGAGATTTTGATAACTTTTATTCATCAAGTTGAAGAAGTTTTCATCTATGCTAGTCATTGAGAATTTTTAATCAACAAAGCATGTTAGTCAAATGCTTTTTTTTTGCATCTATTGAGATGATCAGTTTTTTTTCATTTTTTTGGTCCCTATTCTTTTAATGGCCTGAATTTTGATACCAGAATGTACTTACTTGAAGGAATGAAATCAGCTTTGTGCAGCCAAGTGAGGCTTGTCAGATTCTCCTACTTCCTGCTTTTCATCTGACTGAATATATACACGAAGACAATGCACACTGGGATCTGGTTTGCATCTCCAAACTCAGAGAAGTTTGATGAAAATCTTGGCTGTTGCTTTTAAAAAATAGCCCGAGCTCATTTTGACAGTAACTCGTTAATTAATCACCTACTGTAAAGAAGTCAGGGGTCTTGGAAAGCAGTCAAGGTTTGTTTTGTTTTTTTCCCCTCCAGAACTCTTTACGTCAGTTTATGACTTAAGGGGAAAAAAGTTTCCCTATGTTTAAGCAAGTCTAGGAAGCTCTTCGGTGACTAATGGTTTACTAGCAAGTCAACCTTTTAGAACAAGATGTAGAGATTTTTTTTTTCTTCTAAATTCAGTCTCTAGAATATTCATCAATGAAACTCATTTATTCAGCAAGGCCGGGAAGAGCATACTTTTTAATACTCCTGGATGGACACAGTCTAATGAACAGAAGCTCCAGAAGAAGGAGCAAAGACAAAAGTGAAACAGAATCAAAGAACCAGATCCATAATGAGTCTCATTGAATAGAAGCTTGAACAGAGGAGTAAGAGGAGAGGGCTAAGGGTCCTCTTTAGTCATCTCACAAGTAACTGCCAAGTACCTACCACCTGCCAGGCACTGCTCTAGACACTAATGATACCCAAGCAAAAGAAACAAAGATCCCTCCCCTCACAGAATCTACATACTCAGAGGGGGAGAAACATACAATAAACACAAAAAATGACATATCCTTCAATCAAGTAGTATATGAAAGATGCTCAGTGCAATGCGAAACTAGAATGGTGAGGCAAAATGAGGGCAAGCAGGACTTGGGTGAGGGCACATAGGAACAAAATGCACAGCATATGACTTTCTTTTACCTGACACCCATGAGCTCAGATTTGCACACCAGTCCTCCAAGAAAGGAACTATCACCTCCACCTTCCATAGAAGAAAACAAAGCAGAACAGAGATGCAAAGTAGGATCCACTCTCGAACCCTAATAATACCCTACGAAAGGCATACCTCATTCCCACCAGAGAGCAGCTTTTCACTCAACAACAAACACATTCAGAAAAATCAAAACCAAACAGGAAAAAGAGGAGGAGGAAAAGAAACATAAAATAAAGGTAAATCAAAACCATCAGGACCGTATGTATTTTCCCCATTCGCTGTCTGCTTTCCATTCCTCACTTATAATTAACAGGCACCGCTGTGCCAAGGCATTTTTATTTGCAAAGAATTTTTAACCTTTAAGTGCTTCCATGACAGCCTTTGGAGAGACTAATTTAATAACTCCTGTTTATAAATGAGCAACGGCAGGGCCTAGATGCTGAGAGAGGTGCAGAGGGTCAGAGGTAAAGCCGAGAGGATTTCTCTTGATTTTCACGTCTTTCTCTCCCTCTTGGCAAAATGCACGTAACACCCAAGAGCTCTCGCTTTCGACATACTGATTAAAGCTTTTCAGGAATGCGTGGGGAAATATATGATTTGGTTTTGGTTTTTTCTTTTTAAAATAGACATTTATGAAAATAGAACCTGCTAGTAAAGCAGGATTTCATTAAAAACAAAAAAAAAACCCAATCATACAAAGTGTGCATTGGTTTCATTCTGTCAGAGTTGACATTCTACCTGTACATAATTGGGTTTGTGAATGACAGGTTTCCAAGGAATAAGGCATGATTCAGAGAGCAGAGCTCCTGCATCCTCCGTCCTCCCAGCAACAACCCTTGCCACCCCCCTCCCCCAACCTAAAGTTGCAGCTATGAATTCATTCGCTTTCGTATTCAGAAGCCACAATTGGTTCTTCCATGACATACCCAAGACCAGCAGATGAAGGCTCTCCTTTCAACTGTCTCAAAGTACTTGGTCATCTGCACCAGTGTCCAAATCATTTGCAAAATGCCTAATGATTTATACCAATGAACCCACTGACCATGATGCAAAATAATTCGTTAGAAATGGATCAGGGGTGCTTGTCTGTTGGGGGGCGGTGTCTCATCTTTGAGATGTTGACAGGTTATTTACAACACTGAACCCTGAACCACAAAGTCTCCTTTTGTGTGAGAAGTGATAGGATGAAGGCAAACAAGGAGTCTTCATTGTCACACGACGCTGACAAGTTCACGTTGCAAACTGCAGGGTTCTAGGTTTGGATAGGATCGGAAATATCATTAAGTCTTCCTCCTCTCCCCTTCTCTTTTTCATCCCTATTTTTTTTTTTTTTAAGGAGGGGAAATATTTTTTTGCAAGAGAACTCCTATGTGGAAACTCATTATATAAAACAGAGCTGCCCAAGTTGATGAGACAGCAGGAGGTCCTGTGCTCAACTTCTCTTAAGCGCCACCTTCTCCTAAACTCCAGGACCATTTTTATGGTCCTAACATCTCAAGGATTCCAAAGACACAAGTCTGGAAACAATCATACCTCCCAGGACAGCTCAAGGTCATTTCTAGTATTATCAAAATATGAAGTAGGTGCCCAATAATTTAAGAGACAACAGAAAGACAAAACACACACACACACACACACACACACACACACACACACACACACACAAAGGCTGTTGGATGACTTTTAAAAGACAGACAATTCTTTATCTTCAAACTCTGCATATAATGATGATTCTGGTCATGGGAAACTGTATGCCCTGTTTCTAAGACAGTACATGGAGATGCCTAGGGTATAGAGATGTACCCCCATGACTGATTTGACAAGTCTGAGACAGGGCCCTGGAAGTGCATTTTCACCAGCATTCCAGATGAATCTGACACGCACTTGGAGGACAGGCTTCTGGAGCTATCCTCCCAGCTAGAAGGGAGCACCTGAGTCAGAGGATGGTCTGGAAACTGGTGTGTTCCACCAACATTCCCAATGATCTCTGGACAATATACATTTTAAAAACTGTTCCAGGGCATTGATGCCAACTGTCCTGACTACAATGTATTCAGCTCTTACATCACTAAGCCCACCTGTCACTCAACTGGGCACCCCTGGGGCACATGTGTGAAAACATGCTGGCGAGAGGCAGGACTGCGTCAGTCATCAAACAGTGCCTCTCATTGCCAGCCTGCTATCCATCCTGTCTTCTTCCACCCCTGTGGTATGGGCTTCCCTGTGCCAAGTTCATGGTCAGACAGGTTCAGGTCACTTTTATGCACAGGGTCATGGGGCAGACTGCTTAAAGGTTGGCTCAGTCACAACACAAATCAAGTGAGGGATAAGGAATGCCCAGTTCTGGGCTCAATACGGCAATGACTCAGGCAGCTGAGATCAGGTATGGGAAAAGATACTTTTGTTAAAGACAGAGGGCTATGGAAAGCAACTAAACTCCAATAAAAATTAATAATAAAAAAATACAGAGGACTAAAATACCCCAAAGGCCCCCAAAGCTTTTTGCTAATTAACAGATGTGTCCTTGGTATTTAAATTCTTCCATGACTTCAGCTCACTAAAGGCACAAGAATCATTCCTTTTACTCTTAACCAGAGGAAAAGAGGAAGTCTTTTTCTCCCTATCATAATTTAATGTTACTGCCCCCTTATCATAAAAAGAAAAGCAACATACAATGTACATAGAAAAGAATCAGGAACTACAGATAAGCAAGAAGAAGAAAAAAATAATTCAAACATTCACAATCCCAGAGATAATCACTGCTGAACAGAAACAGATGCGGGCCCTCTTTTCCCCTCATGTGAAGGAACTGGAGACCAGATTTCATTTATGTGTGCGCGCTATCAGGGAGTACTGAGAGACAAGACTCTGGCCTGAAATAAAAAGACATGAGCCAGAGCCACCCACACATGGACACACAACACTCTCGGCAAAGAGATGTGCATTCTTCAATCCAGATAAGTGGGTTTGCTCTGATCTGGTGCCCTGTAGCAGGATCAGAGACTTTATGTACATAGTGTAGAAAACGCCAGGCAACGTGGGAATTGTGTATATACTTAAGGGTATCACAGAGTTAAGCTGGGTCCCTCAGATAGATTAAAAAAAAAAATCTGAAAACCGGATTTCAACAGCTATCAACTTTCAATTTGCTGTGCAAGTAGGGAGAGATGGGTCATGGATAATCTAAAACCACTAAGCCCTGGCTCTGAATTGTGTCTTTGTATATCGCTCACAGACTCTCAATGGTGCGATAACTGACGTCACTGCAAACCACCTAAAGGGTCTGTCTTGGGCAGGCCAGACTTCTGAGGGGCTGGGCAGGAGCCTGGCTTCCTCAGTCCACTCTGCGACTCCATTCCCTCAAGTTCCCAATAAAAACATCCAAGTTTGCACATGCATGCAAAGCACTGGTCTAAGATGAGCCAAAACTTATTCTGAGTTCCCTATCTTTGGGAACACCTTTCCACCTTATGTGTTTGACCAAGAAAACAGGTAAAAACGTGTTTTGAGTCAAGAGAGATTTTACTAGGTTGCAGGCTGCCTGGATGTAAGGAATGAAAAGAAGTGGGCACTCCTGGCAGAAAAGCCATTGCCGTGCTGTGTAAGCAAGCCGGTAACAACTGGAAGTGGGGTCTGCTTGATTTCACTTAGCGCTGAGAGGACTTCTCTGGTGCTGCAGTGGTTAACGATACACCTGCCAACGCAGGGAACACAGGCTTGGTGTCTGGTCCGGGGAGATTCCACATGCTGCAGAGCAACAAAGCCTGGGCACCGCAACTGCTGAAGCCAGTGTGCTAAAAGCCACCACAATCAGAAGTCCACAATCTGAAGAGAGAGAACAGCCCCTGCTCACTACAACTAGAGAAAAGTGCAAATGCAGGAACAAAGACCCAGCATAGCCAAAGAAAATAACTAAATAAAAAACAAGAACAAAAATAACAACAAAAAAAGTTGTTTTTTTTTAATAAAAATGGGTATCACTGAGATATTCCCATGATGAATAAATCAGAACTGTCAAAACTGAGTGATCACCAAGAACACTAGCCGTTCCCCTCCAAAATTGCCTGGTCACATGATCACATGACCCACACGACAAGGCTTTAGCTCCCTCCTTCCGAGTGCTGCACAAAAACACAAGAGGAGGGTCAGAAAGACAGGAAGGCAGGTGGGTGGGAAATAGGCTTGTGGAGGCTGGCTTGAAATGAGATGAGATGAGGATGTTCCAAGAAGGGGAAATGTGTTCCCAAAGGATCGAGGACTCCACAGGACAAGTCTGACCTCCAGGGCCTCGACTCCAGTATGTGCTTGAGAACTGGGGGATGGCAGTCGACTCCAGTATGTGCTTGAGAACTGGGGGATGGCAGGTAAAGGTTTTCTAATATATTTCTAATGTTTATGCAACTTTTTTTACATTTACAAAAGGTTTTTATAACAGTCATTTTGTTCCACAGTTTATCATCACCTTTATTCCTTCTCAGTTGCCCTATAAAGTTGGCATTTGTATCCGTTTCACACAGATGAACTAAGTGTCCTACAAACTCATAAGCAACTTGACTGAAGTCCACAGATTAAAACCTACATTGTCCAACTCCAAGACCAAAGCTCTATCACCTTTTTTCTTTTTAGGAGACTGATCAAATCTTCCTTCTTTTCTGTGTGCATCTTTCCACTCTTTTCATCATCTGTCCAACCATCCAACCATTCAAGCAAACAGTGATGGAACATCTACTGGTGCTAGGCCTTGTACAAAGATGCTGAGATTCAGACAGTATCTCTAACCTCATGGGGCTTCAAGTCCAGTGAGGAAGAGAGACAAGAGTCAGGTCAACGCATAGATAAACTTGCCACTTACAGACCGCGGTGACTGTCATGATGAAAACAAACGAGGAGAGGAGAGAGGGGCCAAGGATGGATCAGGACAGGCCTCCCCACTGAAATGACACGTGAGTTGTGATGACAAGACGGAGCAGGAGGCAGCTCTGGGGAAGACCAGGGAGAGTTCGCCAGGAGGAGGAGAGGCAAGCAGAGGCTACGGCAAGGGGAAGAGTATGGAGTGAATGTCTCAGGAGGCCAGTGTTGACATCCCTTCCTCCACCATGGATGATGGTGATCAAGCCAGCTGAGCCCCTGCCTGTACCAAAGCAATGATGTGAGATTTTGGGGAAGAGGCCATCTTAGTGGGTTGAAGGAAAGCTCTTCCTTTTTCCTGAATTCCCTTTGCCTTGGAATTCCTATCTCCCTGTCTTGATACCCAGATGTCAACATATCCTGTTATTTGCAGCCTCACTGGCTCCTTCACTCTCCATCCCCCCAACCACAATACTGTGTTTTTCCTCTTTCTTGGCAAACACTCAGTCAGACTGAGGGACCCAGGCATGAACCTTGACACTTGCCATGTCTGGAAGCAAGATTTCTATCTCTGTGAGAAAGGAAAAACGGTTTCCTAATCAACACAGAAGCTCAAAGGCGGAGACCGTGACAGGGCCCGCTGGGTACGAGGCTGGTGCAAACACAGAGCCAAAACCCGCTGTCTGGCCCGTCATACTCCCTGCCCTCTGCCTGGGCTCCAGCGGCTCTGGCCATCTGCACCAGAGGAGATTATCCCTGCCAGGCGCTGCCCAACTTGGTACAGGATCATTTTTAGTGGCAGTTGTTTCCTCTAAGATGTCAATTCCTATTTCCACGAAGATATATACATGGTGCCCTACTTTGGGCTAATTTATCTTGGAATTTTTTAGGCAATGGAAACATTTTTTAATTAAGCCTCCTGGATGACTTTTCATATTGTGAGTATCAATGACCAGACTTTGATTTCCGGGTCTGATGTCTCGGCAATGGAAGAGCCATGTGTTAGATCTGGTTTCCCTCAATCAGATTTGGGAAAGGGCTCTGAACATAAAGAAGGTTGGGAGGCAACCCCCAAGCTTCTGAGAAGGAACTGGGGAGGGGAAGCAGGGCAGGGAATGATGCCAATGCATGGAGGGGTGATGGGCAGCTGCAGCTCTCGGCAACTGTGACTCATTTAGTGGAGAAGCTATGGGAGATGGTTTAGAACATTCCTTACAGATGTCCTACTAGAGAATCAAAGAGGCAGGGGTACTCACCTCCTACCCAATCCCCAACAGTCATTGGGTGAGAATTACACTTGGGCCCCTGTGGCCCACCCCACATGCAAAATAGGCAGGCTACAGAGTGATAGTTCCTAAGGATGGAGGAACCATGGGTCAGAGGACTCTGAGAAGGTGAATGCCCGGGGGAAGAGGGGCCTGTCCCAAGTGTCTGCTGCAGGCAGCTTCATTTATTAAACAACAAATCACTGTACGTCTACTATAAACCATGAATTCTGGTGGATATTGTGAGGGATTAAAACAAAACAGTAAGAAGCTCCTGTGTGACTGGGACACAAAAATATAGTCACAAAGAGCTAGATCATAAATTTCAAAGTCAAGTACTTGTGAGGTTACTCAAGAGAAGGTATTTATTTAGGAGACAGATGCTGAAACACACATAGGTCAAGGACTCTGCTTATCATTTCATTTCAAAGGGTTGAGCAAAAATAATAATATATCTGTATGCACTGTGTGCATGGGCATGCAAAAAAGAGAGTGGGAGGAAGGGGGGAACAAGCAGCACAAAAGTGCTAAATGCTAGCAACAGACCTTTCTAGAAGGCTTTCTGGAAGTTCATCATGCTACTCTTGTTAATTGTATACAACACTGTAGTTTTTCAAAATAAGTTTTGAGACCTAGAAATAAAAAAACTGAACAGTCTTGTGACTTTGTTGTTAGGTCAGTTATTAATAGAACACCTAGTACATGCTGGGCACTGGATACCACCTTGCTGAGTAGGAGGTTGCTAGGCAGAAAAGAGGAGGAAGGAGTATTCCTGACAGGTGGATAAAGGCATACAGCTAAGAGAGATCAAGGTTACTATCAAGACATTGAGAGGAGTCTAAGATGGTGAAAAGTCAGCAGGTGCAAAACTATGCATGCAACCCAAGTGAAGGAGTTTCCACTTGACTGTAAACATGTTCACAGGCCAGTGAGGAATCTGCCTCCCAAACACACAGCCAGTTAATCCAGCACCATGATGAGTAGTAAGAGTGAACCCTCAAGGGAAAGAGCTTGGCCACTGATGGTGTCTCCATGGCAACACTGCTACCTGCATCACTGCATCTGTAGGGAAGGCTGTGAGTACCTAGAGAAGCTCTGATTTCCTGAGCTGCTTTCAGATCCACTGCCTTCCTAAGAAGCAACCAAGGTAGATGGAATGGTTATGCCTGGATCAGTCCCTCCATTTCACTTGGTCCATATGTTAACTGTGATTTTATGGCATGTACATTTTTCCTTCATTGGATGCGGAGCAGATTCAGTTCCAAGGGCTCCTCCTTTCCAGATGAGTCCCTCAGGGGAACAGTTTCTGAGGAAATGACTACACACTGAATTGTAACACTCCTCACCTTCTGACTTCAAAATGAGAATTGTAAGGCTCCACAAAATACCTCTCTGTTTGCCTTTCTTTTCCATGCCACCTGCCAAAGTACTTGTTCAGTCACTACCTCTTGTGTAGAAGAAGTTGGCTAACCCCACGGAGACCAAATCTGAAGCATTAAATATCCCCTAAGTACTCAAAAATAGCATACTGTGACCATGCAGTGAATTAAGATCTTGGAGGCACAGTGCCTTGGGTTCAAACCCTATCTCTGCCACTTCACTGAGTGGCTGTTAGGATTAAATAATACCTACAGCTGGTATTAAATAATACCTTCACTATGCTGGCTATAGTGAAATCTGACTGGGGAAGTTTGATAGGCCCTGTGCTATGTGTAGGGACAAAAAGTAAAACAAGTCAATAAAAATAGTCATGGTTCTTATTTGCTAGAAGTTGATTTAGCCCCTATTAATATATTTTAATTGGGATGGAAACAGATCAATGGAAAACAGATGGGTGGCAAACAATTCATTTCTGTAAGTCTTTATTAAACACCTAGTATATACTTGAAGGTGTGCTGGACTGACGAAGGGAATTTGATTACCATCTTTACCTAAGGCTTACTTATTTTACCATGCTTTTAACACTTCAAGGTCACAAAGATGACCTTACTTTCTTACCAAGATACAATAAGGTTAAACAGGCTTAGATATTAAATTATGACCCTGGGACTAATCAAACACTTCAGAGCTTCCCATGCACTTTCAATTCAGGGAACTCTGTGACCTGTCAAAAATATCTACAAGGTTCATCAGAGGGAAAAGGGTTATTATTGCCATTTCACAGAAGAAGGTAGTGCTCAGAGAAGCCAAGCACTGTGGTTGTTACTATTAAGTGTGCCGTGTCTAGAATGCCAAATCTTCTACTTTCCACCCTGAAGCAGGGCAAATCGAGTCAGTTTGGTTCCAATTCTGGGGTGTGCTGTTTCTAACTTTAGTTTTGAAAAGGACATTTTTGGAGTTATGCAAAGCTCTGTGCAAAACACTTTCCACGCGTTCTTAACTTAATCCTCACAGCACAGTAAGAGATGGAAATCAGTAATATCACCTTCATTTTATAGATGGGAAAACCAAGGCTCAAAGTGTTTCTGAAACTCACTCATGCTCCCACAGCCGGGAGACTACGAAAACTGGAAACGCAAACCTGGACCGGCTAGATTCCAGAACCCTTCACTGAACACCTGAGCGCCTGTTTTGAGGCCCAGCAGACTGACTGCGCTGGTCCCCTAATCCATGTAAAACAAGTTGTGCTTTTCTCCCTGTTCACGTAGAGGCCCCCAAATCACTGGCAAGTCATAGGAAATTCTTAAGTGGCTGCTTATTAATAACATTTTCAGTTTATATTAGCCTGCCTTTCATCCAGGGGAACTCAGCCAGCTCCATATACAGAGAACCTCTGCAATCCAGCCGTTTCTGGTGTGGATGAGGGCCAGCTGGCGAGAGCACCCCTCAGGGGCCTGGCTTGTGGGGATTCTGGCAATGGTCACACCCCTCCAAAACTTGACAGGGGCCCTTTAATATCCGTGCTGAAGGCTGGAGGCAGAAACTTCCCAGAAATCCACGTTCCTCCATGAATAAGCTCAACGGCTCGAGATGACCCCAGTGGACTTGGGAAACAGGAGTGTCAAGAAATTGGGTGTTTACCAAGTACTGAGGCTGGAAGTGCAGCCCTGCCATTGAGATTGAGTTAGACACAACAGGGAAAGACGTTATTTTCAGAGGAGACCTGGCTTCAGTCAAGTCCAGAAAAAAACCAAAACACATTTCTCAGGGTTTCCCACAAGGGGGACAGACCAAAAAAAAAAGGCGGGGGGGAAAGGCAAGATGTTGATTTCCATTCTTCAAACCCGATCTGTGGAAAGGTTTACGTGGTTTTGTTCTGAGCCATGACCAGTCTCCTCACTCTGCAGCAGCAAGGGGATGCAGGGAAGTACAGAAAAAGAAAATAACACTTCCTGGTTTCATGTTTTATTGGAAAGAAGCCCTGGATGAATTGAATTCACATGGTCTACAGGAGTGAGACACTGAAAATATTTAAGAATCTGTTATATTCAGATCTGACAAGGTGATGGTGAAGGATGTATGTCTCCTAGATGGGCCTCCCACCCCCAAAGCCAGGGGTGCAGCGACGCCCACGTGCTTCTGCCTGAGTTGACCCAACGGGCTTTCCTGGAGCCGGGGAAGGGGCTTGGTCACTTATCCATGGGCTCTACTATCTCCACCTCTCCCCACCTGGTCAGCATCGCCTCCTGCCTGGGGTACAACAGCCTACTAATTCTTCCCTGCATCCACTCTGACCTCTCTAGAATCTATTTTCTACTAACTGCTTTGCTTTTAAAAACAATGGCGGTATCACTCAACTGCCCTGCTTAAAAACCTCCAATGGCTTCCCACCACAATTAAAGCACATACTCCCTAATGTTGGCCTATGAGATCCAGTATAATCCGGCCCCTTCTTGGCTCTCCAACTTCATTGTGTCCCACTGCCCCCCATCTTCTCTACTATGTTTCAGCCCCAATGACCTTTTAATTGTCCTCTGTGCTTACGTGTGTGCCAGGCCATCCCTCTCTTAGGATCTCTGCAGTGGCTGTTTTACTGCCTGGAGCATCCTTCCCTGAGCTCTTTCTGAGCTGACCTATTTTTCATTATCCATGTAATTACTCAAAGGCACCTCCACCAAGACCTCTATGAAAAATAGCCCACTTTCCCTTCTCATTCACTCTCCATTCTGTTATCCTTTACTTTTTTTTCTTAACATTTGTCACTATCAGAAACTGCTTTACCTGTTGGTGGATCTATTAAATGTTTCTCCCACTATGACTTCCATGAGATCAAGGAGCTTATCTTATAACCCTAAGTCTAACCTAAAACAGCAAGTGTTCAATCCAGCCCGGAATCTAGCTTGGTAGTTCTCAACTAGAGGCTGAACACTTTATGGGCACACAAAAAAGATAGAATCGGTATGAAAATTTTTTTTTTAATATTCATTTTTTTGGATTACCGAAAATCTACATTGTTACAATGATGCCAAAAATGGAAAGTGTGAGTCAACTATAAGATCAGTATTACATCATCAAAACCACATCAAAGAAAGACTGTCTTCTTCCAGGATTAACGAAGACACAGGAAAGCTAGGGCAGAGAAGAATATATGCTGAGAATGATCAAGATTCGTATCGGAACTGCCATGTAATGTAATTCTGCTAAGTGTACTGCAAAATGTCCAAAATCGGAACGAACACCTTGAATACAGGAAGACTGAAAAACTGTAGTTTAACCTAAAGTAAATGTTACAAAAACTTGTTGGAACTATTAAGTTAATAATAAAAAGTATCTGAAACACAGAAGAAAGAAGTACTCCTGTGGCTTTGGCATCTGAGATTCCAGACCTCAATTTACCCATATATAAAATGGGAGAGAACGAGGTAATTCTCTCCTTTCAGTTCCAGAGAGCTTTGCAGAACTGTGACGTATTTGTATAGGGCAGAAGGATCTTTGCCAGTCCAAAGTTAACCTCAGGAGAGTTTCCTGGGTGAGCTTACAACCATCTACCATCCAATCCAGCACTTCTTATTAACTTTCAAGTGACTTAACAACTTTAAGAGTCTGATGAAAGCTGGGATCCTCTTCCTTTAAACGGTGAACATACATACATTCATAGTAAATGCTGCATTTAATTTCAAAAACTTTGTCAGTCTTTACTGTTCCTTTGGTGCTCATGGATTTCAAGTTAAAAACACCTGGTTTAGAGAACTGGCTAAGTGTAAAAGGTCTTCTCTGCTGTTCCCCGCAGGCCCACAGACACTGCCTTATGTTTTGCAGATGTTCTATTTCTCACTCTCTGAGATGTCTGCTTTTAAAAATTCAAAATAGTACATGATATCATCCTGACCACATAGGGTGCTGAATCTTAGGCATTCAATAATACAGGATGGAAGGCAATTTTTAAGGATGGCAAGGGCAAACCACACTGGTGTTTAGGCAGCCCAAATGACAAAGTGAGCAGAAGGCAGGTTCAAGCTAGTCTGATCAAAATCAAGCCCGGTGATTAGGGCTGCTTTTCAACCTTTCAGAGGCCATTCAAGCAAGAACTCAAGCTCCTGCTGCTGAGACAGGAACATGGGAGTTCTCTGCTCTGCGTTTTTGCCCTGCTTCCTAATGAGCCAGGTGTTTCAGTGCTTCAGTGTGGTGGCCCAGCCTGCACTGGAAGCAGGCGGAGGGGCTTAGGCTGGGGCCAGGGGAGGATTCACTGTCACAACCGGGGGCAAGCTTCTAGTCCTGGCAGACTCTCCAGCTGACTTCCACCATGTGACCCCAAATGCAAGTAGGAGACGCGGGCGGTAATTCACACGAACTCCTGAATCCTGATAGCTAAGCTGTCAGGAAAGGACATCAGCTGGCAGCAGCACAGTGAGCCGACAGCAGCCACTGCGTGTGCGTCGGCCACCTGGCCACTGGTTGAGCTGCCAAGAGGCTGCCTACAGGAAACAGTCCCTCAGATAGCAGGTATCCTTCTGGGAGCATCAGAGCGGGAAAGCTGGATAAAGAGCCTGCATCACTGGTAATGAAAAGCGACAGGAGCCTTAAGGATGGCCACCATGTTAATCAGAACAACGGGATGGAAGTCACAGAGAAAGAAAAACACTCCTAAAATTTTAACTAAAAATTCAACTAACTGAAACTTTCAGTAAGCTTGTAGGTCATCACTTTAGGGGAGGAAGAATAAAACAACACAATAAGTAGAAAATAAAATGTCTTTTCAGCATGCCTAAGCAATTAACAGGTGAGAGAGAGTGAAAGTGAAGTCACTCGGTCGTGTCCAACTCTTTGCGACTCCATGGACTGTAGCCTACCAGGCTCCTCCATCCATGGAATTTTCCAGGCAAGAGTACTGGAGTGGGTTGCCATTTCCTTCTCCAGGGGATCCTCTCAAGTCAGGGATTGAACCCAGGTCTTCTACATTGCAGGCAGATGCTTTATATTTAATAGGTGGTTGGTATTTATTTACCAAACTGAAAGAATCAACTTCCAGGCAGTGTTCAAGAGAAGACATGTCATGTAAGTTCAATCTCTTGGGGCAACTACAACTAATCACTACAGGCTACCTGAGGCCTGGGTTGAGGAGTAGTTTGAGGTTGTGCTCGAGCTTGACAAAGAGTGTGGCGTGTCATCAGTGAGGTCCACAATGGACAAAGGTGATGCAGGTGCCAGGTACACGCCATACGCCTACTAGGCTGGGACATAAAGAATGGAGGTCAAACATGGGTACATATTCAAATAAGAATAAATTTCCCCACTGAGGACTTCCTCTGTCATTCACATCGAAGCTTCTAGAAGCATAATAAGGAGGGGTGAGGGAAGAAATCAGACATCTGTCTATCCTGCCAGATCACAGCCTGGGGTCCAGCAAGGGGCAAGATATCAAACTTAGATGATGCTCACAATCAACCCACAATCAATCCACTTCGTGTTCAGGATAATGATTTATATGGCTGCCATATTCTCCATCACAAGACAGTTGGGTAACTGTGCTCTTCCTACTAAGGCAGAAGAGTGATTGGATATATTGTCCAAATTTGCCAAAACAAGATTGAAAATGAACTGAGATTTAATTTTAAACAGCCAGAAATTTAGCTAACTAAAACCTCCCACTCCTCTTAGCTGACACTTTTATTTCCTAGTTGAAAAGCCCAACACAACAGCATAAATACCTGTGCTTTTCAAAATTTAACAAAGCACTTGATTTGAATTAATATAAAAGGGAACAGTACTTTTTTCCTTAAATACAGTACCATCTCATTTGGAAACCACCAACTTCTTACCATGTCAGGTATCCTAAACATTTATAAATATAGAGATCACCAAAGTGTCCTAAATGTTTATAAACAAACAGATCATAGAAATAAATGCATTTATTCATGTAGTATGTTTGTAAAACACACAGAGGTTCCAAGATGGTTCACACCCATCATTTCTACAAGTTGTGGAAGCTTCAGAATCAAGTGATGTTAATTCAAATTTCAGCTTGGCCATTTACTAGCTGTGTGACATTAGGCAAGTTACTTAGTATCTCTCTGCTTAGCGTCTATAGAATGCATAATAAAACCTATCTTACAAGGTTATTATAAGATACAACACAAAACTGTGAACATGAGCCATAAAAAGGAACAAAATTGTGCCTCTGCAGAGATATGGATGGACTTAGATACTGTCACACAGAATGAAGTCAGAAAGAGAAAAACAAATATCATATGTTATTAATGCATATGTGTGGAATCTAGAAAAATGGCAGAAATGTACTTATCTGCAAAGCAGAAATAGAGACACAGATATAGAGACTAATGTATGGGTACCAAGGAGGGAAGAAGGGAGGTGGGATGGATTGGGAAACTGGGATTGATATATACACACTACTATGTATAAAATAGTTAACCATACCTAGTATATAGCACTAGGAGCTCTACTCAGTGCTCTGTGGTGACCTAAATGAAAAGAAAATCCCCCAAACAGGGGATATATGTGTATCTGATTTAAGTAAAGCTGATTTACTTTGCTGTTCAGCAGAAACACAACATTGCAGAGCAACCCATATTCTTAATAAAATAAAAAAAAAGACTTTAAAAAATAGTGAGCATGGTACTGGGCACATAGTAAGGAATCAATTAACTTAGTTATTATTTATTACTCCACAGAAGGAGAAACTGAGTCACAGAGCAGCTAAATGATCTCTTTCAGTTTCACTCCAGTAAACAATGACACAATTGGGATCAAACCCGGGCCTTCTGAATGCAGTCAGATCTCTCTTGTGGGGCCCTCTGTGCTTATGACACAGGTGGCTGAGAAGCAGCGGCACCGACATCCCCAGGGAGCTGCTACAAATGCAGAGTCCGCCACACCCCCGGTGTGTGCATGGTGCACGGGAGAGCCCTAGTCTCAGGCACTGAGGAGGATGCATGTATACAGGACACAGCGCTAAGGGCTTCTGAGAGAGACGGAGCCGCACCGAGGGATGCAGACAACACCCCTCCCCACCACACACACCGCACTCAACATCTGAAACATCCAAAGGTCAGGGGCTTTTGCAGGAAGCTCCAAGTGGCTCTCTGGAGGGCTACTGCTTTTCATATTCCAGTGCGTATTCACAACACACAGAGGTCAGGGCCAGATATAAAACCTGACCTTTTAGCTCTCCGCCCAAGAGCAGCCACTGGAGCAAACTGCACGCCTCCACCGACAAGGCAGAATTCCCTCTGAAAGTTCACACTCTTCAAGGTCAGTGCCAGAAGACAATTTAGAGATCACCTAATCCAGCGCCTTCGTTTTAGGGAGAGAAGAACTGAGGCTCAGAAAGGGGAAACACACATTCTAATTAGGACCTGAAGTGCTCATGATGGGGGGATCAAAAGCCCACAAGCCTGGCCTCTCTGGACTCATCTAGGCTCTCAGCGTATCTGCCCAGACTCCTTTCAGTCCAACAGAAGGCTGCTTCCATTTGCCCAGAGCTTTTACTCCTCATCAGAGTGTGTCTCACCAACTTTCCAACAAACCTCACACTTCTATTCTAAAAGCCACATTCAGAGCTGGAGATGAAGAAGCCACTCTATTCTGTTTTGTGCCTGATACATTCTCTTAGATATTGCCAATTTTATCAAAAGGATTCCTGAAATCTAGAAAAATGGTACAGATGGATCTATTTCCAGGGTAGACGCAGACATAGCATCTCTATTCCTACCCTGGAAACAGATGCAGGCATAGAGAATGGACATGTGGACACAGTGGGGAAGGGGAGAGTGGGACAGACTGGTAGAGTAGGACTGACATATGTACACTACCATGTATAAAATAGCTAGCCAGTGGAAAGCTGCTGTACAGCACAGGGAGCTCAGCTCTGTGTTCTGTGATGATGGAGGGGGGTGGGATGCGAGAAAGGTCCAAGAAGGAGGGGAGGTATATGTACCTAGAGCTGAGTCACTTCACTGTACAGCAGAACATAATACAACATTGGAAAATAATGATATTCCAATTAAAAAAAATCAACCAATCAATAGCTACATAATGAGATATTTCTCATGTTAGGTGTTTCGCAGATAGAAGATTTAAAAGGCAAAGAAAAAACATTCATAATACTTAATAGTAAAAAGCGTAAGGAGACCCAGAATGGTGAACATCATTCAGGCTTTGATGATGACCATCCTGGGTTTGAATTCCAGCTTTATTCTTTCTTCTTTGCATAAAGTAGGACAAGTTACTTAACTTCTTGGAGTTTTGGTTTCTCCCTTACTAAATGGAGCTAGTAATACCTAGCTGTGTAACTGCTGCAAGAATTAATAAGGTATGGAAACCATCTTTCACATCAACTAGAATATGGTAAGTGTTCAACCTATGATACCTATTTCCTTTGCTATACATTCACACAAACACAAAACTATTTCAAACATGTAGACACCCATAACATACACTGACATATATACTAACAGCTACCCTGAAAAATATCTGACCCTGTGACCACAGAAAGTACAGCTGTTTCTCAGTTGAGTCCTGGAACTTTCATGAACAAGAATCTCTGAGGACTCACAACTGGTGAATGGATGCCAAGAAAAGAACTGGAAAAATGGCATCCTGCCCAGTTGAAATGAAATGCTAAGAATTTTGTCCCAGTTACTTTTAACCCTGGATGGGGCTGGATCCTATTTGTACGGTTTGATATTTAAAAACTAAGAAGGGGTGGGGGAGCTGAAGTCATTGGTGCTCCCAGTGCAAGACGAATGGAGACAACTCAGGGCCCCATCTACTGTGAGACAGGCACAGGGCTGACTGTGAAAGGTGCCCCACCTGGCTCCATCTCTACCTCACATCCCAGAGGAAAGATGCTGTGTTCCCTCCAGTGCCCCAAGACGGTTTATGCACAAATGCCAGAACCAGGAAGAACAGGGGCTATCAGAAATCCCCACTATTCATTCTTCCTAGAGGTCATCCCACTGTCCTGAGTGACCAAGACTCTGGTTATGCTCTCTCCAACAAGGCCAGCAGTCCTGACGGCCCTGGGGTCTCCACTTCCGACCAGTGATGCTTCCGGCTTCTGCGCCCCGGGCAGTGTTGTGTCTTCTCTTCCCTGTCAGCTCTCAGGAAACTTGAGTCTTCAGTTCAGCTGACTTGATCCTGATGGACTTTACAACCAAATATGTGCCGAAGTACAGGCTACATACCCATCAAGGAGGCTGGCTGGCTTGTACTGTACTCAAAAATGTGTTCTCTTGAATAAATGCACTTTTAAAAATAGGCCATGGTGCTCTGGTGGAAAACACTTGCTGTGCTGAGCCCCATATAGGGTTTTAGACTCTAACATTGTAAATGGTTGTGTTATGGATTCTGTGGGCTTCCCCCATGGCTCAGTGGTAATGAATCCAGCTGCAAGGAAGGAAATGCAGCAGATTCACGTTCAAGCCCTGGGTGGGGAAGAGTCCCTGGAGGAGGAAATGGCAATCCACTCCAGTTTTCTTGCCTAAAAAATCCCACGGACAGAGGAGCCTGATGAAGCACAGTCCCAAGTGTTGGAGACGACAGAGAGACTGAGCACAGGTTCCACAGGCCTTTCTAGCTGCAGTAGAACACAGGTGCCTGTCTTCTGGCTGCGCCATCACTGAAGAACTTCGGCTTAGCATGTTCGTGGTGGTTTGGAGACTGCTCTGACATTCTCCCAGCTGCTTCCTGTTCTCCCTCTCTTCTGACTCCTTCATCCAATCTCTCTAATCTCTGTCTTCACAAACAGCACCCACCCCTCCAACCCACCTTTTTTCCCTCCACCTTCTTCTCTCTCTGCCTTGTCCCTAGGGAAATAATGGAGGAAGATGGCTTCTGGATTTCAGACTCTGAACAAAGAACTGCTCAAACAGCATGCCAAAGAAACAAGAAAGCCAAGTCTCCAAAATCAACTAGCCAGGTTCCCAGTGGAGAGGGTCAGAGACTCATGATGCTAGAATCTCAATGTCATCTTGTCCAGCCTTTTCTCCCCTACTTCATTCAAATAGACCCAAACCACCCCACCACCACCACCACGACCCCCACACGCATCCGACACACACACACACAATGTATAAGAATGAAAACGTTTCATGAACAATCTTTTCAGGTGGGGAAAAGAGAAAAGTGGCAAATGTCAGCCAAGAGCATTAATGAGGGAAACAGATTTTGCCAATGCCTCAACCTCCAGCTTCTTAACTGGCAATAGTTCATGGTCACCAGCAATGACCTATTATAAGCATGACAATCAAGGAGGGTATGAACAGAGAAAGGTTTTAGTAGGTCTTCAAGCACAAAAGAAAAGCCCTTACTCAAATGCCACCTAGAATTCCTGTCTGATGGACGGAGCATTTTCACTCTTGGGTGTTTGAAAACAACAGAGAAGAGAGAAGGCCATGTTCCTGGCTTCTAAAGAAAGAGGTTTCTGCTAATTCAAGACGAGAAGTACAGAAGGGAGGCCAAAAGCCCTGCTCAGACTCAGAGTCTTTGCAGTCCACTTGTAGTAGAAGCAGCACTAGGCTGGGTACCAGGGCTTGTCACCAGCTGTGTCACTGAGGGTAAGTGATGTTCCCTCTCTGGCCTTCAGTCTCCTCTGTTGAATGAGTATGAAAACTACTGCCCCCTGGGATTCATAGGTTCGGATTCAATGGGAAATGTCAAAGTCGTCAGCCCCAGAAGGAAGGCAAGTCGAGTACCTCATAGGAGCCAGGAACTGGGCAGAGGCAGTGCTGCTCCCATCCTCCGGCAAGCCCGTGAGTCCCACTGATTCAGGGAAATTTATGCCTAAGTTTTATATGAGGAAATCAAAGTTCAGAAAGCTCAAGCTACTCTCCTAAGATCACACATACAATCATGAGGCAATGGAGGGAGGCTATCATTAAAGGGAGAACTATGATTTTCTATGCAAGACACAACTTTATTACAGCCTGGGGTGATCAATTCCCAAGTCTGAGTTTCTGCAGAAAGAACTTCAAGCCAGACTCCTCTGACTGTAAAGGAGTCACTTGTAAGCTGTCCTTCAGATCTCTGCACTGGAGTTCCAGTTCATCTACGTTTAAAGAAAGATGCTGAAAGAATTGGGAGAAACAGTTATCAAGCTGCATGACTGAAGTATGCTCACCAGCAGGAGAGAGGAGGGGCAAAAATCTAGGAAAGATGGATGGGGTATATCAACACAAGTCAAGGGCAGAAGCCTGGGTCACAGGCAGGTAGGGAAGGGAGCACCATTCTTTCCCCTTAACAGCCGACCCATAAGCTAACGTCACCAACATGATGGCATAAACGAAGCCTTGGAACCTCCAAGGAGCCATTCATCAGGTGAAGAACGTATTCAAAGGCCTCCCTCCCTTTGATGCTTAGTGTCTGCATCACACAGAAAGAAGAAAAGGCAGGCCTCCTACACACGCAATGTTGGATCAGAAGAAAAATATGCACAGAAATCCAGAAGTGCATTGATTCTGATTTGGATCCTGTAAAGGTCTACATGAGAGTCGTCAGCAGTCCGAGAGAACTTCTTTAAGGGTGCCTGAGCCTTAGCTGACGCTAGATGATTTTCATCCTAGTATCAGGTCACTTCTAGCTCTGCAAAGTACAGCAGACAGACAATACACTTTATTATGTCAACTCAGTCAGTAGGGTGGGAAGTGGCTTTGAGTGGGAATAGTTTGGGACGTTACAGTGATTGAAGATGGCACCTTTGCTGCTGGCTGAACCTCTCTGCACATAAATGGATGTGAGCATACTGCCTTTTCAGTGGGTTGTCTCTTTTTTTCTTTTTTTTTTTTAGCATCTACACTTATTAAAATGATGATAAAAAGGTAACAATGACAACAGTAACAACAGTAATAGCTAACTTTTACTGGACATTTACTATGTAGCTAGCACTGCACTAGGTGCTTTCGTATGTCACCTCATCCTTATACCCTGCCTGTTGGTTCTACTGCTCTTCTCATTATACAAGCAGGAAACAATATTCAGAAAGGTAGCTCAAGTATTTTCACCTCTTTCTGAATCCAGACTCTGAGTCCTTGATGATAAACATCATATCCTACTGCCTAATCGCAAAATTCCTTGTTCATTCCTCAAGCTTCCATGAATGCACCTTCCTTCCAATATTTCTCTTGCCACCCCCCACATTGCATGATGAACCTTTACAAACCTGCCATTTCAAACAATGCTATTTTACCATTTCTGGCGCCCTCACGATTGTTTATAGGTTGTAATGTCTGATGGAGCCAACATGTTTTAATTTTCACATTAAAAAAAAAAAATTTCCAAGGGGAAAGAGCATTTGAGGGAAAGTCAAAACCTTTACAAGCACTCAAGGAGGCATTAAAACCCAAATTTCCAAAATACAGCAATTCTGTTAAAGTTGTGACTTGCTCTGGGGCCCAAGGGGACACTCATCCTGACCCATCTGTGAAAGCCATCAAGAGCCAGGAAGCCTTCTGGAAAACGGGATTAGAGTAGCCAATTCAGCCTCCAGCAAGGAGGCCAGGCTGCTTCATTTAGTTTAAGTCTCTCTGAGATGGTTTAAAACACTCTCTGGGAAGAGAGATTCAAGCAAAGCAAATTGCAGCCTTGCAAGCTGTAGCTCTGGTACAAGATAGGCCTTGTCTACAGAGTCACAGCACACTGGAGCCCTCCCCTGACTGGCCATGGATGCACTGACTAGAAGCAGAACTCTCCGGGGAAATCGCATACGTGCGGAAGTTATACAAGAGCCACGCCTGGACCGCGGATGGCATCACAGCTGGTACAGACCACTTATCCCCCTGTGATCAGGCCCAGCTCGGATTATTTATGGCTCAAAATAGCCTCATCAGACCTCAGCATATTCTAAGACCACATAACCAAAAAAAAAAAAGGGGGGGATTTAAAAATCTGTCTTTCATCACCAAGACCTTCATGGCAGATGAGGGACGCTGTGATTGGCTTTGGGGAAACCGAGAGCTGAGGAGAGCTCACTGTGAACACTTCACCAAGAAACCCCATGTAGAGAACACACTGAGTCATGTGTTTCAGCTGGGCTGCGCGGTCATATTCTGGAGCTCTGTCACCATTTCTAATCTGAAAGCACTGGCTAAAATTAAACCTAAATAATTCCAGCGCCATTTCTTCGCCTGGAAGTCTCACCTAAGTCTTCATTTCCGAGAGCCTCTAATGGTTTCTGACATCCTGAGTCAAAATGCAAGCTCGCAGCCAGGTGTGTGCTTGGTTTTTAAACCCTCTCCCCCTTTAGTATTATTATTTTTAAAGATAGCTGCACTTCTTCTACAGAAAGGCTGCCTCTAAAGCACTGAGACTTAAGGGATTCTTCAGGACTCCCTAGAGCTGTGAAATGTCACTGTGCAATTGAGCTTTCCAATAAGCATGATAAGGGCAGAGGTGCCAGAGGACCACAGAAAACGGCCTCCCCACCAAGATAACAGAGCCCCAATGTCCTGCCCACCCCCCATGCAAAGCCTCTAGATCTAGCCTTCTCATCCTTCCTAGAAAATACACTGTTGTTCAATTCGTGAATTCCAACAAATTTCTTACCTACCTCAGAGAAGAGTGAAATTCCCAGTCTGGATAGAAGCTTCCGCCAGACCCTCTGAGCTGTCAATTGCCCCAGTTCACTTTTCCCCTGGGTCTGGCTCCTAAGAAGGCAAGCAGGACGGCAGGCAGCCAAAGCATCTTTTTCTGGAAACCCTTCTCCAAATCAGGACCCTTCCTGAGGCCAGCAGCAGCAGGCTCAGAGCTTGCGTTGCTCTGCCTTCGTTCACAGAAACAGCACTGCTGGATCCAGACCCTCCTGGGATCCACCAGGCAGGGGAAAAAGTGTGACTTCTTCTCTCCCTTCAGATCCGATCGCCTTCCCGAGACCCCCACTTTCATATGAACTCCCCTTCTTCACGACAATCTGCAGGAAGTCAAAGGCCTCAGCTTCAGCGTCACCAGCTGATCCTGAGCCAGAGCCGGGGGCAACCACTCAGCTGGTCACGGAGCTCAAGACACAGAACCAGGAACTGTGCAGCTCCGAGAAATACTAATAACTGTCGGCGGAGCTGCTGGTGGTGCCGGAGTCGCTGTTGCAGTGCTCGCATCCTCCGCATGCTAATGAGGCCGTGACGTCAGCAAGTCAGTCACGGCATCTGGATGTCCCATCCCCTCTGCCCAGCGCTGAGATTTATTTACATGTAAATTAGCCTCGCCTTCCAAATCAATAATCCCCAAGCCAGGAAGGAGGAAGAAAGCCTTTGCTGGATGCAAACGCCCCAGCGACACAACCTCCAAAGGGGTACAAAAATATCACATAGGAGAAGAGAGGCTTTAAAGATGCACGCCTTTAAAAAAAAAAAAAAAAAAAGGCTGTGCTCTTATGTGCCAGGGACCAGATCTGGGCACAGTTATGAACCTGAGCGCCTGTTTCAGATTATGTGCTGCATCAACGCAGGGTGTAATCAGAGCTCTCCCCCAGCCCCAATTGTCTCTACTTTCTTTTTCTTTCTTTTCTCTCTCCAACTTTCATTTCAGGGAATTTTCTGGCTTGGGGCTATGTCATCTTTGAATGTTTGTGCACCTTGAGATCAAACACAAATGACTGCTTTTCTCAAGTGCTTCGCTGTTGAACTGGCTACTCTCTCTGTCAAGCCCGACTCCAGTGCCAAGTGAGCAGGAAAGATGACAAACCAGAAAGCTTCCCAGACACTTCTGAGGGCTGCTAGAACCTTAGAAAACACAACTTCCATCTCTCCATTTTACACATTAGGAAACTGAGGTTCTGAATGGAGAAGCAGCTTTTCCAAGGACACACAGGGATTCCAGCAAGGATGGGCCAGAACACGCATTTCCTGGACCTCAGTCTATAGCTCTGTAAAAGACCTTTGGGTCTTCAATCTCCATCTTTTTGTACCAACAAAGAGGCCTATCCTAACAGTCAGAAAGAAAGAGCTTTATAGTATTGGATAGCCCTGGGTTTAAATCCTGACTTTGCTTCCTGCTAAAGATGTGACCCTGGGCAAGGCACTTCCACCCTTAGGGTCTACAGTTTCTTGATCTGCACCATCCTTTTATTCAGTAAATATTTTCTGAGTACCTACTCTATGCCATGAGCTGTTCTAGGAACTGGGTCTAGGTACGTGTTTGCTCTAATGCAATAAAGTAAAAATACTGAGTGGAAATGTGGTGAGGACTGACACAATTACCAGTAACGGTAAATAAGGAGAAGTAAAGTGAAAGTCTCTCAGTCATCTCTGACTCTTTGTGACTCCATGGACTGTAGCCTGCGAGGCTCCTTTGTCCATGGAATTCTCCAGGCAAGAATATATGAGTGAGTAGCTCTTCCCTTCTCCAGGGGACTTCCCAGTCCAGGAATCAAACCAGGGTCTCCCGCATTGCAGGTGGATTCTTTACCAGCTGAGTGACCAGGGAAGTGTAAATATGGAGAAGGAAATGGCAACTCACTTCAGTATTCTTGCCTGAAAAATCCCATGGGCAAAGAAGCCTGGCAGGTTCTAGTCCATGGGGTTGCAAGGAGATGGACATGACTGAGTGACCAAGCACAATAGTAAGTAACAGTTATTTCTGATATTTTGGGTGAAGTAAAAAAGAAATGCACTAAGCTTTTCCTTTCACTGGGCTGGCCATCGGAGCTCTTCTCCGAGTATATCCATAGTCCTCTTTTATTGTTTAAAATCAATTGTTCTTTCAGTGCTGTCTAGGCAGTATGCTGGACTCTGTGCCTGCAATGAGGATGCAGTGTGGGGTCCTCAGGTGGAGGTGAGGGAGGGGCTGGGGAGAGGTGTATTCCATCATGCAGAGGTGTCCCTGAGGACAAAGCAGCCAGCTTGGCTCCTTGCCCACACTCTCCACTCCCCTGTCTGGAGAACCCACCCCCATGAGCTCTGCCCTTTCAGCTAGAGTTCCTGAAGCTTCAAATGAATCTCTTTGTTGGATATGGGGAAGTTAAATTGTGTCTTTTGTTATATATAATTGTATTAATAATGCTTAATAACTTCTTTCAAACTGCTTCTCTCTGCTTCACAGAAGACCTTTCAAGGTGAAAATTATGGGACCTGGAAAAACTTTTTACTAATAGAAACTGAATACAAGCCAATGAGTCATACTCTGCTTCAGGTCTCCATCATACAGAACTCAGAGCAAGTGGGGAAGCAAATGATTCCCCTACATCTCAATATCCTTCAAGGATATTATCAAATAAGCCAGCTTGGGGCCACCAGTGGCCAAGTGGAAGCAGTGACACCCTACTCCGGTGTGATCATGGGCAAGTCGCTTCAACTTTCTGTGTCCCAGTTTCTTCATCTGAAGATGAGCCTCTCTGATGTACTTATTATTGTCAAGATCATAGGAGAATCACGAGAAGCAATTCACAAGTGATGGACAGAGAAGCAATGAAGAGGAATGCAGAGCAGAAAGCATGGAAAACGATTTATCTTCACCTGGACTAAATCTGGCACGGGACCATCCATTTCATAAGAGGGGAGGGTGTGACAAGGGATCTGGAATGGAGCGCGTGTGGTCAGACCTTGGCTCTAACATTTGCTAACTGTCTGATTTGGGACCTTGTGTTCTTACCTAAAACAAGAGGGGCTCATGCTTGCACAACTCTTTTGAGGAGCAAATAATCCTTAGCGTGAAGTCCTTAGCACTGGACCTAGCACCCAGGAAACATTCAATAAACGTTAGCTACTGGTCATGGAAGTGATGACCCTTTAGTTACTATTCATTTTGGCACTACCAGTTTATGATCAAACTTCAAAAGGCAGGAGAAAGTGGGTAAAGAGAAAACAGCCAAATCTTCCCCATTCCTAGGGCACTCACCACTCAAAAGTTCCACCTAAGTGAGCTGCTGACACAGTCTTCCTCCATGAAGCAACACAGATATTTTTCAATTGCTATGAAACTGGGAAGAAAGCAGGGAAAGTTTTTGACCAAGAAGCCCCAGGGGTCTCCTTCCTTTGAATCTACACAACAGAGAGAGACAACTGTGTTTCTGGTGAGCCCTGGGTCCTTCATCCATTCATTCATGGAACCATCCACTTATTAAATGACCCAGAGAGATGGAATCGGGAGGGAGGTGGGAGGGGGGTTCTGGAAGGGGAACACATGCATACCCATGGCGGATTCATGTCAATGTATAGCAAAACCAACATGATAATGTAAAGAAAAAATAAATAAATGAGCTCCTGTTTGTCAGTGTGCTAGGCCTTAGGGACATCATGGTGACTAAGACAGACATGGGCTCTGCCTTTAAAAAGCCAAGAAATCAGAGGGGAAGACAATTAAGCAAGCAATTAGAGTGGAGCGTGATGCATGTTATGATAGGTGAGTGCAGAGTTCTTGAAGGTCTAATTGCAGTCAGCAGGGGGTGGTGGTACAAAATCACGTGGCCAATGTCCCTTTGACAGGGTGTGCTCTGTGAGTGCAGCTCAGAGGTGGGGAGCTGGAGAGCTGTGCATTACCCTTGCATAAGATGGCTGGAATCACAAAACCAGGATAGATAATTCCTTGTGACAATTATTTTCATCCTGGAGAATATTATTCTACTCCGGATTTTTGGAAAATATGCCATTAGGAATTGCACAAGGTGAAGCAACAACTACTTTGGAAATTTAGAGCCCTGGTAAATAGGGATGGAGCTCATCCTGTTTTGACACAACAGAGTGAAACTGCAGGTTCCTGAGGGAACTTCTTGGGGGTGGGGGAGGGGAGAACTGGCAACCCATATGAGGCCTTCAGCACCTTCTATTGAGATAGCACAGTATTATTTTTATACAAATGACCCTAACTGCTTACAGTATACAGGAAGAGCGACAAGGAAGCCAAGGTTGATTGAGGCTGAAGTCATCAGGAATCAAGAATGTGATCTAAATCATGAAGGTCAAAAAAAAAAAAAAAAAAAAGAAAAAATGAGGGAGGGTGGCGGGGAGGGGGATGAAAAACCAAGGTTATAGGGGCAAGGTCTTACTAATGAGCATGACACAAAATCTAGAAGCCCTAAATGAAACGGTGCTAAAAGTGTCATGGTCAGATTTTAACTTGTCGAGAGGGTGCTGTAGATGGGGCAAGGGTACAGATGTAAGGAAAAAGTGCTCGCACAGAGCAGAAAACAGAAACTCCCCTGCAGAAGTGCAAGGTGGCGCAGCAGCACCAACAGGACACTGGCAGATTATGACAAAGAGACTGCTTCACACACGCGAGGAAATCAAATCATCTTTCCATTCCACCAGCATTAGTCAAAATCTTGTTAGAGGATTATGGGGAAAGGGTAATCGAATCACGGCTGGTTAGCTCTCAGAAGAGAAGGGTAAGTGATGACAAGGTCTGTGGCCTCTGAGATGAAGGGCTTTAATGAGGACAGTCATAATGAACAATTCTTTATCTCCATTTCCATAGGTGTAAAATAAGGAGGAATGGATTTTCAATGCACTAAAGAGGGATTTCACTTGGACCTAAGGAAGACGCTTGAATCTGAAGACGATATGAACTGGCCTGGGTCACTCACAACAGCAGGAGTGTCTCTGCTCGTAAGAGCACTTTACAGAGATCAGGACAGCCCCGGACCTGGCTAGTTTACACTAGCACCTCTGGCCCTGAAATTGTGAAATCTTAACTACTATAAGGGATATTACCAGGTTTCAAAACACTTATCTAGTAAAGGTCTTAAATTCATTTAATTTTAATTTTATTAAAAAAGGTATGTATGCATAATATATATACACATACTATAACTATATTACATTATATATTTTAAAAGAATATTTAAAACTTACTATAACTTGTAATTTATGTAACTTCATATATAAAGCTTATTTATATTATAAACTTTAAGTATACAATATATATTTTATTATTCTCTAAAACTTACAAGTTATACAATTTCATATATAAAACTTTTAAAATGTTTTTATATTATAAACTTTAAGTATATAATATATATTTTATTATATATTTTTAAAGACTTTGTTTTTTAAAACTTTATAGTATGTATGTGTATAGTGTATATATACACACATATATAATATAAAGAGGGAGAGATTGTTTTATATAGCTTCAAATAATCTACTCAAGATTGGTTCTGACATTTAGATTTCAAAATCCAGTAAATTTTTCAAAATGAAGAAGAGGAGATTGACCAAAAATCGTTACATTAGTTGGGATAGGCTAGGCTACTATGCAGTAACAATCATAGATCTCAGTTATCTAACACAAAGCAAATTGATTTTTCACTCTGACAAAGTTGGTTGGAGGCCCAGAGCCTCTCCAGGCACCTCCATTCCAAGCAGCAACTCGGGGATCTAGTCTGCTTCCTTCCTGTGTATCTATGATCTCAACACATAATTTCTAGGTTGCAGCAACAGAAGAAGAGAGAATTGGAGATGCTTTTAGGTGCCTCAGCTTGGAGGTGAATTACATCACTTCTATTGGTCAAACAAGTTCCACTGACCTCACCCAAATGCAAAGGTACTGGGACTTGTATACCCAGAAAAAAAGAGGAAAAAAACAGATCATGAGGAGTCCTACCAATGCCTACCACAGCCGTCAAATTTTATTTTTGCCATTTAAATTCATTTTTTAAAAAATAGCACAATCTCCTAAACCCACTATGTCTTATTAAAAGTATGTTTAACATCAAATAAATGATAATAGTCCTAAATGAATACTAGAGATCAAAACTGCATCTGTTTTGCCCCAACAGGGAGAAAACAAAATATTTTAGATTTGTATTAACTTCCAAGCAACAACATATAACCCATGTAAGCATACAGAAAATAAAAACAACCTGAAGAGTTTCTCTACTGCAAGTAAACACAAATAAGGCACCCAAAGGCGGAACTGTCTTTATAAAATAGAAACACCTGAAACAGATTCTCAAGAGTTCTAACTACTTTGCCAATTCAGACTTATAATAAGCTGCCTCCTCCAACAGGCAGCAGGCACTGTCCTTGAAAGAGCCCAACAAAAAAACCTGAATCTAAATCTAACTCTATTACCTCCTAGCTGTATGACCTTAGTAATTAACAATCAATCACCTTTTCTAAATTTCAGTTTCTCCATCTACAGACTAGAGACAAATGAGTTATTTTATATGAAAGGCTTTGTAAAGCACCTCACCTAGAACAATGTAACAGGATATATTATTATTTCCCACTGGGCTTTCACAGAAGGGAGCAAGAGTAAGAAATGCAGCCGTAAATGAGAAAATTGTTCATGATAAAGGTAAGAATTACTCTCCTCGCTAGCACCCCTTTTTTCTCATCCCTTTATATAAGATTCCATCATCATAAATGTGTCTCAGACCATAGACACATTTCTGCATCTTGTGAAAAATAACCTGACACACTTTAAATCCAAAAAAGAGAGGCCTTCCTTTTCTTTTTTTTTCCACCACATAGGAATCAGCCACATTTCATACATTTTAATTATTCTTGATCCCAATAATCTAATGCACAAAATTTCAACACAGCTTTTTATCCTCTTTTAATTACATTAATTAAAAGGAGAAATATGGACAAGCAAGCATGGGCAAATCAAAATGAAAGACTGCTCCCTTCCCCCAAAAGATTAAAAACTGCGTCAATGATTTAAACATGCTTACCATCACACATTTCCATGAAAATACTATTAAAGTGACAGTGTGTGCTAGCAAACATTACTTTTGTTTTAGATAAAGCAAGCTGCACTTATTACAGCAGCTTTTTGTAACTACTAATTTTCACTTAACAGCAGAATAAGAAATTGAATTTTCTCTATGTAAAGGACCAGAACAACCAAGAACTGTACAAGGGTGCTTACTCTTTTCGCCAGGACTGGGAAGGATTTATAACTCAGGTGTTTTGTAAAGTCTCTCATCAGATCCCAGATCACAGCTCTGATTATCCTCTACTGTACAGATGAAGACACAGAGGTTCAAAGAGGATAAAAGGATGACACAAGGGCCCACAACTAAGATTTGGTCCTGGCTCTGATTACCAAGTTCGTATTTCTTCCTCTAATTCAAAGGTTCTCAGCCAACCTTTCAAAAAGCAGGTGTGTCCCAATACGGGTGCAATTACGTTGGGATTAACTTACTATTAAAAACAGGCACAAAATGTAGAAGGTTCCCCGGTCATCCAGATTAGATGAATTCCTCTGTACAAAACTCACAGGACTGCTGTCTTAGATGTGTGTCCTTTCTGTTAGAACCCACGTCCTGTTACACAGATTCTACAACCGTGGATATGGTTCTGGTCCATCCACGTTCAATATTAGTGATAACGTCATTAGTGTCTCTAACTAGACTGTACATCTCTGAGAGCAGGGACCTGCCTTTTCTGGCTCACCATTTTACTCCGAGGACCCACCAGAGTGGCCAGTGGCCTGACAGTTAATGAATATTTGCCGAATGAATATAAAGTCTGACAATCATTTTTCTCCTCTAGAAATTAGAGGGAATTTCGATTTATTCCTGTAAGAACATCTCTCTTCTCTCTGACTTGATTGGTTTAGCTTCCAGGATGTCACTGTCTCCTGGTTTTACTCCCACCCTCTGGCTGTTCTTCCTCACCTCCCTGACAGCTGAACACTGGATTACAGTCCTGAGACCTCTTCTCTTTTCTATCTACATTCACTTCTTTGATCTGCTCCAGGACCTTAAACACCACCTCCACGGCCAACTCCAGGCCATGCTTACTCCACGAACACAAGGCTTATGGATCCACCTGCCAATATCACATCTACACTTGGATGTCTAAAAGGCTTCTCACATTTAAAAAGTCCAGATCTCAGTTCTTAATACCACCCTCCTCCCCCACCAGCAAACCTGCCCATCTGCAGTATTCACTATCTCAGTGAATGGCAGCTGCATCTTCCCTGGTAAAAAGAAGACACCTTCGACTCACCCTTCACTCCGTTCTTCCTCTTGCCCTTGACATCTCATCCAGGAGTTGGCAAACCGCATCCCACTAGCCAAATGGATGGTTCATGTTTTTGCAAACAGCGTTCGACTGGAACAGAATGTTACCCATTCATTCATTCATCATCTACAGCTACATTCATGCTTCCACAGAACTGAGTAGTTGCAACAGACTATTTGGCCTGCAAAGCCTGACATATTTACTACTGACACCTTTCACTCAATATTTTATAACCTTTGACTAGTCCTGATGGCTCAACCTTCAAAACATAGGCAGAATGTAACATCGCTCCGCTACTTCCTCTCTTTTCACCCTGCTCCAAGCCACTACCACCTTTCTCCTGGATGGAGATGCAAGCCACTATCAACCCCCTCCTCTACTTTTGTCCCCTTCAGTCTATTCACAAAACTGCGACCATAGTGTTTTCTCTGAAAACAAACATGAGAGCCTGTTACACTTCCACTCAAAACCCATCGATGCTGCTCATCTCAGAATGAGGCCCTTGAGATCTCTGCCCATGATTTCTCTGACACCACCTCTGGTTATTCTCCGCCCTGCTGTCATTCAAACACCAGTCCCCAAACACACCAGGCATATGCCTGCCTAGCAGTCTTTGCACTTGCTCTTCTCTCTGCCTGAAATATTCCTCTTGCAGATGGTAGCCTGGCCAATCTCTTGTCTTTTCAAGTCTTAAAAATGTCACCTCAGTGAGGACTCCCCATTCTACCTGTGACTGTCCCCCCTCCCCCCTTCCTAATACTACCAAACCTTTCCTTGCTTTATGTTTCTCCATAGCACTTAGCAATCTTAAAAGCAATTTTTTTAATTGAGATAATTCATAAGCCACATAGTTCACTCATTTAAAGTACACAGTTCAGTAAGTTTTAGTATTTTCAGAGTTGTGCAGCTCTTATCAATATAATTCTACATTTTCCTCCAACCATGAAAGAAATCCCTCGGCAAGCAGGATCACTCCCCACTGGTGCCCACTGTGCTAGCCCAAGGCAACCACTAATCTACCTTCTGTCTCTAGAAATTTAACTACTCTGAACATTTCATATAAATGGAAGCATTTAATATGTGGCCTTTTGTAACTGGCTTCTTACATTCAGTGTAATATTTTCAAGGTTCATCCATGTTGTAGCCTAGACCAGAACGTCACCCCTTTTGTGTGAATGAGTAATATTCCATTGTATGAACATACATTTTATTCATCCACTCATCAACTGATGGACGTTGGGATGTTTCTACTTTCTGACGAGTATCAATAATGCTATCATGAACATTTGTGTCCAGGTTTTTGTGATTATGTTTTCATTTTTCTTGGATATGTATTTAGGAATGGAGTTGCTGGGCCATGTGGTAGGTAACTCTGTTTAACCTTTTTAGGAACTACTGCTAGTGTCTTCGTCAAGACTGCAAAATAAGCTGTTAATCCTACTGGGGTTCTCTTGAATGTGACTGGCTGTTTTTTTCTTATTGTTTTCAAGATTTTGTCTTCACTTTGCAATATTTTTACTAAGATGTGTATCAGTGAGGCTGTCTCTTGATTTATTTACTTGGAGTGCATTAGCTTCCTGGATGTATGGACTAATATTTTTGCATCAGATTTGGGAAGTTTTCCACTATTATTTCTTGAAATAATTATTTCTCTGTTCCCTCCTTTATCTGGTTCCATTATGTATTTGTCAGTATACTTACAGGTATGTCACATTTCTCAAAGGTTCTGCTTTTTTCCCCTCATTCTTTTCTTTTTCTCCCTACTCTGCAGACAAAATAATCTTTTTACTGATTCATCTTCAAGTTTGCAGATTCTTTCTCCACATTAAATCTGCTAGTGAATGTTTCATTTGTTATTATACTCTTTAAAATTTCCATTTTAAAAATAATTCTTTTAAAACTCCTCTTTACTGATATTCTATAATTGATGAGAAACTGTAACCATGCTTGCCTTTAATTCTTTAGATATAGTTTCTTATAGTTCTTTGAACATATTTTAATAGCTGCTTTGAAGTCTTTGGTAAATCTGACATTTATATCCCCTCACAGACAGTTTCATTTACCTTCTTTTTCTCCTGTCTATGGATTACACTTTATGTTTCTTTGGATGACTCAAGATATGTTTTTGAAAGCTGAACATTTTAGATAATACACTGGAGCAACTCTGAACACTGACTCCCTCTTCCTTCCAGGACCTTGTTGCTATTTGCTTATTTGTCCAGTGACTGGCTAGTCAAGTTGAGCCAAGTCTGTTTCCCTGCAGTGTGCAGCCTCTGATGTTGCTCCTCAGAGGGCATGAGCACAGTCTCCCTGAACACCTACCTGCCTCTGGTCTATATTTACTGGTATTACACCCATCATATTAGCCTCTACTAACTGCTCTCTGACTGTTCTACTGTCTTCAACAATACCCTGAGGCATAAATGGCTCCACAATCTGATCTGACTAAAGCAGGGCTCCTGTGCAGGAGCAAGGTGTTGCCAGTTTTTGAGGCTTTTCCCTCTCACTGGAATCTAGGGGAGATGGAGCCCCACTTTCCTGGCTGCATTATTTTCAGAGTAGAATTTCCATCACAGTGATCTGTGTGGGGGAGAAGAAGGGAGATGAAAGGGTCAAGGCTCAAATGCCACACACTCTATGTTCTTACCAAGATTTAGTAAAGTTTCTTGAATAGTTGTTTTTCCATTTGCTGCATACTCTTGAAACAATTTTTCAAAACCATAGATGCTTGTTTTTCTGTTTTTTTAAAAACAAATACTTTACAGCAGTCAAACAACCGTTTCTCTGATCAATTTAAAGGGTCTGTCATACTCCTCACACTGCCATTTTGAAGTTAATTTCCAGCACTTAACACTCTGAAGTCACTACACGTTTTGCTTGTGTATGTTGCTATAAGATCTGATTCCCTACCAAGCTCTAGAATGTAAGCTCCATGCGGCAGTGGGGGGCGGTGGGGGGGCAGGGTGGAGACAGAGCTTTGTCATTTTTGCTCAGTTCCCTAACATCAGAGTTTGGAACAGTGCCTGACACGTAGTAGGCCTTCAGTATATAGAGGCTGAATGAATGGAAGACCTACGACCATCAGCCTGTCTTACGCATGTCATGCTGTTGTTCATTCGCTCAGTCATGTCCAACTGTTTGCAACCCCATGGACTGCAGCCTGCCAGGCTGCCATGTTTATGGGATTCCCCAAGTAAGAACACTGGAGTGGATTGTCATATCCTCCTCCAGCGAATTTTCCCCAACCAGGGATCAAACCCACATCTCCTGCATTGGCAGGTGGATTCTTTACCACTGAGCCATGCCATGGCCGGCTGTAAATTGGCACAGCTGATGATTCATTCATGGTTGTGACAATTATGGATAACCACAATCTTATATTTCCATATAATTTTTTTTTGCAATTTCCTCAGAAGCTGATCACAGCCCTGGGAGACTGTCACACCTGTGACTGTTGTCAGGCAGATGACTGATGGAGACGAAAGGATGAGAAGTGTAGCTGTAGCATGCATATCTCTCAGCCCTCTGTGCTGGATTCCACCCCTGCTCCTTTTCATCTTAAATATTCTTTAACATCTATAAATAGCTCACTAAAAAGAGCATCTAATTTATCTTGGTTTGAAAGAAAGTCCTACTATAATGGGACTAGTCCTGGAAATGGAATCAGGAAGTCTGTGTTTGATTCTGGGCTCTGGTTCTTGTGGTCTATATGCCACTGGGAAATTACTTAAACTCTCTGTTCTTTAGATGCCTTCTTGGAAAAATGTGAATAAATGGTGAGAACTGATTGTAATCTCTTTTCTTGTTATAGGAGTTCAAACAATCTTTGCAAGGCATTTTGCACTGCTTCAGACACACCAGGAACACTTGGTAAGTGTTAGGTACTAATATTATCAACTGTAAAACAGAAATCGGAGACCTGCCCAGCTATCACACTGAGGCAAACTGTGCATTTAATGAGAGTGGCTAGGAAGGTAGATTGTTCGTGTGATGTATTATGCAAAATTACCTTCTTAGAGCGGCAGAACTAAGTCTATCTGACATGCTGGGCTGAGAAAAAGCCTCACCAGCATCTGGTTCTGTTCCAATTCATCATTCTACTCCTCCAGGCCTGTGCTCCCATTCCTCTACTATTCCCCAGGCTCAATGAGGCCCTGGAGGAGAATCTGAGGATCTTGCCCGAAGATCCTCACATTCTCTCAGGGAGGAAGTTCATAGGACAAGGCCCTCAACTGTGAAGACCATCTCCCAGTCAGCAGAGGACCAAGCCAATGCTAAGCTCAAACTACAAAAACAAACAAACAAAAATACAGCTGAACTTGAATTTCCAACCAAAATGAGCAAAACTAGCAGAAATAGAGGTTTACATATCCTCCATACCCTGCTTCACTTCAGAGAAATGAGTAATGTTTGGCGTAACATGTGGGAGTCTGAACACCAGGAGAACCACTGTTTGGAGGCGAGAGAAACATCCCTAATAGCCAGGAACCTGAGTGATAGGTGAGGTATGTCCAAGGTCAGACCCTGACTCTGCACCTTATTACTAGCTGTGTGAAATGGGACAAGTCACTTTTTCTCATGAGCTTCATCCAATAGTTGGTGCCTTATGGAACTTTCTGGATTGTACAAAATAATACAGGTAAAACTACCAAGCACATAGCATGTTCTTAAAAAACATTAATGGAGTCTGAGTGCAAATGTACTAGAGTCAGAACAGCGAGGCACCATCCCAAACCCTCTGATGGAGCGGCTGTCTGCACCCTCAGATCAGCCCCGCCCGGCCCCCAACCCTGCCTGCCTTCTTCCCTGACTCTGAGGCCAGCAGAGTCACTGACAGCCAGGGCGGTTTGCCTGCAGCTTTGTTTACTCTGCCTGCTCTCCAGGACACCAGTGCAAGCAGGAACACTGCTGGTGTGTCTCCGGGGTTACAAGGGGACAGGCCCAGAAGGATGTCAGAGCAGGCTGCTGTGGTGAATTCTTTAGCAGCTCTGCTCCGCAGCAGCCGCCCCTGACTCATCTGGCAGGAGCCACATTCCTCTTCCCTTAAATGGCACACGCAGAGCCCTGCTGGGGCCAAGGCTGGCAGAGACTTTGGTGCTCAGCTCCTCACAGCTAGGGCAGTTATGGAAGGAAGGGCTGCGAGGGGCCCATGCAGACATAAGCTGCACAGAAGAGGGCTTCAGCTAGTGGCAAGGAGGAGAGCTGTATTACTAGCAAAATCAGAAACATGAAGAATGAAAGAAGGTCAGGGGCAGCCAGTGGTTAGATGGAGACAGGTGCCCCAAGAAAATAGGGATCCCTCTTGGAGGGATGCTCTGGCAAAGCCGAATCAAAGGTACCAGGTGGCACCCACAGACACTCCAAAAGCCGGCAGTCCTTTGGGATGTCCAAGGCGATGGCTCTCAGCATTAGTGGAGAGACGATTTATAAGCCAGACTTATAGGTAACACTTAATACACACACACATCATCTCACTCAACCCTCCTGACAAACCTTCCAAGTTATATCAATAGTCCTTTACCACAGATAAAGAAACCAAAGCTTCGTGAAATCAAAATCACTAGTAACTGCCAGCTTTCATCTAACTCTTCTCATTCCGTGCATCCTAGGTTTGGGGTGATTTAGATACAATGGGCCCTGGGTGTGGCCAGGTATGGGGGCATGCAGTCATACTACTGAGAGAGTGACAGGTCAGGAGAGCGGCTGGAGAAACAAGGTACTCCAGGACTAATGGACAAGTTCCTGTGCTCCTCACGAATATCATGGCCACCGGCTTAGCGAGCTACAGGTTCTCCTTACGACAGTGCTACAGGCTCCATTCCAGACTACTGCAATAAAGTGAATAGTCTAACAAAGCAAGTCACATGACTTTTTTGGTCTCTCAATGCACAGTTACGTTCACACTATACTGTAGTCTACTAAGTGTGCAATGGTATGTCTAAAACAATGCATATACCTTCAAAATACTTACTGCAAAAGACGCTACCCATTTCCTGCGTCTTTAGTGAATCCTAACCTTTTAACAGTGACATCAAAGATCACTGATCACAAATCACCATAACAGATATAATATCAATGTAAAAGCCTGAAATATTACAAGAATTGCCACAACGTGACACACAGAGACCTGAAATGAGCAAATGCTGTTGGAAAAATGAAAGACTTGGGCAAGGCAGGGTACCCACAAACCTTCACGTTGTAAGAAACACAGTATCTGCTAAGCCCAACAAAGTGCAATCAAACCAGATCTGCCTGAACTGAACACTTTCCATACAGTTACAGCCTCTTTTCAGGCTAAGGGAGCTGGGTCTGGATGAAGTCCAAGGGGCGCTCTTCTAATTGAGGAAACAGAGCAACTCCAAAGCTCTTAGACTCCAGAGAACTTGTCTCATCCCTCTCTGGGCCATGTAGATGCTTAGTGTGTCTTTCTTAGGGGTTCTACAGAATTCATTCATCTCCCTTGGTCAACTCCGTCTCTTGCTTGAAGACCAGGAGTACTGGGCCCTCCCCAACAGCATGGCATGCATGAATTCTTGGTTCTCCAAGTGTGACCTCAGACTAGCAGTACCAGCTTCCCAAAGGAACTTGTGGACCTGGTAGAGTCTCAGTCCCTACCCAGACCTGCTGAATCTGGAAATGGAGACTGCTCATCCCAATATTTACTAGTCCTCCAAAGAAGTCTGCAAGTGGGCCATAAGTATGAGATCCAGGGGTCTAAGTGATCACTAGGAACTGCTCAGTTCAGTTTAGTTGCTCAGTCGTGTCCAACTCGTTGAGTCCCCATGGACCATGGACCGACCTCTTGGCAAGTAGTTAGTTCAGTTCAGTTCAGTCGCTCAGTTGTGTCCAGCTCTTTGTGACCCCATGGACACCAGGGCTTGCTGTCCATCACCAACTTCCAGAGTTTACTCAAACTCATGTCCATTGAGTCAGTGACGCCATCCAACCACCTCATCCTCTGTCGTCCCCTTCTTCTCTCACCTTCAATCTTTCCCAGTATCAGGGTCTTTTCAAACAAGTCAGCTCTTCTCATCAGGTGGCCAAAGTATTGGAGTTTCAGCTTCAACATCAGTCCTTCCAATGAACACTCAGGACTCATCTCCTTTAGGATGGACTGGTTGGATCTCCTTGGAGTCCAAGGGACTCTCAAGAGTCTTCTCCAACACCACAGTTCAAAGGCATCAATTTTTCGGTGCTCAGCTTCTTTTATAATCCAACTCTCACAAAATGAAGAAGGGGAGAGCAAGCGCAAGTGGAGCCTCTGAGGGTCCAAGACAGCAGGCTGGAGGTCTGGACATGGCAATTGGCTCACATGAGGGTTTAATTAAGTCTACACCAGAGGTCTGGAAACTCTGTCTCTAAGGGGCCAAGTAGAAGGTATTGGAGGTTCTGACAACTCTATGGTTCCTGATTCTACAGCTATTCAACTCTGCTGCTGCAGCCGGAAAGCTAACCCTCTGTAAGCCCAGATGGGTGTAGCTATCTCCCAATAAAACTTTATGGAAACAGGTGCTGAGCTGAATTTTGTCTGCAGGTTGTGGTTTGTCAATCCAACATCTGAACAACAGCTTCTCTTTAAAAATAACAAGTAAAGCCAAAAAAGGACTCCGAAGATCTGGCCACTTTGAGCTCAAGTCCCCAAGAAGCAGCGATCAGCTGGAGTTGAACAGGGAACCCTCCTCCCTGGGACACAGTCTCTAGATATCCACAGTCCCCAAGGATTCTCTCTTAAACACCAGGACAGAGCCAGTTCACACTTATTACCATGGTCATTTTCTTCTCTATTTACTTCTTCTGTGCATGCTCAAACCTGTCCAACTGTTTGCGACCCCATGGACTGTAGCCTGTTAGACTCCTCTGTCCATGGGGTTCTCTAAGCAAGAATTCTGGAGTGGGTTGCTATTTCCTTCTCCATGGGATCTTCCATCCCATCCAGGGATGGAACCTGGGTCTCCAGCATCTTCTGCACTGCAGGTGGATTATTTACCTGCTAAGCCATTGGGGAGTCCTTTATTTACTTAAACGCACAATAAATGTGCATTAATATACATACATGCATATGTACATACGTATGTGGATGTGTGTATATTTTAACACCCACGGGCTTTCAGTGTTTTATCTTACAGAGATGCCCTAATGTCTCAGTTATCCCTAAGGTTTTAGTACCACAATGGTAAGAAGCCTGGTTTAGGATTCCGGGATGGGGCTCCTGTCCTAGATTTGACCTTGTAGCTATAACTTGAGCCAGACTAGGATTTGCTCAGAGAATCCACTTGTGTTCAACTACAGAAACCATTCCTCCACTCCCTGCCTCCCAAGATGGCTGTGCTAACAAAGCCAGCAGTACTGCCTGGGAAAGTAGCATAAAACAGCCTACGAGTCAGCAGTCTCGTTCATGCCTTTGGGACTGGCCGAGCAAGGAAAAGATACTGCTTTTGTTTTGTTTTCCTTGGACATCTCCCTAAATCAAAATGGCTAAATCTCCATGGCATTCGTCCTCTCACTACCCACCTCACACCCTATGAGTGAGAGACCATAAAAAAAGAGCCACACTATTTTGCTCAGATCAGCTAACTGGTTCTTTGGGAAGCTCAGCATGCCAGATGTGACTTCCAACCCTCTTTTTTCTGTCTGTAGCCTAATGGATCAGAGGTCTTATTTGGAGCCTCCTACTCTCATTCAGTTTTCCTTCCTCCTCCTTCCATGCTCACACTGACCCAAATAAATAAATAATGTGCACAGGATGATAATAATCTTTTCTTTAAGAAGTAAAAGGGCATATTTAATGTCACCTTCTCAACGGTCTATCTGAAACCTTACATTTTATTGTAAAGTTACACGAACCTAGCACTACATTTGTCGAATATACATTTTTCTCTGTGGCCTTTCCATCAAGGAAAATTTTCTACCTCACCGCCCCTCCCTCTTCAACATGCACTCTTTTCCCCAACCCTGTCTAGCCCAGAAAAAGGTCTTTTGAAAGAAAATACATAAATCTTCAACTTATCTGAGCGGAATGTTTGCACGAACAATCAGGGATTTCTTTGATTGGTTACACAAGTTAATTTTCCATTTACATTATAGAGCAACAATTTATTCTACAATAAAACCAGCCAACCCAGCGAGTCCAGTGCAGTCGACACCTTGGCTGGGGGCCAAGATTCCTGGACTCTCTTCCTCCCACCACCCCGCCTCCTGCAACCACATGCGGCCACTGTGACTTTACAGCTGCTTCTCTTTGGGTGCATTTCGCCTACTCCATCTCCTGTGTGTTGTAGACACTGAGCACCAGTCCATGAATGACAGTCTGTGGGTCCTGCCAGCATTACTGGAAGAGCCAAGCGCATACCTGGCCATCTGTATGAGCGCTGGCTGCCTGAGGTGTTTATAAAAGTAAAGAGAGGACGATGAGAGACAGCTGGGATGATGACCTGGGCACTCACTGTGTCCCAGTCATTCCAACATAGGGAAGGAATATCTCCACTTGAGGGATGAGAAACATGAGGTTTAACAGTATAAACGATGGCCCTAAAGAAAACCAGAAAGCGACAGAATAGAGATTGTAACCTAGGTCTGTCTTGTACCAAAGCCAGAGGCTCTTAAATACAGAGATGTTCTGTGATGCACTTGTGTACTCAACTCTAAAAATAGAGGTGCCATCCGTTACGGATAGGCACTTCTCATCTATCTTCTGTGACAGCTGGTGAAGAGGACGTTCTTAGGCTGGGCCTAGAGCAGGGTTTCTTGACCTTGGCCAAAAGGACAATTTGTGCCAGATAAACCTTTGTTGTGAGGGTCTGTGCTTCCCACTGTACAGTGTTGATTCGCATCCCTGACTTTTACCCACCAGATGCCAGTGGCATTCCTCTTCCTACTGGTGATAACTATCAATGTCTCCAGACATTACCAGAGGTCCCCTGGGGGGCCCTTTAGGGAACTGCTGATCAAGGAATAGTTTAGAAACCCTACCTTGCAACAAATTATTACTGCCTCTTTGGAGGCCATAAACAGTAAAGGTTAAGAGCACAAATTCTGGTATTAAACATGCCTGAGTCAGCATCAGCTTTGCCACTAAGTAGTTTTATGGACTAGGAATTATTTCACCTCTTTGAGCCTTTCTGTGTAAAATACAAGCAGATGATAGTATCCTGATGATTAACTGAGAAAATGCAGAGGAAGCCCTTAGGAAAGTGCCTGACACAGTAACGGTACAATAATGTTAGCTATGAGCATTATAATTAAGAAAAACCATGTGGCACACCAGTCAGAATGGCCATCATTAAAAAATACAATCATTTACAAACAATAAATGCTGGAAAGCCTATGGAGAAAAGGGAAACCTCCTACATTGTTGGTGAGAATGAAAATTGGTACAATCACTAAGCAGAACAGAATGGAGATTCCTTAACAAACTAAAAACAGAACTACTACAAGATCCACCAATCCAACTCCTGGGCATATATGAAGAGACAACCATAATTAGAAAAGGTACATGCACCCCAATGTTCACTGTAGCACTATTTACAATAGCCAGGACAAGGAAAGCAATATAAATGTTCACTGACAGAATAATGGATAAAGAACATGTTGTACATATATCCAATGGAATATTACTTAGCCATAAAAAGGAAGGAAATACTACTACTGGCAGCAATATGGATGGGCCTGGGCATTATCATACTAAGTGAAGGAGGTCAGACAGGGAAAGACAAATATATGGTAGCAAATATTTGTGGAATGTGGAATTTAATTTTTTTTTAAAATGATACCAATGAACTTATTTACAAAACAGAAACAGATGTGAAGGTATCAAAAACAAACTGGGTACCAAAGAGGAAACATGGGGCTAGGGATAAATCAGGAGTCTGGGATTAACATATACACACTACTACATAAGAAACAGATAATCAACAAAGACTTATTGCATGGCACAGGGAACTCTATATGCAGTATTCTGTGATAACGTATAAGAGAGAAGAATCTGGGACAAAGAATGAATATATTTACATGTCTATGTAAACCATTTTGCTGTACACCTGAAACTAATACATTGTAAACCTATTCCAATAAAATTAAAACACAAAAGAAAAGAAAAACATGTGTGGGAAGGGGTCAAAGTGAACCAGCTTATCTCACAGATGAGTAAACTGAGGCTCCAGAATAAGACGTATTGTGATTAGAACGTACTTTACTTCTTTAAAAATTATACATTTTTGGCCACTGCACCAGTTGGGCTGCACCCCACATGCCTGCAAGTCCTGTGCTTACACAGCATCATGACTGAAGAAGAGCATGGAGTAAGGGATAGAAACTTCAATGGCTTAGTAGATAGGGAGGATCGGATGATCTTATAAGTCTGAAGCATGGTCCTAGAACAATACCCACTGTGTGCTGAAAACAACAGGCAAGACACAGCAGGAGGTTACCAGTTACAGTGGGAACTGACAAGTACAAATTAGGCTCTGTGATTAAAAGGGAAGGTCACTCAGGTGGGCAGAGGCCAGGTGAGGCAGGGACTGGCAGAGCAGGAGATACATAGAGGGCAAGAGAACAGCCATCTTGGATGGCTGATCATACAGCACCCAGTGCCTTTCAACATTTATGGCTCTTAAAATTGCTTCTTCAAGTCTCCTAGTATATTCTTTCTGGACTATCCATGTTCTTTCATCTTATAATTGGTAGTATTCCCATTTGTAGTGGACAAATAGTGGAAAGAGAAAATTAAGTTTTTTAGGAAAGTACCTACCATCCATTTATTTGATGGATCAATCAAAAATGAAAGAAAAACAAACAGGAGAAAAAGAAGTGCTAATGTGCCTGAAATCCCAGCAGTGGCTCACAGAGACCCTTCTAACATTTGTGAACGCACAGTATTTTGGCCTTGATATCTTGCTGAAATCAACTCTGGTCATGGAATGCTTCATGCTGCTTGGTTTCACTCAGTGAAAGTATTTATTCTACCACTTGGTAACCACAGCTATAAACTGGGATCTCAGTTCAAGTGGAAAAATGCCATCTCTATACACTCCAATTTGTATACTTATTTGGTCCTTGTCATCTTAAGGGAAGTTATGAGATGAGTTAGCTGGCAGAGGGAGTCATGGAGTAAGTAAGGTAATAATTAGACTCTCACTTGAAAAAGTCGGGGATAATTATCTAGTCATATTTAGAAAGGAGCTCTCTTTGGCTGGGGCTGCCATTTAATTACCTTGGATTTAGTGGATATGTGCTGGACATTTTGATATAGCCACTAGGTGATGACAACGGAAGAAAAAACCATTTTATGTCTGGGGGGGGGGGGGCTTCCCTGATAGCTCAATTGGAAAAGAATATGCCTGCAATGCAGGAGATCCGCTGGGTGGGCTACTCACTCCAGTATTTTGGGGCTTCCCTTGTAGCACAGCTGGTAAATTCTGGCCCGGAGAATTCAATGAACTGTTGTGTCCATGGGGTCGCAAAGAGTTGGACACACGACTGAGCGACTTTCACTTTCTTTCACTGTCCGTCTAGAGGAAAAAAAAAAGTGAATGGGTGGGGTATGCATGTGTGTGTGTGTGAGAGAGAGAGAAAATATTCTCATACATGCCTTCAACAAACCACAATTTAGCATAATGTAAGCCTCATTTGGTCACCAGCTTTACAGGAAGAATAAGATATAGTCCTTGAGTCAGACTATGGCTTGTAAGAGACAGAAAATAGAAAGACATAATTGCATAAATAATATACATATAGGACTACACTGAGGTTGCCTATAGACCAATGGTTCTCAACCAGTATGTTATAGAAAACAATGGTATATTTTGAATCTTTCCAAACTGCATTGCCAAATTTTGATCAGGGAGTATAAACTACATTTTTAATCAATGATATATGCTACAATATTGATATTCAGCCTAAAATTTGTGGAATTAATTTATTTAGCCATTTAGTATCAATGGGTGAATTATTACTAATAAGGGCGAAGAAGCATTGGGCAATTTCAAGCTAAGTTTTCTGAAAGAAAAATTATGTGTTCACTGAGCAGATGACATAAAATTTTTTTCTTTAAATTTTCCAAAGCTTGCTTTAAAAAAAAAAAAAAAAAGTTGAATTCTAGTCCCTTAAAATATCTTGCCAAAAATTCTAGTATTTTTAAGTGTTTCATAACTAAAAGGATTAAATGGGTAGATGAAGAAGAACAGGAAAGTGGCCTTTGGGGGTATACTGGATTTCTCAGTCCAGGAAAATCTGGGAAATAATGGATCAGAAACCTTTGGAGTCAAGGCTACATAAATGCTACTGGCTTTAATCTCTACCCATCATCTTTCCACTTTTCAAAAAAAATTTATTTCATGGAAGTGTAGTTGATTTACAATGTGCTGATTTCTACTGCACAGCAAAGTGATTCAGCTATACATATATATTTTTCATACTATTTTCCATTATGGTCTATTGCAGCTTATTGAAAACAGTTCCTTATGTTACACAGTAGGACTCTGTGTTTATCCATTCTCTGCATAATAGTTTATATCCATCTTTCCACTGTTAGCGCATTCAAAATACTCAGAAACTCTGGTTTTACATGTTGATTGCTGCTTCTGTTTGGAATAAGAGTCCACATTCATAACAACAGTAGATCTTAAAGAAAAGTGAGGACCCTAAAGGGGTGATGTGTCTCCAAGCAGACTTTAGGAGGATGCAGTGAGTATTTCCAGGGTTTTCAGTGAGGTGATAGAACTGTTCCTGCAACTAGGCCAGTGATTTAAATCCAGGGAGCCACGGGGGAGATTACTCTTTGGATTCCAATGGATGAGTTCTGAAAAGGTTCAAATTCATTGTAACTGACAGCTCAGCATTTTCCAACTAAAGATGCTGTGGTTTGAAATTCATAGCTCTCAAGCATAGCAGAAAGCAGGGGTGAAAGGACCAGGTATGAAAAGGCATGTGCTCTTGTTTTGCCAATAAACTCTATTTCTGCAAAGATGAGTTATTCTCTTTTAAGTTCATTGGGATTTTATATTGTTAGCTTTCTCCTAAGTACCAATTAAGAACTAAATTCCTGTCACACTGTTGGTGGGAACGTAACTGGTGCAGCCACCATGGAAAAGAGTATGGAGGTTTCTCAAAAAACTAAAAATAGAACTACCATGTGATCTGGTAGTCCAATTCCTCTGCATATATCTGGAGGAGACCAAAATTTTAATTCGAAAACATAACATGCATCCCCAAGGTTCACAGCAGCACGATAGACAACATTCAGGAGACAGAAGTAATCGAAACGTCCACTGACAGAGGAATGGATAAAGACATGAAACACACACACACACAGACTAGAATATTACTTAGTCATAAAAAAGGATGAAATAGTGCTATTTGCAGCAACATGGATGGACCTAGAAATCATCATACTAAGTGAAATCAGACAGAGAAAGGCAAGTATCTGATACACATGTGGGATCTAAAAAAAAAGGATACAAATGAACTCCTTTACAAAGCAGAAATAGATTCACAGACACAGAGAACAAAATTATGCTTACCGAAGAGGAAAGGAAATTAATTCTTAATTAAATTAGGAATTTGGGATTAACAGATACTACAGTATATATTAAAAAGATAAACAACAAAGACCTACTGTATAGCACTGGGAACTAATTCCGTATCTCTTAATAATCTACAATGGAAAAGCATCTGAAGAAAAAGATGCATATATAGCTGCATCACGCTGCTATACACCTGAAACACTGTAAATCAACCATACTTCAATTTAAAAAAAAAAAAATCCCTCCTGTGTGCCCTCCTTTTCCTTGGATAACCTTATTGCCATAGCCGTCATTTAAAACTTGAGGGATCTTAGCGATGATACTAAAATCAGAGCAATGGTGTTGGACCGGACTTTAGTTACCATCTCAGATAACCTGGCCCAACCTACAGTCCCTACATTCCCACCATTTAACATTAGAATAACATTCTCTTTTCTCTCTTACTGATCTTGTTTCTCCACTTGATAATGCCTGCCCTCTGGGTTCAACTTAGATCACTGGTTTGAAAATTTTCATGTGCAACACAATCACCTGGAAGGCTTGTTAAGCAGAGACTGCTAGGTCCCCACACCCAGAGATTTTGCTTGGCAATGGGTCTGGGGTGGGCATAGCCTGAGAATTTGCATTGCTAACCAGTTCCCAGGTGCTGATAACGCTGATGCTCTTGATCTGAGGATCACATTTTGAGAACCACTAAATCAGATGCGTAAACACCAGAAGCAGAGGCTTTCTTAAAGAGTTAAAGCCCAGTTCACAGCCAGTGGTCTGGCTCTCCCATATGATACCTCTGCCTTCATTTCAATATTCATTTCAACCACGTTTCAGATAGACAGTGCATTCACAAACTTCTCAGGTTTCCCTGCCCCTTGCATGCAGTGAGTTCCAGGGAAAAAGGGGGCAAGATTCATCCACATGGTTAATTCCAGAGCTTACCAATACTTATTCAGAGAGAGATCTTCAAGGCTCAGTCAGAAGTTCATTAAAAAAACAAAAGTCACATATTTGAACATCTCAGTTTGTAGATGAAAATCCTAAAAGCAAAGCAGATCATGTGACTAGTCTAAAGCCAGAGTGCTAGTTAGTAGGAACTGAAAGAGCTGCACCGAAACTCTAGGATTCTTGAATGGTCAGTTTCCAGTTCAGAATTCTTGTCAGGCAGGCCAGGCTCCCTGATTAGATGATACATTTTTCATCTGTATCATATTTTCTTCCTCATTTAAACAGAAAGCTCCAAAAATATAGTTTAATAGTTATAGCTATTACTATGCATGCATTTTAATATGTGTAAGACACAAGTGAGGTTTTTTTTTTTGAAGCCATATCATCCTATTTATATTACTTTGCCATGTGATTTATAGGCTACAGAGTACCTTTAAGCATTCTGGTTTAAAAAGAGCAGAGCTTTAAAAGGACTATTATCTTCAGGGAATAAAGACTTTTTATTTTACAATCTTTTTTGTCTTGCATCATATATAACCTTCTGTAACTTACTGAATCAGGCTTTAATTGTAGGTGGATCCTTCTGATTCCATTGTTTAGCTGTGCAAAATTCTGCAGCAATTAGAAGCAATGCACAAAGTTCTTTCTCCTTACTTAATAAGACACTGTTTCAAAAGAAAGAGTGTACAGACTGAAGAATTGTGGGCCATAAGTTAAGTAACCTGGGCCATATCCATGACACAGGATAAAATGAACTACTGTCCCCCTAAAGTTCCATTAGCAGTGTGGTGAGATACAAAGACTTCACATGAGATAGGCCTTCTGGTGTGGGATACCACTGAGCTGACAACTCAAACTGATTCTTAATTAAGAAAATTAATTTAGTTAGGAGTTACAGCATGGAATTTCATTTTCTAATCGACCTCAAACACAAGTGGCTGTGTAAAATCATTTTGAGATCAAAGTGACTCTGGGTCTGGACTGGTTTTCACCAGCCTGTCACCAATGAGAAGTCAGCTACTCATTCTTTAGTGGGGTCAGGAAACCTGACAGCCTTCCTGTGGTCGGCACATGTTAACCTGTAAAACTTGAAAGCCCCAACCATCCTCTATAAAACTTATATAACTGAAATTTTACTCACTGAAAAATTTAGAAACAGAAAGCTGTGCACATAATACTTCTTTTTTAAAAAAAGGCGGCCCACTCTCTCACCAGATGAAAATTAAAATTCACATTAGAAATAATCTACTTATCATCAGTTAATTTTCCTGAGTCATTCCTACTAACTTCTTGCTAATGATCTGTCTTGGCAGAACACTGCTTCACCCAACTCCTCTTTCATTTCCCTTATTCATTTCAATGAAAGCGTTTAATAATGGCCAAACGGCAAATAATTAGGCAAAAAAAGAAGAAAAAAAAAAACAACCTTACCAGTCAACTCCAAAGGAAAATTGCCCCTCTTTTCCAATAAGTTTCTAGTCACAAAGGACCAGGAAGATGTTAATTAATGTGCAACCGGCATGAGGGTGTGGGGACACCCACACATTCAGGCTAATAATTAAAGTCCATTGTCACATAAACAGCAAAAGGTCAGCCTCTCTAGCTGTCAGGCAGGTGGTGACTTGACCCACAGATCAATCACCATTCACATCAAAGGAGCGAGGTGAAGCCAATGAGACAAATCCAGCTGGAAAACCTCAGTCCTTCACTTGGATAATGCATCTCCCTTTAAAAAAGACCTTCCTCACTCCCACTGCTCCATATGGCAAAATGTGGCAAATCTTTTATCCTGATGGGTTCTCTTAGAAGACAGATAAAACAATTAACAGCAAACTTCACAGACACCATAACAACACACTACCTAGTCACTCAACATAAGGGAAGCTGAGTTGAGAATTTAACTCTTCAGGAAAGTTATTTTTTGATTCCTCATCCAAAGCAGTAATTTCAGACTGATTAAAAAGGAAACTCTTCGGATATACAAAGACATGAGATTTTTTTCCCTCAATATAATTTACTACCTTTAAAACACTGATAATCTTTACCCTTTCTCTAAGATAATATAAATACAGTAACAATCTGAGAAAAAATTAGCTAAATAGCAGCTGTACTAACTGGAGTACTAGTCATGGGCTTGTCAAATGGAGGCTCAGTGTGAAGATTATTCACAAGAAACTGTACAACTTAACCATTCTTAACCTCAAAGCTCAACCCCCAACTGCAGCAAAGTTATATAGTAAATGCTTTCATGACTACACAGTCCTTTCCTCCTTTTTCTTGAACCCCACAGCTCATCCACTCTGTTCCATTCCTAGAACATTTTGTTGTCCAGGTCTGAATCGCACTCCCATCTTTTAGGTAATATTTTTCTATTGCAGTCTTCTACTATTTATGTTACTATCACCCACATTCTAATGGATGCTCCTTGAGGGCAGAAGAGCTTCCCTGATAGCTCAGTTGGTAAAGAATCTGCCTGCAGTGCAGAAGACCCTGGTTCGATTCCTGGGTCAGGAAGATCCGCTGGAGAAGAGATAGGCTACCCACTCCAGTATTCTTGGGCTTCCCTTTGGCTCAGCTGGTAAAACATCAGCCTGCAATGGGGTAGACCTGGGTTTGATCCCTGGGTTGGGAAGATCCCCTGAAGAGAACGGCTATCCACTCCAGTATTCTGGCCTAGAAAGTTCCACGGACTCTATAGTCCATGGGTTTGCAAATAGTCAGACAAGACTGAGTGATTTTCACTTGAGGGCAGAAACTGTTTTGTGAAACACTGTAGCAAGGCACCCTGCTCACAGAGGCTCTCCACTAGAATGAGTAAACTCCTGACATGGGGCTCTGATTTCAACGCTTCCATCCCCTCGGTGAGATGGGAGTTTTCCCACCCATTTTCCTGAACAGAAAACAGAAGCTTAAAACATATAAGGACTTGGACTTGCTCAAGGTCTGAACACTTTCAAAGAGCAACAGCCAGGGTTTAAGTCTCCTCTTTCCTACCTCTTTTACCTCCCAACCATGTTGTCACCAAACAGCAAGCAGTATGGAAGGCCACCAGAGCCAGACTGTTACTGGGTCAGCATTACCAGTCACCTAATGGAACTATATTCTTACAAGGGCATTTCCATTTCTCAACTATTCATATTTCGGGCCAAATAATTCTTTCTTGTGGGGGGCTGTCCTGTATGCTACAGGATGTCTGGCAGTATCCCTGGCCTCTACCCAGTAGGTGCCAGGCATCCCTCCTCCCAATTATGAACATCAAAAATGTGTAAGGACTTTGACTCATGTTCCCTGAGTGAGGAGAAGAGGGCCACACTGGTTGAGAAGCACTGAGCTGTAGAGGCCATGTTTACCTTCTCTGTAGGGGGCCCATGACCTAGACTGACCAACTAGAACATTCCACGCTGTTCTCTCCTGCCCTTGATTAGCATGTGAGGGTACATATCATCAAGCCAAGGGCCAATGAGTATTTTGTTCTTTTTGGTGGGGAGGATACTGATCAAGACACTGGAAGAGTGAGAAAGCCTCATCCTGAAATACCTTCATCCTTGGTCCTGAAGCTGCCAAGGGTCATCTGAGGTGGTGGGCAGAAAGAAATGAAGCCAATACAGAGGAGTGTAGACGTGAGACAAGAGAGCCAACATGAAGCAGTATGACAGCAGTGGGCCAGTGGTGCCTAAAACAAGCCCTGTCCCTCAGGATATTCCTATTTCCATGAGCCAGTAACCTCCCTCTTGGTGTATACTGGTTTGACTTGAGATTTTGAACTTTGCAACCCAGAGAGGCCTGATTTATCAAAAACTACGAGGCCTGTTATGGGCATCCCTTGTAGCAGAGAGAAAGCCCACATCCTTTCCCAGGTCATCAAGGTCTTACACGCTGTGGCATCTCCCTTTCCCCGGTTCATCCATACCCAGGGTTCTCCTCCTCCTTGGAGTTCCCTGACATAGCAGACATGCCACGTGTGTTTCAATTCTGTGCCTTGGACGCTCCACCAGTATATCAGTATGCCTCATTTCCTCCAAGTCTATATTCAGCTCTCCTATTCTAGCAGGAGAAAAGCAGCCGTAAGTTCCCCTTAACATTTCTGTCCAGAGGCAGAGGCCATTTTGCACACAGGGCAGAGAAGTATGACGAGCCATCAGAGATCGGGACTTACTCACATACTGGTGCCTGTTACCCAGTGCTGCTCCTTCTGACTGGCAAGCCTGAACCTTTCCATCTCCAGGTCTGCGTCTGGACCCCTTCGCCCAGGTTGGGTTTTCTTTCGCTGCATAGCAACCCAGTGACATTTGGGTATGTTAACTCGTAACATTTCCCATCTAGTTTGTCCACACTCCACAAATATTTACTAAGCTCCTAATATACACCAAGCTCTGTTCAAGGGTTTGGGGACACATTGATGAACATGACAGACATACTCCTCTGCCCTGTACTGAGGATGGGGGTCTTGCCACTTTGCACACAGACATGATTTATTGCCTGTCTGGTCAGACCTTCCTATGGGTGAACTCACATTTTAATGGAACACACTGGAGACATTATAGCAAAGAATTAAAGAATGCATTTGAGTCAACCCAAGATGATCTCAGTATTAACAATAACAATAGGCATACCCTGCATTCAAGCCAACATTCCTCCCTCACTACCAGTATGTACCTTCCTTTCTTTGGAATCTGACAAGCCTCATTCAGGCTTGGCTCCACCACTGACCTTGTAACCTTGAACAAATTATTAATTGCTGTGAGCTTCCATTCCTCCCCTGCAAATGTATGGTAGCAATAGTTTCCTACCTTGTAAGGCTATTGGGAGGAATAAGTGAAGTGCTTCACACAGGAAATAACAACATGAAAAATACAAGGCAATCAAAAGATGAGGACAGACTCTGAATCAAAAAAGCCTATGAAAATGACCTCCCCCACCAGCTTTTTCTCCCAGGAAGGTTCATACTTGGTCATCATCACCTATGCCCACCTACTGCAACCACATACTGGAGGGAACAGTTGGAAGTATGTCCCCTCCCCACCCACTGGTTGCCTGGCTGGAGAAAATTGAGCATGAGATTAGAACCCCTTTAGCTGATACGGTAACGGAGGGGTGGGTGCCATCCTGCATCATCTCAGGGCTGATCTTGTACCTCTAAGAGAACATTTCCTCTGTGACACAATTGCTCTATTTGCTGGCCATTTGCTGGTCTATCTGAAACAGTTTTCAAGTGGCAGGAGCTTTTCTCTGTACTTTGTATAATCCCCTTCCCTTGCCAAGCTGGAAGGCAGCCTGCATAATGGGGGGAGCACTGGCACAGGAGTCGGGGAATTCACATTAGAGAGTTGGCTCCTTATCTCCACAAGTCTTTGCCTTCCTCTGAAGACTCTTCAGAGTCCCTTGGACTGCAAGGAGATCAAACCAGTCAATACTAAAGGAAATCAGTCTTGAATATTCATTGGAAAGACTGATGCTGAAGCTGAAGCTCTAATACTCTGGCTACTTGATGCGAAGAACTGACACACTGGAAAAGATCCTGATGCTGGGAAAGACTGAAGGCAGGAGGAGAAGGGGACGACAAAGGAGGAGATGGTTGGATGGCATCACCGACTCGACGGACATGAGTTTGACTAAGCTCTGGGAGTTACGATGGACAGGGGAGCCTGGTGCGCTGCAGTCCATGGGGTCACAAAGAGTCGAAAACAACTGAGTGACTGAACTGACTGACTGGGACTTGGTTCCCTCAGGGGTAAAACCTCAGTGGATTAGACCAGGGGTCAACAAACTTTTAAAATAATGGCTCAGTGAGAAAATATTTTAGGCATAGAGTCTCTGTCACAACTACTTAACTGTCACTGCAGAATGACAAAAGCCATAGATAATACATACACGGATGTGTTCCAAGAAAACTTTATTAAAAAAAAAAAAAAGCTGTAGGTTAGATTTGGCCAGAGGGCCAGAATAAGCAAACCCTTAGATTAAATGACCTATTTTTCACACCTTCCAGTTTGGACTTCCATATTTTAATTATTCAAGATGCATCTGCCATCTGGCCTTAAAAAAGTTCAAAGGCTAGACAGTTCCAGGTTGAAATGAAAAGTTCAAGAAATAATAATAAAGGTACCAATTATTAAGTAACTGCTAAGTACCAAGTATTCCCCAAATGGCTTTATGTGCATTATCTCATTTTGTCCTCCAAGCCATTTGCTGAGGTAGACATTATAATTAGTTCACATTATAGGTAAAGAAACTGAAACTTTAGTGGCACAAGGAACCCAGTGAATATCATAAAAATGAGAAGTTGCAGAGCCAGGATCTGAAGTGTTATTTGACTCCAAAGTCCTTGCTTCAAACTACTTACTTTTTGGATTATGACAAAGTCATTCAGAGTCCTATCCACACTGGTCTCTTCACCCTCACCCTGGTTATTCTTCCGTGAACCCTCTAGAAGTTCACGGGAGAAACCCCGTCCTTGCATGCCACATAAATTAAAAGATGGACCTAAAAATAACACAAGAGTTCACCACGCTAGATGACAGATTGCTTTTTAATGCATAATAATTGACTCTTTGACCAGCTCCAACCTCTCGGGGGCTGGAGTACCTACAGTATTCCTTATTTGGAAGGTGAACAAATGTTGGACCTGCTGATGAGAGACCTGCAGTCTATCAGCCAGGAGGACGCAGCTCCGTTCAAAGAATCCTTTCAGCTGATGAGGAGGAAAAAAGCAGCAGGGATCTGCATCTTACCGCAGTTTATCAGTTTAACTACACTCAAAATCTTGTAATAAGGGAAGGCAATCTGAAAAAGTGTATATATATATACTATGTCTATAGTTATATATACCTATGTATAACTGAATGACTGCGCTATATATGTGAAACTAACATGACATTGTAAATCAACTGTACTTCAACAAAACAAAAATAGGTAAGAAACAGTCATAAACAAAATTCTCGAGAAACAGTGTTCTTGGGGAAAAAATTGAAGGGCAACTTGAAATGTGCATCAGTGAGGTTGGCTGATCTCACAGGAGGTGTTTCAAGGTGGGGCACCTGATGCTCCTTTAGCGCCTGGGCATCTCACTCTCTGCACCATCCACAGAGTCTCCCTGAGCAACTGGTGATGATTAATAGCATCTCTCTGGGGCCCTGAGACTGACAGAGTCTCCTGATCACAGGGGTATAGGCTATGGTGCAACCAAATTTCCCATCTCTGGCTGGGTGATAGACGACTGCAATTCTCCAGAGAGTTCCAGAGTCCACAGTAGGCACAGCGAAAATGTTAATGCAACAATCCAATAAATATTTAATGGTCTCTCCTTAGCTTGCTAATGGGATTATGCAGGAGCCTCATTACTAAAACCTACTTCCACCTCCTCTTTAACTGGCGAGATATATTCCTTTATGCTAACGCACACAGAGGGTTAGACACACCTGAGTCCTGAACATAGTACAGCGAGGAACAAAGCATTCCATACCAGACCATCACCACTCAGTGCAAGTCATCTACTTGGAGAGAGGCTTTGCGCCTGTCCCCTAGTGTGACAGACACTGAAACACAGCAAGACACCTCAGGAATATGGATCGACTATTGCTAGGGTGATGGTAATAGTCAGAGGAAGGTGCACAGGATGACAGGCCACTAAATCCATCTCTCACCTCCTAAGCAACCAGGGCTAGTTATTATTATCAGATATCCAATATCTTTGTTGTTGTTGTCAAGTCACTATATCAAACTCTTTTGCAACCCCATGGACGATAGTTCGCCAAGTTCCTCTGTCTACGGGATTTTCCAGGCAAGAATACTGGAGTGGGTTGCTGTTTCCTTCTCCAGGGAATCTTCCCAACGCAGGGGCTGAGCCTGCACCTTCTGCACTGGCAGGCAGATTCTTTACCGCTGAGCCACCAGGGAAGCCTGGTGTAACATCTCTGGCCAACAATAATTTGTCTCAGCAGACTTCATTCTTCCCACTCACATGACCCTGATCATTTTTTGAGTCCAGATCAAATGTCACCACCTCTGGGAAGCTTTCCCTATACCTCCCAAGTTAAAATGAATTATTCCTCCCCTTGTAATTTCATGAGCTCTGTTGAAACACTAGTATAGCTTTTGTCTCACAGGGTGCCTTCAGTATTATAATCAAGAACAACAAAATTGAAAGTGAAATCTCAAGTCTAAATGCCTAGGTTACTAGCTGTGTAGTCTTAAAATAGATTATTTAAGCTCTCAATACTGTACTTACTTATCTTTAAAATGGAGATGATGATGGTACCCCAAAGGACTACTGTGACATTAAGTGAGAGAAATGATTTGGCATTTGGCAAGTACTCAAATATACTAGGCCCTGTTGGATCAGATGGTAAACAATCTATTTGCAATGCAGGGGACCCGGGTTCAATCTCTAGCTCGGGAAGATCCCCTGGAGGAGGAAATGGCAACCTACTCCAGTATTCTTGCCTGGGAAATCCCATGGACACGGGGAGCCTGGTAGGCTATGGTTCATGGGGTCACAAAGAGTCGAACACAACTGAATGACTAACACACTTAAGCACTCAAATGTTCTCTCTCAGCTGGATACCCATATCTTTATCTACATCCATATCTACATACTACTCATATATGCATATACACATACATAAATATACACAAAATATGAAGTTTCATATTCCTTCTACATACATACGTAGAAGTCTGTAGTATGAAGTTTATGTTGTATGTGGAAGGTATCTGAAACTTCATACATAGCTTCCAACTTAAGAAGTTGTGAACCTGTTGGCTAAATTCTCAGCCAGCGCAGTGACAAGGGTCACTTCCAGGGGCCACAAATCCAGGCACTGTTTCCTCCCTGCCATGTCCTTGCTTTCACGCAGCACGGTAGGTCAGGGGCTCATAGCAAGGTCCGCCAGCGTCCCCTCTGAGTGCATGCCTCAGGGGGTTGGTCGCTGCTCTTGTTTCCCGGTCTCTGCGATGGACAGACAGTCTGGTACGATCTCCAGATACGCACTCATGTTTAGGGGCAGGTAGGAGGCTGGATTTAGGCTTCAACTACAGCCATGTGCCCTGGCCCAGCCTTCACAGGGCTCTCCACTGAAGGATGATGGCCATCATTTTTCCTTATAGGTACCCTGGGAATGTCTTTGGAAGGAACAAGGGTAAAAATCACCCATCACCTCATTCTTAAGCTTGTGCATGTGTTTCTCCCGGCAAAGCTTAAGAGCAGACACAGGAGGGGGAGAAGTGAAGGGGAGGCTGGGCTGACCCCGTTCAAATCCAGTCTGCTCCCACAAGACCTTGGGGAAGATGTTCATCTCTCTTCCTGCCTCTTATGTACACTTGTCCCAGCCTCTCTCCTGCCCCCTCAAGAACAGGATTGCAATCATTGTCTCCGCACATTAACAGCTGGAGGAGACACTACACTGCCCTGCCTCTTCTGTAGAGCTGTGTGGTCACATGATCACGTTCTGGCCAAGAAGATGACAGTGGGCTTGGGTGGGACCTGGAGAATCTCCTTAAAATTCAGTAGATGTGGGAGGGAGGGGGGATAAATTAGGAGTTCTGGATTAACATATATATACTACCACATATAATACAGATAGCCGACAAGGACCTACTGTGTAGCACAGGGGGCCATACTCAGTGTTTTATAATAACCTCTAATGGGAAATAATCTAAAAAAGAATGTATGTTTGTAAATGTGTGCATAACTGAATGACTTTGCTGTGTAACAGAAACTAACGTAACATTCTAAATTAACTATACTTCAAAGAAAAGCCTCAAGAGATTAAAAAAAGAAAGAGGAGATACTCTGTTTTTCTCCCCTTGTGTTTTGCTGTCTGGAATACAGATGTGGCACAGCAGCTGGGACAGTGGAATGACCCTGAGGAGCAGAAACATATCCTGAGGTTAGCAGGGCTAGAAAAGAGAAGCCTAGATCTCTCTGACATAGGGAAGCTGCCAGACCAGCCCTGTACATCCATCTCCAAACTCCTTTTACAGGGAGAGAAATACATGCCAACTCATCTATGCCACTGGTAGGGTTTTCTCAGTCCTGTGCAGCTCAACTTCATCATTATTGATAAATAAAGCTCAGCAATAATGTAAACAGAACTATACCCTGCAGGCCAAATCCAGTCCACCACCTGTTTTTGTGTGGCTCAGGAGTTAAGAGTGATTTTTAGAGATGAACATTTGCAGTCAACCTGAGAGGAAATTATAACTCTAATCCCCACCAGCTCAGAAAAGAACTCTATCTCCTTTTCATTAGTACACCTGTATTGTGAAAAAGTTATACTCATCTGTTATCATATTTTGAACTTTTCAATAAAAAATGTGGTGGAAATCTGCTTTTTCATTACTTAAGTACCTACAAACTGTTCTTGATTTTGCCTTGTCCTGAAAAGTATAAAATATCTACTATCTGGCTCTTTACAGAAAACATCTGTTGACCCATGATATAGACAAGCTCTAAACACACTGCTAATCTTACAGAAAATGCCCAATAAATGGCAACTATTATTATAATTAAATCTCCTAAAAAGCTTGGCACTGAAGTTACTCTATGATTCGTTTCTTTTCACAAGACATTATAACCCTACGGAAAAGTATGGCTTAATTCTTTGTTGACTTAGTAAAAAAAATCTTCCAGTTAACCTCACCCTTCCCAAGCATCTCCACTTTCTTTGATACTTTTTGGTCACCAGGCAATAAAAAATAAACATAACAAGTGTAACAAAGACACAATGTATTGTTTCCCACTCCACCAGTCATAGACATGTATCTTTAAGGCCATCTAATCCTAAAAGGGATAAGACAAGGTGACTGGGCCTGCTATCCTTCCTATATTTCCCCACCTAACTCCAGATGTGACTGGTGTAAATTGCCCATCTGGTGCAAATAAATGGAAAATTGGGCAAAGTCATAAATATGATTCCAGCATTTGCCACATGGCAGTAATGCTTCAATCATGACCAGACTCAATCTGGGCATCTAGGAAGAGCCTCTTGTGGAGCAGTTCAGGAGCAGCTCACACCTAAGTTCCAACCTTCTCCAACAAAAGGAAAATTACATGGCTGAGTTAAACTGGCATCCCCCAACCTTTTTGGGCAATGGTGCCAAGTTTCTGGCTCATGCACACACTGCTCAGCCAGTCTGTGTCTGCTCCTTTCTCCACCCTTCTACCCCTAACCTTCAGTTGGACATGCTCTAATCTGAAAGAGTTTGAGTTGTTTCAAATACCAGGCTTGGGAGTATGAAATGAGGGTGCAGGACAAGTACAGCAGACGCTCCAAATGGGGAAAGAAAGGGACTCATTCAGCCCTCACTAGGAAGAAAGGGCTTGGCGCTGGCATGGGGGTGTGAGTAACTTGAATGAAGTTGCACCGAGTGGGACTCCGGGAGACAGAGCTGTGTCTCTGGCTGGGTGTTGACTCTTTCGAATTACCACATCCAGGCTCAGCCCCCTGGAAGGCAGGCCAAGGGAAAGCACTCTGGAAAGTGTGGAGGTTCAAAAGATTTCCACAGATCAAGGAAAGAGAGGCTTCGCCAACGGCTTGGAAGGTGCTGGGTAAGCCTGGGAAAGGGATCAGCTCCTTTAGATCAGCCGTGACCCCTGGTTATAAGGTCTTCATATTGCAAAGAATCTGAAGCAGGCAGCTGGAATGGGAGGTGGGGGAGAGAGTTTCTGATTAACAGTTATCAGGTAGATTTTGTCTCAGCATTAAATGTTCCCCAGGAGGATATATCCAAATGTCTCTTGCAGCATTGTCAGTAATAGCCTCTAATGAAAAACGAACCAAATGCCCACAGGGGGGGGGGGGGGGGGGGGGGCATGGAATGGATACACTATGATTTAGTTAAAAACAGAATTCTTTACAATTATAATGAATGATTTACAACAACCATATCCAATAAAAATGACTGAATCTCACTAACATAATGTTGAATGGAAAAAACCCAGGTACACAAAGAGTATGATTCCGTTACAGTCAAGTACAAAAACAGGCAAAACCTATCAGACTAGAATAAAGGTAGGGGTCAGTGGTGAGAGGATGGGAGGAGGGGCCCCTGACACTGGTGATGTTTTATTCTTAATCTGTGTGCTGGTGACAGGGCTGTGTTCCCTTTATAAGCACAGGATATGTTCATCTGAAAAGATTCTAAACATACAATGTGGCTTCTAACAGACAGAAAGTGAAAGTGAGTTGCTCAGTCGTGTCCGACTCTCTGTGACCCCATGGACTGTAGCCTACCAGGCTCCTCCGTCCATGGGATTTTCCAGGCAAGAGTACTGGAGTGGGGTGGGTTGCCATTTCCTTCTCCAGGGGATCTTCCCGATCCAGGGATCAAACCCTGGTCTCCCGAGTTGTAGGCAGACACTTTTACTGTCTGAGCCACCAGGGAAATCATTAGTGCTTATCGAACAGATAGGGAATCATAGTTTGCTAGTTTTGAAAGAAGCCCTGGATATTTCAGGGATGACACCCACATAAATTGATTTGACCATAAGGTTCAAATAGAAGGGCTACAATAATAATGTTAGTAGCTGTAACAATAGCAAATATATATAATTATAGTAACAAACTAATGTTTACTCAATGTTCACCTGTGCCAAACACTATACAAGCATTATTTAATCTCTATAACTATTTAATCTCTAAAACTATAAAGTATATGCAATGACATCCCATTTTACAGTGGAGGAAACTGAGGTTCTGAGGGGTAAAGACATGCACCCTGACCTGATTTAAACATATGGATGCAAGTCAGGGAAAGCTCTTGGCAAAGTGAGACCTAGATTCAGGTCTCCTGACTTTTGAGTCAAGAAAAGGGTTGAAAAATGTCCGCCTAAAAATATGTCCATGTATTAAGTCCTAGAACCTGTGAATGATACCTTATTTGAAATAAGGGTCCTTGCAGATATAATTAAATGAGGATTCTGAAAGGAGAAAATTATCCCAGCTTATCTGGTTGGGTCCTACATGTCACTGTGTACCTGTCCTCATTAGAGAAAGGCAGAGAGAGATGTAACACATGCACAGAGAGACAACGCGAAGATGGAAGCAGATGTTACAGTGATGTGGCCACAAACCAAGGACACCAAGGGCTGCTGGCTGGAAGAAGCAAAGAATGAATTCTCTCCCAGAGCCTCAGGAGGGAGTATGGCCCTGCCGACACATTGGTTTTCAAACACCTGACCTCCGGAATAATGAGAGGATAAACTGCTGCTTTCAGCCAGGCAATTTATAGAAATTTGGTAAAGCAGCCATAGGAAATGAACATACTCTGCCTTAACTAAACATACACCATCGTGTAAACAATACTTTATAAGATGGCTATAAGAGCCCCAGAGAAGCATCCTAGGATCACACAGGTTTGGGAATTAATCTCAGACAGGTTTCTTTACACTTGGACTTCTCAAGACCTTTAGTATGTTTTTTGCGCTTTATGTTTCTTAGAGAAGGGGATATAGTGATGCAGAATTTCCTAAACTTCACAGGAAGATCCCCATTGAGCAGTCCTAGGAAGATCTGCAGTATGCCATGCTAACAACACTGAGGATACCCACGAGGGGACAAAGGCCTAAAAAATTAAGAGTTATTACTTTGCCAAGTTCATGATTACCTTTTTAAAGCCTCCCAAGCACAGAGGATGAGATGATTGGATGGCATCACTGACTCAATGGACAGGAGTTTGAGCAAACTGCAAGGAGACAATGAAGCTCAGGGAAGCCCGGTGAGCTGCAGTCCACGGGGTTGCAAAGAGATGGACACAACTTAGTGACTGAACAGCAACAACCATCAGAGCACAGTAGTTATCAGATCAAGAACTGGAATGGATGAGCTCCACAGGGCCTTCAAAATCTAACAATTCTTTATCTGTAAGGCCAGACCTGGTTCTTGCCCATGGCAGACATTCCTAATCAATCAAAGCACAATCCTCCAAGCTCTGATAGGGTCCCAGAGTCCCTAACCAGAGCTTCAGGCAAATAAGATCCATGAACTATTCCTGCCCTAGTAACTCAATAGACAATCCAAATAAATAAACCACAGCTCGTGGATTTTAAGAAACATCTCTGTTATTTTCTTCTTGCCCCAAAAGGGCATTCTCAGGCCCACCAATATTTATGGACTTTCCCCCCACCTCCATTTCTAGAACGCACAACCTTTGCTCTGATTTTTAAACCAGAACTCCAGCAATGATGGTGAGAGCCTTTGGGAGCAGGGAGGGGAGGGTTTGGGGCACTCTACATGCAGTCTAATCTTTGTTCTCTGGGCATAATTTTTTTCCAACAAATTAAAATGTACATGCATTTACTGCCCTTTGAGTTCCAAAGCCATTCATGGAAACTGCAGTTGATTTTCTAAATCTTTGCATCCTGAGTGAAATCCCAGAGCGGCAGCTGCATTTGATCAAACTTCCCCAGCAGGAAAGTTCAGAAGCTCGGGGTCTTCAAAGAAAACCATTAGCTGGGGATGCAATTTTAGAAGGTGATGAAACATGGATGCCTCACTCCTACTGTACAAACACCTTTCTCAGAGGGGTATACAGACTTCCACAAGGGGTAACTGTCACTGACCTTATTTTATAATTTAAAAAAAATCTAAAAATTAGAAATATTAAGTACATGGAATCAATGAAGCTATGAAACTTATCAGTCATTCCTCCATCCCCTAAAAGGAAGAGGGAGTTGAGAACAGTTTAAAAAATACTCTTAATTTAACAATGTATATTAAGTACTTTAACAATCTGTTTTAAGTAACACTTTTCTTGCAGTTTCTATGTCAGATTCTGAGAAAGGTCATGGTTAGGCAGCTCTGTGAGCCCCTACAAGATGGAAGGAATTGTACACTGAGGATGGACATCTAGTAACACAGTTTCTGCCCATCAGGGATTTACGGAGAGGCAGACAGTAGTCATCAAGAAAAACAAATATTTTATACCTTCAGAAATGCTCTGGACAAGAAGAAAGAAAATGATGTGGCAAAGAGAAACACAGTGAGTCGCAGGGTGGGAGTAGTAAAGCAAAGACAGGTAGGAAGTCATCTTGGCACAATGACATTTAAGCTGAGGATATTGATGATGAGAAGCTGTTAGCCAGGCCAAGTTCTAGGGGAAGGGCAAATCAAGCAGGAAGAAGAGCAAGTACAAAGGCCGAGGGGCAGGCAGGACCTTGGATGTCAAGGACCAGAGGGGCTGGAGCAGGGGGATGACTGTTTGGGGAGGAAGGTATCCTTGCAGAGGCAGTCTAGGGTCAGGCTTTGTTAAGGTTGTAGGGAAGTGGGAGGCATCTCAAAGTTCCTGGTAAAGTGTCTGGATTTGTTCTTATTGGATGGGAAGTTGATGGATGCTGTTACATGGGGTAGGGGCAAGAACTGATTTAAGCATGAAGAACACTAGGTATTTGGGAAGGTTACTGAGTAATCAAAGTGAGAAACAATGGTTGCCTATATAAAGTTGTGCCTGCGGAGAAGGTGGGTGGTGTTCCATTGGGAATAAACATCTTTTCTGTCATTGCATCGGTTTAGTTCAGTTCAGTCACTCAGTCATGTCCGACTCTTTGCAACTCCTTAAATCCCAGCACACAGGCTTCCCTGTCCATCACCAACTACCGGAGTCTACCCAAACCTATGTCCATTGAATCGGTGATGCCATCCAGCCATCTCATCCTCTGGCGTCCCCTTCTCCTCCTGGCCCTAATCTTTCTAGCATCAGGGTCTTTTCCAATGAGTCAACTCTTCGCATGAAGTGGCCAAAATATTGGAGTTTCAGCTTCAACATCTGTCCTTCCAATCAACACCCAGGATTGATCTCCTTTAGGATGGATTGGTTGGATCTCTTTGCAGTCCAAGGGACTCTCAAGAGTCTTCTCCAACACCACAGTTCAAAAGTATCAATTCTTTGGTGTTCAGCTTTCTTCATCATCCAACTCTCACATCCATACATGACTGCTGGAAAAATCATTGCCTTGACTTGATGGACCTTTGTTGACAAAGCGGTGTCTCTGCTTTTCAATATGCTGTCTAGGTTGGTCATAACTTTCCTTCCAAGGAGTAAGCGTCTTTTAATTTCATGGCTGCAGTCACCATCTGCAGTGATTCTGGAACACCAATAAATAAAGTCTGACACTGTTTCGCCATCTATTTCCCATGAAGTGATGGGACCAGATGCCATGATCTTAGTTTTGTGAATGTTGAGCTTTAAGCCAACTTTTGCACTCGCCTCTTTCACTTTCATCAAGAGGCTTTTTAGTTCCTCTTCATTTTCTGTCATAAGGATGGTGACATCTGCATATCTGAGGTTATTGATATTTCTCCCGGAAATCTTGATTCCAGCTTGCGCTTCTTCCAGCCAGGTATTTCTCATGATGTACTCGGCATATAAGTTAAATAAGCAGGGTGATAATATACAGCCTTGACGTACTCCTTTTCCTATTTGGAAACAGTCTGTTGTTCCATGTCCAGTTCTAACAGTCGCTTCCTGACCTGCATACAGGTTTCTCAAGAGAGAGGCCAGATGGTCTGGTATTCCCATCTGTTTAAGAATTTTCCAGAGTTTATTGTGATCCACACAGTCAAAGGCTTTGGCATAGTCAATAAAGCAGAAATAGATGTTTTTCTGGAACTCTCTTGCTTTTTCGATACTGAGGTGTATTTTATATTTTACCGACAGCAAAACACATATCTTCTATACAGAGTCTGATCCATTTTGATAGATGCCTACCTATATCCATGAAACCCACACTCTACCAAGAACATAAAGCAGTTTTTGTGTCAAAGGAACTGACTTTTAGTTCTCTTTACATCAGTTTCCCCCACTCTCTCCCATATCCAATGCAGGACCTGTTTTTGAGGGAGAGGTGAAAAGACTCATTTTCACTAGACTGGACATGGAGTGTGTGAAGAGAGAAAGATCAAAGATGCCAAAAGCCTTTAGCTCAAACAACTGGGTGGCTCGAGGTAAAGGTGTGGGGAGGAGAATATATATCCAGTTGTGTTCTCACATGTCAGGTTCGAGAAGTTCACTGAACACCTAATGAAGATGCTCAGAAAAGAGTTGTACAAGTAAGTCTGGAGCTCAGGAGAGAGGTCCAGGCTGAAGACATAAATCTTCGCAGGAAGTCATGCATGTAAGTCATCGCAGGAAGCCATGGACTGGACGATGTCAGCAAGGGAGCAAATAAAGACGAAAGGGAGAAGAACGAGGAGAGGATAGGAGCAGTTCAGAAGAAAGAGCAGCAAAGAAAACTGAGGCAAGAGGAAGATGCCACAAGTAGGATACAGAGAAGTCTGCTGAAGGAAGGGGGACACCACAGGAAGGAGGGAATGATGCACTCACGCAAACGTTCCTGGCCAGTGGAGGATGATCCCTGCATCTATTAGTTTATTTACCCTACAGTATACCCAAAACTCTGTAACGCAGGTCTCACTATTACAGAAAGTCCTGTACCTACGAACCTTCAAGTTACTAACTTTCAAACATGTGAACATGTGTTCCTTTAACATCAGGCATAAGTCACATTGCAGCTGGCCCTCTGTCTCCTACTGTTAATCATCCTTCAGCTCTACCATCTCCCAGCTCATCTCCCTCTTCTGATCAGTAACTTTTCCTACCTGTTCACTCCATGCCAGCCCCTGTACACCAGTTGTTGTACTATGCCACTGTGCTTTTCAAGGTACTGCACTGCATGATTTAACATGTTTACTATTTCTTATGTTTGCTTTTTAATGTATTATTTCTGTGAAAAGTACTGCAAACCTATTACAGTACAGTACAATACAACCAATTGTGTTAGTTGGGTACCTAGGCTAATTTTGTTGGACTTACGAACAGACTTAGGAATGCAGTCTTGGAAGGGAACTCATGTGTATCTAGGGGACTTTCTGTATTCCCATTTCACAGAGAAGGAAAGTGAAATTCAGAGAGGGAGTGACTTGTCTCATTTCAGTCGCTCAGTTGTGTCTGACTCTTTGCGACCTCATGGACTGCAGCATGCCAGGCTTCCCTATCCATCACCAACCCCCGAGCTTGCTCAAATGCCTGTCCATTGATTCAGTGATTCCTAGAATGTCGATGTTCATTCTTGCCATCCCCTGTTTGACCACTTCCAATTTCCCTTGATTCATGGACCTAACATTCCAGGTTCCTTTACTGCAGTGTTGCACTCAATATGCCAGCAAATTTGGAAAACTCAGCAATGGTCACAGGACTGAAAAAGGTCAGTTTTCATTGCTATCCCAAAGAAAGGCAATGCCAACGAATGCTCATACTACCACACAATTGCACTCATCTCACATACTAGTAAAGTAATGCTCAAGATTCTCCAAGCCAGGCTTCAGCAATACGTGAACCATGAACTTCCAGATGTTCAAGCTGGTTTTAGAAAAGGCAGAGGAACCAGAGATCAAATTGCCAACATCCGCTGAATTATTGAAAAAACAAGAGAGTTTCAGAAAAAACAGCTACTTCTGCTTTATTGACTATGCCAAAGCCTTTGACTGTGTGGATCACAATTAACTGGAAAATTCTGGAAGAGATGGGAACACCAGACCATCTGACCTGACTCTTGAGAAACCTGTACGCAGGTCAGGAAGCAACCGTTAGAACTGGATATGGAACAACAAACTGGTTCCAAATAGGAAAAGGAGTACGTCAAAGCTGTATATTGTCACCTGCTTATTTAACTTATATGCCGAGTACATCATGAGAAATGCTGGGCTGGAAGGAGCACAAGCTGGAATCAAGATTTCCGGGAGAAATATCAGTAACCTCAGATATGCAGATGTCACCATCCTTATGGCAGAAAGTGAAGAGGAACTAAAAAGCCTCTTGATGAAAGTGAAAGAGGCGAGTACAAGAGTTGGCTTAAAGCTCAACATTCACAAAACTAAGATCATGGCATCTGGTCCCATCACTTCATGGGAAATAGATGGGGAAACAGTGGAAACAGTGTCAGGCTTTATTTATTGGTGCTCCAGAATCACTGCAGATGGTGATTGCAGCCATGAAATTAAAAGACATTTACTCCTTGGAAGGGAAGTTATGACCAACCTAGGTAACATATTGAAAAGCAGAGACACCGCTTTGTCAACAAAGGTCCATCAAGTCAAGGCAATGATTTTTCCAGTAGTCATGTATGGATGTGAGAGTTGGACAGTAAAGAAAGCTGAGCACCAAAGAACTGATGCTTTTGAACTCTGATGTTGGAGAAGACTCTTGAGAGTCCCTTGGACTGCAAGGAGATCCAACAAGTTCATCCTAAAGGAGATCAGTCCTGGGTGTTCAATGGAAGGACTGATGTTGAAGCTGAAACTCCAATACTTTGGCCACCTCATGCGAAGGGTTGACTCATTGGAAAAGACCCTGATGCTAGAAAGATTAGGGCCAGGAGGAGAAGGGGACGCCAGAGGATGAGATGGCTGGATGGCAACACCGACTCGATGGACATGGGTTTGGGTGGACTCTGAGAGTTGGTGATGGGCAGGGAAGCCTGGCGTGCTGCAATTCATGGGGTCACAAAGAGTCAGTCATGACTGAGCGACTGAACTGAACTGAACTGAGTCAGTGATGCCATCCAACCATCCCATCCTTTGTTGTCCCTTTCTCTTTCCATTTCAATCACTCCCAGTATCAGAGTCTTTTAAAATGAGTCAGTTCTTTGCAGCAGATAGCCAAAGTACTGGGGTTTCACCTTCAGCATCAGTCCTAACGAATATTCAGGACTGATTTCCTTTAGGGTGGACTGGTTGGATCTCCTTGCTGTCCAAGAGACTCTCAAGAGTCTTCTCCAAGACCATAGTTCAAAAGTATCAATCTTCGGCGCTCCGCTTTCTTTGTAGTCCAACACTCACATCTATACATGACTACTGGAAAAACCAAAGCTTTGCCTAGACAGACATTTGTTGGCAAAGTAATGTTTCTGCTTTTTAATATGCTGCCTAGGTTGGTCATAACTTCTCTTTCAAGGAGAAAGCATTTTCTAATTTCATGGCTGCAATCACCACCTCCAGAGATTTGGAGCCCAGAACAATAAAGTTTCTGTTTCCCGATCCTTTTGCCATGAAGTGATGGAACTGGATGCCATCATCTTACTTTTCTAAATGTTGAGCTTTAATCCAACTTTTCCACTCTCCTCTTTCACTTTCACTAAGAGGCTCTTTAGTTCTTCACTTTCTGCCATAACGGTGGTGTCATCTGCATATCTGAGGTTATATTTCCCCGGGCAATCTTGATTTCAGCTTGTGCTTCATCCAGCCTAGCATTTCTCATGATATGTACTCTGCACATAAATTAAATAAGCAGGGTGACAATATACAACCTTGACATACTCCTTTCCCTATTTGGAGCCAGTCTCTTGTTCCATGTCCAGCTCTAACTGGTTCTTCTTGATCTCCCTACAGATTTCTCAGGAGGCAGATCAGGTGGTGTGATATTTCCATCTCTTGAAGGATTTTCCACAGTTTATTGTGATCCACACAGTCAAAGGCTTTGGCATAATCAATAAAGCAGATGTTTCTGGAACTCTTGGCTTTTTGATGATCCAGTGGATGTTGGCAATTTGATCTCTGGTTCCTCTGCCTTTTCTAAAACCAGCTTGAACATCTGGAAGTTCACAGTTCAAGTATTGCTGAAGCCTGGCTTGGAGAATTTAGAGCATTGCTTTGCTAGCATGTGAGATCAGTGCAATTGTGTGGTGGTTTGATCATTCTTTGGCATTTCCTTTCTTTGGGATTGGAATGAAAACTGACCTTTTTCAGTCCTGTGGCCATTGCTGAATTTTCCAAATTTGTTGGCATATTGAGTGCAGCACTTTCACAGCATCATCTTTCAGGATTTGAAACAGCTCAACTGGAATTCCATCACCTCCACTAGCTTTGCTTGTACTGATGCTTCCTAAGGCCCACTTGACTTCACATTCCAGGATGTCTGGCTCTAGGTGACTGATCACACCATCGTGAATATCTGGGTCATGAAGATCTTTTTTGTACAATTCTTCTGTGTATTCTTGCCACCTATCCTTAATATCCTCTGCTTCTGTTAGGTCCATACCATTTCTGTCCTTTATTGTGCCCATCTCTGCATGAAATGTTCCCTTGGTATCTCTAATTCTCTTGACAAGATCTGTAGTCTCTCCCATCCTGTTGCTTTCCTCTATTTCTTTGCATTGATCACTGAGGAAAGCTTTCTCATCTCTCCTTGGTATTCTTTGCAACTCTGCATTCAAATGGGTATATCTTTCCTGACTTGTCTAAAGCTACTAAAAAGAAGAACTGACATCCTGATGTGTAACAGATTTGCCCCAAGTACATTTGCAGCACATTAGTGAGTCAGGCTACAAAAGGGGTTCTGGGGTCACATTAGCAGGGAAGGTATAAAGTGAAGTGAAGTGAAAGTCGCTCAGTCGTGTTCGACTCTTTCCTATCCCATGGACTGTATAGTCCATGGAACTCTCTAGGCCATAATACTGGAATGGGTAGCCTCTCCCTTCTACAGGGGATCTTCCCAACCCAGGGATCAAACCCATCTCCTGCATTGCAGGCAGATTCTTTACCAACTGAGCTATGTGTGAAGGTGCAAAGTCATAGTTAAAACAGGTTTTCCTATTCCAGGGCTCAGAGCCTTGAATGTGCTAGTATGAATTGTGATGCCTCAGAAAAGAGTTATAGGGTATTGCGTCTTTCAAATACACACGGAACCATGTTTTTGCTTTCTTGTTTAGAAGAACCATTAGCCATACAGGTGCTTCCTAGGACACAGTAGGTGAACCACTGCTAGAAGGCAATGGGATCATGGCTTCAAAATGTGTCTGAACAAAGTCTAAAGTGTTCTCACAGACGTTATGTCACTAGAAACCGAAGGAGAAAGGGTTGACATGAACATTCCATTTTACAGATAATGGAGGCAAAGTGCATGAGGTTAAGTGGTTTGTCCTGTATCACAGTCGTGCAGCAATTAAGCAAGTGGAAATCAGCCCCAGTCTATGAGCACAGGGGCAAGCGAAATCAGGTCAGGTCAGGCCAAGGGGGAATCAAGCTGGAGACGGAAAATGAGGCTCCTCCTTGCCTCTGCTCCTTTCTTTACAACCTTCCCTTGGTGTTTGCTTTCTGCAGGAATCTATCTGGGGGGAGGCGGTTAGTGTATGCAAAACATGGAGGAAAAAGACGGGCTCCATATGGGCTCAGCTTACGGGCAATAGGAAGCGGCTTCAGTCCTGTTAGGTGTGTGAACTGTGAACAGTTTTAAGGGAAGAGCCTGAAGGAAGTCTGGAGAGAAAGAAAGAAGAGACGCTGGGGACTGTGCAAGGAGCCCTTGAAGGACACAGAGATGCCTTAAGGATTCCAAAAGCTGTGGGGCTGAAAAGCACCTCACCTCCAAAGTATTTAATCTGACCTTTTATCGTCTTGGCCCAGCAGATAGAGAACTGAAGGCAAATGAGCCAGATGCTCCTCCACGATGAACATGAATCCCTACACCCCATGCAACCTCCCTACATTTGTCCACAAGAGGCCCTTGTGGACTGCAGCCGCCCACCGCATATTTATGATGTCCTGGCAGGGAAGGGTGTGGCACAGAGGGTAAGGGGAGGGGTCACTAGATCCAAACTGTTAAGAGAAGACTGGTGTGAGCGCCAAGGACACTGAGTTTGGACAGTCATAGGTTTCAATTCCCACTTGGTAGCTGTGTGACCCAGAGGAGTTACTGAACCTCTCTGAGCCTATGCTTCCTCATCTGTGAAACAGAGACGATAACCGCATCTACTCTGTCAGGCTTACTGTCAAGATTTTAAAGGAATATAAATGAAAAGCCAAGCATGTCCCCAGTGAGAGCTCAAGGCCCCACATGAGATGCTTCTTAAAACACAGATTTCTAGGTCATACCCAAGACCAGGAGAAACAGACTCTCTGAAGGGCATTCTCATGTATCAGACTGTCTAAGAAAGCTTGGTAAGACGTGGTATTCTGTGCTTGGCAAAGACTTAGGAGGTTAACAGATACTGACTGCCATCATCAATTATAATATGTTAATATGAGGCCTTTTCTCTAGAATAGACAAACCAAGGTTCAAAATCAGACTTCATCTGAAATCCAACTCAGTAGATAATCCCTCATCCTCAAAAACCTAAATAAAGCCTCAATCCCTGGAAACATTAAAGTTTCTGTAGTTATAACAGCCTAGGTGAATACAAAGGGATCTTTTGTAAATGTGACTAAGAAATCAAGTGGTCACTTTTTTTTTTTCTTTTTTAAAGAAGCAGCAGCACAAGGCAAACTTTCAGAGATGTGATAATAAGCAATGTCACCTACACACTCCCTGATATGTGACATCTTGCCCGGAAAGGTCCTTCGTGAAGAGGGAGACCCTTGTGATTGGTATGATTGCTGTATGGAAGTTGACTACTAAAAGTCAGTCATGAGGCAATTCTCAAAGGCCTTTGGGCTACACTTGCAGGGAAATCAGACATGAGTTTTCTCCAACACTGCGTTCCACAGTACCTGCAGCTGTCTGTTCCCTCCACTGCCCCTGCATCTTCTGTATCTTCTGGAAGACATCCAGATAGAAATCTTTGCAAAAAACAAGTCTTCCTCTGCTTGTCACACAGAGTGGCAGGGTATTAAAAAGAGAATATCAGCCTCTGCAACCCTCTCTCCAAAAAAAATTCAAAACTGCCTGGCAATCAAATGCTAAGTATACTGGGAAAGAATCCTTTATCATTTAGATCCTGAGGGGGGAAAAAAAAAACTTTTTTGGAAATTCTCCATGCAATTTCCATCAAGTTTCATTATATTCAACTAGGATTACCATTGTGCTTTGGTAGGTGAAAAAAAAAGATTCCCTTTGCCTCCTCTCACTGACCTCAGAGTATCACACTGAGTTTCTATTCACCCAGAGCACTCCTATTTGATTATACAGCTAAGAGGTGCTTCACGTGACCAGGTACCTTTCAGAAAAGATTCAGAAAACTAGCATGGGGAACAGAGCATCTCTAAGATGATCAGAAACTGCAGATTTCTGCAAACACTAAACAAAGCAGGGCCTTGGACCCCACAGTTGTCCCTGGTCAGTGTTTAATTGCCCATCCTTCATTTTACTGATGTGCTTCAGGGGTAGCCAACACAGAACCACCCTGCCTTCTCTGCAAACAGCTCTACAAAGACCATAAATGTCACCACCACCAAACTGGTGAGCACTAGTTCAGACCTCTCCCTCTCTCATTCCTTGAGACATCTGTGTCCCTAAGGATAACAAGCCGGGCTTAAAGGAAATCTTGGGGAAAAGAGCCAAGAGCTTTTCCTGCAAAGGCTAGTGGGAGGAGGCCAACAGGGAAGTAGGCTTGATAAAACTGTCTTAAAAAGCTCATGGAGGAACTGAGCAAGTTATTTCAGTATCTTAAATGGAAGCAAAACCCCAAAAAATAAAAAAATAAAAAGAAAAGGCTTGTTGAACAAGAAGCTTCACAGGCTGGGAGAGGTGGAGGGTATCACTGCAGAAGGATCGCCTGGTAACAGAGCTTTCTTGTATTACACCCAAAGCTGTGTACCATCTGAGCCTGATCCGGGAAAATACTCAAATCTCCTGGTAATTTCCTGCAGACAAGACATTTAATCATCTCCAAGCCTCCACCGCAAGAGGGGAAAAAAAAAGCAAAAAACCTAAACCAAATGATTCACACTCTTAAAAATGAATCTGCCTTCGGAACATGAACTGTTTTCTGCTCTTGAAAAGCAGCCACGATTTGTTATTCTAACAAAGTGTTCCCTTCCTCCAAACAGAAATAAAAGTCGCTCAAGGAGGGCTTGTGCTGATTTCTGTTCTGCGTTTCTTGAAACTTCCACCCAGTCAACAGTTTCTCCTGGCAGGTTCTCAGAAATCCAGGGAGAGCTGGGGAGTCAGTGACTGAGAACACAGGATCATTTTTATAAGCCTTCCCCACCCCCCAGTTTTTGGCCCCATGGGAAGATGTTTTATTGCAGGACGAGCAGAGTTAGCTGCACATATAAATTCTTCACTGTTCAGCTCACTTGACACCTTTATCTGAGTTGCCCAACAGCTGGGAGGGTTTGGCAATTGATGATTTGAAAAAGGAAAGGTCCAAATCCTCCCCAAGTGGTATGTGTTCTGTCTGTACATACAGGGCAGTGTCCGTCTCTCTAATTACTCAACTAGTTGCGCAGCTAAAAACATCTGTTTGCAGAAGGCAAGGAACCCAAAGTATACAAATGATTCACAACACCTAAATAATTGCAAATGAAGGCCAGTCCAGTCCAGCAAAATGAAGGCTGCTTTAAGCCAAAATAATTTAATATGGGCGGAAATGGAGTTTGGCAATTCATGCATCAGACTTTGCTTCATTTTGGGAAGGCACTTCTTCCAGGAGCTCATCTTCAATTAAACACACACACACACACACACACACACACACACCACACACACACACACACACACACACACACACACACACACACACACACAACCCTCCAGCCCTCTTCATTAGGCTTTCAAGTTTTTCTTGAGGTATACAGGAGCAAACAGACAGGGGAGACGGAGGAAGCTCAAAATGCATCTTTTAAATGAACCTTACCCCTCCCCCACTCCAATTCCGAGGGAATATTTTGGTTTGGAAATTTCCCACTGTACAGCTGCCTAGGCACCCCAGATCTGCAGACTTTCAGGCTTCACTAAGTCCGAAGTCTCCCAGCAGCCAAGAGGGTACATCCGCAAACCTGGACGAGCAAAGGTTCTAATAAACTCCCCCCAGGAGCTTTCCCCATCCTACAGATTGTTCTATTCCAGCTAGGAAGGCCAGGAGAGGGAGGTCTCTTCCTGACCTCCACCCCCAATTCAGGGAGAATAAATGAACACATTTCTGAGCTGCTTCATTACAGATAATCCACCAAGCAGAACAGCAACATGCATTTTTAAAGTTCTAGGAAAAGGAGCCATAGGAATGTGGGGAGAAATACATCATTTTTTAAGCCAGCCCTTTCTGGAGACATCACACATTTTTTGAGAGTCTAAGAGAAATAAATAAGTAGGTCAGGAGCAATCCATACATTTTCAATATTTGAGGGAAATGAACTGTTAAGAGATTAAAAGCTCTTGAAAAAAAGCAAGTTCAGGGAAGTTTAAATGTTTCCACCCAAGAAGTCCTAATACAGGGTCCGCGACTCCTGACACTGTTACTATTATTGGCTAATCTAGTGCGCAAAGGCTGGGAGACGCTCATATCAAAAAGATCCCAAGGTCCCCTTCCCTGAGCTCCTCACCTCCCCAGTGTCTATGCTGCAGGGCGCATCTCTCCCAGAGGTTACTGTCCCACTTTAAGACCCCTCTTCCTGGTCTCCACCAGGAGCACACGCACCCCCTCTGGGCACCCCTGCCCTGGGGCGCCACTTACCCGGCTCAGCCTTGCATCTCTGCTGCTGCGGGGCCTCCACCACCAGGAACTAAGGGGGCTGGGGAGGTAGGAAGGGGCCGCAGACCTGGGCCAGGGGATGCGGTTGCTGCTAAGAAGCCCAGCGGGGCGACAGCCGCCAACCACCCGGAGCCAAAGGGGGCCCTGCAGGGGCTCCGCGCGAGGGAGGTGACATTCCCGGGGCGCGGTGAAGGCAGCTGCTCCGTGCACAGCTCTGGACGCAGGAAAACCTTTCAGGTCCCAGGGAGAGACGCTTCAAGCTCTCCAGGCTGCCTCCCCGCTGCTTAAAGGGACGCCTCCCCACCTACCGTGGCGCTTATTGGTGAGAATTCCGAGCTACAGGCCAATCCTAGGCCTGTTCCCAAATTGAGATTTCAGTCAAGGGAGCTACCGCTTTAAAATTAGAAAAGGCTGATGGGGGTGGGGAAGGGGGTAAGGGGCCACTTTCGGTAGCAGAAGGACTCAGCACTCTGGCCCTTGCTCTGTGGAGGTCCCTAGCACTGGCAGGGGCTGCAAAAGCCAAACTCCGCTGTACAGCAGAGCGCAGGAGGAAGGCAGGGAACAGGCTGCCTCTTGGCCTTCACCTCTCCGTCTTGCTCATCCTTCAAGGCTCATCCCACTCATCACAGATCTGGGGACTCTCTTAATTACTGGGAAGAACCCCCAGCTAGGCACTTCCAAATTCTCCCCACTCTTAACCCCCACCCCCGACCCTTGGGGGCACTCATCACACTTTCACTGTTTTTCGCTTAATCTGACTCTCCCTATATACTGTAAATTCCATCACTGCAGGGGTGTTTCCACCTCTCACCACACTGTTGTTACCTACCTCCCCCTGGAACACTGTGAGCTCTCAGTAAATATTTGTTGATGGAATAAATAAACGAATAAATGAAGGAATGAACACTGACACATCCTATGTTGGCTGTGACAGACAAATGTTGATTAAAAGGTGATATTCAAGGGGCCAGCTGTTTCCGTTGTAGTCTCAGTCTCTTACAAGTTATGGAACCTGTGCCTCGGTTTTCTTGTTTGTAAAGCGTGATCATGAAATCTCATGGAGCTGTTTTAACGATGGTGTTAGTGCAAATCTGGACTAGGAGGTATGCTCAATCAACAGCTACAGACCACTGGATAGTCAAGAGCTGGTGTTTCTGTTATCAGAATACATTTCCTGGGGGTGGGCATGATCTGACTGCTGGTTTGGCTTCTTGGTGAGTGCATGGTCATTCATGAAACAAATGTGAATTCTGTGCCTGCTCAGTGCCAGGCCTTATGCAAGGTGCTGAGGTGACCACCTCCTAGTGGGAGTGGAGGTGTGTACTAGGGTTTTCCAGAACTAGAGAACCAGTAAGGTGTATAGATAGATATGCAGAGATTTACTATAGGGATTGGCACCCTATATGGAGTTACAGAGATGCAACAGTCCCATGGCCTATAGTCTGTGAGTTGTTGGACAACCAAGAAAGCTGGTGTTATAATGCTGGACAAATACAAAAGCTTGAGAACTGGGTGCCAGGGGTGCAAGTCCTGGTCCCAGTCCAAGCTGAGAACCAGGAGTGCCAATGTCTGAAGCAGGAAAATGTTTAAGTTACAGCTCAAGCAAAGAGAGCAAACTGATCTTTCCTCCAGCTTTTTGCTCTGTTCAGACCCTCAACAGATTGCAAGATGCCCACCTGAACTGGTGAGGGGGAAATCTTCTTTCAGAGGTCCACTGATTCTTTCTGAGATTCCCTAATGTTACCAACTATCTGGGAATCCCTTGGACCAGTCCAGTTGACACAGGAAATTAATCCCCATCACAGCATGGGGGAGAGACAGAGCAAAATATACCAAGAGAATTATGTTGGATGTATTGTCAGCAAAGACATATAATCAGGAATGCTTACTGAAGCATAGTTTATAATATCACAATAACTGAAAACTATCACCCAATAAAAATAGGGGAAATGGAAAAATAAATTACAGAACACCTATTCTGGAATACTACAGTCATGAAACAAAAGAAGCAGAGTTAAGTGCACTAATAAACAATAAACTTCAAAATATATTTCTAAGTACAGTGCAGAAGGTAAAATATATCCCTGCTTGATTAAATAAATCTTCCTGTATTATATGGGCTTCCACAATTGCTCAGCATGTAAACACTCTGCCTACAGTGCAGGAGACAGAGGTGATGTAGGTTTGATTTCTGGGTTGGGAAGATCCTCTAGCGAAGAAATGTATCCCACTCCAGTATTCTTGCCTGGGAAATCCCACGGACAGAGGTGTCATGGGGTCACAAAATAGCTGGACATGACTGAGTGACTAAGCATGCACTACACATGTGTTACATGTATGCTGTACGTGCATAACATGTTCCTAGAACTATGCCTAAGAAAACGGTAAAGGTTATTATTCTTGGCAAGGTGGTTTGAGAACTAAGCAGGTCTACAGTGGGAAGGAGACTACTATTTCACCATATATTTTCGTGTATTACTTGATTATTTTACCATTAGCTTGTAATAAGCTCCTGGATTTGGCAAGATAGTAAATGATGACAGCCTGGAAATTCCAACCCTTCAAAGACACTAGATACACTAGATAAAAGAAAACCAAAATTATTTTAAGAGCTTAGCTGACTCACAATTAAGAAAGGAGAGTATCCAGGTAGAAAAAAGAAGTAACTAAAAACAAGAATGGTGAACATGCAAATTCATTCTGGGGATATGAGGCAGAAGGGAACATGGTTGGCAACAGGAGAATAACCTGTCTTGGTTCCCTAGGGGCTAGGGTTTGCATACCCAAGTAGGACAGAAGATGAGGCCTTGGAACAAGCAGTAGTAGGAAGCTGTTAGGAGACTCCTCCAGCAAACCAGGAACACTCCCTGAGGGCTGCACCCTTGGTAAACAAATAGATCAGAAAAACTGTCAACCATCCCAAGGAAACTTGTCTCCCTGTCGTCTGAGCAGAAGGGAAACATTTAAGTTGAGAATTAGAAGCACTCAGCTTTTGCCTTTCTTCAGAGTGGAATATGAACAATTAAAGTGAGCATCAGCAAATTCCAAATGAACAATTAATATAAAGCTTGGTCCCTTTCACGATATGCCAAGAATTCCCCACAGAAGCAAATGAAAAATTTTCCTGCAGAGTCAGTTCTGTAACCTGGGCTACATCTGATCCTTCAAAGCATGAGCTTGTGATAGTAAATTACAAAACACAGCCATACGTCAGCAAGTATGAGGACCAGGGCTCAAGAGTTGGAAGTTGTAAAACAACATTTTAAAAAAGAACATTAATTAAAGTTTAAAATGACGAATCACAATAAAGCTAGAAGTGAAACCAGGGGAAAAGGGCAACTCTTCTCTTTCCTCTATAGATTCATTAAAATTAAAAACTTGATGGAGAGATGAAACAGAAGATGAAATACTGCTGAAGAGAAATATAGATCTCAGGACATTACACAAGATGAAACACACAGGGATGCAAAGTTGAAAACTATAAAGATGTTTAAGTGATACGGAGGACAGACTTAGAAGTGCCAACGTATGTCTAACCAGAGTCCTGTTGGCAGAGAACAGACATTAAGGTGAGGCATAATGGCTAAGAGTTTTCTAGAATTTATAAAACTCATGAATCTTCAGATTCAAGAAGCATAAGGCATCTCAGGCAGGATAAATAAATGTAAGAACATCTGTCTGTATTAATTACTCATAAAAGTACAGTTAATAAAAGACTGAACTGAGGGAAAGTATAACAGTTTAATAATGCAATGACAGAATTAAATAGATGGCACTTTAAAGAGAGGCAACTCTGCCACTCCACATTTAGAGATAGATTATATTTCCCTCAGTCTTTCATCCCCCAAATTAACAAATTCTGAACTATAGAAGGTCCTTACAGGTCTAACTCTACATTAATATGGCTCTTAAGCACCAAGGTGAAATAGCAGAGACATCCTTGGAAAGACATGTTCATTCAGCCATCAACAAAAGTGGCAGGAAAAAAGCACACAGACAAATACCAAATGAACAGAAACACAAAGCCCCTGTTTTCAGGAATCTTATTCTGGTGGTAGAGGAAGCAGATAAACAGATGGAGAGTGTCATCATTTGTTGTTGTTCAGTCACTAAGTTTGTGTCCAGCTCTTTCATGACCAATGGACTGTAGCCCGCCAGGCTCCTCTGCCCATGTCATTTCCCAGGCAAGAACACTGGAGTGCGTTGTCATTTCCTGACCCATTGAACCTGCATCTCCTGAAGGAAGATTCTTTATGACTGAGCCAGCCATAACGGGGCATAAACTATACTACTATAAAAACACAGAGCAAGAGCATCTCAACCAGTCTTGTGGGATGGCGGTACTTGATAGAGGGCTTCCTGGAGTAGGTAACATACACTGAGAGAGCTGGTATCCTTAGGAGGAGACATTTTAGAATTAGGCTTGCCTTTAAATTCCAGTACTGCTAATGATCATCTAGTCTGACTTTGGCAAAGTTATGTAACTTTTCCAAGCATCACTCATCTCATCTGTAGAATGGAATTGATATCACTTAAGTCCTGGCATTGTTTTGAGGTTTACAGATAATACATGTAAAGCACTTAGCAGAATTCCTGGCCTATAATTTTTTTTTTTTTTTTACTAAATGGGTAGCTGGTGGTGTTATTAGATGAAATCCAGTGTCTCAGTGGACAAAAAAAAAAAAAAAAAGCCTCTTGTTTTAAAAGGTGATTTTCCTCAGAAAGCTGACAGAGACAGAGGCTTCAGCCTATTTTTCAAGAAACTATCTTGAAGAATACTGAATATTTACTGAATCTAGCCTGCAAAAATAACATTATTGTGCTATCAAAATTTAAAGAGCTATTTGATCTGGCCCTTTCAATAAAGGAACTTAAAATACAGTTCTTCCAAAATAACTAATGAAGGATGCATAAGTTAAGTGTCAAGTATGTGATTCTTTTCAGTGATAAATTCCAAAACTGTAACAGACTTCTCTTTACCATGAATCTTTCAGATTCCTAACCACAAAGTAAACTGAAAGAATTCAGAATCCAGCAGGGGTAAGAATAGATGGACCCTCCTCAGTATTGCTCAGCAAGTTTATGAATGACCTGGAAGACACATGGAAAAAAATTTCATGAAGTTCAACCTATGATGCCAAGCTACTGGGCTCCGCAAACGCCCGGCGGATAAGAACACAGAGCTATCTAGCCAAATCTGAAGGAGTGGCCTGAATTACAGTAGAGAAATTCAATAATAGTAAAGGTTGGGCCTGCCTTTTGGAAGAAGCACTGAACTATGCCATCTTAGAGACGAAAGCATTGGCCAAGGTCAAGCTTTCCATTCATTCTTTCATGCATCATTTACCAAACATGTATCTAATGTCTACTAAGAAGATTTGCCTTATAGGCTGGGTAAACATGCAAACACATGAATAAAACACAACACTTGCCTTCAAGGAGCATAAAACGTAGCAATATGAAATCTTCACTTGAAACTACCCATGCCTTCCAACATTCTTCCTGCTACCAAGCAATGGTGGTCTGACTTTTACAGAACAACTTAAATTTGCACTAGAGATTAAATCCCATAATGTTTCAGAACAGAAAAATAGATTTTATCTCTTCGGCTAACAATGACTGATTAGTAGTGGATTCCTGGAGTGCTGACTTGATAAGAAGTCTGAGGCTGCATATGGCAGGAAAGCATACTGTAATTGACTAGTGATGTCTGTCATGTGGATGGAGGAGGAGTGACAGCACTATTGCCATCTATCTGACATCCCCCAGCTAGCCCAACCCCCTCAGTCCACAGATGAGAAAACAGAACAGATCTTTCTTTCTTCCTGTGGCATTTTAAATTCGGCAACACGAGCAGGGGCAACCGAGGAGAACCTCCATATCTGAAATGTTGCTGAGAGAGAAAAAAAAATCCGGAGCTCAGAATATTTCTGATGAGCTTTTAAGATATGCACTCAAATCCTTTAGCAGCCTTTGTATTCTGCAGCAAACAGGCTAAATGGAGAAAGCTGCAGACTCTGGTCTCCTGGTTAGCTACAAAGAGCAGCCCCCTACCCCACCAGACACACATTAAGACTATATAAAATACACAAAATTTGAGTATGCTTGAGGATTTAAAATGTACTAAGGGACAAAAATGTCTAAAAAGTGAATATATATATTCACTTTGTGAAATACAAAGTGAATACATAGAACAGCAATTAGCATGTTATTTAAGAAAGAACAAAGATTTTTATCATTTTATTCTATAAAATGGTACCGATATCATCAGCCGAAGAAAGGAAAAGGAAAGCTCTTATTTATTTTCAGAAGACATTTTATATCCTGGGGACTCTGTAACACTAACTAAAAAGATAGGGTCTGGCCCTGTTAAGCGTTTCCACACCCAATCTATCAACACTCACAACCATCACCCAGCCGAGTCACAAAGAATCCAGGCTTATTCCCTGTGAAGGACAGACTGGTATAAACGGACAACAGATAAGCAGGAAGCCCAACCCCAGCCTGATTCAGATACAAAGAACAAATTGTAGCATTTGATTAATATGCCAGCTCTTCTGTCATGCCAACTGCAAAGTGAATTTTATGGAAAACCAACTCCTTGAGAAATAGGTCTAATTAATTCAGTTACATAAACTCCAATGAAATATTAGGGGGAGGAGACGGGGAAATGAAGGGAGAAATATCAGAGTGAGAATGAGGAGAAAGACAAGGAAGGCAAGAGAGAGGGAGGAAGGGGAGGGAATGAACAAATGGAAATACATGATTAAGAGAATATGAAGAGGATGTTCTGGAGGCCCCAGAAGTTGTGTTCTGACTTAGGATGACAGGAAACCTATTTATATTTCAAGCAAACACACTACTGAGGTTTGGGTAAGTGATTAAAAGATGAACCACCATCAACAACCCTTTAATGCATAAATTGATCAGATTAGTTTTTTTTCTCCCAAGACTCACTCATTTGTATACCACCTGCAGGATTTCTGCTAAATCTGGTTTTATTAAATATCATATTAATGACATACTGAATGGGCCTTATATTATTATTTATATGAATAAACAAGTTGTGGGACATCCACACAATAGAATATGACCCAGTGAGTAAGAGGACCAAACATAAGCAACACAGCGGATTAATCACAAACGTGCGGTGCTAAGAGGAAGAGGCAGACTGAAAAGGCTTCATGTCGTATGAATGCCGTATGTGGCACTCCAGAAGGGGCAAACTCGGGCACAGAAAGCAAGGGTTGGAGATGGCAGCTGGAAGTGAGACAAATTTAGGAGGAGGCATGTACCTTGACTGCAACACTGGTTCCATGACCAGACGCATTTGTAAGCACCCACAGAATTGTAAACCTAACAGTAAGTTTTAATGTATGCAAATCTGAACAGTGAAAAACAACCAGTCAAAACCCCCAAGTTAAAACCATCCCTTGCATCACTCTGGCTTTAATCTATATTAACTATTAACCTGTTGTTTTGTTTTCATAAGCATGTTTAACAAATCACTCAGATAACAGTTACTGAGGAACTGTGGCACGCCGAGGGCTACTGCCATGACGTTGTTCTTTCTTGACTAAAAATGGAGACGATCAAGTTCTAAAAAAGAGGCAACTCTAGCACACAATTGAGATATCCTTGTTGATATACTCACAAAGTTTAGAAAGCTGAAAATATTTGTTTTTAATTCTCTGTAACTTGGTGTTAATTAACTAATTCTAGAACACCACAAACCATCTCCCATTCTGGGACACAATGCTACATACTGGAAGTGCGTGAGGGAAGGGGCTGCATCTGTCTTATTTTGCATAGCAATCCTCAGCACCTAACGCAGCAGACACTTGATTCAGTTCAGTCGCTCAGTCGTGTCCAAGTCTTTGCAGCCCCATGAACTGCAGCACGCCAGGCCTCCCTGTCCATCACCAACTCCCGGGGTTTACCCAAATTCATGTCCATTGAGTCGGTGATGCGATCCAACTACCTCATCCTCTGTCGTCCCCTTCTCCTCCTGCCCTCAGTCTTTCCCACCATCAGGGTCTTTTCCAATGAGTCAGCTCTTTGAATCAGGTGGCCAAAGTATTGGAGTTTCAGCTTCAGCATCAGTTCTACCAATGAACATCCAGGACTCATCTCTTTAAGATGGACTTGTTGGATCTTATTGAAGTCCAAAGGACTCTCAAGAGTCTTCTCCATCACCACAGTCAAAAGCATCAATTCTTTAGCGCTCAGCTTTCCTTATAGAACAACTCTCACATCTATACATGACTACTGGAAAAACCACAGCCTTGACTAGACGGACCTTTGTTGACAAAGTACTGTCTCTGCTTTTTAATATGCTGTCTACGTTGGTTATAACTTTCTGTACAAGGAGTAAGTGTCTTTTAATTTCATTGCTGTAAGTCACCATCTGTAGTGATTCTGGAGCCTCCAAAAATAAAGTTTCTCACTGTTTCCTTTGTTTCCCCATCTCTTTGCCGTGAGTGATGAGACCAGATGTCATTATCTTACTTTCCTAAATGTTGAGCTTTAAGCCAACCTTTTCACTCTCCTCTTTCACTTTCATTAAGACACTCTTTAGTTCTTCTTTGCTTTCTGCCATAGGGGTGGTGTCATTTGCATATCTGACGTTATTGATATTTCTTCCAGCAACCTTGATTCCAGCCTGTGCTTCTTCCAGCCCAGCATACTGGATGTACGCTGCATATAAGTTATATAAGCAGGGCAACAATATACAGCCTTGATGTACTCCTTTACCTATTTGGAACCAGTCTGTTGTTCCACGTCCAGTTCTAATGGTTGCTTCCTGACCTGCATACAGGTTTCTCAAGAGACAGGTCAGGTGGCCTGTTATGCCCATCTCTTTCAGAATTTTCCAGAGTTTATTGTGATCCACATGGTCAAAGGCTTTGGCATAGTCAATAAAGCAGAAATAGATGTTTTTATGGAACTCTCTTGCTTTTTAGATGATCCAGCAGATGTTGGCAATTTACTACTCATAAAATGAATGACATAAACCATTCCACTGGTCTCACTCTGCACGCCTGCAGGAGAGGCAGCTGAGTTCAGAAGCAGATAGCTGATTCCTGGATTAAGTTCCCGCTTCCAGTGAGCTGTGGCTGATACTCCACTTACATGGACCACAGACAGCCAAGCCAGCCCACTCTTCCACTCAGCGTCTTTCAAACACCCAAGTCTTTATCTTCTATCAACCCACTTCTATGCACAGTTCCTCAGGTGACATGGCTTCATACCCTTTTACATCCATGCCACTCAAAAATGTGACACTCCAATTAAATGAGAATGAGACATTATTGTCAGTGCTGCTAGGTCCTGTAAGAAAATATCCATACGTTTTAGAAGACATGTTTAGGTATGTAAGGTTAAAATCACATGATGGCTGAGGTTTGCCTTCAAATACTTAGGAGGGAGAAGAGTAAAGGTGAAGGGGAAGGAGGGAGGAACCAAGGCAAAAGGAAAAAGATGAAAGAAATGTAGCAAAATTTGATACATGTTCAACCTATTACTATTATTTATGGCAGAAAGTGAAGAATTGTGAAAGAGGAGAGTGAAAAAGTGGCTTAAAGCTCAACATTCAGAAAACTAAGATCATGGCATCCGGTCCCGTCAGTTCAGTTCAGTTCAGTCCAGTCATTCAGTCCTGTCTGATTCTTTGTGACCCCATGAATCGTAGCATGCCAGGCCTCCCTGTCTATCACCAACTCCCGGAGCCCACCCAAATCCATGTCCATCGAGTCGGTGATGCCATCCAGCTATCTCATCCTCTGTCGTCCCCTTCTCCTCCTGCCCCCAATCCTTCCCAGCATTAGAGTCTTTTCCAATGAATCAACACTCTTTGTATAAGGTGGCCAACTCATGGCAAATAGATGGGGAAACAGTGGAAACTGTGGCTGACTTTATTTTTCTGGGCTCCAAAATCACTGCAGATGGTGACTGCAGCCATGAAATTAAAAGATGCTTTATCCTTGGAAGGGAAGTTATGACCAACATAGACAGCATTATTAAAAAACAGAGACATTACTTTGTCAACAAAGGTCCATCTAGTGAAGGCTATGGTTTTTCCAGTGGTCATGTATAAATGTAAGAGTTGGACTATAAAGAAAGCTGAGTGCCAAAGAATTGATGCTTTTGAATTTCAGTGTTGGAGAAGACTCCTGAGAGTCCCTTGGACGGCAAGGAGATCCAACAAGTCCATCTTAAAAGAGATCAGTCCTGGGTGTTCATTGGAAGGACTGATGTTGAAACTGAAACTCCAATACTTTGGCCACCTGATTCTAAGAGCTGATTCATTGGAAAAGACCCTGACGCTGGGAAAGATTGAGGGCAGGAGGAGAAGAGGACAACAGAGGATGAGATAGTTGGATAGCATCACCGACTCAGTGGACATGGGTTTGGGTGGACTCCGGGAGTTGGTGATAGACAGGGAGGCCTGGCATGCTGCAGTTCATGGGGTCAAAAAGAGTTGGATGCAACTGAACTGAACTGAAACCTATTACATAGGGATTCATTATAATATTCTTTCTATTATTGATTATGTTTTAAATTGGTCTTAATAATAAAAGAGGTGGACCTGACTTAGCAACTGAGCAACAACAAATATGGAAAAATCTTTCAAGCTCAATTTGACCAGGACCACCTTGGTGGTGTTGAGGGGGGTTATGCCCTACTCATTCCTGACAACGTGATTCTAAACTGAAAAGTGAAAGGGAAAGTCGCTAAGTCATTTCTGACTCTTTGAGACCCCATGGACTATAGAGTCCATGGAAATCTCCAGGCTAGAAAACTGAAGTGGGTAGCCTATCCCTTCTCCAGGGGATCTTCCCAACCCAGGGATCAAACCCAGGTCTTTAGCATTGCAGGTAGATTCTTTACCACCTGAGCCACAAAGGAAGTCCAAGAAAACGAGAATTGGTAGCCTATCCCTTCTCCAGGGGATCTTCCCATCCCATGAATCAAATCAGGGTCTCCTGCACTGCAGGCTGATTCTTTACCAAATAAGCTATTAGAGACTATTCCTAAATTAAAAGGCAAACTTTCCAGTTTATAGGGAAAACTGATGCCTCAAACTTTAAAGAACATTTTTAACAGAGGTAATCTGTATGAATATGAGATCTTATTTCAGTCTCTCAGTCATGTCCAACTCTCTGTGACCCCATGGACTGGAGCATGCCAGGCCTCTCTGTCCATCACCAACTCCTGCAGCTTACTCAAACTCATGTCCATCGAGTTGTTGATGCCATCCAATCATCTCATCTTCTTTATCCCCTTCTCATCCTGCCTTCAATCTTTCCCAGCATCAGGGTCTTTTCCACTGAGTCAGTTCCTTGCATCAGGTCATCAAAGTACTGGAGTTTCAGCTTCAGCATCAGTCTTTCCAATGAATATTCAGGACTGATTTCCTCTAGAATTGACTGGGCGGATCTCCTTGCAGTCCAAGGGACTCTCAAGAGTTTTCTCCAATACCACAGTTCAAAAGCATCAATCATGAGATCTAGGTATCAGCATTTTCATTTTCTGGGCGTAAATTCTGACATTTCTTTTCTTGGTGGTTACTGGAACATTCTCACCCTGAATTTTCAGAGGCATGACTTTGGAGGTATCTCCCACATTAAGCCATGCTGACCTGCATCTATTGTTTTTTGAGGGTGTTGGGTGTTCATTTATTTCGCATTTGGAAAACAAGGATGCTTTATGCAAATGAATACCCCCCTCCCCCCCACATTTCCTTCCACTCTTGAGTATAACAGAACTCTCTCACTGAATCCTTCCCACAGCCCACTGAAGCAGCAACTATGAAGATCCCCATTTTCAGAGGAGGAAACTGAGATACAGAAAGGTTAAGTAACCTGCCTCTTATAACACAGTTTGTAAGTGGCTGTGCTGGGAGCCCAAACAGGGCTATCCTGCTCCCAGATCCCCCAGAAGCACCATCACATGTGCAGACCACTCTATGTCAACTGCTGGATCTTGGTCGCAAGATGCACTTGGAAGAAAGACTGAGCGGAAACTGAGAACTGATGGTAATTCGTGTCTATGAACTTTGCAGGTGCTCATACATTTATCCATCCACCTGTCCACCTGACACCTACTGAGCATCTACTATACACAAGACATTATAGTAATGAGCTCTGGGGACACAGATATTAAAACAAACACAGTTCACACTCAAGAGGAACCCACAGTCTTGTCAGAGAGACAGATTATATATATACACACACACACACACACACACACACACACACACACACACAAACACACACACATTGATAAAGCACTGAGTGATGTACCCTGGGTGTGAAAATGTACTGTGGAGAGAGTGACCTGGACCAGCACAAGAAAGTGATGGTAGAATCAACTTTCAAAGAACGAGGACGAATCCTTGAGATGGAACAGAGGAGAAGCACGTTCAGGCAGATGCAATTGTACGAGCAAAACTGTGGAGGCTTAAGAGAGATCCAGGAGCGGCAGAAAAGAGACATTTTGTTAAGATAATCAACCCTGGCAGCATCAACATGGGGACTGGATGATTCTTGGTTGGAGGGGCTGTCCTGTGCTTGCAGGATATTGAATAGCATCCCTGGCCTCTACCCACTGGATGCCTCCAGTATCCCCGATACTTATGATGACCCCAAATATCTCCAGACATAAGCAAATGCCCCTAGGCAGCAGAATCACTCCATGGAGAATGTGGACTCTTGGGAAAACCTGCCTGTATATGTGAAAGAAAAGAAGGGAGAGAAAGGAGAGTTTTCCAGAGAATGAAAGAAGGGAGAGGGAGGTAGTTAAGGGTTGAGATCATGAAACATGCCAGCCAATGAGTTCCCTCCAATTCTATATCACTATCTGGCCACTCTGAAGTTCATTCCCTTTAAAAGGGTCTTCTCCCAATTCCAGGCTGTTCACGCAATACACATTAGGAGATAAAGCTTTGATAATTAATTTAGTTTCCAGCTTGGACATTTAAGGCTTACTATCTAACCAAGGGGGAGGCAGAATTCTGATATGGCCCCCAAGATGTCTGCCTTGGGGCATACACATGCCTTCTCCCAATTTTTCAAACACTGATCTAGGTGCTGCTGTGAAGGAATTCTGCAACTGTAACCTGAGGTCCCAAATCAACTGACCTTAAACTGAGGAGATTATCCTCAGTGAGCCTGACCTAATCCCATCACCCCTTGGAAGACCCCAAGATCTTCTTGGACACAGAGATTGAAAGGGTGAGGGGGCATCTGGTGGAAGAGATTCTCAGCCATTGACTTTGAAGATGAAGGGGGCCACATGGTAAAGACCTAAACATTGCTGACAGCTTTTAATTTTTAACTTTCACCTGAAAGCTCTTGGGTGACAGTCAGCTGGGAAACAGGGACTTCAGTCCCACCACCATAAGGAAGTGAATCCTGCCAACAGCTTAATGAGCTTGGAAGATGGGCAGATGAGAACAGAAGCAGATGGAAACACCTGGATTTCAGCTTTTAGAGAATATGGGCAGAGAAGACAACCACAGGCTGCCCTGCAGCATCATGAGAAAATATACAGGTATTGTCTGAGGCCACAAAATTAGTGGTCATCTGCTGTGTGGCCACAGGAAACACAGCCTCGACCCTGCAAGCCTCCGAGGTCCTGCTTCAATCCTTCCTTCTCCAGGAGGCCTTTCCCTAACCTACTCAGAGGGCGAGCCAGGCTACTGCAAGTTTCTCTGACTCACTGCACTGTTAATCCTGCTGCCTGGAGAACTTTGTGTGACATCTCACATGGATAAACTGCTGCTCTACCACTGAGTATGTCCTGAAGGTTCACGTTTTGTCTATCTGCTCACCTCCTTCTCTTCCTCTTCCATAGAAATCAGTGGGAAGACAGTGGTTACCTCTTGAAGGATCTTCTGAATTTTTCACATATGCTTTAACAGCCCACTGTAAACTCTTAGTAAATCATTACTGATTGATGGCCGGGGGTCCCCACCCCTCACCCCCACCTAAGGGGATAAGAGGAATCGCAAACCACTGCCAAATCCATGTTATGAAGTTACTTGGAGTAATGCACACGCATTCAAAAGAACCACATGCATTTCAATAATGCCTTATATGAAAGTCAGAGAAAAAAATATTGTATGACACCCTGTATATGTGGAATCAAAAAGGAAATGATACAAATGAACTTATTCACCAAAAAAAATAAAAGAACTCATTCACAAAACAGAAACAGACTCACAGACTTAGAGAACAAACTTATGGTTGGTGGGGGGCAGGGGGAAAGAATGAGGAGAAGGGACAGTTAGGGAGTTTGGGATGGACATATACACAGTGCTATATTTAAAATGGATAAGCAACAAAGTCCTATTGTATAGCACAGGGAACTCTGCTCAATGTTATGCGGCAGCCTGGATAGGAGGGGGAATTTGGGCAAGAATGGGTACATGTTTAAGTATGGCTGACCCCTTTGCTGTCCACCTGAAACTACTACAGCATTGTTTATTGGCTATACCCAATGCAAAATAAAAAGTTTAAAAAAAAATGACTTACACAAGATCACTCTCATTGATGATCATTTGACACACTCAAATCAAGGTGACCTCTCATGGGTCACTAACTCTCAGGGTCAAGCACTTCATCAGTTACTATGAGCTGCCAGTACTCATGTGCAGATGTGAGAGTTGGACCATAAAAGGCTGAGGGCCAAAGAATTGATGCTTTTGAACTGTGGTGCTGGAGAAGACTCTTGAGAGTCCCTTGGACAGCAAAGGGATCAAACCAGTCAATCCTAAAGGAAATCAACCCTGAATATTCATTGGAAGAACTGATGTTGAAGCTGAAACTCCAATACTTTGGCCACCTGATGTGAAGAGATGACTCACTAGAAAAGACCCTGATGCTGGGAAAGACTGAGGGCAAGAGGAGAAGGGGCCAACAGAGGATGAGATGGTTGGAAGGCATTACTGACTCACTGGACATGAATGTGAGCAAACTCTGGGAGATAGGGAAGGACAGGGAAGCCTGGCATGCTTCAGTCTATGGGGTCACAAAGAGTTGGACATGACTTAGTGACTGAACAACAACATGAGCTGCCAGACAAAAAGTCTCAAGTCTCCTTGTATTTTACATTCTCTTACTACTCCTCCTGTGGGTTCAATCCCTGGATCAGGAAGATACCCTGGAGAAGGAAACGGCAACCCACTCCACTTCTTGCTTGGAGACTCCCATGGGCAGAGGAGCCTGGCGGACTAGACTCCATAGGATCGCAATGACTCAGACAAGACTGAAGAGGATTTACATACACTACTCCTCCCCTCTAGATATAAATAAAGCTTGACATTTCTGGTCACTGGACTTGATGGTTAGTCTCCTGGTTAGAAGACCCAAACTAGGAGTTTTCCAAGGAAATCTTCCATTACCACTACCCACTGAATGAATATTCTACCCTCCTCTGGAAAGTCAACAAGAGTATTTTAAGAATTACCTTTCTTTAGGAAAATGATGAACACAGTGGAGTATGTATACATCATTAACTAAAACAAGTCAAATCAAAGGAATCACTTTACTGACTCAGTTGCTCTTCACCATGATTAAAAAATTTAAATAACTCAACACTTAAAATCTACTTGCTGTAGGAAGCTTTCACCTTCAGATTTATTTCCAGGATAATATCAGGAAATAGAGCTCCTGGGACCTAAATTTATCAGCTAACCTATGTGTACATTCTTTTCCTTTCTGTAATTATTAGAGGGTCAATTAATGTGACTGAAAATTGAAATACTTGGGGCCAATTATGCCTCAAAATCATCCATGTTAAAGAACAAATAATTATGGGCAAAACTGGGAGCTCGAACTTATAAGCTTCCCTGGGTAGCACAGAAATGATCCGGCTGTAAAAAGTAAACCTTCATTCTGGCCACATTCAGCTCCCTAGTGAGTTATGCTAATGAGACCAAACTGAGGCCCTGGGGTTACCAAGCAGAGTACCAGGAACAAGGAGGGCAGGATTCATATTGCGTAAATGCATACTGCGAGAGATGAAATGTAAGAGCTTCTGGAAAATTATTACTCTTAGTAACGGAGTCTTTAGAGAAGGGTACAGAATGTCTGTCAGCTATGTTATTACCCAAGGACAGCTTTCACAGTAAAGACCTCTAACTGATCACAACACTCCTTGCAACTGGGCCTGAAACCAACCCTAGATCCTTTCTCAACACAACTCTACTGGGAAGAAAAAGCTCCTTCCAAATGATCCCAATTGATCCAAGGTAGATAAAGTCAATTTGTCTTTTGCTGAAGTAAATGTATTGATGATTCCCTCTCTTAACCTAGACCTATGCTTTAATCTGGCTGAATTTTTTTTTTTAAAGATTTATTTATGGCTGTGCTGGATCTTCATCACAGGGCACCAGCTCTCTCTAGCTGCAGAGAACAGGAGCTACTCTCCAGTCGTGGTGCAAGGACTTCTCATTGCAATGGTTTCTCTTGTTGTGGAGCCACAGTATCTAGACACATGGGCTTCAGTAGCTGCTCTGCGGCATGTGGGATCTTCCTGGACCGGGCATTGAACCCATGTCCCCTGCACTGGTAGGTGGATTCTTTACCACTAAGCCACCAGGGAAGCCCTGATTTTTCTTCTTTAAATTCAGGAAAGGAAAAAAGAACACAGACAAAGAACAAAGCAACTGAAGCATGTCAACCTACTCAGCTCTACTCTGCCCATTGTTTCCAGAAATCATCAAATGCCGAGAGTCACTCGTGTTAAATACTTGAACTTTTAAATATTTTGCCACTAGAGCTTCAGAGCAAAGTGAGGAGGCAACTTCTCCAGTTTCCTTGAAGGCTCTTCTTTCTCTGTGCTTCCTTTTAGGGGAGTTCTCGAAGTCCCACAGGCACAAAATTCACCATATCCACTATGGATCATTATCGTCTTCCAAATTTTCTCCCTCTGTGCAACTACCCCAACTTCTAGGTCAGACACTGGATGGCATCCTTAGCTCCTCCCATTCCCCCCCACTTCCAAACAGCTTCTAAAGGCCCCTTGGCCACCGTGCCCTAGTCCAGGGTCTTTTCTCTGTTTCCTGGGCTGCTGCATCAATCTGACTCACCATCAGAGGTCTTGGCTCTCCTCCCATCCCATCCCATCCCAATCCCATTTTATACACTGTGTCTGGAGTGATCTTGCTCAGAGATCCATATGATCATGGCACTCCTTCTCAATACTCTACTAGTTCCCTCGTGTCCTCAGATAAAGGGCCTTGACTGCAAGAAACCTTCAGGATCTGACCCTTACAATGCCAACTGTCTTTACCAAAATTGTCCTCCAACTTTGCTAAGCTGCCCTGTTTGTAGGTTCTCTGGTTTCTCATTCTTACTAATCCAGGTACCTGAAACCCAGCACCATCCTTTCCCTTGAAGTACTGCCCACTCATCTTCCATGCATTTTTGACATCTGGGAAGCTTTCCTATGCCTAGAAGCCCCTTCTTAGGTGCTTCTCTGTTGACCCACAAAGCAATCAGTATGCTGCGGAACACACAACAGGCACACAATCAATGATCCTTGAATAAATGATTAAGTCAAGGTACAAATGTACAGATCAATTTGCATAATTGTAACCAATTTGTTATGGGTCTCAGGTATCCTGATTCACATGTCCTTACAGATCCAAGCATCTGAGGGCAGGAATTTTCAGGGCTGAGCCAAGTCATTTATTCTTAGCCTCAGCTTCCTCAATGACAGAAAGAGAATAATAATTCCTATTGAGGGGAAGTATTATGATGACAAAGCAAAACAGTGTCTTAAAAAACCTAGCATGGGACTGGTACAATGTGGCTCTGCAAATGATAACTTGTACTATTAAAAAAAATATATTTCTGTCTTCAAGTCAGGCAGAGAACAGAAATGCTTTCTGAGATGGTGTTATTTCCCAGAGGTCATCAGACCAAGGGGAAAGTGAAGAGAATGAGGAAAAACGCATCCTCTTTATCAAATGCTCTCCTCTCCTTTTGAAGATCTTACCAGCACTTTGGATCTGTTGCTCTGTTTTTATTCTGAGTTCATTTAGCTTTAAGCTCACAGTCTTTATTTTAATACACACTGCATTTTAACAAGTAGGTCAAAGCCATTTTATACTTGCAATATGATTACCATAGTAATCGCTGTATTTTATAACCTGCAAAATGCTCCCAGGGAGACCAGTAGGGACAGCTACAGTTTGTAACAAAAACAATAATTTCAGCCCTGCAGAATAAGCTCCTCTTAAAAACTCTCTTGTTGCAAGTATTAATTTTCGAGGCTCCCACAATATTTGGAAACAGCAAGTGCTAATGACTAACTGAAGATACATCAAGAGCTTTACCTGAATATGTCTTTTCTTTTAGGAGCTTTATGTTGGAGAGTTAATATTAATAAGAATAATAATAGTAATAGTAGCAGCTAATGCTTATAGCGTGCTTGAAGCAGACTGTCTGCAAAAACGGTCTGAGTGATTTCCCGGCCAGTACTCTTGAAGTATCCCCTCCCAGAAAGGCTTTGGGCTTGCTTAGAGAACGTGCTTGGGCGTGGTTATAGGATATGCTCGGACCAATGAACTATTAGCGTGCCTGCGTGCGTGCTCAGTTGCATGCCATGCTGCAACCCTATGGACCACTGCTCTCTAGGCTCCTCTGTCCGCGGGATTTCCCAGGCAAGAATACTGGAAAGGGATACCATGCCCTCTCCAGAGGAAATATGAGCAACTATAACTAAAGTAGAGGCTTTAAAAACAACTGTGCACTCGGGCTTTGCCCTCTTGCTCCTGTTCAGAAACCTATGACGACCATGTAAACAAGTTCAGCTCCTGCTGTCACAGCTGTGATCCTACTAACAGCATCCAATAGCCCAACCCAGCCCCAGAGGATAAGATCAGAAGGCATGCACCATGCCTGCCTGAATTAAGAGAAATCGTAAAGAAATATTGATCAAATCTACTAAATTTTGGGGTACTTTGTTATGCAGCACAAGCTAACAGATACAATGTTTTACATAAATAAAGTGCTTTACATAATAAGTGCTTCAAAGTGCTTGATGTAAATAAACTCATTTACATCCTACATCAACTCTTTGGGGGTAATACTAGTGTGTATTTCACAGATTAGTAAGGTAAAGCACAGACGGAGATCTGGTAATTGGCCCAAGGTCACAAAACTAGAATGCAATGTAGCCAGAATTTAAACCCAGTCCCTCTGGCTCCTAAACCACACAGTGAAAGGGAAGTCGCTCAGTCATGTCTGACTCTTTGAGACCCTGTGGACTGTAGCTTGCCAGGCTCCTTCATCCATGGGATTCTCCAGGCAAGAATACTGGAGTGGGTTGCCATTTCCTTCTCCAGGGGATCTTCCCAACCCAGGGATCGAAATCAGGTCTCCCGCATTGGAGGCAGACGCTTTAACCTTTGAGCCACCAGGGAAGCTAAATCACATGGTACTGATGATCAACTTTCCTAACTTTTCTCTCACAGAAATATTTATTATACACATTATGGAAAGCACTGTTTAATGTGAACTATTACACCAGTGATCAAGATCACTGAATACTATTGTGCTCTAAGGACATATCACAGGAAGAATTCTGGATGGTTAAAGCAGATCAAAAGCACCCCCCACCCCCCACCCCCACACACCAGGGAGGGAAAAGGAGGGTAGGACATAGGGCGAACTGAGGGATTAGGAATGACATACACACACATACAACACACACACACACACACACACACACACACACACACACACATATGCTACTACGTGTTAAATAGATAGCTAATGGAAAGTGCTGTATAGCACAGGGAACTCAGCTTGGTGCTCTGTGATGATCTAGAGGGCTGGGATGGGGGGTGGGAGGGAGGTGATATATGTATACATGTAGCTGATACACATTGTTGTACCGCAGAAACCAACATAACAGTGTAAAGCAATTACACTGCAATTAAAACAAAAAATAACACACACACACATAAACAAAAGTACCCCTAGTCATTCATGAACCAAATTTCATTAGAAAAATATCTGACAAAATATAACTTTTAGAAAGAATTTTGAAAATATAAAGCAAATAATAAACTTCAGGCATACTTTATTATTTTAAGATTTTTAGGTTATATGCTTTCTCAATTCTTCATACATTTTAGTTTAGTCAATTAATCCCAAAGCAATATAAGCTTTTTAAATATAAAGTGTATAAAGTGAAAGTACCTTCCTCCCTCATTCTCACTCTCCAAATTCACCTTCTAAAGCAACAGCTATTATTAATTTAATGTGCATCTGTTATACTTTAATTATGCAAACATAGTTATTAAAAGCTTACCAAGTTACTCTTCTTAAAAAAAAAAGAAAATCTGCTGACTATAAGAATCTGCCTTCAATGAATTAAGATGCAGGAGACCTGGGTTCGATCCCTCAGTTGGGAAGACACCCTGGAGAAGGCAATGGCACCTCACTCCAGTATTCTTGCCTGAAGAATCCCATGGACAGAGGAGCCTAGTAGGCTACAGTCCATGGGGTTGCAAAGGGTCGGACATGACTGAGCAACTGAACATAAACTAAAGAGCCTATTTGACAACCTCATCATTCAAAGAAATCTTGTAAAAGCCTAGGCTCATTATAATCAAGTATCTACAACATTGATTGCACTTTAATTCTCAAAATGACAATTATTCCTTCACTTTAAACAATCAACAGAAAGACTAGCTTCTATAACACATATACAGGAAGGAAGTTTTCTAGTCTTTTGGTCTAAAATAGAATTTTTATCTGAAACGACTTTCCATGCCTTTCAGAACTGAAGTCAAACTCTCATAATGGCCATGCTAGATGGCAGGTCAGGATATCTAAAACAAGTCATTAAAATCACACACACAGACCAAAAACAAAACAAAAATAAAAACAAAGAAGCCTAGCAAATGCATAATAACAAAACTGAAAGGCCAGTTCAGTCTAGAACAAGAGTAAAACTGAATAGAATAAATTCTCTTGGAAAGTAAGAGTGTCAATGTATTACTGCAGGTTGATAAGAACCACTGGAAGTCAATTTCCACCAAGTGACAGAATCCCTGCAAAGCAATTCTCCCTTCCATTAAAACCCAAAAATGTCTGTGATGCTTTTTTAAATTCCAATTTAAAATATTTTATATGGATCAAAAGCTTCTGTCCCAATGACAGATGACTTTTGTATAAAATACATAAAAAAGTGAATGCTAACTTAGAAAACATTGTATTTGCATCTGTTTTGCTGTGTTCTCTGTCTTTACAATATGCTACTCTAGATAAGATGTGGGTAAAGAATGTGATCAGATTAGATGGTTAAAATTCACTTCAAATTTCATAAGGGCAGCCTACTGCAATTCAAAAAAGGGAGGTACCCCTGACACTTCTGCTTGGTAAGATAAACATGAAGGACTATCCCATTATTTTCATAAAGTAATATAGTCTACGTATTTGAGGGCACTAAAGCCCCATTTAATACACAACAGTGCTGGTGAGCACTATGCACGCGCACACACACACACATACACACACACACACACACACACTACTTATATTATACATATTTAAAGCTTTTTCTTTACATTATAATTAAGCCATGTGTCTGTAATTTGGATGGATAATTAAAGGGATGATGATTGAAAAAAGTATTAATTACTGAGCTCTTTGCTTTTACTCATTCGTACATTCAAGACATCTTTATTGAGCACCTACTATATGCTAGGTCATGGAACAGGTCCCAGAAATGTAAAAGAGAACAAGATGAACAGTAAGATGAAGGACAGACCTCAAAGGAGTGGACAAGAAGACTGTAGGTATAAAAAAGATTCTACTGTTGGTGAGTTTTCCTCCTGCTGACAAGCCTAATTAAACCCCTCAAATAGAAAGTAAGTTACTGTGCAAGGTACAATAACTGAAATAAGACTAGGAGATTTCACTAATTCATTCATGTGTTGATCACCCTCAAGTTCTGGGTACCTGACAAGGGCTAAAAATACAAAGGGAACAAGACCTGGCTTCTGCCTTTATGGGGTCCTGACATTAACACCAGTAAGAACAAGGTGGGGTGGAGTCAGGAAGAAGGACCCTAACCTGGTTTTAGAGAGGGGGTGGACAGAGGAGCCTGGTGGGCTGCAGTCCATGGGGTAGTGAAAAGTCGGACAGGACTGAGCGACTTCACTTTCACTTTTCACTTTCATGCACTGGAGAAGGCAATGGCAACGCACTCCAGAACCCTTGCCTGGTGAACCCCAGGGATGGGGGAGCCTGGTGGGCTGCCATCTATGGGGTCAAACAGAGTCGGATACGACCAAAGCGACTTAGTGGCAGCAGCTCCCCATAAAAACTGTATCCAAGTTAATACCTCAAGGATGAGGTTCTCTTTGTGCTTTTAAAACGGAATGCCATTTAACCATTTAAGATATTTAAATTCTAGCCAATAATTCAAAAGCTTGTTTTGCCTGCATGAGAACCTGAATCAGGACCCCAACATAATAAATCTCCAATTCCAACATGCATCGAAATCACCTGGGATCTTGTTTACATGCCGTTCTGTCTAACAGGACGGGGGTGGAGCTGCAATTCTGTATTTCTATCCAGCTCTCAGGAAAGGCTGCTGGTCTGGGGACCACACTTGGAGTAGCCAGGGCCTGGCATAAAAGGGTCCCTGCCCACACATGTTATGTTTGGCTGGTGTAGTATTCCCACAAGTCTCCATTAGCTGGTAACTTGTAAAAATCAGATTTTATTTAAAAGCAGGATTTCCAGCTTCTTTTAAAAAAACTTACATCAGACAAAGTTGGTCCTAAATTTCCAGAGGCGGATAGAAGCTGTGGACTTGGGTTCTCCACAGTGGCCTCGATGCCACAGGAGCTCTTTCCACGAACACTGACTGTCTGTGCCCTCTGCCCTCTGAGGTATCGAGCAGCTTGCAAGTGTTAACAATCCACCCAACCCTCAACCCAGCCAAGAGTATTCTAGGAGCAGCCTGCACCTGGCAGGAAGTGGCACCATCAGTTGATATGAAGAAAGGACCAACAGCCTTTCATGGAGACAGCACAGGATTCTGTTGCCAAATTCACCTGGTGTGGAAAATGCCTGATGGGCTCCAAGATGGCATTTCAGTAAGCCCCATCACAGAGGTAACAGGGCATCCATGGGGGATATGCGTGGACCAGACAACTGCAAGGCTGCCAGGCTGAAATGCCAGTCCAAGGTGCAGCCCAGGAAATGCACAGTTGGCTGAGGATCCTGAGAGCCCACCCTCATCCTTTCAGATGTCAGCACCTGAAGGCATCTGGAAACACTTCTCCAATTCAAGCCTTGGCCAGAAGTTGGGGAGGGGCTCCACCTGGAGAGAATGTGTGTGTTGGCAAGCATGTGAATGGGGGCAAGCAGATAGACAACACGTCTTCTCACTGTGGAATATTAATCTGCACACTGGCACTTGACTATTTTTATATCTGAATGATGTCTCTCCATTTGGATGAGAAAGAAGTATTCTGCTTTGTAGCTCAGGCTCCTAAGATGGCCAAAAACCCTCCCAACACATCCTGCCAGCCATGTATTAACAGACAGAGTGAACGGAACTGATAAAAATGTTTAGTATCAACTGATGAAAAGTAAACCAGGAATCACTTACTCTCTAGTGCTTCCAACGCCTGATGCATCTGTCATTTCCTATGATGAAAAAGATCTATTAATTTTGTTGTAGGACCTGAATTAGGGCTTGTGAAAAATAAAAGTGAATAAACCATTTCTGTTTGCGACTGCCATCATGCATCTTATTCCTTATTACTTTTCTTTATTGGGGTCATATTTATGATTTAGACCTATCTTTACCTGTCACTGTTGAATTGTTAGACCAAAACTTTGTATTTTCATAGAATCAATGCTAGTAGGTGATTATAAACTTAAAATCATTGACAAGGAATAAATGTTTAAGTCAACCCAAGGAAAAAATGGATCTTGGAGCTCATGAATATTAATACACACATAATCATGCCACAGTCACATTGATGCCATAATGATAATAAGAAGAATCTGGGTGAATCCATATCCTTTTGACACACACATATTGAGGAATATTAGGATGACCTAGTTTTTCTGTTTGTTTGCTTACAGTGTTTAAATCCTAATTTTCAAAGCTTTCCAGACAAAGGACTTTGGCATAAATAACAAACACATATGAAGCTGCTCTAAAAACATACTGTCCAACACTACAGGGCAATCTAATAAGCTGAAATAAGTGAACCCAGAAGTTCCTCTCCAATTACTACCAACTATTCTTAATCTTATGGCTGAGTGAATGACACTGTATTAAATACTATGCACAGCTGTGTTCACTCACCACAACTGTGACTAAGTGAGCATAAGATCATCTGTTCCATGTTGTTCTTCCATTCAAGAACATAAATGCACAAGACATCAAGACCCATCTTTATCCATGAATATAATCCCAGATTCTCACAGTTCTAGGTCCACAGTAGGCTCTGAAACATTTACTGATTCACAAATGAACAGACCTTGAATGAGTAAATAAAACTGGCCTACATCTAATCAGGAAGCACCTCCTTATCTGGGAGAGAAGAACTAGTGTCAGATCCTAGTTATCATCACTCTGCTTTTCAAGTACCAAATGCAAAACTTGAATTGTGATCTCAAGTCAAAATGGAGGTTGACATTTTTCAAGATTCACTGCATCATCTCTCTTGTTCTTTCAAGTCCACTTCCGATAGTTATTCAAAGCTTCCAGAAACTACAGAGCATTCAAAAATTCTGAGTAGCAGTGACTGTTGCTGCTGGAACTTTAATGAAAATCTCAAAGGTAGACTTGATTATCAAGTGCTTCAACAACAGCAGCAGCTCCAGGAGGGACTGTTCAATTCAAAAGCAATTTAAATGCAAGGTGGATGGAGTCTGAGAAAAGAAGAAAGTCATATGTCTTGGTGTGCTGTGGAAATTTACAACATGTGCAAAAAATGGGATGCCTATCAACTCCGCATATATCATTTCAAAGACTCTTTCATCGCTCAAAATTGTCAAATAAGGGCAAAAGTATTTCAAGAAGAGATAGAGAGATTGGTTCAACCACAGCAATTTTAATTTGAATCACTAGCAGAAAGGTAATGGTTTAATTTCTTAATTCCTTTCAAGGGAGAAGCATCATATTTAATACTTATAACACTACTGATGAGTTTAACTTCTGGGGCCCCCAAGCATAAATAGCCCCAAATGTTCTTCTACCCTTAACTTCAGAATTAAGCCAATAAAGAAGGTCTGAGAAGCCTGGGTGTGAATTTCACACAAAATTCTGCTTGCCTTTAGGTTGCTGAGAATGGTCCTTTTTAAGTGAAAAGACTGGTAAGAGATATCAGAATACTCTCTTCATGGAAATCTTTATTTAGCTCATAAAATTTTATAGCTATGAAGGAAATCTTTTTAACAACAAAAAATAAACTTTGTAATGTTTGCCTAAAGTTCAAACCAATCCCAGAAAAGCCTGTTCTGGTGGAAACAACTTAATAAAGTACCAAAAGTAGTCATGTATCAAATGGCCAAAGCTAGATAATAGTATTTTTTTAATTAATGCTTTTCAAATGAATTATGATAATATAATCCAAGACCAACTCATATTTTCAAATAACAAAATGAAGGCAAAAATTTATCACCTAGATCCATTTGTCTCATAGTAATTATGATAAGCTTCAATGAAAAGTTTGGTTATGAAAAGGAGGGGGTTATGTATGTTGAGAGCATTGGTCTCCTAAGCAAGACTCAACAATCTAGTTTATCCATCACACAGCTAGGCACATCTCATGCCTTCTCTGAATCTGAACTTGAATTTTCCCTTGAACATCTGTCCTTTCTCTTCCTTAAAGGAAACACAGTTGGACTATACAATCTAGTATAACCACTGTTAACAGTAGTATTTCCCCTTATAATTAGGCTACCCAAAGACACCACATGGAGGATATTTAATGATCCCGATTGTTTTTATTATCAAAGGAGTTTAATGACTCGGGCCACTAGCTGAATGGCCTTAGAAGCTGTGACCATACGTCAGTCAAGATATGCAAAATAAAAGACTTTCATTTTAATATCTAGTAAAGTTACAGTCCTACAAGATAGGAAGTTCTTAAAGCAATGCCATTTTCCAGCAAATTCAAGAGTCCTCAGAGTTGGATGGCAATATACTTACATTCCCCAAGTGACAAAGAAATGCAATAATCAAGCTAGAGGCCTGGAGCAGCTTGGAAGAGTGTTCCACACTTCTGTAACCTTTAGCTTGCAGTGGAGGGCTAGAGACTATCCAACTACCTAGTTATTGATTTATGAAGTCGATGACACAGGAATTATAGACAGGACTCAGGGTCTCCCAGCAGCATTATAGTTAAGAATGGAATCCACATCCTAACTGTAATTTCTGATCATCATGCAATCTCAAGGTAACTGACAAGGTATCCTGCCACCCCATCTGTTCAGGGTGAGAAACATTTCCTGAATTAAAATTTTAAAAACAGAAATAATAATTTAAAAAAGAGAAGTTTTTTTAGTAGGTAAGCATTAACCCTGGTAAGATTTATAATGACATTCAGAAACATTTAAAAGAATCAAACCTATAATCTTTATATAGTTTGTGTTACAGAATCTGCACATATTTGGTATTTTAATCATTTTAACATTTGAAAGAATTTGCCCTATGGAAATAAACAGGTTGCTCTTGTAGTTCCAATTTAAAATGTCACAGTAATTGATAAAGATTTATGATTTCAAATTAAAATCTTAATGAAATTTAAATAAAGTTTTAGGATACTTAAGTCAGCTTTATGTGTATCATAAGTTCAATCTGTAAGAATTGTAAAAATTATTAACAGAGAAGGGAAAGGGTATCTTCCTTGGGGAAAGACAGTCAAGTCAGATGACTTAAAAAGAAGCTAAATGCTTTATAATTATGAATGCATTTTAAAATATAAAGAATTTAATTATCTAAGCTTGTAAACTGCAGAAGGAAATGGCAACCCACTCCAGTATTTTTGCCTGGACAGAGGAGCCTGGCGGGCTACAGTCCCTGTGGTCTCAAAGAGCTGGACACAACTCAGTGACTAACAAGCTTGTAAAAGGGGGCCTAAGATTTACAAACATTATAGAATAGTAAGATCTGGAGCCTAACCTTGAAGAATTAGATTTTTCAATTAATTAAACCAAAGCAATCTCTAAATAATCATCCCTTTAAAACAACAAGAGCAACAACAAAACTGCCAAAAAGTTTCTCCAAAACACACATGTAAGACCCCTGCCACTAAGGTGACTCCAAGGTTGAACTGAAGGCCACAGAAGGGACTGTGTCTGGCTCCGAGGTAACAGAGACTGTGTCTGGCCTCACTGTACACCCACGTATCAGTAGCTAATAAGAGCTGAACCTATACTATAGACCAGACCCTGTGCTAAGCACTTCACAGATACTCCTCTGTTTTATAGAGCAGCAATCCAAAGCTTAAGGATGTTAGGTATCTTACCAAGATGACAAGGTAATAAATGCTAAGAATAGAGACTTAAACCCTATGCTCTGAACCACCAACATCCTGCCTCCTATAAGAACAATACCCATGAAGCCAATCAATCTAGGACCTTGCTGCTCAAAGTATAGTCCATGGACCATCAGGACTGTCATCATTTGGCAGTTTGTTAAAAATGCAGATTCTCAGACCTACTGAATTAGAATCTTCAAGTGCAATTTTAAGGTGCATTAGGGTTTTAGAACCACTCTTCTAGAGCAGGGAGGGGTTGACAAATTTTCTTCTGTAAAAGATCAAGAGGGAAAGCAATTTGGGCTTTGCAGGCCATATGGTCTCTGTTGCAATCACTCAACTTTGCCATGTAAGCAGCCAAAGACCATACACACATGACTAAGCATGCCTGTGTTCCCAAAATCTCTATCTACAAAAAAAGGCCATGGGCCACAGCTTATCAAGCCCCCAGGGTAGAGCAGCTACATCATTAAGATGGATGCATTCTCTGATTTGCTTAAAGACAACTGAACCCAGTCTCCATCCTGGGAAGGAAACTCCCCACCCAGTGATAGCAAGCAGCAGATGCCTAGCAATACCAGTCTCTAACCTCATCAAATACTCCCTTCTTCTTGACTTCAGATGGTTATATGACAATCCAAACATCATTTTACAGTGGGCTGGGTGTTTAAGGGGCCAGCAGGGAACTTCCCGAAGTCAAATAAAGTGTTTAAATGAGTTCTTTGGAGAGTTTAAAGGAAAAAAAAAAAAGACCTTACTTCCCAGTCAATACGATTGTATGAATACAATGGGCTTTTTGCACAGGAACAGCAGTGGATGCCTCAAATCCTAAAGAGCTTCTGAGCCAATTACTACATGATGATTAAATGTGCTGGACCGCAGTTCTACAAGTGGACAATTATGGGTTGGAGACGTGCTCAGTTTTGCCTTAGGGAGCCCTGTATTTATTACTCAACAGTGAGTAAAGGGTGCGCATTCCATTGTAAAATCTCAACATTCCATCAGATGTTCCCACAGAAGTCTGAACGTCACAGTGAAAACCAATGGTGACAGCAATCTTTTCTTCACCTTCATTTTTCCTGTCACAAGCAAGAAACAAGCTACTTGCCCAACCAGGTAAAGTGGGGCTAGGAAGGTGCTGGAATCAAGCAGATTTTTTTCTCCTGCTCATCAAGGAAAGAAAAAAAAAATCACGTCAACTGGGCAACTGAAGGAAAGAATGTCCACAATGGGTTGTCACTGAGTGATTATTACGTGCAAGACATGCTCAAGTCTTTACCAGGACTATCTCCCTTTATGTCACCACAGGGCTGTGAAGAGAGAACCAAACAAGACGATGAGGAAACTGAAGTACAGTGAGGTCAAATGTCACATAGTCAGTGGAGTGTGGATTAGAAACCCTTGGACACCAGAGTCCACAGTCTTCTTTCATTTAAATTAATTTCAATTAAACAGCACTCAAGAACAACACTGCTTCTTCCTACCACAAACAAGGCTGAGTTTCACTCCTTTACTGCCATAACACCCTGTACTTGACCTCATCACACTGCTGAATATACTGCATGGCTTGCTCCTCTTTTTTCTCATTTAGAGAATAAACTAATAAGGTTCTCAACTTTCACAATTTGGGGCAAAAGAGTTCTTTATTGGAGGGGCCGTCCTATAAGCTGTATAGGATGTTTAGCAGCTTCTCTGGCTGCCAATAGCAAACTCCACTCACTATCCAACCCCTAGGATGGAGGGGGTGTGTGGGTCTGAGATTGCTCCTGATTGAGAACCTCTTGAGGACAGGATTAACCCTTGAGGACAGGAGTTCTACCCACGATATTGTTTACCTATTGCCTAATACAGGGCTTGGCACACACTAGGCGCTCAACAAATATTGAGTCACCACAGGATGTCCTTCTTCAGCTACATAGCTGAGAACATCGCTGTCATTAGTTAGATGGCTCCAGGGGCCCGAGAACGAAATCCAAGTCTGAACCTTCTCTGTGCCACTTCATTCAGATGTTTGGTTTCCTCGACAACTGGAGTCATCTTTACTCCTCCATGATAAACTGGATTTTATCCCCTAAATATTCCTCAGATCTGTCTATCTCTTCATTCTACTGCTAACATTCAAGCCCAACATGGCTGCCTCTGTTTTTTGGTTTGGTCTGGACTAGAGGATGAGCTTTCTGCCTGAAATGCTTTCTACTATGCTTTCTGGTGACAGTCCCCTCTGTTCTGCCTGAGATACCAGAGATATCTTTTCAAAATCCCTATCTTATTCATTGCAGAACTATTTACAATAGCCAGGACATGGAAGCAACCTAAATATCCATTAACAGAGAAATGGGTAAAGAGGATCTGGTACCTGTATACAGTGGAATAGTATTCAGTCACAGAAAGGAATGAAACTGAGTCATCTGCAGAGATGTGGCTGGACCTAGAGTCTGTCATACAGTAAGTCAGAAAAAAAAATAACATATATTAATGTATATATGTGCAATCTAGAAAATAGTGTAGATGATCTTATTTCTAAAACAGAAATAGACACAGAGAACAAATATATGGACATCAAGGGGTGGGAAGAATTGGGAAATTTGGATAGATGTATATGCACTGATACCATGCATAAAATAGGTAATTCATATAGTTTAGGGAACCCTTTTCAGTGCTCTATGGTGACATAAATGGGAAGAAAATTTAAAAAGAGAGAGTATACATGAATACATACAGCTGACTCACTTTGCTGTACAGCAGAAACTAATACAATGTTGTAAAGCAATTATACTGCAATAAAAATTTTTTAAAACCCAAATGTTTTCATTCTCCTGTAGAAGGCTCTCTGATGGCTTTCTATCAGTTTGCTTGTAAAACTCCTAAACATTTCCTATAGGTCCCTCAGTGGTCTGCCCTGGCCAACTCTGCAGGCACCTCCTCTCACTAGCAGGGCACCAGCTCCTGAAGAAGACCATCATCCCACTGCCCCCTGGCCTTTGCATATGCTGTTCCACATGTGTTCCCCTTGCCTGTCCTCCCTATGGTGTTCAGTGCCAGTGGTACGTGTTATTTTTTCTTGCTTTGGAGGAGGCATCTTCATCAAAGTTCACTAAAGAACCAAATTATGTTCTTTCCCAGTGTTCATCTGCACAACCATTGATCACAAAAGAGAGCAGGCACCTTCACTGCTTTCGTTCACCATTCTAACCCCAGGGGCTCAGCCATGGTGGGTGCTGCATGAATGTTGCCAATACATTTGTATCAGCAATCACTTAGTAGAGACCTACTATTTCAAATAGAATACACAGAAGAACTGTACAGAAAAGATTTTCATGACCCAGACAATCACAATGGTATGATCACCTAGAGCCAGACATCCTGGAATGTGAAGTCATGTGGGCCTCAAAAAGCATCGCTATGAACAAAGCTAGTGGAGGTGATGGAATTCCAGTTGAGCCATTTCAAATCCTGAAAGATGATGCTGTGAAAGTGCTGCACTCAATATGCCAGCAAATTTGGAAACTCAGCAGTGGCCACAGGACTGGAAAAGGTCAGTTTTCATTCCAGTCCCAAGGAAAAGCAATGCCAAAGAATGCTCAAACTACCGCACAATTGCACTCATCTCACACACTAGTAAAGTAATACTCAAAATTCTCCACGCCAGGCTTCAGCAATATGTGAACCGTGAACTTTCAGATGTTCAAGCTGGTTTTAGAAAAGGCAAAGGAACCAGAGATCAAATTGCCAACATCTCCTGGATCATCAAAAAAGCAAGAGAGTTCCAGAAAAACATCTATTTCTGCTTTATTGACTATGCCAAAGCCTTTGACTGTGTGGATCACAATAAACTCTGGAAAATTCTTAAACAGATGGGAATACCAGACCATCTGACCTGTCTCTTGAGAAACCTGTATGCAGGTCAGGAAGCAACTGTTACAACTGGACATGGAACAACAGACTGGTTCCAAACAGGGAAAGGAGTACATCAAGGCTGTATATTGTCACCCTGCTTATTTAACTTTTTTTTTTTTTATTGTTTTTGCCATACATTGTCATGATATCACCATGGGTTTACATATGCTTCCCCTCCGGAACCCCCCCTCCCTCCTCCCTCCCCCTCGGGAAATCTCGCTGTACCAGCCCCGAGCATCAATCCTGGGATGGCGATTGATTAGACACATGACAATTAACATGCTTCAATGCCCAAAAAAGGCAGTGCCAAAGAGTGCTCAAACTACCACACAATTGCACTCATCTCACGCTTGTAAAGTAATGCTCAAAATTCTCCAAGCCAGGCTTCAGCAATATGTGAACCGTGAACTTCCAGATGTCCAAGCTGGTTTTAGAAAAGGCAGAGGAACCAGAGATCAAATTGCCAACATCTGCTGGATCATTGAAAAAGCAAGAGAGTTCCAGAAAAACATCTATTTCTGCTTTATTGACTAAGCCAAAGCCTTTGACTGTGTGGATCACAATAAACTGTGGAAAATTCTGAAAGAGATGGGAATATCAGACCACCTGACCTGCCTCTTGAGAATCCTGTATGCAGGTCAGGAAGCGACCGTTAGAACTGGACATGGAACAACAGACTGGTTCTAAATAGTAAAAAGAATACGTCAAGTCTGTATATTGTCACCCTGCTTATTTAACTTCTATGCAGAGTACATTATGAGAAACGCTGGCTGGAAGAAGCACAAGCTGGAATCAAGATTACCGGGAGAAATATCAATAATGTCAGATATGCAGATGACACCACCCTTATGGGAGAAAGTGAAGAACTAGAGAGCCTCTTGATTAAAGTGAAAGAGGAGAGTGAAAAAATTGGCTTAAAATTCAACATTCAGAAAACTAAGATCATGGCATCTGGTCCCATCACTTCATGGGAAATAGATGGGGAAACAGTGAAAATAGTGTCAGACTTTATTTTGGGGGGCTCCCACATCACTACCAGATGGTGATTGCAGCCATGAAATTAAAAGACGCTTACTCCTTGGAAGGAAAGTTATGACCAACCTAGACAGCATATTGAAAAGCAGAGACATTACTTTGCCAACAAGGGTCCGTCTAGTCAAGGCTATGGTTTTTCCAGTAGTCATGTATGGATGTGAGAGTTGGACAGTGAAAAAGGCTGAGCTGGATGGCATCACTAACCCAATGAACATGGGTGTGGGTAGACTCCGGGAGTTGGTGATGGACAGGGAGGCCTGGCATACTGCAGTTCATGGAGTCGCAAAGAGTCGGACACGACTGAGCCACTGAACTGAACTATTTCAAAACCCAGAGATTTTGCAGATGAGGTGCACTGAAACAAAGTGGTAAGTGTATGAATTACGGAGCTAAACTGCCTAGGTTGAAAGTCCAGCTCTGCCTCTTAATAGCTGTGGGGCCCTGGATTAAATACTCAACCTCTCTGCACCTCAGTTTTCTCATTTGCAAAGCGGGGGCAAGAGTTTGTACCTTAAAGTATGAAGTGAAGAAGTGAAGTCACTCAGTTGTGCCCGACTCTTTGCAACCCCATGGACTGTAGCCTACCAGGCTCCTCTGTCCATGGGATTTTCCAGTCAAGAGTACTGGAGTGAGTTGACATTGCATTCTCCAGAGGATTTTCCTGAGCCAGGGATCGAACCTGGGTCTCCCTCATTGGAGGCATATGCTTTACCATTTGAGCCACAAGGGAAGCCAGTATACCTTAAAGTATATGGGTATTTAAAGTCTTCAAATAGTGTCTGGGACATAAAAAGTGCTATATAACAATGTACTACTATCATCATTATTAACAGTACACATAATAGCAGTAGTATTTTTATTTCTATATAGTGATTGAAGTAACAGGGTGGTTGTTGTTCCTGATCTTGGCAGAGGTGACATCAGCAGTCAGAACTGAATTCTTTAAAATCTTGGGTGAAGAATCCAGTTTGTCATTCTACAGACATGTCACCCCCAAGGTCCTTTGCAGATGGACTGAAAGCAGCTTTGCAAATAGTACCTGATCAGGCGCCATAAAACGATCCTCTTTCATCAGCTCTGTACCTGTGGAGCTGGCCGGAGAATGCTGAGGGGTTACTGACCTTAGCCAGCAGATTTTAATAAAAGACTGGACCTGTTACAGTGCAACTAAAATCCAGCATCCTTGAAAAGCCTCTATGGACCTCTTCCCCTAGGAGATTAAGGAAACAAGTCAAAGTTGTTTCCAGTCTATTCTTTATTCAACAGCTATTTCCTGAAAGCAATTTAAGTGCCAGGGACCTCAATGGGGGCAGAGATTGGCAGCTGCCACATGTTAGTGGAGCTTGAGTTGTGGATCACGTCCTGATGAGCACCTTTTACTAATCTCCTGTATACTTAGGAGAATTCATCATGTTATTACAAGGTTGCTATGGTTCGCTGATAGCACATTTCAGGGAGAGGCAAATGAAGCCATATATTCCTTGCATCTGTGTGGAGAATCACCATTCCCAAAGAATAATCCTGATTCCAAACATAACCGCAGGTCCAATTCCATTATGGAAGACTAGTGCATATTTAGGGTTAGGGTTTTGTTGCCTGCAATGAGCAGGCCATTGTCTGAGATTAGGAAATCCTGTTGTCATATAAAGAGTCTGCTCTGTTGGAATTTGCTGTAATGGGATTTGTCCTATAATTTAACTGAGAATTAGTAAAGGACAACTTTTATTTTCTGACCCTTAGTGCAAAGAGGGTACTGGCAAAAGAACCAGCTTTCTCCTAATAAGACAATTAATATCTCCACATCGTTTGCCTAAAACACATTTTACTGCTTTGCTCATCAGAGGTAGGATGAGTAATAAAATTTCAAAAGGCAGCCAGGTAAACATTAAGGAATGAAAGAGTGTCAACAAGAGATCATTTTCATTCTCCCATTATGTAATGAAAAACGGTAGATCACAACTCAAGACACTTAAAAGAAAAAAAAAGCAACAGCCAGGTTCTTCTTGTACTTCATTGCTTTCAATCATGTTCTAATCTAACCCAGCTAGAAGAGCACGTATATTATTATAATTTAAGATGCTGAGTCGTTTGGGTAACAAGTCCATAAAGGTGAGGCATGAGTCATCCTGTTACAACTTAACTTGAAAGAGAAAAATATTCAATAGGAACAACTGAAAAACTATGATTTCAAGTATCAAGAAAGTTTTTAGCCCTCTGAGTTTGTGCCAAGTATACATAAGATAAAATGAAGATAAAATAACATATCTACTTGACAATCTATAGGGTGTCAAAAAAGTTGGGAAAAAGGTTCACTATCCACTTGCCAATCTACAGGGTGTCACAAAATTTCACTACCCAGTTTTCAGATTCACAGCTGGCTTCAGTGCTCTAAATTTAGAGGTATTTCATCTGAAAAGATGTCAGGAGGGTAGAGAGAAACATATTTGAAAATATAGTCACCATATAATTTAAAATCATTTATCTTGTTTCGCAACATTTCAGACATCCTGTACATATTTAGACCTCTTCAAAATACAGGACAAAAAAAGAACCATAAAGAAAAAATATTCCTAATACTAGGGTGAGATATAAAATATAAACTCTAAAGATTTAAAAATGCATGTTACCCTAGCTATCAAGATTTTTACACACATACACTTTTTGAGCTAGTAGTCCACTTCAGTGGATTTATCTGGACAAATGATTTATATACACAAAGATATGTGCCTGATAATATGCCCTATACCATTATTTGCAATAGTGAAAGCTTGGGAAAAAATCTAAATGTTCATCAGTTAAAAAAAAATCAGGGCACATCCATATAAAAGTAACATTATCCAGTCATGAAAATTTAATTCACCAAAAATGTTCCTTAAATCAGCTGTAGCACATGCTGGATACAAATGTCCTCTTGATGGACTTGAGGTAGCAAGAAAAATTTTAAATCACTTCTTGATTTTTTTTTTTCCTGCAGAAATGACTTACAGTCCTATAGAATTCTACTTTCATTCATAAGTAGGTCTTCAGAGTACTTATTAAGGATTTATAAATTCCTGTTCATAAACTGAACTGGATTGCCTAAAGAAATTCCAGAATGACAGAGTAAGGACTTCCAAAAATCCATTTCTCCATAAAAGCAGTAAGAACACTAGCAAAAAAATTGTCAAAATTAACTTCAAGACTTTGGAAATTAACCAAAGATTTGCAACAGCCAGAGGAGACTTTAGATGAAAAAAGGAAGCAAACAAAGAAAAGCCTCCCAGCAAAATATTGGTAAGAGAAACAAGCTCTGTAGCATTTTGACTACCATCCTTCTCATGCTCCTCCTGTCTCTCCATCCTCTATCTTCATTTCTACAGTAGCCCTAACAACCAGCACCCTTGTTCTCAGTCGCTCAGCCCGGTCTGACTTTGCAGCCCCATGGACTGTAGCCCACCAGACTCCTCTGTTGATGGCATTTTCCAGGCAAGAATACTGGAGTGAGATTTCTGACTCCAGGGGATCTTCTCAACTCTTGGATCAAACCTGCATCTCTTGTGTCTCCTGCACTGGCAGGCAGACTCTTTACTACTCTTTAGCACCAGTCTTACAATAATGATAACTTAAGAAACAGTAACCTGGCAGCCACTGTAGGGTTGGCAAGATGGGCTTGGAGCCCTCAAAGTGTTCTATCCCAAGAAACTTGTCACTGTTTAACCAATGTGGGAAGTTCCCTGAAAAGTCCCCAGACAGGCCTCCTTGTCAGCTGACCTGAACCAAAGCTGGCTCAGTGCTAAGAGCCCTATTCCTGGGCGTTGGCTGAAATATCTAGCAGCAGTTGCTTGACACTGCAGGTTCCTGAACCAGTAACACCACCGGGGGAAATGAGAGGCTGGCTAAGAATCTTTGGAGGAATAGCTAGATAGATGAATACAGGGGGCTTGGTAGAGCTCCAGATTTCTGGAGCTCTAGAAAGTCAAAGGCATATGAAAGACTTTGCATATGTCCATGAAAAACGTAAGAGGACTCTCTCACCTCTAGCTGACCTTGATGTTGTGAACAAGTGGCAAGCGAAAGCTAATGCAGAATTATCAGCTGTCCATGCTGATGATGTTCACCAGCACACACAGTCTGTTGGCAAAGGGGAGACTGACCTGTATTTAAGGATATCTTTGTCCAGTTATTAGTGGGCTGTTAAGGGGACTGAACTGAGACCTCAGTGGACACATATGACAACAAATACAGATGTGACAGAATTTATCCAAGGAAGTTACTAAACAGAGAACCACACTACAACAACAAACTTGGTGGGAGGAAAATAGATATGGTTTCCAGAGGTGCAGTATCATATCATTTCAAATGTGCAGATTTCATTTCAAATTATGAGACATGAAAACAAATGGGAAAGTATCGTCCATACACAGGAGAAAGAACATTCAGTATAAACTCTATGTGAGGAAGCCCAAACGTTGGATTTACTGGCCAACACACTTTAAATTATTCAAAATGCGCCCAAAGCACTAAAGGAAAACATATCTAAAGTACTAAATAAAAATATGTGAACCATGTCAACTAAATAGAATGTCAATAAAAAACAAGCATTTCAAAAATAGAAATAAAAAACTCAAAACAGTAACAATGAAAATATCCAAATTAAAATACTTAAGTTGAAAAGCATAATAACTAAAGTTAAAATTTTACTAGAGAGGTTGAGGAACAAATCTGAACTGGCAAGAAACAATCAGTGGACTTGAAGATAGACCAGTTGAGATGATCTAGTCTGAGGAAAAGAGTACATCAAGGCTGTATATTGTCACCCTGCTTATTTAACTTACACACAGAGTAAAACCCAGGCTGCATGAATCACAGGTTGGAAGCAAGATTGCTGGGAGAAATATCAATAACCTCAGATACACAAATAACATCAAGCTTATGGCAGAAAGTGAAGAGGAACAAAAGAGCCTCTTGATGAAAATGAAAGAGGAGAGTGAAAAAGCTGGCTTAAAATTCAACATTCAAAAATGGAAGATCATGGCATCCGGTCCCATCACTTCATGGCAAATAGTTGGGGAAATAATGCAAACAGTGACTTTATTTTGGGGTATTCCAAAATCACTGCAGATACTGACTGCAGCCATGAAATTAAAAGATGATTGCTCCTTGGAAGAAAAGCTCTGACAAACCTAGATAGTGTATTAAAAGAGACATCACTTTGCCTAAAAAGGTTCATATAGTCAAAGTCATGGTTTTCCTGGTAGTTATGTACGGATGTGAGAGCTGGACAATAAAAAAGGCTGAGCACTATAGAACTGATGACTTTGAACTGTGGTGCTGGAAGAAGGCTCTTGAGAGTCCCTTGGACTGCAAGGAGATTAAACAAGTCAACCCTAAAGGAAATCAGTCCTGAATATTCACTGGAAGGACTGATGGTGAAGCTGAAACTCCAATACTTTGGCCACCTGATGCGAAGAACTGACTCATTGGAAAAGACTCTGATTCTGGGAAAGATTGAAAGCAGGAGAAGAAGGGGACGACAGAGGATGAGACGGTGGGATGGAATCACCGACTCAATGGACATGAGTTTGAGTAGGCTCCAGGAGTTGGTGATGGACAGGGAAGTCTAGTGTGCTTCAGTTCATGGGGTGGCAAAGAGTCAGACACGACTGAACCAACAAGTCTGAGGAATATGAAGACAACAGAGAATGTAGAAAAATGTACAGCTTCAGAGACCTGTAGAACACCATCAAGTGTAACAACATATACATAAGAGGAATCCTAGAAGGAGAGATGGAGAAGAAAGGAGTAGAGAGAATGTATGAAGAAAAAAATGACTAAAATACTCCCTAAATTTGATGAATATTTATCTATGCATTCAAGAAGCCTAAAAAATGTCAAGTTGGATAAACCTAAAAATATCTAATCCTAGGCACAACAAAAAAGTCAGAGGTCAGAAAACAAAAGCAGCTGAGAAAATGAGTCCTTAAATACAAAAGATCCTCAATAATAACATGGCGAGCTGATTTTTTTCACCAGAAATCATGAAGGTCAGATTAGCACTAGAAAAGCATATTCAGAGTACTGAAAGAAAAAGACTATCAACAAAGGATCCACCAGAACTGTCCTTCAAAAAAAAAAAAAAGAAAGTGGTATATTCCCAGATAGATGAATACTGAGAAAATTTCTCACTAGCAGACCAGCCCTGCAAGAAATACTAAAAAATGATTTGGGGTCATTTTCTTATATTATATATAAAAATTAACTCAAAATGAATAAGAGAACCGAATGTGAGAGCTAAAATGATAAAACTCTTAGAAGAAAACAGAAATCCTCATGACCTTGTGATTAGAGAGTGGTTTCTTGGATTAAAACCAACAATACAAGCAACAAAAGAAAAAAACAGATCAACTTTCTTTACCACTAGTGCCACCCGAGAAGCCCAAATAAACTGAACACCATAAACATTAAGAAATTCTATTCTTCAAAGCATTCTATCAAAAAAGCAAAAAGATAACTCAGAATGAGAGAAAATATTTGTCAGTTATATATCCAATAAGAGATATATATCCAGAATATACACAAGCATAAAAAGTGAAGTGAAAGTGAGTTGCTCAGACATTTCTAACTCTTTGGACCCCATGGACTGTAGCTCCTCAGGCTCCTCTGTCCCTGGAATTCTCCAGGCCAGAATACTGGAGTGTATCGCCATTCCCTTCTCGAGGGGATCTTCCTAATCCAGGGATCAAACCCAGGTCTCCTGCATTGCAGGCAGATTCTTTACAGTCTGAGCCACCAGGGATACAAGTATACTCAGACATTTTGCAGGTTCGGCTCCAAATTATAGCAATAAAGCAAACAGAACAATAAAGAGATCCACATGCATTTTCTGGTTTCCCAATGCATATACAAGTTTTTCTGTACATTGTACTATGGTCTAAGTGTGCAACACCCATTACATCTAAAAAGCAATGCACATACTTAATTTAAAAGTAATGCTAAAAACTGCTACCATCATCCAAGCCTTCAGTGAGTTAGTATCAAAGTATCCATAGTATTAAAGATCAATAGTCACTATCATCATAATAAATATAACAATAATAAAATTTTGAAATATTATGAGAAATAACCAAAATGTGACAGAGGGGCATGAACTGAGTAAACGCTATTGGAAAAATGGCACTGACAGATTTGCTCAATGCAGAGTTGCCATAGACCTTTAATTTGTAAAAATACAGTATCTGTGAAGCACAATATAATGAAGTATGCGTGTAAATAACCCTTACAACTGAACAACAAAAAGACAAATAATCCAATTTGAAAATGGCCAAGGCTTTCAACAGATATTTTCTCCAAGATGATAAAAGAGGTGAAAAAAATGCTCAGTCTTGGTTAAGAGACAAGTATACAATGAGATATCACTTCACATATACTAGAATGTCTATGATAAAAAACAAAAAAGACAAGTATTATTAAGGATGTAGAAACAATGGAATCCTCATACATTCTTAATGAGATTATAAAGTGGTCCAGTTGCTTTGGTTAATAGCTTGGTAGTTCCTCAAAATATTAAAACAGAGTTAAACGACATAGGAATTCCAGTCCTGAGCATACATCTAAAGGAAATGAAAATGTATGTACACATAAAAACATATACACCAATTTTCATGGCAGCTACATTCGTAACAGCCAAAAAGTTGAAGCAACTCAAACATGTATTAACTGACAAATGGAATGACAAAATGTGCTAAGTTCATACCATGGAATATTATTCAGCATAAAAAGAAGAGAAATGCTGATCTATGCTATGTCATGGCTGAATCTTGAAAACATTAAGCTAAGTGCAAGAAGCCAGTCATTAAAAAAAAAAAAAAGTTGCATGATTCCATTTATATGAAATGTCCAGAACAGCCAAATTGAGAGCCAAGAAGCAGATAAGTGATTAGCAGGGGCTGGGGGCAGCAGGCAATGAGGAATGACTGCTAACTAGTACCAGGGTTTGTGGGTATTTTAGAGTTAGATATTAGTGTTGGTTGCGAAATTCTGTGATTATACTAGAACTCAATAAAGTGTTCCTTTTAAAAAGGAAAAGCCTGGATAGACAAAACGTCCTACTGTATAGCATAGGATCTATTGTCAACATGCTGTGATAAGCTATAATGGAAAAGAATATGAAAAACAATGTGTGTGTGTGTATACGTATACATGAGTCACACAGCAGAAATCAACACAACACTGTAAATCAACTCTACTTCAATAAATTTAACTTTAAAAAGTTAAAAAGGAAAATTTTTATGATATGTGAATCATGTTCAATAAAGCTGGTTTTGTTTTAAACTGATAGGAATAAAGAATAAAATATAGATGGCCAGGATTCTGTAGCCAGACTATTAGGTTAAATCTCAGCTCTGACACTTACTGTGTGACCTTTGCAAATTATTTAACTTCTCTGTGCCTCAGTATTCATGTCTGTAAACAGTATTCATGTCTGATAGCACTACCTACTTAAAGCGGTTGTTGTGGGGAATGAGTTAGCTACTGTTACTATTTTAGGTGGAGGAGAGTGTTTCAGGTTTTCCTTGACCTTCTGAGGAAGAAAAGAAGGAAAGAGATATGATGGAGCAGGTACGTCTAGAACTGGAGAATGAAGTGGAAGACAGAATCCAACACTGGCTTTATTTTTTCGTGCCAAGTTGGGGGTGGATGGGAAAGAAGGATCCCTTTGAAGTTACCATGGAAAGCTAAGAAGAAGAGAGACCAGTTGAAGTAGGAAACTACATACATTCAGGGATGTCACCTGCATTGCTATGAGAGTCTTCACTTGCAAAAACATGGCACCCAGAATCAACAACAGAAAACTGAATTGGAAAACTTTTCCAGGGCTGTTGATTGCTTGGGGCTGTGAGCAAACAAAAAGAAAGTGAGGGGAAGGGAGTTTGCTTAGAAATGTCACTGAAGAAGGGACAATGGAGATTTATTCAAGAAGACAGGAAGCATGTGCTCCTAAAAGAGCCAAGAATGAAACGATGCCCTGAAATCTCTCAGAAGAGATGGCCAGGCAGAAACACAGCTTACCACACTGTTGCAACAAAGGAATTAGGATTCTTTAACCTAAAAGGAAGAAACACCGATGAGGCCAATACTTGTTTCATTCAATATTTTCTCCTCTTTTTCTCACATACTTTACCACTGTGAGATTCTTTTGAGGGAAAATGATTTTATTACTCAGGCTCATAAGGTGATGTAACTTTTAGTGGAAATGACTTGTTTAAACTAGCCTGTTGAAGATATAGGCGAAGAATGTGTCTGTGTGTGTGTGTGCATGTGTGTGTATATATATATATATATATACATATATCTGAATCACTTTGCTATACAGCAGAAATTAATACAACATTGTAAATCAATTCTACTTCAATAAATTAAAATTTAAAAAATATAAAGGAAAATTTTATGATATGTGAATCACAGCTGTGTAAAGCTGGTTTTATAATTTAAAAAAATATGAATTAACTAGCACTTTTCTCCAAACCCTGATATATTTTAACAGAATTTACCCCATAAATTCCCTAGGACACCTTTCGCTGCACTAGTATTCCTTGGGAAAAAAAGCAGTTTCTAGTCAAACATAATTTTAAAAAATGGTTACAAACTTCCCTGTTTTTCAATACTTGTTATGCATATTAGCATATTAAGGGCTCTTTAAAAGTCCTTAATACACACTATTTTATGTGTAAACCTAAATTTTCCCAAATTCACTTGATCATAGAATGCTCTCTTTCCAGAGAATCTTTTACATCGTGATTCAGTGGGATCGGTGAGGCAGACTTTGAGACACACTACTCTTTGAAAAGGCAGCATCCTCCACAACAAACTGATGGGCAACTAGAATCCCAAAGAGGGGAAGCAACTTCTTTCCTGAGTAAGGAAAAGACTCCCTTGAGACATCTATTTTGTTCCCTTTAGTCCTGCTAATTAAGTGCATTTCCCCAGGCACTGCTCAAGGGAAATGTACTCCTGACAGCTAACCACCAGACAAGGGATCTACGAGGACATCAAAGCAGGCATATGTAACAGATTTCCGAGGCGTCTGGGCATGATGAGCTATAAATATGAGAGGGCATCACTTTACCCGTCTCAGAGTTCTACAGCCTTTTCCTGTTGCGTGGAAGGCTCCCTCAACAAACATCTCAATTCAACTCTATAATTTTTCAGTAACATTCAGTTATTCGAAGCGTCTAGTTCTGGTTTCCGAGGGCTTGGCTTTTTGTTCTTTGTAAAACTTCTCTTTTGTCCTTAGGTCAGCCTTCTTTCCCTCATCAAAGGATTTGCCAATGTTTGTGGTGGACAAGAATATGGACCTGACCTGCAGACAGACACCCTCTTTGCTGAGCTTTCTGTTCTCGTCCTTGGAATAAGGAAGATGATAGTAAAGATGACGTGTGCCTATTTCTCGGCCCTGTGGCGGATGAGATGATGGTTCAAAACATTCATCCTCTCTAGTATACCGCCTCAGAGAGTCTTCCTCTGCCTCAAGGATGTTGGGCCTGGTCATGTGACTCGCCTGAGCCACTAGGATATTAGCAGGCATGACATAAAGTGGTTTGCTCTCCTGCATTCTATTCACAGCCAGGAGGAAAACTTTCCCCAGAGAGGGGCCGCCCCTTCAGCGTGGGGACCAGATTAAATACATGGGAGATCTGAAGTCAATCACAGGCTCACAAACATAGTGCAGTTCACACCTTGAAGCATGATACCAACCCACCTTACAGAAACTGACATGATCAAGGAGAAATGACTGTTGTTACAGGTCACTTCGGACAGGGGTGCCTGGCTATATGGCATCACTGTAGGAAAAGCTTACTGACATGGTTGGATTATACAAAGAACAGGTATCTCTGATGTGATTCCTTCATGTGTATTCGGTGTGATCCAGGGGCCCCAAGCTGCCCGAGTCACGGGAGGTCTTCTTGAAAGAATGTAGCCACTCCTCCTGGCTGACTCTGTCAGTGGTCTCCGACAGCCTTCTTCCAGTGTACAGGCCATCTGCCCTAGGCAGCCTTGCCCCATGAGTCTAAAGCCTCTACCTCCCCTACTCTAACCTCCAACTCCAGCGCCTGCAGACACAATGTGGGGAAAACATCTATATCACTGAAGAACTACAAGATACGCTGGCCCCAGTTGGGCCTAGCTAACCCACTGGTCACATTTTTCCTGTCTCTTTGCTAACGTTACAACAGTTAACAAGCTACTACAGCAGTTCCGCAACCTGCAGACCGGAGATCACCGGATCCTGACTTGACTGGAGTGTAGAAAGGGAAAGACTGACAGCTGGGACATGTCTAGACTTTATCAACAACACTCCTGGAACATCATTCCTTTGGCCTTGGGGAGAGTCAGTGCTATGTGACTGTAATTTACTTTAAATTATCTGCACAATCAAAGCAATATCACATATGTGCCAGGTAGGTTAGCCTTAATTTTAGGGTTGTCTGCTAACATGCTACCAAGAATACACAGACTCAGGAAGACCAGTTACACCACACTGGAAAGGTTCATAAGGTAAGGGGAGCTACCATAAGCACATTTCTCTTAGGTGAGCTTAAACAACAACCACCATTTGTTAATTAGCACCAGGGAAACGAAAACAGATTCTTATGGGTGAAATGACCTGTTCATTAGCATGGCAGATGACAGAAACAGGGTCTAAATTGTGATATCCAAGGTATTTAGGATGCTTTAAGGGGCTAACATAGTCTGAATACGCTTTCCATCTCTGATGAACTGGGAAAAAAAATCCACTCGGGCCTGTATCCTGAATCCCTTATGATAAAATCCCTGACGTAATCTTCAACCCAAGATGTAACCACTGACTTAGGATTCTTTTGTAACTGAAGAGTCCTAACTAGAGAAGACAGAATCCTACCTCTGCGATGTTGCTGGGTTGGTCTCTAATAATTTCATACAGGGTATGGTGGGAGCATCCGAAACACTGGTTTTCAACCTTGGCCTTGCATGGGAAGCTTTAGAATTCCAACAGCCAGACCTCACCATTTAGGTCAACAGTGTAGGAATCTCTGGAGGGGGGACTGGTATCACGGCCTTTGTAAAGCTGCCCTGATGATTCTATTCCTTGACCATGGAAGAGCATCGCTGTTCTACTCGGCAGCGAGTTGGAACAGCCTTGGGCTTGCAGAAAGGGTTTATGAGCTGTTTTGAGACAGCACTGCTAATGAATATTCATTTAGTAAATGTCTGCATGTGTGGGAGAATTTGGTCTGAGGCCTGTTTTCATTAAAACTGGAGCAAGGTTATAGAAGAATGGCTAATGCTAACCAACTCTAATCTCTTCAGCCACTTCCAAAGAATCTAGAGGGATCACGTTAGCTTTGGTCAGCTCACAACAAGGGGATAATCCCCCCAACTTCTCTTACAGGAACACAAGGAAGGTAAGGCTTTGGGTAAATATTCTTTTACCTAAAAAGACAACGTCTTTTTTCTATTTTGCCTTTTCTATCAACTTGGGTTGGGAGGTAAAGCAGGCAAGGCCTGACCTCCTGCAATGGAGGCTGTTGGAAAGCCCTGGAAGGCTCCAACTTCTCAACTTGTAATGTGGGGTACCTGTGCCCTCTGGCTCGATTCTGGGTCTTGGCCATAATTCTGCAATAACAGGGAATAACATCTACTGGGTTTCAAAAACCATTCTATTATAAATACATAACAAGTGGGCACACACAATTACAGCGTCAGGGGCCAAAGCCAATTATCTTAGAAAATGCCTTGACACGTTCAAACTCCATGGTAAAATGATGCAACAAAGCTGAAAGTGCTACTCTGGGTCTTGACTCTCCAGTCTCCTGACAAAGACTAGATTGCTGAATACAGGGCTCATCTCCACACTAAGCAAACCTCCTCACCCAGGGAAATCGTCTCTGTTATTACTACTTCAGAGCCCCATCCACTTTAATAACAGGCATCCATCAGAAGATGGCCTGGAAATAAATAGGCAGTTACAAATAGGACAGGCTACATTCATATGAAAAGAGAACAAGAAGAAATGAGATTAAATTCTCTGTGCTTTTCATCTTGCATGTCACTCTCACCAGCTGAAATAGTTTACTGTGTCCTTTTTCCACCCACAGCGTGCTTGCTGAGTTCTAGCAGAGATCGTGGTCGACGAGAACACCATGTGATTTGGAAACACAGAAAAGACTTTTACCTCATTCCTCTTGAAAAGAAAACAAAAAAGACTGTTATGGACTGAATGCATTCCCTCCACCACCTCTAAATTCATATATGGAAGCCCTATCCCCTCTGTATTTGGAGTTAGGGCCTACAAACAAGTAACAGAGGTTAAGTGAGGTTACAAGAGTGGACCTTAATTCCATATGACTGATACCATAATGGCCTTCCCAGGTGGTTCAGTGGTAAAGAATCCTCCTGCCAATGCAGGAGATGCAACAGATGCAGGTTCAATCCCTGGGATGGGAAGATTCCCTAGAGTATGAAATGGCAACCTGCGCCAGTATTTCTGCCTGAAAAATTCCATGGACAGAGGAACCTGGTGGGTTACCGTCCATGGGGTCACAAAGAGTCAAAACACGACAGCACACGCATACATATGCCCTTATAAGAGGAAGAGACACCAGAGATCTCTTCCTACATGTACAGAGGAAAGGCCAGGTGAATTCAGAGCAAGAAGGTGGCTAACAGCGAACCAAGGAGAGAGGCCTCACCAGAAATGAACCTTGCTGGCTTCTTCATCTCGAACTTTCAGCCTCTAGAACTGTGAAACAGTAAATCTATATTAAGTCACTCAGTCTACAGTATTTTGTTCTGGCAGCCAAGACTGACAAGGTAATGATACTGAAAATGCTTCTAAGTAATGAAAAGAAATGGGTTTCCATTTTATCAGGTGAAGTTCTACCACCTATAGTGGAGAGACTTTATCAAAAGGGAGCAAAGAGTGGAAACTGCAAAGAAAAACAAATGTCCCACTATGTGCCATCAAAAAGCAAGTTGAGAATGAAAAGGGCAAGCTCATTAGTTCTTTTTGCTGACCACTCAGGAGTGAAAGTGGAGTTCAGGCCAGTGCACGCAGTACAGTTTTAAGCACCAAACCCCGTAACCTGGAGATAAAAATTTCCAACTGGTTGTAGAAATGCCTATTTCTTCCATTTCTTTCTTTTTTTGTGCACTGGATCAAGTTAGCTTTACAATGCCTGAGCAAGAAATCTCGATCTGTTCATGTTTAGGTTGGAAATAAGAGCTTTGGAGAAAACAATCCCTGAAAATTTCAAAGCAAAATCAAGTGAAGATTAATGCAGAGCACCTGTTTTTGACTCTTGAAATAAATGTAACAATATTTGAGTTCCTGAAGCTAGGTTAATAGCTAAACAGGCTTCCCTAAATACAAGCTACATTTTTCCTTCTCTCTTTAAACAAATGCCTCACAGCACTTAATAACAATGCTCAGTCACAGTGCATGAAATGATGGAAGTTATTTGTTTTAATACACTTTAAAACAGAAATCTTAAGTTGCTAAATAATATTTTGATTAAATAAGAGTTTTCTTTCAATATTTCATTTCTTGCAATTTACCTTGATCTGATCACAAAGTTGAAGCCCTGGTAGTTTATCTGCACATGTATTATTGAGCTCTGTCTCTGGTTTCAACACTCAGCCACTCACTCTTCTGAACTACATCTCGTTCCAGTGAAAATAACCATCACCCCCCCCCCAAATTACTTCATTTTGTCCCTCATCAGGGTGCAGGACTGAATAGTTACCTAGATACCAGCTGTTGAAAAATGTACATACTTCACATGTGAGGGCAGCAGAATGTTAAGAAAAGGAATGGTGTGCTTCTTAGATTTTACTTGCACATGAAAAATCTGGTCAGAAAGCAAATACAAGGACTAGTCATGAGGAAAAGAAGGCATCTAGCTTTTGCTCAGTTTCTGACTTTCAACTTGTAATCTTTCAACTTCAACACACTGTTTCCCAGGAAGGGACAAAAAGACAGAATGCTTTTTCAGAAGAAAGCCCACAGTGTGTCTGTTGCCATAAAATATATACCATAAAGATGCTGCTCCGTCCCACATTTGTGTCTGTTGCCATCCTCTATATAATTCCTTGGCTCAGACATTTAACCTGTACTAGGATTTCATCTCCATATGCTAATTTGTTGCTTAGTAACTGTTTTTAGAGCATTTTGTGTGTAAGTCTGATTCATCTCTAGAACAACATTGTAAATTCCTTAAGAGAAGGGCCCAAAGAACATTATGACATGATCACAGCATTCCATAAAAATACCCTGTAGAATGATAAAAGAGAGGGGGAGGTAGAAATCAAGGAATTCTCTTTGTGTTGAAGCTAAGGTAGTATACATGAGAAAAACAGGATTCGCTGTAGACATCTTTCAAGTTTTACCTGCTCAAAATCCCTTGACTCATTTTTCTGGTACGAACATCCCAGTTCTCATTTGTGAACTGCTTCTTCCCTGATCTCAGAAGAAATAATTGAGGAGTAGGTTGGTTTGACTCTACTACTCCCTCAGGCTCCAGGGACTGGCACATGGTCCCAATCTGCAGGCCTCTACCTTTGTGGCCCAGGGATTAGGGATTAGTTTTAGGACAAACTCTTGTCCAAAGTGGACCAATAAGAGTCAGCCTCAAGAGTACTGCAGAAACTCTGGGGAAAGATTCTTTCTGCATGGGTTATCAAGTTGGTTAGATAAAGCCAAGGTTTGCTAGGCTCAAATCCTGCCTGAGAATGATGCTAACTGAGAGGGAAGACAAATGCAAGAGATGAAAAATGAAAATCCTAAGTCTGATTTTGTTAACTGAATACCTAGACCCTGTTATGCTTGAGGTCCACTTACCACTTGCTTTTGCTGCTGATATATTTTCTTTTCTTAGTTGAAACAAGTTTGAACTAGACTTCTGTCACTATAACCCAGAGTCCTGATTAATAAAAGGTCCTCACTAATACTGGTTTAGAGTAACATAAAGTGTATCAATTACTTCCTAGGAAAATGGAAGAATGAGCAGGCAACTAGTGAATCAGATGAAGGGTTCAAATCCTAACTCTGCTGGATGTCTCTGAGCAACACTCAGTATTTTAGTCTCATTGTTCATAACTATAAAATATATATCAAAAATATTTATTCCTCTGGCAAATCACAAGAATTAAATTAGAAACAGTAGGTGAAATTAGGCTGCCAACTGCCAGCTATCCCTGTGTTTCATTTGGTGGTTCAGAAATAGCTCCTAATACCTCTTCTCTTCCCTTCCCTTCCCTGTTCTAACCTGATTATAAACTTTTTTACCTGAAAGGCAGGAAATAGTAGATAATAGTTCTCAAAGTGTGGTCGTGAAGCTCCCAGGGACTGGGAGGTAAAAATATTTTCATAATAACACTAAGATGTTACTTGTCATTTTTCACTCCCATTCTCTAATGAATGTTAAATGGAGTTTTTGAGAGGCACAATAATTTGGAATATCATAGCAAATTGAATACAGAAGCAGATATGATTTTCCAGCTGTCTTCTATTAAGCTAGACATTAAGACTGTGGAAAAAAAATGCCATTATGCACACTAATTTTTTGGGGGGTTTTGGAAAATATGGCATTTTTGGTAACATATAATAAGTGTATTATTTTTGTATTTTAAATAAATTTAGTAAGTGAATATTTCTGGTTTCCAGTTTGAATTCTGATTATGGTAAATATTTATAGATATAACCCACATAAAATAATGTTCTTTTAAGATACTAAAAGGGTCTTGAGAACAAAAACTATGAATACTCATGTAGTTAAATGTATGGACACTGGAGCCAGACTACATGAGTTCAAGTTTTCGCTATGCTACTTACTGACCTAAATAGGGACTTAAAATTTCTTTACTGGCCTTAGTTTATTTATTTGTAAAATCAGCATAATTATAGTAACTATGTTCTTAGTGTAAAGTTTAAATTAATCAATACATGTAGAATGCTTAGCTCAATTTCTAGTACACAGTAATGCTCAAAAAACCTCAGGTGCTCTAATTATTACTATTAAAGCCGAAAACATAGCATAGGAAAACAACAAATTATATAAAGCTCTACAATATGTACACTGTTTTTGATGTAGCAGTTCTTGTTAGCAGATTCTTCATGAATACTTATCTAAACTCTGTGCATTCAAAGATGAAAATAAATAGACTGATAAGATCAGAATTTAGAATTTACTCACAGGAAGAATAATTACTTAGCTTATACTTTGTACTAGGCACTTTCCCTTGACTATCCAATTAGTCTGCGGAGATAGGTACTTTTGGTTTCAGTATTTTACATTTGCAGTAACTGATGCTGACATAGATGGAGAACCTTCCCCAAATCACACAGACAGTGAATGGGTCTGTACCAACTCAAACCTACATGTGCCAGACAACAAAGCCCTTGCTCTTCTCAGGACACTGCAGAATCCATATTTGGGTGGCTGAATTTTGAAAAGTTCTGAATCAAAGTTCACCTCCAAAGGAAAATGGAAGTACATTCTTACTCTAAAAAAGCCTAGAGAAATCCCAATACACCCACTTTTACCTGCTGCCAATACTGAAGGCTTTATAGACAAGAAGGTAATGATTCCTGTTATGGCTTGGGCTATCAGACAGTATCATAAATATAAGGCGCAAACACAGCAAGGAGCCAAACTATGTATCTTTACAGAAGGAGATGCCTGTTTATGAGGGATATTACCTGCTTTCAAACAATGCCCATGAAACAAAAAGCTCTTCTCAGACAATAATAGAGATAAGAAACACCAAATAGGACCCAGAAATGTCATACACAATTTGTAGCCTAAATTATAAGCTGTTCTCCCTTACTATACAGTCTTTCAGAGAAAATAGAATATGCCCCAGGGGAATGAATAATAGCTAACAGCAGCCAAAAATATGGCCTTTAGGAAGAGAAACAATAAAGCAACTATTATTTTTAGCAATTTCTCATTGTTAGTCTTAGGAGGGTGCTTCCCACCCCCACCCCCCCCACCTTTGTTTTCTCAAAAGATTCATTTTCAGATTAGTCACAGAGGGCTGGAAAATGCTGGGATGTTGAGGGCACTTCTGAATCGTCTTCTGGGGCAATGCTCCAAAGCTTTTCAGGGAAAATGATGCCACCCTAACCCAGAAATCTATGTGAGCTAGAGTTTAAGACAGAAAGCAGAGACCTGGGTGCCACTGACTCCTGCCATTTAGTTGAACTTGGAATGGATTTTATCTGTAACAGAGGAAGGAAAACCTGACATAAATCAAGTCCCATAGGATGGATACATAGATGTGGGAAAATAAAGGAAGAAAATTTTTATATAAAGGGAAAAGTATGTATCAGAATATGTTTCAGTTACAGCAGGAAAAAAAAAAAAGATTCCTTCTAGAGGTAGTGAATACAGGTTACAAATGAGACTATATTACTGTGTCATTAGCTGTGGCTTTTGTTCAGTCACCAAGTTGTGCCCGACTCTTTGTGATCCCCCAGACTGCAGAACTCTAGGCTTCTTTGTCCTGTATTATTAATATTATGGGTTGTTTTATTATGTTATTAATATTATAGATTAAAAGGTGCTCCCTCTCTGTAGAATGGTACAATTACTATGTAAAACAGGATGGAAGTTCCTCAAAAAATTAAACATGAATTACCATGTAATTCAAACCCTCCACTTCTGGGTAAACACCAAAACGAACTGAAAGCAGAAACACCTGTACACCCATGTTCACAGCAGCTTTATTCACCATAGTCGAAATGTGGAAGCAACCCAAGTGTCCACTGGAGAATGAACAGATAAACAAAATGTCGTATGTATCTATGAAAGAGTATAACAAGCCTTAAAAAAAAAGAAAAATCTGACACATGCTACAATATGGATAAACACCGGGGATATTATCCTAAGTAAATGAAGTCAGTCACACAAAGACAAATACTGTCCATTGCAAATGATGTATCTAAACAGATTATGCCTGAGGTGGTACTAACACAGACAGAATATAGAATGGTGGTTATCAGGGGTTGGGGGCTGGGAGGAGGAGGAGGAGAGACAGGGAATTACTATTCAACGAGGATCAAATTTCTGTTTAGGGAAATTAAAAAATAAAGAGGGGGTCGAGAAATGGATGGTGGTGATGCACAACAATGTGAATATCTTCATGCCAATAACTGTTAAACACGGGTAAAATGGTAAATTTTACGTTAACTATGTTTTGTTGCAATTAAAAAAAAAAGAACACTGGGAAAAAAACCCAGCAAAACGTGCAGTGCAAGAGCAGCCACCTTCCCATCTGTTTTTGTCAAGGTGCTGCTCCTCCCACCATGAGGCAGAGTTCCCAGCCCCAGCCTGAGAATCTGGGCTGGCTCTCACCACACAATGTGGTGGAAGAGACATTCTGGGAGCTGAGGCCCTGAGAGGCCTCGGAGCTTCCACTGTCACTCTGGGGACCCAGCCACCACGTAAAGAAGTCCAGATTATCCGGCTGGAGACGGAGACCACATGGAGAGAAAGGCCTTGCACGATGGCAGGCCGGGGGTGGGAGAGAGGCCACATGAGAAAATGAAGCAGCCCGGTCAACCGCCAGTACCTGGTCACGTGAATGAGGCCATTTTGAATTCGCTAGAATCATTAGAGTTGGCTCAGCCATCACCATGTGGAACAGAGACAGACACGCAAGCTGAACTGAATGAAACTTAATTTATGTCGCTCAGTCATGTCCGACTCTTTGTGATCCCATGGACTGTAGCCTGCCAGGCTCCTCTGTTGATAGAAGTCTCCAGGCAAGAATACTCCAGGGAGTAGGTTGCCAGTCCCTTCTCCAGGGGGTCTTCCCAACCCAGGAATTGAACCCCAGTCCCCCGAATTGCAAGCAGATTCTTTCACATCTATGCCTCCAGGGAAGCCCAAGCTGAGCCCCGTCCAAATTCCTGACCTATAGAATGGTAGCCAACGGATGGGCTGTCCTAAGCAACTGCATTGTGAGGTGTCTTGTTTCCTGTCAATAGATAACTGAAACTGTCCTGCAAACATGTCATACTTTAAGGGAATTTCCTCTTATCTAATCCTACTTCTACTATTATTATATTCATCCACTCATCCAACCAGTATTTGAGTATCTGCTCTGCAGCTACTCCTCCCCAGCATTTGGGATCTATCACAGAATGAAACAAAGGCCCCTGCTCTCAGGGAGCTTAAGTTTTAAAATGAGGCAATGATAATCAAGAAATTCAATTAATAATAAATTAATATGTTAGAAGGTAAACTGTGTCAGAAAAGGAAAAGACAGAGCAGAGTATTGGAGGTTGGCATCAAGAGCGGGTAGGGACAGAGGTATTTCTTCTTAGTTTGAAGTGAAAGTGAAAGTTGCTCAGTAGTGTCCAACTCTTTGCGACCCCATTCTTTACCAGCTAAACCACAAGGGAAGCCCATTCTTCTTAGTGGGGCTGCACAAATCTTTTCTGTGAAAAGATAACTCATCTTTTCTAGCCTGTGTTTGTTGTTATCTGACCTTTTCTGATGATGCTTGGTTTTGATTATATGTAATCACTGTGCTAATGGAAATAAATACAGGCAACTCAGTTCATCATCTTGATTACAGAAAAAATTACATGTTCTCTCATACTGCTATTACTATTAAAAAAACAACAACAACAAAACTTCATTTTAAGGCAAAATCTTGAGAAAAGACATGGAGATTCAAATATTTCCAAATTCTCACAACAAATCTGAAAAGGAACCTGTGGATTTTGCATAGTCTTTCTGCCAAACTTGCACATTATAGTGACAATTCATAATACTGAATAGCATAGCTTGCTCTGGAAAAGGATCTTTACTGCTCACATTTTATCAGCTTCACTCAAATTTGTGGTTAAGACCATAGACTTTGATGTCAGGCACACTTTGGTTCATAGCCAAATTCCACTATTTATAACCTGGTTGACCTGCTCCCTAAGCCTCAGTCTCCTGGTCTATAAAATAAGAGCAATTATAGATGGAGAAGCTCTATAGAGTCAGCAAAAACAAGACTGGGAGCTGACTGTGGCTCAGATCATGAACTCCTTATTGCCAAATTCAGACTTAGATTGAAGAAAGTGGAGAAAAGCACTAGACCATTCAGGTATGACCTAAATCAAATCCCTTATGACTATATAGTAGAAGTGAGAAATAGATTTAAGGGACTAGATCTAAGAGACAGAGTGCCTGATGAACTATGGATGGACGTTCATGAAATTGTCCAGGAGACAGGAATCAAGACCATTCCCCCAAAAAAGAAATGCAAAACAGCAAAATGGGTGTCTGAGGAGGCCTTACAAATAGCTGTGAAAAGAAGGGAAGCAAAAAGCAAAGGAGAAAAGGAAAGATATATCCATTTGACTGCAGAGTTGCAAAGAATAGCAAGGAGAGATAAGAAAGCCTTCCTCCGCGATAAATGCAAATAAATAGAGGAGAACAACAGAATGGTATAGACTAGAGATTTCTTCAAGAAAACTATAGATACCAAGGGAAAATTTCATGCAAAGATGGGCTCAATAAAGGACAGAAATGGTAGGGACCTAACAGAAGCAGAAGGTATTGAGAAGAGGTGGCAAGAATACACAGAATTGTACATCTTCACGACCCAGATAATCATGATGGTGTGATCAGTCACCTCGAGCCAGACATCCTGGAATGTGAAGTCAAGTGGGCCTTAGGAAGCATCACTACAAGCAAAGCTAGTGGAGGTGATGGAATTCCAGTTGAGCTATTTCAAATCCTGAAAGATGATGCTGTGAAAGTGCTGCACACTTGGAAATTTGGAAAACTCAGCAGTGGCCACAGGTCTGGAAAAGGTCAGTTTTCATTCCAATCCCAAAGAAAGGCAATGCCAAAGAATGTTCAAATTACCGCACAATTGCACTCATCTCACATGCTAGTAAAGGAATGCTTAAAACTCTCCAGGCCAGGCTTCAGCAGTACGTGAACTGTGAGCTTCCAGAGATTCAAGCTGGTTTTAGAAAAGGCAAAGGAACCAGAGATCAAATTGCCAATATCCTCTGGATCATCAAAAAAGCAAGAGAGTTCCAGAAAAACATCTATTTCTGCTTTATTGACTAAGCCAAAGCCTTTGACTGTGTGGATCACAATTAACTGTGGAAAATTCTGAAAGAGATAGGAATACCAGACCACCTGACCTGTCTCTTGAGAAACCTGTATACAGGTCAGGAAGCAACCGTTAGAACTGGATATGGAACAACAAACTGGTTCCAAATAGGAAAAGGAGTACATCCAGGCTGTATACTGTCAGCCTGCTTATTTGACTTATATGCAGAGTACATCATGAGAAATGCTGGGCTGGAGGAAGCACAAGCTGGAATCAAGATTGCTGGGAGAAATATCAATAATCTCAGATATGCAGATGACACCACCCTTATGGCAGAAAGTGAAGAACTAGAGAGCCTCTTGATGAACATGAAAGAGGAGAGTGAAAAAGTTGGCTTAAAGTTCAACATTTGGAAAACTAAGATCATGGCATCTGGTCCCATCACTTCATGGCAAATAGATGGGGAAACAGTGGAAACTGTGGCTGACTTTATTTTTCTGGGCTCCAAAATCACTGCAAATGTTGACTGTAGCCATGACATTAAAAGACGCTTACTCCTTGGAAGGAAAGTTATGACCAACCTAGACAGCATATCAAAAAGCAGAGACATTACTTTGCCAACAAAGGTCCGTATAATCAAGGCTATGGTTTTTCCAGTGGTCATGTATGGATGTGAGAGGTGGACTATAAAGAAAGCTGAGTGCCGAAGAATTGCTGCTTTTCAACTGTGGTGTTGGAGAGGTCTCTTGAGAGTCCCTTGGACTGCAAGGAGATCCAACCAGTCCATCCTAAAGGAGATCAGTCTTGAGTGTTCACTGGAAGGACTGATGCTGAAGCACAAACTCCAATATTTTGGCCACCTGATGCGAATAGCCGACTCACTTGAAAAGACCCTGATGCTGGGAAAGATTGAGGGCAGGAGGAGAAGGGGATGACAGAGGATGAGTTGGTTGGATGGCATCACCAACTCGATGGACACAGGTCTGGGTGAACTCTGGGAGTTGGTGATGGACAGGGAGCCCTGCCTGCTGCAGTTCATGGGGTCGCAAAGAGTAGGACACGACTGAGCAACTGAACTGAACTGATATTGCATCTCACAAAAGGAAGGAATAATGAGACAACATACAACTTAAAGCATTTACTCAATGGCTATAATGTTATCAGCATTAAACAATGCTATCTATTATCATGTGATTATTTCTATAAAGTATTCTCAGGTATAAAACACGCAGGGAAAGAATGACAGTCAACACTTGACTGTATGATTGTGGAATCAGTCAACACTTGATGGTTCACAGGCCCTACACATTTTCTTAGAAGCAAGAAGGCCAAAGAGCACTGGAATTCATGCTAACAGACGCCTCCCTACTCTAACCATGTTCTGAGGCTAGACGTAAGTGACCTTTTAAGTATCCATGATCCTAGTACAGAATTGATTAGAAGGGGTCAAGTTGAAAGCCAGTGTCAAATGGACAAAAAGACATACTCCTCTATATCTCAATACTGAAGGACCCAGGAAGCACCCCTTCTACCTGCAATCAACCTGAGACTGAACCCCTTCCATTTTGAAACAGTATTTCTTACTTTGGATCAGGACCGGAAAATGAATAGAAGGGATTTGGCCTTTGAGGTGCAGGAGGTATGAGGGGCCTGTCTGGCATCTCAACTCCTTCCTACGACTGGAGGATCCCTGCCTTATAAGTGGAACAGATAGCTTATCTCTCCTCAGAGAAGATGACAAGTCCAAACCTCACTTCCAGCTCTCTGGGCAGCTGGAGGAAGCCCCGAGCAGTTGTGTGGCCTTGTCTAGAGCCTAGAGTCTGGATCCGATGACACAAAGGAGCACGGATAGTGGGTGATGCCCGTCTGTCAACCAGCACCAACGTGGATGGAGAAGCTGCTGCATAAGGTATGAGCAGCAGTCGCCACTGTGCGCTGTGGTGGCAGCCATGTCCAGGTGGACCCCTCTTGGACATGACTCTTGGCTGACTCAACAGAATGCTTCCTTTTGATCTATCTGTGCTCAGAGCCTGGCTCTCCAGCCTCCGAAAGATTTAGTGAACTTCCTGAATACCTTTGAGTAACAGTCTCCCTGCTGCAATCAGCCCAAGCTCACAGCCGTAACTTACAGCTAAGAAGCCTGATGGATATAGTGATTTTATTTTATTTTTTTTCAGTTCTTTTTTTTATTATTATTATTATTTTTTAATTGTTTTTGCCATACATTGTCATGATATCACCATGGGTTTATGATATAGTGATTTTAAATCAGCTACCACTGGACGAATCTGACCAGGTGCCAGGCACAGGGTTCTGGATAATAAGCGTGTTATCTCATTTATTCTCACTGCTACACTGGCAAGAAATCACTCTTATCTCCCTATTTGAGATAAGGAAACTGTTAAGTTAACCATTAGAATATACTTATCTCCTATTCCTTGTTATATAGCTCTTTAATTGAAAAAAAAATTATTAAGCACCTACTGTAGCCCTCACACTGTTCTAGACACTGAGGATACAAACGTGATTAAACCAAACAAAAATCTGAGCCACAATAGAATTCACCATTTCAGTTCTTCATTACAGACTATTTGTACATCCCTCAAATGCATATTTTAAAACACTAATTCCGAGTGTGATGATATTAGGAGGTGAAGACTTTGTGAGGTGATTTGGCCATGAGGCTGGAGCTCTCAGGAATGAGATTAGCACCCTTATAAACGATTTGAGAGAACAGCACTGAAACATGTACATTACCATATGTAAAACAGATGACCAGTGCAAGTTTGATGCATGAGGCAGGGCACCCAAGGCGGGTGCTCTGGGACAACCCAGAGGGATAGGATGGGGAAGGAGGTGGGAGGGGGGTTCAGGGTGGAGAGGACACATGTATACCTGTGGCCAATTCATGTTTATGCATGGAAAAACCATCACAATATTGTAAAGCAATTATTGTCCAAGTAAAATAAATATTAAGTTAAAAAAAATGACTCTAGAATGCCTGCTTGACCCTTCCATCATGAAGACACAGTCAGAAGACAACTGTCTATGAACGTGGAAGCTGGTTTTCATCACAGAATTGTCCAGTGCCTTGATCTGGGCTTTCCCAGCCTCTAGAACTGTGAGAAATCAATGTTTGCTATTTACAAGCCATGTATGTATTTTTATTACAGCAATCTGAACCAACTAAGACAGTGTTATATTCTTGATTCTTATTCTGCTGGCTTATTTTCTTTAATGATCTATGTTCTCTGTTCTGACTCTAGCCTGATAACTTAACTCCATCTAACCACACCATTCTATTTAGTTGAGCAGAAAGAGCCCAGACCAGGGATGGGACATATGTGGCAAACTCTCAGCTACTGCTAATACATCAGAAAGCCTGCCAGCAGTCTCAGACCCTTCCCAGCAGATCCCAGGGTGCTGATCCAGAGGCCCCTCTGCCTGGAGAGAGGAATTCTATTTATCCACAATCTGTATGATGTCTCCATTGCTACTCTAACAAATCACTGCATACCTAGCAGCTTAAAACACCAGTCTTTTCAGATCTCATAATTCTAAAGGTCAGAAGTCCAGGGGGCTTTACTAGGTTCTTTGTTTCAGGTGTCACAAACCTGCAAACAGATCGTGGTCTTAGCCTCTCATCTAGAGGCTCTAGGGGAAGAATCCACTTCAAGCTGCATCAGGTGGCTGCTGGAATTTACTTCTTTTTAGTTGTAACCTAGATACTTCCTTTTTGCCTTTTGCCATACAAACAACACAATCATGGGAGTAACATCAGGGCAGAGGTAATGGAAACAATACATCAGTTCCTGCCTATCACACTGCCCTTAACCTGGGCCTCTTCTATACTTATAATTTCAAAGAGTCTGGGCAGAGTTGGCCTCAATGGGGAGGTGATGCGACAGCCATCAGCAAGCAAGCTCCCTGGATGTCTTGGGAACAGCATTCCAGGCTCTCCAAGTACTGAGGAAGGAACTCAGTTAAGACCCGTGTGACGACCAGATGGTTGGGGTAGTATGAGAAAAGGTGAGAGCAGGAGAAAATGAGTTCCTGAATGTTACAATGGGATTCTGGATGGGATTTTGGTGATGTGAGTAATTCAACAGATTGGAAGCATTATTCTGTGTACTGTTAAGAAGAGCCTGAAGAGAGGCCTGGGCAGCTGAAGGGCTATTGCAATAATCTGGGCAAGCTGTTTTAGAACAAAAATGGGCCAGTAACAATACCTACCTCAAAGTGGATATGAAGATAAAATGATGTGTATAAAGCATTAGAATCTGCCTACCAAATAGTAAGTGCTCAATTAGTGTTAACTACGACCAAATAAAATTTTAAAGAGAAAATAAAAAGTGAATTTATTGCATGTGAATTATGTATACCTCAATAAAGCCAACTTAAAAAGTATCATCATCATCATCTGGATGGAGGCTCAAATTGGGGTGGAGTGGGGGTAACAGAGGGTCTGTTTCCTCTAGAACAGTCAGATTCAGATTCTAAATACATTTTTTTACTATAGATTAATGATTTCCTTATCAAGTTTAGTTTCATTTTGATAATTTCTACTGAGATTTTTCCAAAATTCAGATAATGGTTCATATGTCAGTACTCTAGTAAGCATTTATTCTCCTAAATTAGAAAGTGATTTTTTTTTTCTTCTCCAAAACACATTTTGAAGGTGGAGTCCGTAGGGTGAGAGAAAGAGAAGACAAAAGTGAAAAATGCTGGCTTTAGCATCTGCAAGCTGTGCATCTCTGGGCAAACCCTAGAAACTATCCATGCGTAGTTTATTAGGTAGTAAAATAAAATGGGACAGTTCTCAAATACCTTGCAGGAGTTTTTGTGAGAATTAAATATGGTAATGTGTCCTGAAATCTAGCAGGTGCTCAGGAACTGTCAGCTCTGCTTTCCTAATTGCTTGCTCTTAAATGCCAGGTTCCTCCTCATCCCAGTGAGACATTCTCTTCCTTCTGAGTCTGGCTCCTAATACGCTGAGGCAAACTCAGGTTCCAGTTCAAAATAGAGAGGGAAGGGTCAAAGTCTGTCTCATTTTACAATTTTGACCAAGGAGCTAAACACAAATTTAGGAGGCTTAAAGCAACCCTCAAATAGGAGAAATGGCTGAGGTTTAAGAAGTTAATTTTCCTAGTGGGGCTCCTCTTCTACCTCAAAGGGTGCTTGTCCAGCATAGGGAAACAATTCAACAAATAGTTAAGTGAAGACATGTGTAAAGTAACTATGTACTCCAATAAAAAGTTAAAAAATAGAAAATACGAATAAACACTAGAAACCTGGGGCTTGTTATGGGGTCCTCCTATGGGTTGAAGGACCCTAACCAATACTGCATGAGGCAGGAGTAAGTCAGGCAGCTGCTATTTATTTACATGGCAGAAGTGCTAAGGTTTTTATTCTTTTTCTGACCACTTTCTAGCTGTGGTTCCCAAGTTCCAATTTTGCCAACTGAATTTCCTCCTTTAGTTACTGAGTAGATTAATGATAGATATAACATGTCCAGGAACAATGCCTTGTACCTTGTAAATAATCAATAAATGGTTAACTGTTATTAGTATCAACATTCCTATTAAAATAGCTTCTGGGTGTGGGAACCAGGAGCTTAGCAGTCAGTCCCACTCTGACTGCACAGCTCTATTTTTTCCCCTCCTCTCTCTCTCTCTGACACAGGAAGAGTCAAATTTAGTACACAGATCCAAGAAAGAACTCTGAGACAATACTGCAGAAGGCCACCGAATGACACTGCTGGCCTCAGGTTTGATTTCCTTCTTCCTGGTGCTAAATATGCTAATTCCTTTCTGTCCCTTCACACGGCCACCCAACAAGCTGGCTCTCCACTAACCCATCTGAGTGACTCACAGTTTGCTCTGATGCATCTGGAGTTTCTCACAATCCTGCTTTCTCCCAAACCTACGCAGATTTGTGTCATCAGCAAATTTCACCAACTTGCCAGTTACAGAGTTGACATTTACATACCCACAGCTCCAGGCAGCAGTGACCAAGTCAGGGAATGTCTAATGAGAAAGGTGCTGGTCCCTGGAAACAAATATTTGACAGCTGGAAATTTCCAGAAGGGAGTCAGTCATATTAACCCATTCTCAGCCATTTTCCTTCTTTCTCTATTTCTCTCTCCCCTTCTACACGTTTCCTCCTTCCCGACCCCAGACAGAGATATAATTAACTACCAGGATTTCCAGAGGGCCAGGTAAGGAGAAGGGAGATAAAGTTAAGGCAACAGGTAATCCTTTAGGTAATCCTTTGCATGTCTGGATCATCAGATAAAGTCTGTTATAAGATTAGTGGCTATTTTGGGAGAAAAAAATGACTGAATACTTTGCTGTCCAAAGTACCGGGCATCACAGATAATGATTTACGAAGATGCATTCCCTGGTGGCTCAGATGGTTAATGAATCCTCCTGCAATGCAGGAGACCTGGGTTCAACCCCTGGGTCAGGAAGATCCCCTGGGGAAGGGAATGGCAACTCATTCCAGTATTCTTGTTTGGAGAACTCCATGGACAGAGGAGCCTAGTGGGCTACAGTCCATGAGGTCGCAAAGAGTTGGACACAACTGAGTAACATTTTCACATTTTCACAGGGTGCTGTTTGATTGAGGGCAGGGATACTTATGTCTGTCCAATCTCCTTTGCTCTTCCTCGGGGAAGAGAGCCCAGGTTTCCCTTGGTAACATGCTTCTTCCCCAGTTTTGGTGATAATGTCAATCACATTCCAATGCTCGACATTCACCCTTTACCAGGCACGGGATCTCAGTCAGGTCCATTTCGTTTTTCTCTAGCATGACTGAATTTCAGCAGAGGGACACAAGATGGAAGAAACAGGACCACCGGACATGAGTTCTTGCCCACATGATGTTTAGGTCCTATTCTTCTGAGGTCTGCTATTTCTGCTTTGCCTTAGAATCTATGAGGCACTCTATAGCTTCCTTTTTATTGAAATTAGCAAAATCAGTTTCTGTTGTTTGCCACCAAGTTAATTAATACAAGCTCCAAATCTAGCCTTCCCAAGGAAAAAGCACAGTTCAAAAAAACAATAAACTGGCATGCTTTTATTTACTAGGTGTACACTGTTATTTATTGCAGACAAGGATTTAATTTCAGGACAGCAGTAAAATAGGCACTTTTGGATATCTTGGGGTTCATAATTCCCATTTCTTCTGTCAGCTACTGGGGAAGAGTAGGGGGAGGCAGATGTGCAGAAACATAACTGACAGACCAGCACTTCTGAAGGATTCATTAACCAAGGCTAGTGGGTTTCATCAGCATAGTAAAAAGGTAAAAGATTTGAAAGGAAAAGAGATACATGTCAAAACTATATAGAGATGGGTTTGCAAGAGCAGGATAACAGAGGCTCAGTCAGAGGTTAGGATCTGAAGTCATCAAATGAGGCAAAAATAATACAGCAACAGTTAACTCATCTCTTGAATTACCAATGAGGTGTAATATAACTGATAACCTCATACAGGAAAATTACTAATACACAGACTATAAGCTATGATGCATAACAAGAGTACATATGCAATGTGTAATTTTATTGTGTTAGTTTTACATAAGAGAGAATCTAAATACATGAAATGACTGTGTGTGAGAAGCCCACACTCGAGAACCAAGAGAGTTCTGGTGAAGCAAAGGCACATCTCCTGTCTCACACACAAGCTGAGCACAGACCTTGTGAACAGAATGGCAGGCAGAACTGCCTGTAGGATTTTAAGTGTTATTTTTATTTTAGAAGGGGGTTGGTGGCCAAGGACTTAGTCAATGCAAGCTGGAAGCCTATCTAATACTATGCCTGTGACTTGCAGAGCCATTCACTTTATCAGGAATTAGGTAAGCCAGTGGGAATTAGGTAAGCTGCTACACAGCTTGGGCAGCTTCAGAAACTTCATCACGCCTACAGAGATGGCTTTCCCGTAGGCCTTGAACACTGAGAGATCCAGATTATTCTACAATGCCTCATTTGTTTTGGTTTCCTTTAATAAAAGACAAACAAGTCTACAAAGACAGTCTCACAAAACACTAAGATAAAATGAGTGAATAAATGGAATTAAACACACGATTTAGAGGCAGAAAAAAATATAAAAATCAACATACAAGGATGTGCCTCAGAATCTCATAGAATCACAAAATAATTTAGGCATGAAAGAAGACTTAAAGATAATCCAAGGACTTTAAGCCTTAATGCTTAGTGCATAGTAGGAACTCAATAATGCCTATTGAGAGGGTCAATAATTTAATTTTTATTTTACTTACAAAGTGGCAGTGATTAAAATGACCCTCAAGTCATGGAGATTATTTTTTAAAAAGAAAAACAGAAACAAAAACTAGAGGAGGGCAGAGAGAAAGGAAATTCTTAAAAGCATGAGAAAATAAAAGGTAAAGCTTTGCTTGACAGAAGAATTCTAGCAGAAAAACTGAATGGATAATAGATTTAGAGACTCAACATTCTGTAACTCCCAACATAATAACTGACTCAAGCAAGGATTATCAATGGATGCCACAGTTGGATGCAAGGTTCTGGGGAACAAGAGGTTTACACTGGTTAATTATTAACTATAACGGGAAAAGTTACCTTTACAATAGAGAGATCTGGCAGAGATCCCCTTGATCAAATGATCAAACTAAGCTCCAACAGTTACAGGACAAACTGACATCATGTACTTGCCAATATGATGCAAGGGAAGGACATAATGTCACCCATGGAATATGCTTGCCCACAAAGGTCTATTCTAATTCTAATCTTATGGGAACAATCAGAGAAATCCATAATATGGGTTATTCTATAAGACAACTAGCCTGACCTCTTCCAAAAAATTCAGTATCACAAAAAACAAGGGGAAATTTTTCTAGTATTTAGGAGACATGACAACCACAGGTGAACCTTGTATGGATTTTCCTAGACATTTTTTTTAAGGCAGGAAAGAGCACTTGGGGGAATACTGAGGAAATATTAATATGGATTATATATTTGGGACTACTGAAACAATCTGACACTTCTTAGATATGCCAAAGGCATGCTACTTATGGAGGAGCATAACCCGGTTCACAGCCTACCAGCTAAAGACCTCTGAGGTGATGGGTCCTTATGTTTGCAAATTATTTTCAAAGAACTCAGCCTGGAAAAATTATACCTGCCACCACCCCAACCCCCCACCAAAAAAAAACAACACACATAGAAAAAGTAAGCAAATGTGGCCAAAGATAGATGGCTAATGAAGCTAGAGGAATGTATAGGGATATTTCTTGTGCTGTTCTTTCAGTAATTTTGACATTCTGCAAAAAAAAAAAAAGTGGGAGAGAAATGAGGAATCGGGTTCAGAGACATCTTTAAATGACACCTGCAAATTATTAGTAATATTATCCATGACAATTTAGTTTATCCTTTGATTTTCCCTAGGGTTGAACAGAAGATATTCTCATTGACCCAGAAGGTTCATATGAAATCAAGAGCCTAAATCAAAAATATTAGTAGCCAGAATATATAAGAGAACATTTACAACTTGTTAATAGAAAGACATCCCAATTAAAAAAAAAATATAGGTAAAAGGTACTTTCTCAGAGAAGGTATACAAATGGCTAGTGAGCACATGAAACGATGCCCAGTATCACCAGCCACTATGGAACTGCCAAACAAAACCACAAGACACAACCTCCCATCCACTAGAATGGCCATAATCAAAAACATAGACAACAGTAAGCTTTGGCAAGGTTACACAATGCTGGCAACAATGCAAAATTGTGCAGCTGCTTCGCAAACTTCCTCCTAGTTAGGCACAGAGTTTCCCTATGACCCAACAATTACAATCTTCCCTAGGTATATACCTTACAAGGAATGAAAATACATATACACACAAAAACTTACACAAATGTTCACAGTAGCATTATTCATAAAAGTCCAAAAGTGGAAGTAGCCCATATGTCCATCAGCTGTGGTATATCCATACAATGGATGATTATGTGGCAATAAAAAGGAAATGACATATGGACACAGGCAACAACATGTATGAAGCTTGAAAACATTTTGCTAAGTGCAAGAAGCCAATCAGAAAAGGCTACAGATTGCATGATTCCATTTATAGGAAATGTTCAGAATACTCAAATCTGTGGGGTCAGAAAGTATGGTTGCCAGGGGTCCAGAGGAACAGGAACATGGACAGTCACTGCTAATAGATAGGAAGTTTCTTTAGGGATGATAAAAATATTCTTAATTAGATTTCAGTGATAGTTTCACAACCCTGCAAATACACTTTGAAAAAAATTCTTCACTTTAAATGAGTGAACTGTATGGTATGTGAATTAAATCTCAATAAAGCCGCCTTAAAATGCACACACACACGCACACAATTGGGACCCAAAATAAAGGGTTTGCAAGCAGCTTTGCCGCTAATGTTCAATCCTTCTAGTGTGAGATGTCTTCCTGTCAGCTGCAACTCACAGGTAAGCTCCCAATTTCCCTTCCAAGGTCCCTCCTGCAGATCTCTGGCTAATGGACAAACACACCAGGCATAGTCATGGTGCCTTCTTCCCAGCACCAGTTAGTACTAAGTCACTCTGAGCCATCCACCCTCACCAGGAACATATGCACTGAGATGACTGATGGGCTGGTACCAGACTGTCCCTGGGCAATGATCACACGTACAGAATCAGGCTCAAAACTGCTCTCTGAGGCAGTCTGCTTCTGAGGCATCTGCTTGCTTAGACAAATTGGGAGTTGCAAACTTAGCAAAGCAAGAACCAGGTTTTTAAAGGGATAGAAAATGGTTGAGGCATGGATGAGGTCAAGGAAGGCAGAGACTGAAAGGAAGACAATAGGACAGGCAAGGAGGAGAGAAGAGCTGTGCATGTGAGGCTGGAGCAGTCACGTGATGTTCCAGCCCTTCCATCAGCCTGTCATCCTCCTCCTGGAAACAACTGTTTCCCATGCGGAATCGGTCTTTTTCTGCACTACAGCCCACATGGCTTGGGTGAAGATTAGCTCCAGTGCAGGCTCCCTGACCCAGTCTAAGCCAAACAGTGCATTCACTGCCTTTGCTGCAGTGCTTTGTTTAGGGGTGGGCATATGACCCAACTGAGCCAATGAGATGCAGGTATAGCATTTCCCATGGAAGTCCTGAGAAGAAAAACATTCTGTGAAGATTTTAAGCCAAGAGCACTGGAAGTAATCTGAGCCACCACAATGGGAACACTTGCATGAAAATGGAGACAAAACAGGGAGGGGGCCTCATATCAGGGGAACTTGATCTAGAAGCTAGACTCCCTGGTGGTTTGAGCCACTGAGTCACTCACACCCACCCCCTTCTTTTTTCCTTAAACTAGGCTGTTTTGCCTGTTGAGATATAAAGAACTCTACTTCACATAGAAGGAAATCAATAATACATTTCCACTACTGATTTCCCCAAAGGCCACCAGGTCACAGGAACAAGATCTGTGATGGTTAATTTTATGTGTCAAGTAAGCTAGGTCAAAGTACCCAGATATTTGGTCAAACATGATCCCATTTGTTACTGCAGAAGTATTTTAAAGATCAGATGAACATTTAAATCAGTAAACTGTAAGTGAAGTAGATTGCCCTCCATAACATATGTGGGTCTCATGCCATCAGTTCAAAGGCCTTAACAGAGAAGCTGACTTCCCTGGAAGAATAGGAAATTCTGGCAGCAGAAGACCTCTGGATTCTTACTGCAACTTTTTTCTGGGTCTCCAGGCTGCCAGTCTATCCTGCAGGCTTTGGACTTGCCAGCCTCCACAACTGTGTGAATCAATTCCCTAAAATAAACTGCTCTCTCCTCATTCTCCACCCCACTTCTCTCACTCTCTCTCCCTCGCTTTCTCTCCTCATTCTTCACCCCTCCTCCTCTCTTCTCCCTACCTCTTTCTCTCTCTCTCTCCACACACACACAGTTTAACCTTTAACAACATGGAGATTAGGGTCACTGACCCCCGTGCAGTCAAAAATCCACCTACAACTTTACAGGTGGCCCTTGTATCCATGCTTCCACATCTGCAGATTCAACCAACTGCAGGTTGTATAGTAGTGTAGTACACATTTATTTAAAAAGTCCTATAAGTGGACACACACAGTTCAAACCCATGTTCTTCATGTGCCAACTGTGCGTCTTTTGGGTTTTCTCTGGAGAACCTTGACTTGTACATGATCAGGTGATCCCAGGCTTAAATGTTAGCTTTCAGAGATTTAGCTGGGAAGAACACAGTATTAGGATCCCCTCACCCAGCTCAACATGCAACTTCAAAAATAACCATCCCTCTGGCACACTACTACCCCACGTCCAAGGGCAGGGGCAGCGGCTGAGAAGAGCTACTCCACATCCAAGGTAAGGAGTAGCGGCTGCATTTTGCTGGAGCAGTCGTGAAGAGATACCCGATGTTCAAGGTAAGAGAAACCCAAGTAAGACAGTGGGCACTGAGAGAGGGCATCAGAGGGCAGACAGATTGAAACCACAATCACAGACAACTAGCCAATCTGATCACAAGGACCACAGCCTTGTCTTACTCAAGGAAACTAACCCATGCCACATGGGGTCACCCAAGATGGATGGGTCATGGTGGAGAGATCTGACAGAATGTGATCCACTGGAGAAGGGAATGGCAAGCCACTTCAGTATTCTTGCCTTGGAATCCCATGAACGGTACGAAAAGGCAAAAAGATAGGATACTGAAAGATGAACTCCCCAGGTCGGGAGGTGCCTGATATGCTACTGGAGATCAGTGGAGAAATAACTCCAGAAAGAATGAAGAGACGGAGCCAAAGCAAAAACAACACCCAGTTGTGGATGGGACTGGTGATAGAAGCAAGGTTCAATGCTGTAAAGAGCAATAATGCATAGGAATCTGGAATTTTAGGTCTATGAATCAAGGCAAATTGGAAGTGGTCAAACAGGAGATGGCAAGAGTGAACATCGACATTCTAGGAATCAGTGAACTAAGATGGACTGAAATGGGTGAATTTAACTCAGATGATCATTATATCTATTACTGTGGGCAAGAATCCCTTAGAAGAAATGGAGTAGCCATCATAGTCAACAAAAGAGTCCGAAATGCAGTACTTGGATGCAATCTCAAAAACAACAGAATGATCTCTGTTCGTTTCCAAGGCAAGCCATTCAATATCAAGGAAATCCAAGTCTATGCCCTGACCAGTAACGCTGAAAAAGCTAAAGTTGAATGGTTCTATGAAGACCTACAAGACCTTCTAGAACTTACACCTCAAAAAGATGTCCTTTTCATTATAGGAGACTGGAATGCAAAAGTAGGAAGTCAAGAAACACCTGGAGTAACAGGCAAATTTGGCCTTGGGGTACAGAATGAAGAAAGGCAAAGGCTAATAGAGTTCTGCTAAGAGAACGCACTGGTCATAGCAAACACCCTCTTCCAACAACACAAGATAAGACTCTACACATGGACAACACCAGATGGTCAACACTGAAAACAGATTGATTATATTCTTTGCAGCCAAAGAAGAAGAAGCTCTATACAGTCAGCAAAAACAAGACCGAGAGCTGACTGTAGCTCAGATCACAAACTTCTTATTACCAAATTGAGACAGAAATTGAAGAAAGTGGAGAAAATCACTACAACCATTCAGGTATGACCTACATCAAATCCCTTATGACTATACAGGGGAAGTGAGAAATAGACTTAAGGGACTAGATCTGATAGACAGAGTGCCTGATGAACTATGGAAAGAGGTTTGTGATACTGTACAAGAGACAGGAATCAAGACCATCCCCAAGAAAAAGAAATGCAAAAAAGCAAAATGGCTGTCTGGGGAGGCCTTACAAATAGCTGTAAAAGAAAAGGAAGCAACAAGCAAAGGAGAAAAGGAAAGATAAACCCATTTGAATGCAAAGTTGCAAAAAATAGCTAGGAGAGATAAGAAAGCCTTCCTCAGGGATCAGTGCAAAGAAATAGAGGAAAACAACAGAATGGGAGAGACAAGACATCTCCTCAAGAAAATTAGAGATACCAAGGGAACATTTCATGTGAAGATGGGCTCAATAAAAGACAGAAATGGTAGGGATCTAACAGAAGCAGAAGGTATTGAGAAGAGGTGGCAAGAATACACAGAAGAATTGTACAAAAAGGATTTTCATGATCCAGATAATCACAATGGTGTGATCACTCACACTTGATGAAAGTGAAAGAGGAGAGTGAAAAATTTGGCTTAAAGCTCAACATTCAGAAAACTAACATCATGGCATCCTGTCCCATCACTTCATGCAAATAGATGGGGAAACAGTGGAAACTGTGGCTGACTTTATTTTTGGGTACTCCAAAATCACTACCAGATGGCGACTGCAGCCATGAAATTAAAAATGCTTACTTCTTGGAAGGCAAGTTATGACCAACCTAGACAGTATATTAAAAAGCAGAGACATTACTTTGCCAACAAAGGTCTGTATAGTCAAGGCTTTGGCTTTTCCAGTGGTCATACATGGATGTGAGAGTTGGACTATAAAGAAAGCTGAGCACCAAAGAATTGATTCTTTTGACCTGTGGTATTGGAGTAGATTCTTGGGAGTCCCTTGGACTGCAAGGAGATCCAACCAGTTCATCCTAAAGGAGATCAGTCCTGGGTGTTCATTGGAAGGACTGACGTTGAAGCTGAGACTCCAATATTTTGGCCACCTGATGTGAAGAGATGACTCTTTTGAAAAGACCCTGATGGTGGGGAAGATTGAGGGCACGAGGAGAAGGGGATGACAGAGGATGAGAAGGTTGTATGGCATCACTGACTCAATGGACATGGGTCTGGATGAACTTTGGGAGTTGGTGATGGACAGAGAGGCCTGTCGTGCTGCGGTTCATGGGGCCGCAAACAGTCGAACATGACTTAGCGACTGAACTGAACTGGCACACCAGGTTCTGTGCAGCATCCTTGGCTTCCATCAACTTGTTTAACATGCTATGCCCATTTTGCAGATAAGAAGAGCTTAAGAGACTTGCCCCAAGTCAAACTGCTGGTAACATACACCCAGGAATCCAATTCACGTCTCTCTCGATCCATCCCAAATAGTTCAATCATTGGGCAAGATGCCCTATTTCGGGGAGGAAATTACCAATGATGCTCTTTTCTTTCTCAGAGTTGGGGAAGCATATGCAAATCACAGGAAGGAGCAAGACCACACCCACGCCCACTCTCCCTTCCCCCAGCACTGGTTCTCAGTCAGCATCCCTTTGCCATTTTAGGAACCTGCTTGTGGGTGGTGCTGGTCTAGAGTTAGCCACAGAGTCACACAGCCACGGCCTCTGTCCCTGGAGGGTAGGATCCAAGCTCCACTTTCCAAAACAGTGATATGGCCCAATCTCCAGAGTTAATAGATCTATACCTTTTCTCCCTGTTCTTGGTTAGGGTTTGATTTTCTATCAGGTCTCTGCTGGCAACAAGCTTGACAGTAATGTGGACAGCAAGCTGCCAGGGAGGAGAAAGAAGAAAATGGTGCTTGGTGTCCTCTGGGAGCCCTGCTGAGTCCAAGCAGAAACCTTAAGGATCAGTCTGGGCATAATGGCGGGCAAGGGTGTCCTTCCTCCCCAACACGGTGATGGGAGTAGTTGATTCCACACGTTTGTCATTTATATTCTACTTCCATGAACTATGATAAGCCTACAGACTACATGCACTGTTACTGATTCAGCACAGTTTTAAACATGTTTTATGCAATTTTTAAAGGTTATACTCCATTTACAGTTATTACAAAATATTGGCTATATCTCCTGTGTTGTACAGGAAATACAAGGATGCTGTACATCCTTAAGCCAATCTTACACCTAATAGTTTATACCTCCTGCTCCCCCACCCCATATTGAATAGTTTTAATAAGCTCCTCATCTCATCAAAGTAAATATTTGAAAATGGAACTTTATACAATTACATGTAAAAATTCTTTTCATTTGCTGTAACAAGAAATAAACTTGCAAAAATAATTATTAAAAGAATACTCAATTTCCATCTTCCCTGGTGGCTCAACTGGCAAAGCACCCACCAGTTGATGCAGGAGACACAGATGCATGTTTGATCCCTGGATCAGGAAGATCCCCTGGAGAAGGAAATGGCAACCCACTCCAGTATTCTTGCCTGAAAAGTCCCATGGGTAGAGGAGCCTGTTGGGTTACAGTCCAAGGGGTCACAAAGAGTCAGACATGCCTGAGCACATGTGCACTCACCCATACTCAATTTCACTAGACACACTTGCTCATCAAAGGCTCTCAGCCTGTGGAAAAAGGGGTATTACAAGTAACAGATCACTATGAGCTAGTGACCCTGAATCACTAAGATCAGACTAAATAATATGTCCCTTGAAAAGGTAGTGGGGAATGCATGAAGCAAACCTTCAAAGAACACCTTATCTTGGTCAGAACCTGTACTGACTAGCCTTGACAAATCATTTCAGTAAGCACTGCCTCAGAAATGGCTAAGTAAAAAGATGTGGCGTTTATTTCAATTATGTTTCAAATATAAAAGTGAAGTGAAAATCAGGTCGCTCAGTTGTGTCCGACTCTTTTGAGTCTATATAAAGAGTATAGATATCACTCAAATATATAATCTTAAGGATTATTAAACTGGAATTTAATTCCAGCCGAAGCACTGATGCTTTTGAATTGTGGTGTTGGAGAAGACTCTTTATAGAGTCCCTTGAACTGCATTGAGATCCAACCAGTCCATCCTAAAGGAAATCAGTCCTGGGTGTTCACTGGAAGGACCAATGTTGAAGCTGAAACTCCAATACTTTGGCCACCTGATGTGAAGAACTGACTCATCTGAAAAGACCCTGATGCTGGGAAAGATTGAAGGCAAGAGGAGAAGGGGACAACAGAGGATGAGATGATTGGATGGTATCATTGACTCAATGGACATGAGTGTGAATAAACTCTGGGAGTTGGTGATGGACAGGGAGGCCTGGTGTGCTGCAGTCCATGGGGTCCCAAAGAATTGGACACGACTCAGTGACTGAACTGAACTGAAATTTCATTTAATAGTTAACAGACCTACTAATACCAGTTTAGAGTTTCCCCTTAGGTTTGTGGAAGAATTAGAAATGTATTAATTTCTTCACTATGCATTTGATTATTTTCTTTCATACAGAATTTGCATACCAACTAAAACCATCCTCCTCATCACCTAAAAACACTCAATGCCTTTTAAATCATGTGTAAGCTACCATGGAATGGGTCCCATTTTTTTTTTTTAATTTTCTTTACTTTACTATGTTGGTTTTGCCATACATTGACATGAAACCGCCATGGGTATACATATGCTCCCCCTCCAGAACCCCTCTCCCTCCTCCCTCCCAATTCCTTCCCCCTGGGTCATCTCGGTGCACCAGCCCCGAGCATCAACCCTGGGCTGGCGATTGATTTCACATATGATAATTAACATGTTTCAATGCCATTCTCCCAGATCATACCACCCTTGCCCTCTTCCACAGAGTCCACGAGTCTGTTCTATATATCTGTGCTTCTTTTGCTGTCTCACATGCAGGGTTCTCGTCACCATCTTTCTAAATTCCATATATATGCGTTAGTATACTGTATTGTTGTTTTTCCTTCTGGCTTACTTCACTCTGGATAATAGGCTCCAGTTCCGTCCACCTGAGTAGAACTGATTCAAATGAATTTTTTTTTTAAATGCTGAGTAATATTCCATTGTGTTTTAAGAGAAAACAAAGCAGACTTTGAAGTTCAATACCTGGATTAGATTCCTGCTCCAAGCTTACTTAACCTCTCTGAATTGCTAATTCTTCATCTATAAAGTAAGTTTAATAATATTAACTTTGTAGGGATGTTGGGAAATAGAAGAAGATAAAACATCCCAGAAGCCTAGCTTAGTGCTTGAAATCCAGTAGGCACACAATAGGTACATAATACTACTCTTTGATGGGAGGGTGTGGGAGTCACAGCTGAGAATGAGAAAGTTCCTTTATGTCAGGGATGACCGCCTGAATGCCCAAAGGGTCAGAGCATGGCACATGAAGGAAGGAGGCAGGCTGGGTGGGGTCCTAATAACACAGACATACAACTACAATAAAGTTGCATCTGAAAAAGGCAGCTGCCTGTTCAACGTCAGCTTATTATAGCCAAGATAACAGCCAGGAACATTTGTTAAACTATGATGCTAAGGGTCTAAGGGCTTTGTATATACTAATTCATTTAATCCTCCTAACCACAGAAGGAAGGCCCTATTATCGTCCACATACATGAGCACAGTGAAGTTAGGTAACCTTAACCCCACCCAGCAAAGCCAGACTTTAACCTAGGCATTCTGTTTTCAAAGCCAGTCACTCAGTAACCTCTAGAGACATTGAGTGGTTCTCAGGCTTTACAGTGCAACAGATCACCTAGAGAGCTTGTTAAAACAAAAAATGCCCAATGCTTTAGTAGGTCAGGATGGAGAGTGTATTTCTAACAAGCTCCTCAATCATGCTGATGCTGCTGAACTGAGGACCGCACTTCGAGAATCGCTGTTTTAGGCCCTACCTCGTCTCCTAAGGCTGGTCCAGTGTTCCACATCTTTTGACAGACTATCAAGAAGAGCCAGAAGTGTGGTCTTCTGTATGATAGCTTATTGTATTTACATGCTTGCTATGAATTTAGTATTTTTAACAATACTGTGCAAACCAACAGGCCAAATTTAGCTTCTGGGCTGCTTAGTTTCTGCTGTGTCCAAAGCATTTTTTTTTTAACGTTTTTCTTTATTTTTGATCATACCATGCAGCACGAGGGATCCTATTCCCTGACTAGGGATTGAACTCATGCCTCCTTCAGTGGCAGTGTGGACTTGCAGGGAAGTCTCTGTCCAAGGCATCTTTAACACGCTGATGCAACCAATGTTTATGGAGCATTTGCTACTCACTCCCATCATGGGGACTGTGCATAGAAAGAGGAGCAAGATGGATAAGAAGGTCTCACTTTGTGGAGGTTACAGATACGGTGAGGGGGCAGAGGATGGTGGAAAATACAGACAAATAACTCAGGAAATCAAAAAGATCTTTCCAGTCATGATAAAAGTACAATGAAAAAAAAAAAAAAACCCAGCAGGGTGATAGGCTGCGTGATTTCCTTGGTTATCTACAACTCTATGAGGAAGAAGGGAAGGTGTAATTCGAGTTTCACAGAGGAGAAGTGGACAAACAATGGTTGAATTCTGCACCGCATCCAACGTTCCCCAGGCCGTAGAGGTCAGCCGAGAAGCACACCACCACCGGATTTCCCAGCCAATACCAATCCCATGACGTCACTGCATCTCCTATGGATTATTTACCTCATCCCCAAGTGTGGAAGGTCAAACCACCGGCATTCTGCAGCCTGCCTCTGCAGGTGAAATTTAGCTTTAATTGTCTAATTGCTACTCTGGCAACGGCTGCCACAGATTCATTTTAGAAAGCAGCACAGGTGCGCTCGGTGGCTGATGTTCTATTTTCAAGGACGAAAGGAAGGGATTAGGGAACCTGATGTCTTCTGCTTTAAGAGTTAAGATGAAGTTATTTTTTCCTCCAATCAACTCCTGTTATCTCATTTCAATTTTCCAAAGTGTCTTCTCATCAGAAATTAAACTGGGTTGCCAAATCCCAGAGCAACAGAAATGGAAAGGTAGTTGGGAGGGAGAGGAGAAAAAGTTTTGGAGCTTATTAAAGCAAAATGTTTCTGTGTCCTTGAAGTATAGGCATTATGTAAAGGGGCTGTATGTGATGATAATCATGAAAATGGTGAGGAGGAAGAAGATAATGATGGCAATGTGAAAATAAAATAACGATGATGATGATGATGCTGACCCTGTCTAGCCTTAAGAAATATTCATTAATTAAAGCCACTGGACTCTACTCTGAAGCAGGTAAGAAGCCATAGGCCTACCTTACATATTGAAAAACAGATTTTAAAAAAAGTCTAAGAGAATTACTTAAAATAGTTACTATGTTCTTGATTCCAACAGTTAATTCAATTTCAACAAGGCATCCATTTTTTTTTTTTAAACACTTGGAAGACAGATATGCTGACTTTACATGTGGCTTAACTATTTTCAAGTCAGCACAAACGAGGTGAGCTGTAGCTGGGGGTATGTGTTTTTACAAATTCGATGTGTAATAGAATGAAAAATAACACAACAGAGCACGTTGATAAAGAGAAAGCCAGTAAGTGAATTCCAGGGTCCCCGAGTACATCAGAGCCCATTCAGAAGCCAGCATGGGTCTCACCTTATTCGTGCAAACAAAGCATGCAAAGGAACGGGTGTAAGAGAAGCAGTCCATCAAAACCCCAGGTACACACCTGGCCGTTAGTGATCAAGCTTAGTGTTCTGATTGTTCCATGGGCATGAGGAGGCAGTATGAGCAGAATTCAGAGTCCGAGTATTAGTTACAACAATCAAGTCAAAAGCCTGCAGAGTCTCAACTTCCTTGCCTGTGGAATGGAGGTGATGACAATCGTTGCGGCCCTATCAACCCTCGGGTTGCCATGAGGATAAAACATAACACCATGTAGGGAACTGTCAAGACACAGTCAAACAAAAGCAAGGCTCTTCTTATCACTATCTTCTCCCCAACTGGCCTTGGGAGCTGCTTGTGTATAAAGACGACATCATTTTATATTTCTTTGTACCTCTTACATATACTCTTTGTACCTCTACCCACATTATTACCACATAATAATGTCAAAAGCAGAGCAGAGGCTTTGGAGAAGTTTCAGAAATCTTTGTCTACAAAAGAGTTCACCTAAGGTTTTCTTTAGTCAACGCAGTTAATGCATTTGAAATATGACCTGATTGCCCCCCAAATAGAAAAAACAGTATGTCAGTTCTAGAATAGAAATCATATCCCTTTTATTAAGTTCTTTGCATTTTCTCATATACTTTTCCCAAAACTCTTCAAAACTGATATAACTATACTTTATTTTGGATGAAGAAACAGACTCAGAGTTTAAATAAATTGTCCAATTTCATGTAACTAAGAAGCAGCAGAGGCAAAATTGATCTTGGATCTGTCCCATCCCAAAGCTCCTGCATTTTCAAGTTGTGCTAAGCTTGGCTTGTGGATGGACATTGCTGTGGCTCTAAATGCTCACTAAATATCAAGTAATTTCTCAACAAACTTGGATATATTATGAAAAACTCAGTACTGTCTGTAAATATTTCTTAGGAAATGACTCCTCTCACCAACAAGAGATAATCATTCTTTTGGACCAGTGTTCAATATGTACATATCAATCTTAAAAGAACACTAAAAACCTGTCCCATTTACTGTCCAAATTCTAGACCTTTGTGTACAAGGGCATGCAGGGTGGAAGACGGCATTAATGGCAGGTTAAGCTAGGACCAAGATTCTCCAAATTTAGCATGCCTGAATGAGCACTTGGGCTTCCTTGATAGCTCAGTTGGTAAAGAATCCGCCTGCAATGCAGGAGATCCTGGTTCAAGTCCTGGGTTGGGGAGATCCCCTGGAGAAGGGAAAGGCAATCCACTCCAGTATTCTGGCCTGGAGAATTCCATGGACTGTATAGTCCATGGGGTCACAAAGAGTCGGATACGACTGAGCAACTTTCACTAATGAGCACTTACCCAGGTATCTTGTTTAAAATGCAGACTTCCAGCCTCCATGTCACCCCATTATAATTCCAACCACTTAGGATAGAGCCCAGGAAAAAGAGTTTTAATAAACTCTGGAGATACTGAGATGCAGGTGGGTCTCACACTATACTAGACTTAAATAGGCCAAGGGAAAGGGCTGAGAAATTGGGGGACCAAGACTAGCTCTGAGGCACACTTGTTGACAGGCCTTCAACAGCTCAACCAGCCTCTTTGAGATTCTGTATCTGGAAATTAACTCTGTCTTGGGTATTCCTGACACTCATCCTTTGTGGGCTGACTGAATCTTGTTTGCTTTAGAACTTCCTAAAGGGCAACAGTATTCTTTGATGTTTGGTCACCATACCATCTGCTATCCACTGGGATGTCCAGTAAATGCTTTCATTTTTAATTGTAGAACAGGTTTCAAAGTGGAAGCTACATTTTTAATTGTAGAACACTGCAAAGAATCCTAGGCCTATTCCACCATTTGCAGGACTCTATTTCAACCCTGGAGTCATCTCCAGAGGCCAGAGCTACCAGCAATGACTTCGTGCTCAGGTAAGTTTCTTCTACTGGTACTTAAGTAAGTACAAGAGGTACCTTCCTAGGCAAATAATGGTCACCAAGAAGACAGTACAAATGCTGCTTGCCAGAGGGGGTGCCTCAACAGATATATAAGAATGAATGAATGAATAAGTAAATAAATAAAACTAGGGTCCCAGGTGAATATGCTGTGCAAAAAGTTTTGAGGACACTGTCTTTAAGAACCTTCAAGTGCCATTCACCACATTGGCAATACAGAAAAACCAACCTCTTCCTCGTTTCAACAAAGGATGCTTCACTTAGCTACAGCACAATTCGAGCATAACCAGAACTAGTTTAGGCTAATGCTCTCCATAGTGAATTAAGTGACAATATTAGAGTTTATCTTTAAATTGATTTTTACTTAAAATTTATGGCATCAAACTTATCAGTATTTTATATACTGTTTAACACAGAGGCCCTCACTTGATTTTTTTCAGATGGTCATGCGGCATACCTCCTATGTGGCACTGACAGCACCCTGAGTAAAAGGCAGGAGAACTACAGTCTGGGACAGTTGACAGTGAGGTTACTGATTGCCAGGTTAAATGAGTTTATGGGATGTGGACATCTGGTATATTTGAACCAAAATTTACAATTGATCTCAACAGATTACTACAAAAAATCCAGTATATAACTGTCTAATGAAAGCACAAGAAAATGAGACAAACGGATGAGTTAGTTAGTGCATCTCCTACTTCTGATATGGGCTCCTTTGATGACAAAGTATAAATTAAAAACAACAAGGAGAACTAACCATAATTCGGTAAAAAACTAAAAAATGATCAAGATGGCTCTCTGAAGTACACATTTTTGCATACTATGATTAACTATGACTCTTACTCTATGTATACATCAGACTTTGGAATACAGTCTTTGTGCTGCATAGTTCCTTATGCACAAATTTCAGTTATTCTGGTTTCCTCAATTAACTCTGGTCTCTCATCATGATTCAAATTTCACTTTCTATAGTATATTCACTGCGAGTGGTTGGCATAAAGTATAAACATCACTGCTTCAATCCACAGATCATTGCCTATCAATAAATACCAGGTGTACTTAACGATCAGTGACCAGTCATGTCATTTATTTCAAAGTCTGCCAGTGACTGGCCACTGAGCATCTCTTATTCAGTTCATGCACAGACAGCAAAGAATGTAACTGTGTCATCTTCTCATCTTCCAGTGACACCTATGCAATATGGAGCCAGAGTAATTTAATGAAGGTGAACACTTAATGACATAAAGGCAAATGGTTGTGACAAAAAAGGATGAAGATGATATGTTCCAGAAGGGGCTTCCAGGTGGTTCAGTGGTAAAGAATAAGCCTGCCAATGCGGGAGATGTGGGAGACATGGGTTTGATCCTTGATTGGGGGAGATCCCCTGAAGGACTAAATGGCAACCAACTCCAGCACTCTTGCCTGGGATTAAGGACAGAGGAGCTTAGGGGACTACAGTTCATAGGGTTACAAAGAGATGTGACTGAGCATGCACATATGTTCCAGAGTCAGTAACACATGATAAAAAAGTAAGGAGCTCTGAGTAATATTTCATGAAACTACAAAGCATAAAACGGAAACTGATCCTAACTTAGAAAGGAGCATGACAATCTGCTATGTTCTAGAAAAGATGCTTCATCTGTATCATAAGAGGAGGAAGACAAGCACTATCCAACTGTTCTTAAGGTTTGTCCAAAGAAGTAAAACATTGTAGTCCTTAATGTTTCCAATTCTTTAAGTTGCAGGGTAGTAAATATTAATTTTAGTAATTTTCTTATTTCCTTATGCATTTATAACCAACAGTAAGAGTTCTTACTGTTTTGAAAAAAAAAATTTAAAGGTCACAATACAATTGTAAATTTTCACATTGCTTATAAGATCACCCTGCAAAGTTTCAACTTGCACGGTTATTTTTACAGTCCCATACTGTCAGGCAAAGCAAGTATGGCCTGTTTCAGCTAACCACAGGGGTATGAGCATATAATTTATTGATTAGTAAATACACACCATTTGGCAGTCTGTGATCAAATATTTTCTAGTAAGAGAGAGTACAGTGAACGTCTTCTCCCCACTCCATTTTTTCAGTCTCGCTCTGGATTACCTCCCTGAGTTACTGACTACAACCAGTAAATTGAGGACCTACTCAAATATGGGACATAATATAAAATCCCAACTGGCTGTTTTTCAGAATTGACACATATCATATGGAAATTCAAGGGGCACCAAACAGCCAAGACAATCCTGAAAGAGTTGGAAGACTCTCATTTCCCCATTTCAAAACTGATTATAAAGTTTCAGTTATTAAAAGATAGCCTGGTACTGGCATAAAGATGGACATTTAGATTAATAAAACAGAATAGAGGGCCCAGAAATACACTCATGCATCTATTGTCAACTGATTTTTTTTAAAAGAGTGCCAAGACAACTATTCAGTGGAGGAAATAAGTCTTTTTAAGTAATAGTTCTGGGACAACTGGGAATCCACATGTAAAATGAAGAATTTGAACTCCTTCCTCACATCACATGCAAAAATTAACACAAAATGGATCACAGACTTAACTGTAAGAGCTACGACTATAAAATTCCTACAAAAAAAAACAAGAGTTTTTTCATAATCTTGGAATAGGCAATAGTTTCTTAGCTCTGAGCCCAACCACAAATGACAAAAGAAAAATATGGATATCTTGGACTTTATTATAATTAAAAACATTTGTGCTTCAAAGGATACCACCAAGAAAGTGGCAATCCATAGAATGGGAAGAAATATCTGCAAAGCATATATCTGATATGGGACTACTATCTTGAATATAGAAAGAAACTTAGCACTCAACAAGAAAAAGATAACTCAGAAGTGGGCAATATCTGAGTAGACATTTCTCTGCAGAAAATATACAATGATCAATAGGCATGCAAAAAAAATGCTCAACATTATGAACCATCACAGAAAAAGAAATCAAAACCACAATGAAGACTGTATCCACTAGGATGATTATAATCAAAAGATAGAAACAGTAAGTATTGGTGACCATGTGGAGAGATGGCTCCTCTCATGTATTGCTGATGGGAATATAAACTATGTATCCACTATGGGACAGTTTGACCATTTCTCAAAATGTCAGAGATAGATTTACTCTCTGATTCAGAAATTCCACTCATAACACCCAAGAGGAAAAAAAACAGATGTCCAAAACCCTGTACATGGATGTATACAGCAATATTAATCACAGTAGCTAAAAAGTGAAAACGACACAAATGTCCAACAACATCTGAAAAAGACAAAATGTGGTATATCCATACAATGGAATTATTGTATTATCCAGCAAGAATAAGATGTGAGGTACTGATAAGTGCTATAACATAGATGAAACTGGAAAACGTTAGGCTAAATCAAAGAGGCCAGTCACGAAAGATCACTATAGGACCGATTTATATGAAAGGTCCAGAATAAGTAAATCCATGGACATAATCTAGATTAGGGGTTACTAGGGCTGAGAGGGAAGAAGTGATGATGTTAGTGGCTACGGTTTATTTTTCCTTCCTTCAGACTAGGAAAATGTCTGGAATTAGACAATGCTGATAGCTGCGCAACTCCGTGAAGACACTAATGACCATGGAACTGCACACTTTGTATGGACAAGTCATATGGCATGTAAATTATTTCTCAATAAAGCTATTAAAAATTGTTTAAGTTAGGCCACTCCCATAATTTCCCCACCCTTAAGGACAGCTTTGATGATTCAGGTCAGTGGCTGAAGCTCAGCTACTCCCTTAAATCTGGCTCATCTTACATGTGGAATCTAAAAAAGTGATAAAAATGAACTTATTTACAAAACAGAAATAGAGTTACAGATGTAGAAAGCAAATGTACAATTACCAAAGGGAAAAGGAGGAGGAAGGGATAAACTTGGAGACTGGGGTTGCCATATACACAGTACTATATATAAAACAGATCACTTATTAATAAGGACCTACTGTATGGCACAAGGCACTCTACTCAATAGTCTGTAATGACCTATGAGGGAAAAGAATCTCAAAAACAGTGGATATATGTATATTTACAACTGATTCACTTTGTTGTACATCTGAAACTAACACAACATTGTTAATCAACTATACTCCAATAAAAATGTTAAAAAAAGACCTGGCTTAGTCCTACTTCTGTATGTGCCCGCTGTTAAAGAGAAATATTTTTATTCTTGAGGAACAATAAACATGGTGATGGGTAGCCAGGCAATGAGGTCCCTCCAAGCCCAGAGTTATAATGAACACAGTTGCCAATTCACAAGCCAGGTCTCCTTGGCAATTTTCAGTAGTCTCCACGGATGCTCCTAGGTTGGGACCCCTCTCAGAGGAGGCACTGAAGCCCACAAGGGAACTGAGTTCAAGTCTTGGTCTCTAAATAATACTAACAGACCCAAGGGAAGATGCTTGGGGTGGGGAGTGTGACCGTTAATGCTGTACGAGTGTGATACTAAATTTCTCTCCTTCTCTTCAACTAATTAGAGCTTCATTTTAATTAGGCTGACTTCATATACCATTCCTTCTCAAATCCATATACTAGCTGAACAGGAGATTACATCCCAATCCAAACTTTGTACTCAGCCACATCTGAGCAACAAAGAAGTTAGAGAAGTTGGAATTAGAAAAGGGACTCTTTTTTTTCCTTTTTTTTGTATAATTAATACCTCAATTAGCAGAGATATTATGGGCAATCTACATTTCAGTGATGACATTGCCCTCTGCCTGAGTTAACCCAGGAGAGGAACACATCATAAGAAACGTTTCCACATGCCCCTGAGGTTCCAGGGACATCAACTCACCAGGAAAAGCCAGACAGACATCAAAATGCATGACTCAAAGTGCTCAATTCCCACTGGTAGTTACTCATGTTGCTTCAGAGGAAAGAAGACTCTCAAATATCGACTTTAACATAAATACGTCTTTCACTGCTTACTTTCCAAACTTTAAATTCTGCAAGTTCTTTCTAAACGTTCAGTTAAAAGGAAGAAAAAAAAGGTTAATTGCTCTGACCCCCCCTGAAAAGACCAACGCAGACTAGCAAATATGTTCACATGCAAACAGGCATACACAGAGAGCACCTTGCTCTTTATTTTTTTTGAGTGGTTCGGATTTCTCATCAAGAATCTGGCAAGCTCGCCTGCTGGGTCCTGTATTTGTTTCCAAGCTCGTAGCCTACCCCCTCTCATACTTTCAGCCGGTATGTAATTTAGACATACGTGGATTTCAAGTGCAGTGCCAATTTGTAACTAGCCAGGGTTGGAGAGAGGGGTCACTGGTGTGAACCCTGAGGATGTTGCTCATAAATTCTGAAATAAGGGGCTATTGCTTGTTACACAAGAAGCTTTTCTTTTTTCTTCTCAATGGGGGTAGCTCTAACTTCCATGGCTATTAAGAGTTAAATGAAGATGTAGTAAAGACCTTAAAATGAGGCCTAAGAGAAAAAGAATACTCCTCTCTCCCTTCTCCAACTCTACTTGGAGTTGGGAACCAACTTCCTGATCCTGCTGTTTCTGGGCCAACCACCCCCACCCTTCTCTATTCTCTTCCCAAGAACCAACTGCAGCTCAGCCTGTTCTCTCTCGGCTCTGCCAGAAGGGAGCCCTCCTGCCTGCCTAGGACCACCCACAGACTCTGGGCTCTGTTTGGACAAGGAGGACCCAACTGCAAAGAGGGAACATCTTGCCTGTTTCCAAAAGGAGGGTGAGTCACCTTGGTGGAAGCAGTCAGATCTCAGTAACAATTACGCCCCCGTCCTGACCACCTGACATGGCCCTGACAACAGTGGTGTCCAAGCAGCAGTTGATGGGCCAATGCTTGGCTGGTCGGAACATGACTACATGGAGAGGGTTATAAAATATGCAGACTTTCAAGGGCCATCCTCAGAAGTGCTAATCTAGTAGGTCCTGGCATAGTTACCAAGAATCCTCACCCCTTTTATGCCTCCTAGGATGTACAGATGGACAGCCAGGTCTGAGGACCTCTGCTCTATAGCCAGGACTCTGAAGATAAGGTCTCTGAAGGAACTGAGATGAGGAGGTAATACAGTGGAGAGGAGGATGTGTTTCTTGAGACCAACACCACAGGATTCTATCTGGGTATCTTTTGAAAGAGGAACCACCCACAACCTGGCGTCCATGGAGTTGGCTAGAAGAGGGTGTAAAAACGAAGTAAAAACTTTGGAAGCTAACAGACTCAGATTCCATTACCATCTCTGAGACTGACGGACACAAGGTCCCATGTCCATGATTTCCAGGAACTTCTAAATCTTAGACAATAAGCCAGAGCCTCAGTTTCCTCAGAAGATCGATGGGGATGGTGAGGCTGAGGACAGTAAGTTTTTGTTGTTAAGCTCCCTGGGAAATCCCATGGACACAGGATGATAACCAATCACTAACAATCATATTGTGTGCACTTTGCACTGGCCAACATTATTCTAACATTACAGATGCTAACTCCTGGGGGAGATGTCAGTAGGATGTAAGCCATTTCATATAACATACTTAGCCTACTGCCTTACATGTTCTATCATGGTTTTCTGGCTTTCCTGGTCAGAAAGATGACTGCCCTACTGTCTCTTTAAAACGGACATTAAAAAGTTTCCACTTCAGTTCAGTTCAGTTGCTCAGTCGTGTCTGACTGCGATCTCATGCACTGCAGCATGCCAGGCTTCCCTGTCCATCACCAACTCGCAGAGTTTACTCAGACTCATGTCCATCGAGTCAGTGATGCCATCCAACCAACTCATCCTCTGTCATCCCCTTTTCCTCCTGCCTTCAATCTTTCCCAGCATCAGGGTCTTTTCAAATGAGACAGTTCTTAGCATCAGGTGGCCAAAGTACTGGAGTTTCAGCTTCAACATGAATTCTTCCAATGAATATTCAGGACAGATTTCCTTTAGGATTGACTGGCTGGATCTCCTTACAGTCTAAGGGATTCTCAAGAGTCTTCTCCAACACCATAGTTCAAAAGCATCAATTCTTCTGTGCTCAGCTCTACTTGTCTCAAGTCGATACCTTCCTGGCCACTTCTCCCCCACCCCACCTTTCACTCTGTTTCTAATGTTGCCCCCATGACATGACCATTAGATTCTGGCATGGAAGGAAGGCTCTGATTAAAATAAAACTATTCTCATGCAGGAAAACACATTCCTGTTAGACACTCATACTCCATATATAATTTATCTTTCACACAAGTTACTTGGCAGGATTCTAGAGGGCTTAGGACAGAGATAGAAGTTATGGAAGAGGAGAAGACCAGCTTATAAATGGGGTAAAATTTGCCTATCAAGTTAAGTACCTTTATCTTAAGATCGTAGACATCTTGCCAAAACTATTATAATCTATGCACTATTTCTCCAGAAATTCCTATGTGGTCACACACACACACGTACATGAAATATTCTGCATGTAATTTCAGGGGATTCATTCAATGGAAGGCCATGAATGAATACCCTTGGAAAATTGGGGCCTCTAAGTTAAAAATTTATCAAAGGCTGGCAAACTCTTTCTGTACAGAGCCTGTGAGTTGGTATTTTCACCTTTGCAGGTTGTGTGGGAAAGCAGCCACTGATGATAAACCTCATGACTATGTCTCAATATTTACAAAAACATGCAATGAGCAAGCTTTGAGTTGTAAATCGCTGACCTCTGCTTTAGAGTTTTGCTACACCACTGTGGGTCAAATGTCACCTGGGGAACATGTTAGTCTGAAGCCTACCATGGACTGTGGTCTCATGGTTGGACATATCTTCCACCCTGCAAGTCACCCCAGTCCTGGCTGAGCATCTTCTGAATGTACTAGTCTGGGCTTCTAGGACCATAGCAGTTCCAAGGAGGCGCTGCCAGCCTCTCACCCAGCTCTGGATCTCAGATTCTCAAGCCCCACGTGCCCTGAGCTATTGGTATTTAAAAACCCCTTCTATATGAATGAATCTAACTACCTAAACAGTCATCATTTTCACCCCTACAACATGCAGGTCCACATACATTGGCAGGACCTGCATGCAAGTGATGAACACTGTGACACAGTTCTTTCCAAGTAGGTTTTAAAGGAGAGAGACTGGTGAGAATAGCAGTCTAGAAACGCAGAGCACACTGGGGGCTGCCCCGAGTAATGTCATGAGCTACTTAAGCGAGGTCGCCACCAGATAGAAAACTGCCTTATTAGTTTTGACAAATTCCACCAGAAAACACCACATCTTTATGTGCACTGTCATTAAAACATCATCCACAGAGAGCAAGAAGAGGAAGCCACTTGATTTTCCCCTGTGGTCAGTTTTTTTTGTAAGCACCTTTTAAACAATATACATGGCGGTCATCAGATGCTGGCCAAAGACAGATACGACACTGTGAACTGTGGAGATGTGCCTGTTTCTCATCCCGCCTCTGCTGCGACTATCTTATCCGACACGCAAGACAGACTTCTGGGCTGATCATTAAACAATGTGCAGGGGAGCTTCACCACTGACTGTGTGGCCGCAGACTGTCTTTTGTATTCTCAACTTGGACTAACTCTAGGATAAGTGTGTAAGGGGGGGTTGTGGGTGAAGTAGCCCCGACTACCAGACAGTGAGGCAAAATCATTCAACTAAAGAACCATTTCGAAGTTTGCAGTCCAGCTCCCAATTCCCTTTCTTCATTTCCCAAGAAATATTTTCTTAATGTACAATATCTTCCTGTGGATGAGGGTAGGAGTTGGTGGGGGGGGCAGGTAGAGGGAAGACTAGTTTTCATTCAGAGAAAACTGAGCTCCAAAACAATGCCTTGAAGTAAAGGAGTCTGGACCCCCAAACCACACCCCGCTCCCTGAGTACATTTGGTGTCCGTTTAGTCTGAGAGCCTCACGGCTACATCATAAAAGTTTAAAACCCTGCCCTGATCTAACAATTGTAAATTCTTGAATTCAATCAGCTTAAAAAACATTGTAAGGAACATTACCACAGAAACAGCTTCAGCATAAACCAGGCGGTATTTCCACAGTCCTCCCTAACCCCAGGCATGGAGGCAATCAGAGCAATGTGTCCTTTGCGGGGCAGTCTCAATTCAGACCCTCATCTACCCAACCAGCTGAGCACACATATTTGTCTGTCCTCCTAGTGCTGACATTTACTTGCTGACATTGCCAAAAAGAATGTGAGATGAAGCAAGTCTCTTACTAGATAAACATTTGGTTTTGATAAGGGAAGTTCTTTTCTTCTAATGGAAACAAACCAAAAATGCCACTTACACACTCTATCACAGGAGGCAAGTCTCAGAGACAGACCTGGATGCTGTGGGCTCAGGGTCTTATGAAAGGGGAAGGAGGCCCGGCCCTGCCCTGGGAAGCCATGTTTGGTTTTGTTCTTAGAGATCTGTCTGAGTTTCCTAATTAGGAAGACGCCTGGAGAATATCAAGAGGTCAAATATTTATTCGTGGAGAAGCAGCCAGACTTGTCTAATGTGCTCCCCTGATGTGGAGGGGAGTCACTTTCAAAGGCAGCCAGGATTGCAAGCAGCTAAGTTCTCACAGGGCTGCCAACCTCAGCTCCTTCCCTGAGCTGCACCATCCCAGCTCACCAAGCCGCCTGGGGGCGCCGCCTGGCACCACAGCACGACTCCCAGTCCTTGGGAAGTCAGCTCCGGTCCCTGCTGTTTCAGAAAGCCTCTATGAATGTCTCCCTTTCCAAGAACTTGAGGCATGAGACCAGCTGGCCTGGGTTATCACCTTGAAGAATATGAGAGGTGAGTAGATAACTGGGCCCCATGATGCTAAACTCTGTTTCCTGGGGCCCTGAACTAGATTCCATCACCCACAGTCTGCTCCTTTGCTGCTCTCTGCCTCTCTACTCCTCTTCCTTCCCACCCCACCCGTACACCTTCCCATCAACCCTCTAGGCTCCTTTGAAGAAAGCAACACCGTTTTTTCCTTCTTGGTATTTAATTTGTCACTAATTAGGATCAGTACTTTCCAGCTACATAAAGAGTGCCTGTGTGGCTTTATAGCATATGCTGACAAATCATTTGGCAAACACTTTCTTTTGTTGCAACAAACTGCACTGTGGAGAACCGTAGCACTGGCAACCAAATATGTACACTCTTAATGAAGCCATGGAGATAAGGAATCCATCTCGATGCTGACTGCAGGCTCTGGGGAGCCAGAGTCATATGCACAAGGAAAATAGTGATCTATTATACAGGATGGATGTTTGCTGGAATGGTTTCCAGATGGACCCAGGAGGCTCCAGAAGAGGGTTCCAGAGGAACTGAGCAAGGTTCATGTGGAGGGTGCTGGTATGTCATAATTTATTCTGGAAGAATCTGCCCCAGCCTTATCAATGTAATTTAGACTTTATAGATGGGCTCCTAAACTAGGACAGTGCATCAGATCAAATGACCGTAAGGCGTGAGGAGCGCACTGACTGAAGAAGAGATAGGGCTTTACTTACTAACTCAACATGAGGAGGAAGAATCAGCAATGTGTCAGGCACTGTTGTAGGGCCCTGGAGTTAGAGAATAAGACAAATACCCTCAGCCTTACATTTAATGCAGGGCAGGAGAGGGATCAGTTCAGTTCAGTCACTCAGTCATGTGTGACTCCTTGCGACCCCATGGACTGCAGCACACCAGGCTTCCCTGTCCATCACCAACTTGTGGAGCTTGCTCAAACTCATGTCCATCGAGTCAGGGATGCCATCCAACCATCTTATCCTCTGTCGTCCCCTTCTCCTCTTGCCTTCAATCTTTCCCAGCCTCAGGTTCTTTGCAAATGAGTTAGTTCTTTGCATCAGGTAGCTAAAGTATTGGAGCTTCAGCATCAGTCCTTCCAATGAATATTCAGGACTGAGTTCATTTAGGATGGACTGGTTTGATCTCCTTGCAGTCCAAGAGACTCTCAAGAGTCCTCTTCAACACCACAATTCAAAAGCATCAATTCTTTGGCACTCAGCTTTCTTTAGGGTCCAACTCAAACATCCATACATGACTACTGGAAAAACCATAGCTTTGACTAGATGGACCTTTGTCAGTATGAAAAGGGAGAGGGATAGACAGACCAAAAAAAAAAAAAAAAAAGCCATGGAACTTCTCTGGTGATCCAGTGGCTAAGATTCTGCACTCCCAATGCACGAGGCTCAAGGACAATCCCTCATCAGGGAACTAGACCCCACATGCCACAACTAAGAGCTCACATGCTGCAACTAAATATTCCTAAATGAAGACTGAAGATCCCTCATGTTGCAACTAAGACCCAGCGCAGTCAAATAAATAAATAATAGTAATGAAAGAAAACCCATTGCGTTATAAAGTGGTTAAGTGTGGCTTTCCTGGTGGCTCAGTGGTGAAGATATGCCTGCCGATGCAGGAGACATGGGTTCGATTCCTGGCCGGGGAAGATCCCCCATGCTGAAGAACGACCAAGCCCATGCACCACAACTACTGAGGCTGTGCTCAAATGGAAGACCGTGTGCCCTACAGCCCAGACCCCACAATAAGAGAAGCCACCACAATAAGAGAAGCCACCGCAATGAGAAGCCCATGCAGTGCAACTAAAGAGTAGTCCCCACTTGCCACAACTAGAAAAAAAGCCTGAGTGGCAACAAAGATTCAGCACAGGTTAAAATAAATAAATAAATAAATAAATAAAATTTCAAAAATAGCTAAGTGCTTTGCATAAAAGAAAAACAGTGTGCTAGAGAGATGGGGAATCCCAGAGAGGAACGTAGGCACCCAGGGAGACCAAAAACTTTAGGGGGGTTAAAGCATGCCAGGCAAAAGGGACATGTGATGAAAAGTCCTGAGGCAGGAGCAGGCAAGCTTTCTTCAAGGAACAGAAATAGCCCAATGTGGCTGAAGCAGTAAGCCTGAGAGAGTGTAGGGGTTTATGAGACTCATAGGACTGAGAGGAATTAATGGTAGGGACAAGGGTCTGTTGATCACGTGGTGACATGAGGCCACTGAAGAACTTTGGGTTTCAGACTGAGTGTGATAAAATAATGGGTGTGGAGAACCCATCTGGAAGGTTTTCTAAAGATTGCTGGAGGCTGGGATGGAAATGATGCTATCATTGGGATTCAGGCAACAGATGAGAGTGACCAGAATCGGGGAATCATGGTGTGGTGGTGGGAAAAGATCAAAGTCTGTCTACTGTGGGGGCTTCCTGGTGGCTCGGACGGAAAAGAATCTGCCGGCAATTCAGGAAACCCAGGTTCTATCTATGGGTTGGGAAGATCCCCTGGAGAACACAATGGCAACCAACTCCAGTATTCCTGCCTGGAGAATTCTATGGACAAAGGAGCCTGGTGGGCTACAGTCCATGGGGTCGCAAAACAGTTGTACACAACTGTGTGACTAGCACACACACTGCCTACTGTGAAGGCAGGACCCCCCAGGACTTCCTGCTGGTCTAAGTGAGAGATGCCAGAGTAACACAAGAGTCCAAGGTTCATCTGAAAAGTCAGATGAACGAAACTGTCATCAACGGAGGTGGCAAAAGATGAAGCTGGAGGGGGGGCGCGGGGCGGGAAGAACAGGAATCCAATTTTGGACACATCAAGCTTCTGACATCTACCAGTCATCCAAGAAGACAGAGACACAGAGAGGAGCTCTGAATACACAACTTGGGGTCCTGGGAGAGATCTGGACCAGAGACTCAAGGCTCCACGTATGGAGTAGACCAGGTAGGTGGAACCACAGGAAGGGTGAGCTCACCCCACTGTACGTAAAAGTCCCCCATATCCATCCACAAAGATGTCTGATTCTCCTCACTGACCAGATCTGCAGCAGGAGGCCCTGTAAACAAACACAACAGTGAACAAAAAAGGAGAAGCAGCAAGCTCCTGTGCTCCCAAATTACACACATTGGCTGAGAATCGATAAGATAGTTATGAGAAAATGTGTCTGACTCTTTCAGAGAGAGAGCAGAGTGGGTGTCTCCTCCTGATTATTTTGAAAATTATATGGTGCTTCTAGAGAAGGAAGATAATGAGAAAAAACAGTATGTGGTCCAGAGCTCCAGTGTGCAGTCAGAACAGGCAAAATAACCAGTTATCTGAATTAAATCCTCCCTTTACTAATCTCAACTACAGTCATAGTTCCTGTGCCTACGGCGTGTTCAGTCTCTCTTGGAGAAGGCGCTCACCTCCTGCTCCCCACTCCCTGGAGCTTACAGATGTCCCCTGGGAAATATCTGCCTCTCTAACGCAGGAAGCACTTTATTTATCCCTCTCATAAAGCTCTTCTCATCAAATTTCTATAGATTGATGGATGTCTACTTTGTCTTGTTACAGGGAGAAGTTAAGGCAGCTTATGAGGCTACATCAAATACAAGATGGCATAAATTAAAAATAGGAACAAAAGGAAAAAAAAAATGAGAATTGGGACGTGAAGTGGATCCAAGAATGAGGCAAAACTGTATACCAAGAAGATGTATGGGCCACAAATTTGGCTCTAAATTTGCAGCAGCTGATGTGGAAAAGGAAAAATCACATAATTACACAACTTGCTGTGTCCAAAAAGTAAAATCAGTCTAAGGGTTATGGAAAAATCAAAACATTCCCTTGGGTGCTAGATTACACCCTTCTATCTCTTCTTCTTTTCAGATACCCAGCTTGTCCTGTCTCCAGGAGCTACTCAACACACGTCTGTGGATGTGTCAATGAATAAACAAGCAAAGTCATTCACTTGGAATTCATTCATTCTTTCATCCCACTAATATTTTCTGAACATCCTCTGTGGGATAAGCACTGAACTAGGTTCCAGAGACAGGTTGGTGAATTAAAAAAAAAACAGTTGCTTCCCCTTTGGTTCTCACATTACAGTGAAAGGGTATGAGAAAATACAACAAATAAACAAAATAATGACAGAGTGCCTCATGCTAGGAATAAAACAGACAGGAGCCTGAGGTTGAAATAATGGGGAGTAAGAGACAGATGCTGAATGGGTGTGGTCAGATAAAACCTAGCTAAAGAGACAATAATGGCTGAGACCTTAAGTGAGAAGGAGGCAGCTATGTGGAGAGTCATCAAGAGCTTCAAAAGGTGCCTGTGCAAAGGTCCTGAAGTAGAAAAGAACTCAGCACAAGTACAGCTGAATGTAGCCAGATATCATGGTGCCCCAAACATGGCAGACAAGGAAGAAGGTGGCATGAGGCGATGCCTAGTGATCAGAGCAGGCAGGCTGTGTAAACTGAGGGCAAATTTTGGTTTTATTCTAAACGCAATGGAGGGTGAGAAGCCAGGGAAGGATATCCCACTTTAAAGAGCACTCTGGCTGCACCTTAAAGAACAAATAGGAAGGCGGGAAGATCAGTGAAGAGGCTGCCTGCAGTCCAGGCAAGGCATGAAGCAGAGGAGAAAAGTAGAAAAAAGGTGGATAGGGGAAGGCTACAAACAGCCTCAAGAGGACCCAGACTTACCAGGATTCTCAAGTGGTTTTAGATAATTAGGAAGGAAATACGCAAAGAGAGGAATCGAGAGCAGCCCAGATTTCCAAGGCAGGAGAGGTGATGATGACAATGATCCAAGCGGCAACAACATCAGCTAATGGAAACTGAGGCCTCATCTCTGCTGGGCTCTGCTAAGCACTTGGTTTGAATCATCTTTGCTATCCTCTCAACAAGTCCGTGTGGTCGGAAGCTATCATTATTCCCACTTTACAAATGAAAAGAAACACAGATATGAAATGTCCAAGATCTGAAGTTCATGCTTTCAACAATTAAGTAATCATGAGGAGCATGGGGTGTATGTGTATTTAATACATTTGTCTGGCACCTCCCAACCCTCCTGACTTACAGCCCAGAGGTAAGGTCCAAGCAACCATCTTTTTAAGAAGCTGTACAGATGACTCAGTGCAGGGGTACCTCAGGCGTGCTCTGGCTGCTTAAAAACCACAGAGCCACAACAATCTGTTTGCCTAAGCTTCCAATAATAAAAAATTACATTCAAAGTACAATTAATTGCTTACAAACAGGGACTAATTATTCGATTTTTGTTTTTGCCTTCATCAAGGTCTTAAGTGCTAAAGTTCAGCCAACTGTTTCTTGAGTCCTTCTGTTAACTGCACAGTGAGAGAGGGTTGGGAAGGAAGGGGCCCGAACCATGGGGAAGAAAGATGAAACACTTGACGAATTGTTCCAGAATCTCTCTCAGGAGCTCAGAACAGAAGCAGAGCCTGCAGCATAGTCAAGGGCAAACCTGCAAGGCCAAGACTGTTCCCCACATTTTGAAGGCATGCTTCAGAGTGTTCCAGATCAGTGGCTTTCTAGGTTTCGCTAGTCTCCCAGAAAGGCAATTCTATCACCTGTTCTGGTGATGTACTTTCACTATCGGAGATCTTGGTCTGAAAGTTCCCTGTCTTAGCTAACTGAAATCCCTAGAGCTGCGAATTAAACTCATCTCCTCTTCAACCATCAGTGGATATTCAATAGAGATGGCCTTGATATTCTCTGAACAATTCTTTACATGTAATAAAAATTAAAAAAAATTTCTTTTCTGTGTTACTTTAGAATATGTAAATTCAGCAAAACAAGGGAGAAAAAAAGGAAAAAGAAAAGAAGTTGTTCTCAACTTTCATTCCCAAGAGTTGTCTTCCAGAAAAATATAAATTGATTTATCACATACATATGTTAGCATCTGGAGGGAAACTAAGAACTATAATTATGATTAGAATCGTTGAATTTTAGAGCTTGGAAGGAAAAGAAGAGTCCAAAAAAGAGCACACATATTAATCATTCAGTATAATTTAATTAGGTTTATCTCATTTCATACTCCCAGTCATCCTATAGGAAGGGATATACATGCCCTTCTGCAGACAGATGAGAGAATCAGAGATGGGAAGGTTTTTAAGACATGGTTCCACATTAACCTACTCAGCGAGCATGTGACAGAACTCGGATTCCAAGACAGATCTAGTGGGAATTTGGAGTCACAGTTTTCCACCAGGGGGCAATTCTGCTCCCCAGGGACATGAGGAATGGGATGTCTAGAAACATTTTTGGTTGTGCCACAGGGGACGGGGGGGGGGGGCGGGGGGCTCTACTGGCATCTAGAGGGTCCTCCAGGGGACTTGCCTAGTGGTCCAGTGGTTAAGACTCTGCGTTTCCAATGCAAGGGTGTGGGTTTGATCCCTGGTTGGGGAACTGAGATCCCATATGCTATGTGGTGCAGTCAAAAAACGAAATAAGTTTAGAGAATGATGTCGAAGTCAGACATCCCACAGTGCACAAGACAGGCTGCACAACAAAGAATTCTGTGACCCAAAGGATCAATAGTGCTATGGTTGAGAAACTTGGCCTTGCAGAATTCTCCAGCAGAATCCTTCACTCCTGACAGATTGGGAAATGAAAGCACAAAGATCTGGGTGCAGAAAAATGTTTATACTTTTTAACTTAATATTTCGTTTGATTATCAATTTTAGCTACCTAGAGTTTACCTTCTTACAAAAGGAAAAATCTGATTCAGTTTGTTTGACATTTCCTAGATCTAGTGAAAGTTCTTTTCAAAACCGTTCAAAGAGTAAGTATGATTCATTTCCTTCCAAGGCCACAGTGAAACCTTGCTTTGAATGTGCTCAACTATTTACCCTCTAGTTCTTAAAGGAACAGGCTAGATTCAAGTACGAAAATAATGGGGACTGCTATGTGGAAAATTCTTCCTAAGGTGCCATGAAGAGCCAGTGGTCCATAACCAGACGGTCTGCAACTGAATCCCAGCTCCACCATTTATTAGTTGCATAGCGTTGGGTGACCAAAATGGGCATGATAATAGCTTGAACTTCATAGGGTTTATTGTAACAGTGAACGGAGCAAAATACTTACACAACGACGGGTTTGAGTATTTGTTGTTGCCGTTATTGTGACGATTACTGGTATTAGTCTCTTGGTGGAAGATGAGGATGGCAGGAAGTTTTGAACTTGAGAAAGATTTTAAGAATAAACAGAAATTTTACATGATGCAAATTGTTCTCAAATCCGACTACGGCTACGTTTCTTAAGCTTAACGAAAAAAATCCTCACATGGATCACAGATACAGCAGGTCCTTTGCACCTGCTTCAAGGGCTAAATGTGTCAAGAACTGTCTAAACAGATAAACAACTAAACTCCCTGAATACTTACTGTGCACCACACATCACACTATGCCTCACATAACATCTCAGTTATTGTTTTTAATGCCAGGAAGTAGGTGCTTTTTCTGCATCTTCCGTCTACCGATGGGGAAAGCAAAATTTACCAAGGTTAAGGCCCAGGTCCAAGGGCACTTGGGCAGCTTACATCAGCACCTGGGCTTGAATGCGGGTGCACCTGACCCTCATCAAACTGTTTAACCTTGAGTTATATCGCCTCTGCCTGTCTTGTATCCCGGGAACAAAAGGACAGTATGTCCTAAGGATGCACAGTGGTGAATCGGTTTCCCTCTAACGGACTTGAACAACATACTGTTCCTGCATTCTTTTTTTTGGTGGGGGGGGAGAGGGTGCTGCCGCCTTTTTGATCTAGGCTGTCCACTAAGTGCTATAGCATGAGGAAGCCTAAATAAAGCACACACATCACGGGACACCTGCTGAGATGCCTTCTGGAGAGCATTTGGTCTGCCCAGGCCCCAGAGAACAAAGGAGGAATTGTGTAAGCACACTCATCAAAGGAGGCTCCAGAGTCACATCACTTATATAAAGGATGGTTCCTGGGACACTGAAGAGGCTGTCTGCCTGGGAGTGAGCAGTCCATGGCCGAGAAAGATGGCTCAGATGACCAGCACCCCTTCTCCCAAGTCCAGATGTGTCCACCACTGAGGAAGTCTGCTCCGTCAAAAAAGCCCACACCACCACCCCTCTTCAGCTGCACCAGTGACCCCTCTACAGATGAACATCTGACGCGCAAGCCTGAGATTACAAGGACTTGGCAGTCCTGGCCCTGAGTCCTAAAAGGACACGCTTAAAAAGCAGAACTGGCCTTGGAGCACTTGCACAAGCTGGAACTGGTGGCTTCCAGTCACAGCTGAGTATGTAGATCCTAGGGCATCTGGGAGTTCCATGGGGTTCTAGGAAACGCTCAAATTTGAAGTACAATTTCCAAAGCACATAGGTGATGCCAGGTTCAGATGCCAAGACCAAAAAAGTATGGAAAGAACAGGATGTTTCTGTTTCCAGATGGCCCTAAAACAATGGAATGGGGTTGATGGGGTTGGGAGGAGACACTGTCTGGCACAGAACCTTTTCTGTCTTTTCAGCACAACCCAGGATGAGGGCTTGAGAGGCCCCAAACATTGTGAAATGAGTTATTGCTCCCTTAAATTTATAGTATACTCTTCTTTTATTATTTTGAAATAACTTCTCAAATTACATACTCAATGCCTTAAACTGAAAGAAAATACCAAAAGGCACAGATTCGTGTAACAAAACAATCAGGCAAAGCCCACTGCCTGGACCACTCTTCTTAAGAATTTAGTCTATATTTATTTCTAATAATTTTTTCAGGAACACATTAAAACAACAACATCAACAACAAAAAAGGTTTAAATGACACCTTCTGTAATACAGGTTTTCCTCATTTAAGAATATATCACTGACTTTTGTTCTTTTCAATGTTGCTATACATACAAGTTCTTAAGGTATTTAAAATAATCCTATGATATGCAGATTAGGACAACAGGACCAATTAGTAAGGCAACTTGGGCAAGCAGCCACAGATAATACTTACATGAAAGGGCGTGGCTCTGTTGGAATAAACGTTTATGGGTAATGAAATTTCAATTTCACATAATTTTCAGCTGTCAGAAAACATTTTCTTTGTTTTTGTTTTCTCTAGCTATTAACACATATAAAAACCATTCTTAGCTAACAGTTGTTACAAAACTAGGCACTGGACCAGATTTGGTCCTTAAGTCACTGGTCTTGACCTCTGATCAAAAATACTGGTATATCTGCTTTTCTCCTAAATACATCTTCTCTAATAACCCCTTTGCTGTTCTATTCTTGGACTATAGGAACAAATCAGCCAAAGTCAGTGATATTTTCTTGTCTTAATGGACAGCAAAAATTGAAGAGATTTTTTAAAAGTAGCCAAATATTGGGGCCAACAAATGAAAAACTATGAGATGTGGAGACACATAACTATACAAACTAATGCTGGTTGAACATTAAGCATGTGACAGGCACCAACTTGAGAGTTGACAACTTAATTCACATGTTAGTGAGGTTAGAAGTCATGCCACAGTAACTAGTCATCTGAGAAGCTTAATGCTTATGATCACATACAGTGAGTACCCCCTCATGCAGCATGGTCACTGGCTGTAGCTCTACCCCATGGTTTCCCACTCCTGAATCTGGGCTGATAGGGCAGCTTGTGCCAAGAGCATTGCCAATCTTTAGATAAAGGGAAAGGAGAACATGGCAAACCAGGCCAGGAAGTAACATGTGTTCTTTTACTCAAAATTCATTGGTCAAAACACATTAAATGGTCATGCTTGAAATCAACACAATAGATAAATTCTTCTGGAGGTCCAGGAGAGGCAATACTTGTGAAAATAATAAAGTCGACAACAAAAACTTACTCTATCTTTATAACAATCCCTTGGGAAAGAAACTACTTTCCCCATATTATTGATGTAGAAAGAAACTGAGATCCAGAGAGTTGAGCTTGCTGAGGTCACGTGGCTAATATACAGAGCTGGCATGTGGCCCTCAATGGTGTAACTTCGGAATTTATACTCAAATCTCTGGAGACATGCCTGCTTTCTGCAAACACTAGACAGATGCAATAACCGGAAAGCCAACTACCAAAAGGTATTCATCCATATAGGTAACTACTCGGTCCCAAAATGATGAGACCATGACCCCAGTATGTTAGACATCTTGACGAAGGTTATCTAAGCTGTGCCTACCAAACACTGAGGACTGTGCAGGCTCCTTGCCAGAAGGGAAGACATTTGACTCAAACAGTTAAGACTTGGAGCATCATCATTTCATAAACAAAATCAATGACAATATAATTCATATGCATTTGGAGTAATTTTGTTTTAAAACAGGAAAGCCCTAACTTATACAATGAAAGAGCACTGGCATGTCCAAAGAAACATATAACAAATGTTTTACAAATTAAAACATTTTACAACAATTTAAACATATGTCATTATTTATTGTGATGGCATTTGGGGGAACTCCTTCCATCTCTCCCTCAACCCTCCCTTCCTCTTTCCCATCTTTTCTTCCTTATTTTAAAAATAAATGTCCTGCTCCTAAAGTAGAAAAGTCACTCTTGTAGCTCCTGCATTTTTAATATCCACTGTTTGTGGATTTCCCTTGCTAAGTTCATGGTACCTCTAGCACTATTTCCTATTATCTTTTTCCAAGTATCATGGATCCACAATGTTCATGAGACCATGAAATAAGGACAGAAGGAGGAGGAGGACTTCTCCATGTTCCTCCTCCTGACCAGCAGGCTCATACAGTGGGAAGCACAGGAGGGCTCATTAGTCCTCATCTGTAGAAACTAACACTCCACTGACAGCCCTGAGAAAGCAGCTCTCAATACTGTCATCAACTGATGTACATGTAAAAATAAAAATGCTCCTAAGACAAATACTGCTACAAAAAGTCAGTGCTGATATATAATTGGCACTTCATATTCATTGATTAAATGAATGCTGAACAGAACAGAATTAAATAAGTGAAGTATACACAGAATTTTTTTTGAAAGGTAAAGATAATTATACCACCCAGACATGATAATCATTAACACTTTGATATAAATCCTTTCTCTTTTTTCTTACATGTATGTATTATTTGAAAAAAAGAAAAGCACACTAAATAGATAACTTTTACTTATCAATATATCACACGCATTTTCCATATCATAAAAATTTTAGTTAACAGTTTTAATGGATACATTGTTTCAACACATTAATATTCTAGCTGTTGCTAGACTGTTCTATAACCTTACTGATAGAAATTTATTTCTAATTTGCAATTACAAAAAAAAACATTTTTATGAATATCCAAGTGATATACTTCCTTTTAAAAAATTATTATTTGCTTAGTAAAAATTCCTGGAAATTTCATCACTGAGTTACAGTGCATGAATATTTTTCAGGCTTATAATATCTTGCCAGAGATTTGGAACCAATGTGTATTCCCAACAGCAGTATACGCCTATCACCCAACATCCTTCAACATTAAGTATTATCACTGGCAATTCAAAAAATAACAGAGCTTTGTTATTTAATAGGTAAAATGCTGTCTCATTTTTGTTTTACTTTCTACTGCTTATTGTTGCTGAGCTGAACTTCTAAAATCCCATCTGCCACATACATTCAGCTTCTCTACACTTTCTGTTCATATCCTTTGGTCCATCTGGAAGGCACTTTGAAAGCAAACAGTCATCATCTGTATAAAAGAGAACAGGGTCTGCCCCTGCCCTTTAATCCCCCCCCCCATCTTCTTATTGCTGACCTAAGACTAATAAGTTAACATTAATGCCAAAGAATCCATTCCCACCTAGAGAAGAAAGAGACAGGAAGGCCTGTCTCTTCTCCACAGTGAGAACACAATTACTGCTGGACCGCTCGCCCTCTGCTGCTCTTCCACTCACTCCTTAGCACCCAGAGTCCACAGATGCTGGTGGGATGAGGAAGCTACAAGAGCTCTGAGAGGGATGGAAATAGAATTTGTGCAAGAAGCACCCCTAAGAACCCCCTTCCAATCACAGCTTTCAGTTAGAAAGAAGATTAGAGATCTGTCAAAACCAATTTCAGCATCCATCACTTCCCCTAATCTGCTTCTCAAGAGGCATAGAAACTGCTGCTGCAAGACGCTGGCACACACATGCTGAAATGCCCACTGAGCAGGAAGCTTCTCATGAAACATGACAACTGCGCATGGAGGAGGCTGCTGGCATGAGGAGGAAAGGACCACCTTGCGACAGAGCTGGGCATTAATCCTTTGGAAACATTTTTGTCTCAGGGAAATTAGCTAGGCACAGAATGAGTACTTGGACTCTGAAAAGTCACAGCAATGTGGGGATTTCCAAGCCAATAGAATAAAGAACCCAAAGTTCAACACTCAAAATTCAATTAGGGACTTGGGCTAGCGTTTATAAAATTCATTTATTGATACCAACATCCCTCAAAGTAAGCACCTTCACTGTGAATGATAAACAAGAAGGAACTGTTTTGCCCTGCAAGGCTGGGATGAACTGTACAAGCTTTTGGACAACTGAATCTAAGCTGATTCGCCTTAAAGGGTCCACTCTTTTCTGGCATGAAAATCAACAGGCACTTTTCTTCCCTTTGGTGTGAACCTTATTAACAAAAGCCTATTTATTCTATTTGATATTTTTAAGTCATAAACATAATGCCACAAAACATTATAAGTTAGGCATACCCTACCTTATAGGCACTGCATCATAAAGAGACAGGTAAGCACGGGGTCAGGGGCCAGCAATCGCCAGGCTGCTACAGTCCCTCTGTTCCTAGATGTCACCTGCCAGTATGGCAGATGTTTGGCTGAGACTGAAATGAAGAAAAAAAAAAAAATCTCCCTTGTATCCTCTGCACCTGGATACTTAGGGAGCCGACCAAGCATCAGCCTTTAGGGAAAGCAATCAAATCCAGTGATCAAGTTAACTGCCACTGGCAGTCAGGCAGACTGGAAGGGGTTTAATTTCCAGCTCTGTGCTGACAGGTTGTACGACAATGAGCAAGTTACTTATCCTCTCCTGGAGCAAATAAGTTATTAGCAAACGCATTCAAATAAGACTATGTGAATAGCATCTGGGACATGAAAAGGATTGAATAAATTATTATTATTACATTTCTTCAACTTCAAAATAAACACAAACTGCCCATCAGCAGATGGAAGGATAAAGATGATGTGGTATACATACACAATGGAATACTACTCAGCCATGAGAAGAAGGAAATAATACCATTTTCAGCAGCCTAGATAGACCTAGAGATTATTACACTAAGTCAAGTAAGTCAGGAAAAGACAAACATTGTATGGTATCACTTACATGCAGAATCTAAACAACTGTGCAAATGAACTTATCTACTAAAGAAAATCACACACACAGAGAAACCAAACATACCGCTACCAAAGGGGAAGGGGCAGGAAGGATAAATCAGGTGTATATTTTGAACAGATACACAATACTACATATAAAATAAATTAAACAAGGATTTACTATATGGCACAGGAAACTATATTCAATATCTATAATGGATAAGAACTGGAAAATAAAAAATACATATACATGTATCCATATTTGTATACATGCAGCAATATAAGAGCAATGACCAAATCACTCTACTGTATACCTGAAACTAACACAATATTACAAATCAACTAAATCATCAACAGAGGAATAAACATTCAAACTCAAGCTACCCCTTGGAGGTTCAATTGTGAAGATTAAACAAAACTTGTAAAACGTTCATCATGATACCTGGTCAAGAGTAAGTGCTCAATAACAATAGTTCTTATTTTTAATTAATGAAAAGCTTCAGAATTTAAAAAGAAATATATATAGGCTGATTCTAGTCCTGAATTTACTATCATCCACTCTGTTACTTAACTTTCTTTCAACTTTCATTTGAGAATCTGGCATTTGTGAGCAAATGCTTAGGATGTCACAAAGGTTACTTAAAACTATGGTATCAGTTGTTAAAAGTCAAAATTACATTTTAAATGAAATAAGAAAAACAAACAAAAGAACTGGTATGGAAACCTACCATATGCTGAGATGGCGACAGTAAAAGTGGCCAGCTCCCAATGAGAAGAGGAGGTTGACATCCCTCCATGCATTGTATCAAACCCAGCCATCATCATGATGGAGCTATGACCTTAAACTCAGCCCTAAACAACATTACCATGGAGGTTTCTCAACCCAATATTGTGAAGATACTCATAAGCCTGAAAGTTCCTTCCAGAGGGCAGGAGATGCACATTCTGTCTAATAGTTATTGCCAAACTGTGCTCTAAAATGGTTGCACCAAAGAGTTTTGCATAAGAAATATGAATTTTGACTCCTGAATCATCTGCAAGATGCAAGGAGAGCAGGAAGTGGTAATACTATAAAGCACTATTAGGTCGCCTACATGTGTGAATGCATCTGAGTGTGAGTATTTTGTGTGCTTTAGGTCAAGTGGAGAACAAGATTCTGTGGTCAACAAGAAGCCGTGAATGCATGGATTCTTTATGTACAAGAAAACATATGCCCATGAGCCACAGAAGCTTCTAGACCAGTGGTTCTCAACCTCAGCTACATATTAGGATCTGAGGAGATCTCTGAAAAATCCCCATGTGCAAGAAACCGCCTCATCTGTTATATCAGACTCTGAAGGGAGGTGGGACCCAGACATCAGTATTTCTTCAAACTTCCTGGGTGATTCCAGTGTGCACCCAAGTTTCAGAAACACTTGAGCATGAAGCTATTTATTAGTGTATCTACTATTAAATTTGGAACAACCTAAACATCCAATATCCCCCATAATATGTGGGATATAATGCAGGTATGTAAAATGGTAACTGGTAATACCAGAAACATGTAGAAAACTTGATGATATAACATCAGGTGAAATGGTCAGGTTGACTTTGCCTCCAGTGGGCAGTCAAAAGACAATGATCTTTTCCATGGGTCCTGCATGACGTCGGACTTCCAAGCTAAATTCTCCAGCCTCCTACCAACTCTAAAAGTCAGTGATAATGCTTTCAAAACGTTCTTCTGGTATTATTTTTATAAAATGAGATATTTATCAAATTTCCCATCAACTATTACTCTAAGAGGGTAAAAATACTCATATGAATAAACACAGGAAAAGAAAATGGGAAGATAAATACCACTACGGCTTGTCACTATAAAACATGACATCTGAATAAGAGCACTGAAGAGAACTTACTTAATAAATTTTAATCAAGCACATCAGGCAAATGCTTTGGTATTAACTGTTGCAGGCAAACATCATCAATGGAAACTAAAATTGGCAAGCAAAGTACAATGACAAACAGAATATGTGCATCATCTCAAAGTGTCTCCCCATAAGACAAGCATTAATCACAAAGGGAAAAATAGTAACTTTGTAGCAGAGAAACCTGGCACACAGTACCTTAAAAGAATGGTCAAGACTAGCATCACTGATATTGAGAAATGCTGATATCACGTATGATACTTCCTGACAAAATGTACTGGAAAAAACATAGCATGACTTCAGTGGTCTTCCAGTCAAAAAAGCATACCCCAATCAAATCATGCAAAAATATGAGACAAATCCAAATTTAGGAGCGCTCAAATAAATTATCAGTTCTGTTCAACTATGTCAAAGTCATGAAATAAAAAGACTGAGGAACTGTCACAGATTAGAGTTATAGACAAGAAGAAGATGTGAAAACCAAATGGAATGAGATCCTGGAAAAGGTCCAGGAGCAGGAAATGAAGACATTAATGGGAAAGCTGGTGAATTATGAATAAGATCTGTGGTTGATTTAATGACATTGTGTCAATGTTAATTTCCTGGTTATGATGATCGTACAATGATTTTTTTTAAAGATATTAGCCTTAGGGAAAATGAGAAGGGTACATGGGAACTCTCTACTCATTCTGTAACTTTCTATAATTTTCGATAATTTGAAAAGAAAGTTTTCAAGTATTAGTGAAATCAATTTTTTAAAAATAAACATTAATATGAGTGTTGATATATTCTTCCCTCCCCCATTCAACCCTCATGTGTGTACTTTGGGGATTAAAAAATGGACTCAAGACTTAGGAAGATTACTAAGACCCTCTTGGTAGAGGAGGTGAACTTAGCCTTGAAAGTGGGCAGTTTAATTCTTAATTCCTCCCTGGTGGGCATAAGGACCCAGGCATGGTGTCTGCTTACAGTGGAGTTCCAGTGGGTGGAACTCACTGCTTGATATTTCTTTCTACCTCCAGCTTTTGTGACTTCAGGGAGAGCCATTGCCACATTCTGCCTCCCCGAAATACCCTCCGAAATCAGCAGAAATAACTAACCAGAGACATGGCCTGATAATATTGCAATTGCAAGCGAGACGTGATGGAAGTTTGGCACTAATGGTCATGATAACCTTCTCTGAAAACAGAATACTACACTCTTCCCAGAATGCATCCCCTTCCTCTTTCCCCTATATTATCTCTGAGCAAACTCTGGGGGCTCAGGAGTTGGTTCTTTCAGACATGAGTCCACCTTCTCCCCAGGATTGGCAGCTTCCTCAATACAGCTATCTTTTCTTCTACTCCCTCCACTACCCCTAAAAAGAGAAATGTAAGCCTTTAGCAACTCAGAGTGACTTATGGGCAAGTAATTATGGAGTAGTCAAAATATCCCTGGGTTTTGAGTCAAAGGTATGGACACAAATGCCCAAGCATTGAGCCCAATAACAGTATAACTATACAATCTTGAATCAATGATCTGTAAAAATGGAGACAAACTTTTTAATTGCACATAATTTGGGGGAGAATAAAGGGAACAGGTGTGCCTGAAAGTATGCAGTAAATAGTAAAGCCCTGTTAGGAAACGATTATTAAAATTACTAAGAGTAACAATAGTATCTACCTAACCAAGATAATTCTGCCATTTCCACTCCCAAACTGCAACCACAGCATCCTAGCATTTAACGGTACTCATCCCATATGGAAGTAAATCTGTCTTGCCTTCTGTCTGAACTTGGAGCCTGGGGCCACCAGTCTTCATGTGTGGTCAGTATTAAGCACCATCTGTCCTGAGTTAATGTAACTCCTCCTCAGTTTAAGCAATGAACACAGGCTGCACTGGCGAAAGCACAAATAGATACAATATGAAGAAAGTCTTTTCCCTTCTGTTTATTACTTCAGAGGGTAGCATTCACCTCCTAGCTGTTTACTCATCTAAATTGTGTGATAAAATGTCTTTTGAACACTTTTTACAGGCAATTAGATGCAATCAGTTCTCTTCTTGCTTAATTCTCCTCAGCAAACAAGATACTAAAAAACCAATAAGAAGCTGGGCTTCATTTCAAATCTTCTTTTTTTTTTTCCTTGCTGCACATATATTCGCTGAAGTCACTCTACTCCTTTCTCCATAAAAAGCCCTAACAATTGCTATACTCATTATCTCTGGTGGAGGTCATTTTTCTCATTGCTCATCAGTGTGAGAATATGAGATGGACAGGAAGCTATTTGTGGTGGGCATTTGGGTTTTAGTCTCCTCCAGATCCTTCTGGTACCGGCATCTAGGTTTTCTTCTGGGGAACCACCCCCCTCCCACTTCCCCTACTCTCAGTTTATGAGGCTTGAATAGGTTGGGGAGCTCCCATCCCATTACAAAGGAGCATAGCCCATCATCTTGACCAGAGCTCACAGATGGGCATATGCGCCCACCTAAGTACAAGGAAAGACAATCACGTGACTTTTGTGGGAAGGAGTGGAAAAAGAGAGCTCCCTTTCCCTCAGCATACTGTGTATAACAAAATGTAAGGCTTTTTTGTATCCCTCACTTAAGTTTCTGTTCATTGCAAGTCAGAGTGATGTGCTTTCAAGAGAGCAGGTAAATAAACACTGAACACTTCCCTTTGTGAATTAAGATGCTGCCAGCATGGGTCCACAGTTTTTCAGGGGACAGAGATGGTTGCCCAGGATCAGCCACAACAATCTTAGCCGCCTTCCCTTGCAGTCATGGGAGGGATCATTTACAAATCAACCTGCGTGTGTCAAGAGGCATCTGCAACAAGGGAATGGAGATTTTCTGTGTAGAGCTAGCACATAGTACACACGGCCCCCAACCAACCAGTTCGGTCTCATTTTCTACCTTCTGCTTCCTGTGTTTCTGACATTTCAGGCACAGAAACCATCTTTCCCTTTCCTAACTCACAGCACGTGGCTTCAGGCTGCCACACTAATGTACCTGGGCCTGTCCTCTTCTAATAGAGAAGAACACATCTGACTCCGTATTACATCAGTTTCCTGAATGTTAACCTTTGTATGCTATTGCTTTTGCTTCAAGAACGTTGCCAGTAGCCTGAAATACAGGATAGCCCATTCTCAAGCCTCTCACTTTAAAGTTAATAGTATAACACTTCTCCATTCATGTAGAAATAAAAAGTGACAGAACTGAGAATAACATTTGTCTTATTGGAGGTTTACAGGAATATGGCGACCAGACCTACTTGTAGAGCTACAAGAACAAGGGATTGCTACACCAAGAAGTTTGCAACAAATCTTGCCTTTAAAAATGCTTTGCTGAAACCTTTCAGGGGCTTTGGGGTTTGGGGGGCATTAGTCACCTGTCTCCTTGCATGGCCCTGCAATGAACCTTGCTCTGTTCCAAACTGATATTTTGGTTTCTCTGGCCTCACCGTGTGTCAAGCACATGAACTTCTGCTCAGTAACACTCTAAGACCCAGCACAGAGACCTCCTCTTCGAGGTTTCCCATGACCTTCCCAGGCAGCATCTGTGGCCCTAAACATGGATTCCCACAGTAGGGACATGGTGCAGCAGCAGGTACACTGGACCGTGTGATTCACATTGATGCAATGTTTTCAGCCTTTCCCCATCTATGTACGCAGGTTCTGGCTTTGTCAACCTGACTTCCCATGTCTAACTAAAACCCTCCCTGTTCCCCATCTGAGGTCTCTGGCCTGAAGACATGGGACAGTTTGCATTATTGATCCAGGAGACTAATTTAAGCCTTTATGAAGTTGAACTGAGAGAAAGTGGTTGGGGGTGGGGGGTGGGTAGAGAAGGAGAAACTGAAGAGATGTGTGGAGGAGAGGGCCAGGGAAGTTTTCTGAGGAATTCCTAGGGAAGTTTGGAAGAGAAAGATGAAGGGCAACTAACTGCATGAGGGAAGCGGATGGGTGGGGAAAATAGTTTTTTTTTAAGGACTGTTCTCAGTATCTTTCCACAATGTTTGAGAAAAGCAAGGGAAGAATGGATGGTTTTTTGAAATTATCTTCAGTTGTCAAAAGGTATTTCTTTGATGACAACACCTCTCCTAAACACATGGGTCTCTGCAGGCTCACGCACATACCTAAACACATACACATTCACAGAGAATTGTACACACTCCATTTCAGATCCACTTCTCTCCTTATATTGTAATTTCAAAAAAATCAGGGAGCACTTCTTAGACTGTTACAACATAGCTCTTAGTGCTCAGCACAGAGCATCTCCATGCATACTCTATTTTATGGTAGTATTCCATCTGCCCCTTGCTACAGTACTCTGAGTGGAAGGATTTTATGCATGAAGGAACAATGACTGATCCCTTAAAGAGAATAAGGACCTAGAAAAAAGAGCCAGTAAACAGTGAAAGCTAACAAAAAAGGACAAACGTGACTCCATATTGAATCTAATCTCTTAGCTTTAATGTTTGTGCTCCATTGCAAATATTTAGTCATGTTTATGTAGAATGTTGCCTATAGCCTGAAATATATGGGATAGCCTGTTCTTAAGGCTCCGATCTTTGAAATACAACACATCCATTCATACAGAGATAAAAAGTTACAGAACAGAGTATAAAATTTGTCTTGTTGGAGGCTGACAGGAATGTGGTGACCAGACCTACTTGGACAGCTGCAAGAAACAAAGGACTTTGGCACCAAGAAGTTTATACCAACCAACCAGACCCCTTCCTTTTTTTGTATAAAAGAAGCCTGAATTCAAACTTGGTTAAGATGGATACCAGTCCACCATTTCCTTGGTCTGCTAGCTTTTCTAATGAAGTCACTATTCCCTGCCCCCAACAACTTGATTTATTGGCCTGTGGTGCAGCATACGGGAAGACTCTGGACTAGGTAATATACCTACAGTTCAACATTAGCGTTCTAGTAAATCATAAGGTGATCCCCTACAAATATTTTAAAACCTAGGCAGAGCTAGATACCAACATGTGAACCGTGACTGAGTCTCCAGACAAGACTTTCTCAGGCACCACATTTGGGCAATCTTCCATAGGTTAAAAGTGGACATGGCTAACCGTTGTTTTCTTTCTTTCTCTGTTTCAGAATAGACCTTTGTACCAATTTTCAAGTTAGGGTATGTTCTCTTTCTTTGTTTCTTCCTTCAGGCAGCAAGACTGCAAGAACATTGTGTGTTCCGACTAATAGTAATCCCAAAGCCTGACGTAATTCCTGGCACATAGCGTGTGTTCAATAGACTGGATCATTCGAATGTGAACTTAAGTTCCAGTGTGTTCCGTGCAAGAAGTCTCCACTCTTCTAAGGGTTTTCCCCAGAAATGTTTCCCAGATGACTTTTCTCCCCATTCATAAGCCATGGCAAAAAGTGAAACAGGAGAAAGAGCCACTAGCTTCCTCAGTGCAAAGATGCATGATGACAAACTGAGTTGTAACACTACATGAAGAGAACCAGAGCTCATCTGGGGATGGGCTGTCATTTTCATATGGATTCCGGGCAACCCTTAATAAAAGTCAGAGCTGCAGCTGACCATCACTGGTGTGTCTTCTTTCAAAACACACACTTGGACTGAAGACCAAGAGAGTGTGGTTGGGTTTCAGAGAGCCTCAGTCACACAGGGACAGTTGTTCCCCATCATTCAGTTGGGTCCTTCACTGTATAAGAAGTGGCCAGTGGGCTGGCCTACCTCCCACCTCCCTTTTTCAGACCACCATCCAAAGCCAGACTACACGGCCTACCTACTCACAGCCTACACCCTACTTAGGGTGTCCTGGAGCTGACACCCTAAGTGTGCATGGAGCAGATCCAGAACTCTCAGGGTTTCTGCCTAATTCCCTTCCACCACAACACATGCCATACCAACCAGATTCAACAGGGCAGCTCAACATACAAATGAGAGTGGCACAACTGTGAATGACAGGACAGAATACGATTTCTATAGAGACACCAACTTAAAAAAATGAAAGCAACTGAAATACTTCAATTTACCTTATGCATCATTCAGGGGTCTCCAGAGAAGCAGAATCAGTAAAGTATCTTATATGTCTGCATCTATCTATAGAGAGAGATGTATTTTAAGGAACTGGCTCATACAATTGTGAGGGCTGGCAAGTCTGAAATACTTAGGGCAGGCTGACAATTTGGGTAAGAGTCATTGCTGTCTTAAGTCTGAAATCTGTAGGGCAAGCCAGCAGCCTGGGTGCTTAAGTGGGGTTTCTATGTGGCACTCTGGAGGCAGAAATTTTTCTTTTTCATGGGAACTCAATTCTTTCTCTTAAGGCCTTCAAATAATTGAATAAGGTCCAGGCACATGATATAGGCTACTGGCTCAGATGGTAAAGAATCTACCTGTAATGCAGGAGACCCAGGTTCAATCCCGCATCAGGAAGATCCCCTGGAGAAGGGGATGGTAACCCACTCCAGTATTACTGCCTGGAGAATACCTTGGATCAATAAGCCAAGCAGGCTATAGTCCATGGGGTTGCAAAGAGTCAGATATGACTGACTAACACATACATACACACACACACAATATTCATAGTAATCTGCTTTACTTAAAGTCAAGTGATTGTAAACCTCAATCACATCTAAAAAAATATCTTCATGGCACCATCTAGACTAACTAGCCTTTGACCAAACAACTAGGTACCATAACCTAGCAGAACCGAAACAATGAAGTTAATCATTATATCTTAATTCAACATGTATAATTTAGTGGCTTTTTACTTATTTTGGGACTATGGGGACCTTTTCACTTTTTAAGTGTTTGGAGTATATCATAAAATTCATACATATAAAATATATAAGTCAATGATTTTTAGTAAGTTTATCAAGTTGTGTGACTATTACCATAAACCAGCTCTAGAAGATGGTCATCATTCCATTAAGATCACTCATCTATGGGAGTCCTCTTAAAAATCTGCTAACTCTAGCCTGAACATAATAGCTTCTATAGGTTATTTATACCCAACATCCAAGAACCTACCACTCACTGGAAATATTTTTTATAATGACTGGCATATATACACACTTTGGGGTAGAATTCCAGGGGTCAAATATTCCTGTTAGCTTAGCTTTAGGTGGAGGCCTCTCATGCAAATAATCTCCAGTCTGTTCCTCTCATTCCTATTCTTTGACCACTGCAGGGTCTAAAACCCCATGACCTAGAAAAATAGAAGCTTCTTACATATAAAACTGCATCCACCTTCTGACACATCTCTCTGGCTCTAAACATGTCTATTGTGCAGCCATTCTCCATCCCCAAGCCAGAAGAAAACTTCTAAATTGCAAATTTTCCACCCTTAGAACCCAAGCTCCAGGAGACAGTTAAGGGCAGGGAAGCCTGGTACTGTAGTTCATGGCATCGCAAATGGTCAGACGTGACTTAGCAGCAACAAGAGAGCCCTTCCAAGGTTCACCTCATCATATCTGGTATCAAATCCAGAGGTTGATCCTAAGATTCTCAATAATTCATATCCAGCCATCTCTGCTATGGCTGTTGGCTATTTTTCTGGCTCTGTCTCTGGCTGCCCTGCCTGGTACATCTCACTTTATAAGCCCAAACTGCTCACCCTCCCTGCTCTCCATATGGCTAACACTATGGAAGCACATGATGCTTAGGTGGGGTTAGGTACGTGTAGCTTCTCTCTGTCCTAGATATTCAGCATGTTTCTCTTATTAAACATTCTGTGTCATAGTATAACATCAAGCTTCCATCTCTCTCTACCGGACTGCACTGCTCCTTGGAAGCTGCAGGCAGTCAGCCAGCCAACCAGCAGTAACTAATCCAGGAAACAGAGAGTCAGTCTAAAAGCTTAATCACAGCAACTATATTCTTTGCAGGTCTGAATGTCTGTGGCCATGGAATTTTCCTGAAATATCCTTTATAGTAAGGGGCAGATACCACTCTAGGAATTATCCTAAAGAAAAAAACTAAATGAGTTTAAAAAGACCTGTGTACAAACACATCCAGACCTACACTTTGGAACCACGAAAGAAAGCACTGCAGCAACCTTATTCTTTCATCTGAGGGAAAAGGACCAGCAGGTGTCCAGTCATAGGGATATGGTGAAATAAATTAGGATACACATAATACATAGAAAAGTATGCTGTTATTAAAATGACTGTAGATACATACTGATATAGTAAGCTACTTTTGCTGTTGAAAAAGTGGCAAATTTTAACACAATTATATACAGGTACATATCATGTGATATAGAAAAAGTGGCCAATTATAATAACACATATAGAGGCACATACTGTGGCAGAAACCTTATATAGAGATTTCTGAGAGGTGCTTCTTTCAGACGCTGGCATATAGTCAGCCCTCAAGTAAATCTGCACCTTCTAAACAGAAGAAGACTTAAAGAAATAAACAAGTGTGGATATCATGTCCTTTTGGTCAACATAACCAGACTGTATGTTCAAGGTACTGCTCTTTCACATGTGAAGTGTGAGACAGCCCTGCTGGGTTGGTGAATGGGTGGGAGGATGGGTGGCAGTTGCCAAAACACCCGCCTTTCTGTGTAATTCCAAATAGCACTAAGGTTCTGTTCTGGAGGTTTCTGGAGCACTGCAGGTGAGCCTGTGGTCTGACAAGCACATTACCCAGAAGCCATCACTGTCCTCACTCCCCCTCCCCACAAGAAGATTTTGTTTTTCATTAAAGTGTCCCAGAAGCTGGATGTCCAGCAGGTCCAAGGCCCCTGTGAGGCTATGGACCACGAGATGCTCATTCCTACCAGCTGGGGATGGAGGTAGGGAAAGGGAGGGATGCTGGAGCAAGGAGAGTCTGGGAAAGAGATAAGTCAGCTGGGTCCTTCAAGAGTCAGTGCTGTCCTCTGTCCTGTGCTAGCAGTGGAGAGGCCAGGAATCTGGTGTAAGAGCTATCAGTCTTTTTTTTTTTTCATGCCAAAATAATGAAACTACCTTCATCTCTAAGGTATTCCTTCACTTATTTTGATTATCTAAACTATAATAGGTTCCCTGCAATGATTATCTCTCTTATCAAAACCATATCTTTGTCTTATTTTTCCTTCATGGTATTTATTATAATAAGCAATAAAAATATATACGAGTTTGCTTATTTATTCCTGCCTCCAATTACCCAAAGGAACTAGAGACAGAACAGCATGTATCCACTGAGACGCCTGTCCTGAGATGCCATGATTATTTTTCCCTAAATAATCATGGCATTCAAGGCACAAAATGTTTCGTTATAATCCTTGCAATTGTTTCCTTGACACATCCACTAAGTGGTCAAGAAGAGGATAACACAGTCCATCTATTTGTCTGCATTCTGCCAAAGGAAAAACATGGTTTTTTACATCCTGTTGTGAAAACTAAATCCTCTGACAGCCTTTAGACCAATTCCAGTTTCCAGCAACCTTAGTTGTCATTCTTTCTGCCTTCTTCCTGATGATAACAAATTGGATCAAGAGGCTGCTGGGGAAGAGATAACACTGAAATTCAGAACGCAACATTTTTAAAATCTTACAGTAATCTTTCTAGCATTAGACTCATTCTAGAACTTCATGTTTCACTACTTAAAAACCCTGTATTTGAACTCCAAGTTGTACACTGCAATTCCACAGATATTTAAGGAGTACCTACTGTATACCAGGCAATGTTATCAGATAAGGATCCTTTCTTTATGGAGCTCCCATTCTAGTCAGGGTAATAGACAAGAGACAAGCAGACAAATGAAAAAGACAATTTCAGGGGGAGGCAAGTACGAAAAAAGGAAACACAGTGAGGTAACAGAGTATCTGAAGTGGGGGGTAGGGGGAGACATTAAGGAGAGACCTGAAGGTTAACAAGGAGTGACCACGTGAAGCGCTAGGAGAAGGGCAGGCTGGACGTGGGGACCAGCAAGCACAAAGGCTCTGAGGTGGGATCCAAGCTGGTGTCTTCAAGGAGCAGAGAAGAGGCCAGTGTGGCAAGTAAAGGCAATTAGACCAGACATCAGAGAACATTTCAGATGTACCCAGAGAGCCGAATTCTCCACTGCCTCCAAAAATGAGGCGGAAACAACAAAAATAACACCAATAATGGCAGGTCAGTTCACTGTATGCCAAGCATTACGCAAAGAACTTGGCATGCGCTATTTCATTTGACCAACAAAACGTCTTCAAGGTAGGTATCATCATGCCCACTTTTCAGATAAAGCAACCTAAACCTGGAAGGGGTAAGAACTCTTAATTTTCACACAGCTATTAAGTGGTGGTAGAGCTGGGATTAGGACCCAAAGGTCTGAGTCCTGGCTCCTTCTCTCCCCTCCTGAGCTTCACCCTAAATAATAACTTCTCCCTGGAAGCAGACAGAGGCTAGCTTAGGTCCTGCAATAATGGTGGCTTGGCTTCACCCCATCCATAATCTGGGAAAAAATCAAAACAGTTTAGATCCACAAGGCAAAAAGACAAAAGCCATTAGTTCTGATTCTTTAGCAGCTCTGCACAAGATTCTGCTCACCACCCACGGACTCTTCCATTAACAGCTAAAATAAGTCTCAGATGAAAACTGTTGCCATAGGTGAACCTTACTTTAACATATGGCTGCTCTAACCAGAGAATAACGTGAAAAAAGCATTTTGAAAATCTCAATTTACTTGCACAATGGTTTTGTAAAACAATAACAACAACAATATTGATTGTGTTTCTGATCTGCTGATGCATTCCACGTGTTGGGGTATGGAAATATGTCCAGGGGTCATTTGCTAAACTGATAACAAATGCACTCGGCCCCCATGGAATTGGGCTTTCCATGTTCGGTTTGATGCAATTTGCAAAAACATAAAGAGGTAACCTGTGGTTTTGTCAACTTGGTTAAGGGTGATATGTTTCTAACTTGAAAGCTAGCTGTGATGTTTCAGCGGTGGAGGCAGCTATTCAGATACCCTCAAATGGCAGACTTTACCCCTCGCAGCTACTCAGATACCCTCAAATGGCAGACTTCACCCCTTGCTCTTGGTGGGGGGGTTACTCTTCCAGGAAAGCTCTCTGCTGGGGCAGGCAAAGCAGCAGGGGCAGAGAAAAAGCAACAAGTAAGTGATCAGCAGCAGGGTGGAGGGTGGGGAGGACCCAGATCTTCCTCTCAGCTATGACTGAACTTGGCCAGCAACAGGCAGTGTCAAGTGTTGGGTGCTTTTTGGTGACATGCATGTGCAGGCCTACTAGGCACTCAGGTTCCCTCTGTTCTAGTCCAAAGATGACTAGATCAGTTGAGCTCAAGGACATCCACCAGCCATGATTCCCGCCTCGTCCTAGTGTGTTCCCCTGTGAGGATACCTGCCTACCTCCAGGCCGCCACCAGTCACTAGAGCAATTTGTACCTTTATGCACACAGCACTTATTCTAGTCAACTTTGTTTAAGCTTATTAATTTATTTTAGTAAGTTTATTCTAACAGGAAACTATATTTCCATAGAAAAACCAATATACATTGCTGGAATGTAAGCTAATCATTTAAAAAAAAAAATAACAACAAAACTGAAATGTCCAGAATGGACAAACCTGTAGAGCTAAGAAATAGATAAGTGGTAGTCAGGGATGGGAGTGAAGGGAAATTTGGGGGATCAGGGCAAAGGGGTATGAGATTTCCTTCTGAAGTAATAAAAACATCTAAAAACTGATGGTGATATGGATGCCCAACTCCTGTGAATATACTAAAAGCCATTGCATTACACACTTAAAGTGGGTGAATTGGGTGGGATATAAACTATCTTAATAAAGATGCTTTTCAAAAGTCAATATAATATCCTCACCTTCAAAAACAAGAAGTAAAAGGAAAGTGATATGCTAGTTACAAAATATTGTCAATGTCAAATACTATTACAAAATTCTACTTGACCCTGTAATCTCCTGGCTGAAGGGAGAAGATTGGTGACTAGAGCAGAGTAAGCCTCAGGGAGTGAAACCACCGAGATAGGCGTTAATAAACCACCGAGATGGGCATTTGGGGCCTAAATGATCGTAAGGTCCTGGATTTTACTTGTCCATGTGAAGGGAAGCCATGAGAAGGCTCCGAGGAGAACGGGAGGTGGGGTTTCAGAAGGCCACCTGCCTGCAGTGAGAATGCACTGTAAGCGGTAGGAATGAAATCTGGGAGCCTGAGGAGTAGCCCCTGGCAGAAAGACAGTAAGATGGTAGCAAAGGGGATAGCCAGAGAGGTGAAAGAGAGATGGGCTTTCAAGATAGAGCTGATGAAGCTTGTCAATAGTTTGATGGCAGGTATGAGAGAAAGGAACAAAGATTTCTAGGTTTCTGCCCTAAAAACGGAAAAACAGACATATAGATGTAATTGTTCAGAACAAGGTCTGGCACTGAGAAAGTACTCAAAAAATATTAACGACCCAGCACTGCATCAGTATTGTGATCACCAGCATTTACAGCTCCCACCATCCTTGCTGCCATGACCGTTACAACTACAATCATCAGCACCGCAAGAACAGGGGGCACGTGGCAGGAACAGCAGAGACCGCCACACAAGGAACAAGTACAGGTCAAAGATATCCCCATCCAAATCAAGATATCTTTTCTGGACAAAGACACTTACCTGTCCTGGGATGTTACCCAAGTTGTAGGGCCTAATTCATTTCCACCACGCTCTTCCCATGCCATCCCCCACACATATTTATATAACCTTCTTTTCATGTTTACAGCTTCTTCTGGGACTCCTGCCTTTATTCTCAGGCTTTCTCCTGGCTGTGCTGTAGTCCAGCCCCACCCCCCCATGCCAAATGGCCAGATGCATCTTCTAAAACTCCTGACATGTGCATATGGGACATTCCCTTCTCAAATTAGTATTACAATGTCTACAAAATACAAGCAATGTGCTCAACACCAGCACTGACCTACAGCTGGTATAGTCTATAAATGGAATCTCAAAAAAAAATAAAGAGGCATTAATTGCATTTGTAAATCTCTAATCCCTAAGTAACCTTATGCCCAAAATATATCCAAGACTCTTGGCCTTCAGTGCCACTTAGCTTTCTATCAGCTGATCTGTGAGAGAACACCTCTCTAGGGTCAAAGAAAAGTATCTCCACTCAGTTACACAGATACATGAAGGTCAGTAAACAGATGGGACAAGTTCAAGGAGAGAGAAGCAGGCACAAGAAGCCTCCCCATTCTCTGGGTAAGCCCTGATGGTAGCCAAATTTGTAAAGAGAAAACAACTACTTCCCATCCTAGCAAAATCCACACGTATGTGAAACAGACTGTCAGCTCTTGGAAACTCATGGTTTAGCATTTCCTCTCCAAATACTGCATTGTTATATAATATGATTGATCTCCAAATCTGAACACAAAAGCCTAAAACAGGAGAATTCCAGAGCTGGGGTCCAACCTTCTATTTCCAAACAAGAAAGAGCATGTCTACTTCATGATAGGAGGGGTTAGGAGCATCTTTCTTTGAAGTTTACTTTTAAAAACACCAATGCATTCCTGCTAAATGCTCATGACTGTTTCTGAAAGAGAATGGAGCTGTGGATGGTATCTGATGAAATTTCAGGCCAGCCTGATTGCTTGGTTTCCTGTGTGAGCTGCTCTGTGCACTAGAACCTTCTAGCTAAAGAGGGCAGATCTTTGCATCCAGGGCCAAATCCACAGCAATATTTTGGGGACCTGTATGAGCGTGGGGAGGAGAGAGAAATGATGACTTCTATCTAGTGAACAAAACTCCTTATAATTAGGTTGGTGGTTTCTATGGTAACGAGGAGCTGACTCTTTTATTTGAAATAAAAAATAGCAACACTCCAGCTGTCCTTGTCGTCCGGACGCTCCAAAGCAAATGAGAGATTTGATTTCACAATTTGCGACGACTGCTAAGGACATTAAACCACATATTTTACTTGTTAAGATTTGGCAAGACACTAAGTCCATTCCCCTAGGAAAACAGGTGTGAAAAACAAAAGCAAAAAACAACCAAAACAAAACTATGTTTCCCCTCTGCAACTGACATGTTCTTGTTTCCTTCTTCCCAATTGTCATACAAAACCATCAGACCACTTCCTTGAGGAAAACTGCTACTGATAGTTCATTCTGAAAAACTACTGGAGGTCTCCAAAATATATTTACACATTTATAACAACAGCACCCACTATTACTGGGGACTTCATTAGATGCTAAGTACTGTGCCAAGGGTTTTCCTTACATCATCTCATAAAATGCTCATGGTAACCCTATGAAAGAAGACTTGTCATCATGTCTTTTTTTTTTAGTGATAAGGAGGTGTAAGAGGTTAAGCACCTTGCTCATTGTCAGTAAGAGCTAAAAGTTCATCCTCACGGAAGAAGTCTAGCCATCCCTATGCTATTCTGCCTTTACCGCCACTTTATAACCTGTATCAGAAAATATCATTCATGAGGTAGAGACCCCGTTCAAAATGCCCCACGGAGAACTGTCAACATTAGAGGACTTGCTGGCTCATCTCTGAGAAGGTCCTTTTCCTTCTCTCCCACCATCCCATATGGTGCCAGGCTGCCTGAGCCAACAGAAAACCATGACTTCCTCTTTTTTAAAAAAATTTATTAAGAAGAAATATCGGAGTATAGTTGATTTACAATACTGCATTAGTTTCAGGTGTACAACAAAGTGAATCAGTTATACATATACATCTATCCACTCTTTTTCAGACTGCTTTCCCATATAGGTCATTATAGAGTATTTAGTAGAGACACCTGTGCTATACAACACAGTTATCTATTTTATATATAGTAGTGTGCATATGTCAATCCCATTCTCCCCATTTATCCCTCCCCACTTTCCTCCCAGGTATTAGGAGGATCAGCCTGTAGTCTATACATGACAGTTAGGGAGACTGAGGGGATGCTGACAGTCATATTATCAGAGGGTTCAGAGTGTAAGGGTGACATGCACTAGGTTCGAAGGGAACCAGGAAAGCAAGAGAGGCAAAAAAAGAGAAGAGGTACCCAACTGAGGCCAACAGGCTGGGAAGGCCTATCATAAAAGGTGATGCCTGAATTAAGTCTTGAAGGGAAAGTGGATAGAGAGAGCCTTTGGCGCAGAGAAAGTAACTACATGGAAAATTCAAGGTCAGAAAGGACATGGACCCCGAACTCAAGGAGTCTTGGCAGTAGGGCATGACTAGGTTGGGGCAGCAAAGGCCAGTGAGGTCTATGATACGCAGGCACTTGCCTGTCTCAGCAGGACAAGGGCAGTCAGCAGAAGAGGAAAAAATGGGAATGACACATCTTGGCAAATGTGTGACCCCCTTCATGCTATTCTAGAAATCTGGGTGAGTTTGAAATTCCTTTTGGTTTTATACCACTCTGGGGAAGCAACCACATGGATCATGCAATCATAAGCATTACCTTCGCCATCTTGCTTACATGATTGCTCCTTCCAAGAAACCACACATTCCCCTAGAACAGGAATTCTATCTTCTTCATTTTATCTTTGTCTAGTAAAGGATCTAGGATATAGCAAAAACTTAGCAGATGCTGACTGAACAAATAAAAATGGTCAGCAAACACTTGTTCTTTGAAATATAGAGATACTAATGTTTATTACTGTGCATCAGCCCTCACTTTAGGACAGCTACTGGGTAAAGCACTTTACATGCATAATCTCATTTAATCATCACACTGGCTCTACATGGAGGGACTATACTAGTCTCATTTTATAAACACACAAAGTGAGGCCAACAGGGGCAGGTGACTGGTTTAGTCAATGGCAGCATCAGATTAGAGCCACGTCTGCATCATCTCTAAGTTCCCCTTCAGCAGGCTGTGGGATAAAACCTGGTTTGACTGATTACTGCAGCAAGAGACATTCATTACTGTAAGAGCACTGGGCACACAGTAGGAACACCACACAATTCTGTCTACTGAAGTGAAGTGAGAGTCACTCAGTTGTGTCCGACTCTTTGCGACCCCATGGACTATACAGTCCACGGAATTCTCCAGGCCAGAACACTGGAGTGGGTAGCCTTTCCCTTCTCCAGTGGATCTTCCCAACTCAGGGATCGAACCCAGGTCTCCCGCATTGCAGGTGGATTCTTTACCAGCTGAGCCACAAGGGAAGCCCTCTGTCTATTGGAACACTGATTAAAAACCTGCGGTTTGCAGGGTACTAGGGTATGTCCAAAGATCAATGCAGAGCATTCTCTGCCCCGAGGAGCTCCCAGTCTGCTGATGACTTGGGAACGCCTGCAACCATGACTTTGGAAGTAGGGGAAGGGTTGTGGTTTCTGTAGCAACAGTCAATCTCATTTAGAAAGAGAAAAACCAATTCCTTTGTAGGTTTTTAAAGTGGTTCTTTGATTTATTTTGCCAGCTGTACCTTCTCCTCTTTACAGTGGTCAACTGACCTTGAATTGATTTTGGAGCGCCATGCCATTTTCCTCTCTCTACTCCAGCAGTTTGGGTAATGCTGGCTTTACACCCTGATCCAGGGGAGGTTATGTGACCCAGATTTGCAAAATCGAGCATTTCATCTGCATGGCCACAGTTCCAGGTAAAATACACATTTCAACCAGAGCCAATTCCCAGAAATTTTTCTGGAGCTACGTGGGGAGCCAAGGTCTTTGGTGGAGTTGGGGACATTTAAGAGGAAGTTTAACCATGGACAACCATCTGGTCCATGAGGGCGGAGACAGTCTGACAGTAAAACCAAGCGACAGAAAGACTCATGTCCTAATAATATTCTTTGAACCTCTGCATGAAGTCTTGCCTCAGTATTGTAGTAAGCTCAACTTATAAATTCTTGCTTTTGTGCATGAAACCTTTTATAAAACTGGTCTCTGTCACTTTCAACTCAGAGTTCAGACAAACATAGTTCCACTCTAAAGAAGAGATGGAGATTGGGGAATGGTTACATGCACTGGACCAAAAAGAGCTGAAGAAAATATGGAAGGGGAAATTACGTTCAACTACTCATAAGGATCCTTCTTATTTGTTCCATTAAGGTACATTGTACAATATGGCATTAAAGCTCTCATTTGAATCCTCTATGTAGGTGTTTACTTAGTTACTGCCTCTGGCACTATAGATAAACATCCTAGGTGATCAGGAGGATTCATGCAACTTGCAAGGAATATGAACAGGACAGAAATCCGTTCATTTAATAAATATTTATGGAGCATCGTCTTTGTGCAGAGCACTGAAGTTAACATTTGCTGAAAAATTATCTCATTTACTTCAAAGGGGACTCCAGCTATCTTTCAAGTTCAATTTCACCGATCCATAAGGCAGTTAAGACAATTAAGACATAAGGGCACTTTCTCTAAAAGGATTTTTTTTTTTTTGGATAGCTAAGATTGGCTGATATCTATTTAGAAGTAAATTAGATTCTACAGTGTGTGAGAAGGAAGGAGAAAGGGAAACTGACTGAATGACTAAGGAACACTTTCTGGAAAAAGCAAAGATATCCTTAAGACAGAGTGGGAGACAGACCATGTTAATACCCGAGTTAAAACGGAGAGGTGGACCTGAGGGGTTTGTTAGAAATAATACAGTTGGTGTGCTTGGTCCAGAGGAGCTAAACCAGATGCCCCAGGGATCAGCCCCCAGGGATGTGCAGCCTCTCTGGGTCACCAGGTGGTTCTTCTGCAAAAGCAAGTCTGAGGACCATTCTGCATGAAGACTTTCAGGAAGATGCACCAGAGCCCTACACGTGGCAAACACAGGCGGGCCTATCAATATTCAACACCAAAATGAACACCTAAGCTGTATTTAGAGTCCGACGAAATCATTTAGAGGCAGCTGTTCTGAAAAACAGGCCCAGTTTTTTGCTGTTTACAAATCTCTCAGAATACAAATTAATGCTATAGCCGAAAGAATTCACATGTCTGCTGAGACCGCAGAGACAAAAGGTGAAAATTCTTTAACGAAGTAACTATAACTGGGCTAAAAGTCTTAAGCGCCTACGATTTTCTCTTTCTTTCTCTTTTGGCAAATTTTACTTGCTCCTGCCACAGTTAACAAACAAATCAAAACAAACACACCAACCTCTTGCCTCAAAATGGAACAGCTGACAGGCAATATTTTATAGCAGCACTGTGCAACAGAAATAAATTTGAGTCACATATGTGATGTAGAATTTTCTACTAGCCACATTAAAAAACACTAACAAGTGAAATTAATTTTAACAGTGTATCTATTTAAATGAGTAGATCCAGAAAATCACTGCCGTATGTAATCAATATAAAAATTAATGAGATAATTTAGATTCTGTTGATCACACTAACTCGTCAAATAACTCTGCGCTGAGAGTACATCTCAATTAATATGAAGCACATTTCAAGTGGTCAATAATCATACATGCTGACCACTTACCACACTGGTCACCACATGTCTGCTAATCAAGGGTGGTAAAATTTTAAGTCAAAACCTAAATTTCCTAACAAGAATTCTGAGATGAACATATCTGAAGAAAAAGAAAGTGAAGACTATGAAACTATGCTGCAACATCACTGAAGAACCAACTAGTATTCACACAGATATTTTCTATATTACAATTTTTAAAAAGCTATAAAAACCATGTCCAGTACAAGTGGAAAGAAACTAGACTAACACTCATCTTCCTCTTTTACCTGGATCAAGGTCTTCCACATACTTTCCTCGGACCTTATATTTCAGGTTCCACTTGAATTTGATGCATTATCTCCTGGGCAGAAGTCAAGTCCTCTTGGAAATGGAAATGGAAAACTTCAAGAAGTTGAATAGAAATCAAGTCTCATGGAACAGAGTGAAAAATGTTCTGTCCCTCCAGAACAAGAGATCAGAAGAGACTCGGAGCCAGACATATGGGGACTAGCATCCTGCTTCTGCCTTCGTGGCTAAGTGATGATTCCAGACAAGTAGGTTAGTTTCTTGGTGCCTCAGTTTCTTGATTTCTACAATCAGGATAATCACTGTACCTATTTAAGGGTGATTTCATGAGTTACTATTTGTTAACATTTCCAGTGATGCACATTCCACATGCCAGACACCTATGTGTCATGAGGCACAGAGTAAGTACTTCATAAATACCAACATTTTATCATAGTACGGATCTTTTTTCCCCTTTTGCCTCAGGCTCCAGCATGGCTCTGGAGGGCACTGTGAATGTGCAGTCTTTCTTGAAAATTAACTGAATTTGTCCCAAATTTTGATATTTGGTTCATGTGCCAGGACTCCAGGTCCTTGAACTCAGGGGGAGAGCCCTTGGTCACCCAGTGCCTCACCTCGCCCTGTGGGGCAGGACAAAGGAGAGCAGAGTTCCAGGACAAGAGTCTATGGAACAGTATCTAGGGCCCAGCTGCATGGAAACAATAAGTGTTGTGTATTTCACATGATAAAGACCTTCCTGAAAGCACAACCATCTATCAAGTTCCAGAAAGAGTTGAGAGACACCAGACAAGGGCTTGAGTAAGCAGTCAAGCCCTCCTTGTCATGAGGAATTTTATTTTCTCCCTGTCTTCTTTTGAGGCCTCCTCATACAACAGGCCCCTCTGAAGGGAGCAGCCTTCCCTTCCTTTCCTTAGTTAACAACAGCAGAGATCAGATGCGGCAGAAACTAAAATCTCCAGACAAAGACGATTTAAATGGCAAATAAATACAGTATGTGGGAGTAATCAAAATCAGTGAAATGCAAGCCTCACTTCGAGCTCAGATTATTTTAAAGCATGAGCAGAATTGTCAATGAACTATATAAGAAAGAAGGGTGGAAAAAGCAAAAACTTACCACCAGCCTGGAGCTGTGAGGATGGAAAGATAATTGACATTCTTTCTAACTGGGATGGAATCTTTGACAGTGAGGTGGCGGCCTTGCCTCCATGGCTCTCAGTCATTAAGACTTGGTCTTAAGTTTCAGTAATATAACTTTGTTACACTCACGCTTCAGAGGCAAGGTATCATCAGAAAGCTGCTAAATACATAACGTCACTGAGCAGAAAATGTATTCTTTTACACAGGTTTGTGCCTTTTACAGTTCATTTCAGAAGCCTCAACTGAATTTTTCCCTTTCGATGTTGGGAAAATGTCTTTTTTCCTTCTGGCTCTACATGTGATCCTTCAAAGGAAAAGAAAGACAAATCCACACAACATCCAGTGACTCTTTCCACAGTGTGGTTGCCACACTCTGTCTAATTTGGCCCAGGCTCTTTTGGCTCATGGGATTCTGGGAGCTCTTTTGGCCCATGGGATTCTGGGAGGGTTGATTTTTCTTCTTTGACTATATAAACTTGGTTTATATAAACTTGTCCTTGGTTCAGTGACTGCTCTCTAGTTCTGTCCCATGTGGGCTTAAGTGCCACCATGAACCCTACATCAAAAGAACAAAACCAAGGTTTTCATGGACTCCAGCTCAGAATCCAGCTCTTAATCCAAGCAAGGTTATCAGCTTCCATCTGAGGCTTTCAATGGAGTTAATACAACCCCAGCAGGATCTGATCATCTCAGTCATCTTGAACAGGCTCTTTCCAACTTCCCAGGCATGAAGAAAACCAACTGATTTCAATAGTTTAGATTATTTAACTTTTAGGCACTGAAAGAAAACTCAAATTCCCTCTTCTCTGGGACCACTATTAAAGAATGACAACACATTCTCAACGTATTATGAGAATGAAATGCTCTTGACATCAATTTAGTGTCCAGAATGAAATGTTTTAATTTTAACTATTCACAATAACACATTCCAAGCTATAGACGGAAAACTTTGGCTGAGAGAAACGAAATTTTACCCCAAATTATGAAGAGTCAGGAGTACAACCTATGAGAGTACCTAGATCATTTTCCTTCTAGTCATACATTCTACACTTTCATCCATGCTTCTCTAAAGGGACTTCATGTATATTTTTTGAGAAGTTAATAGATAGTGAAGGGAGAGAGGGATAGAAGGGAGGGAAAGAGTGGTTTCATGGCCAAGTTTAGAAACATGTGCTGGAACTCCTTCTAGAATAACTGCGACACATGTTACTACACTAAAAGTTCTACGTCTTGCAATAAAAATGAAAACAGATAAATTCTGACCTCTTTGACTTAGTGTAATGTGAGACTTCCCAAACAGTGGAAGGCTACTTCAAAGGATTTTTCACTTTCACATTTATACCATCTCTGTCACATCTCAATCGGAATCTCCCCATGGAGATAGGTCTCAAAGAGACTATTACAGATTGTATCACGTAAAAAGAAAATCATGTATGGCAAGCCCCCTTCTCCAAAGGAGTGATTATTTCTTTTAACTTCAGTGTTTTAACTCTCTCTCTGTTTCCTCTACGGAAAAATAAGAATAATAAATTTCATTCTCCTAAAATGCTCTAAGGATTAGAGGGAATAATCTAATCAAAACACTTCATGTTAAATGGCCGACAGTGGGCCTCAGTGAACACCAGGTGCTGGTCACAGGGAACTCTACTTTCTGTAATGGCCTGCATGGGAAAATAATCTAAAACAGAAAAGGTATATGTATTAATATATGTGTAACTGATTCACTTCACTATACACACCTGAAACTAACAAAATATGTAAAAAAATTAGCTGCTGGTGCTGCTACTATTACTACCAAGATATTCTGAACTCCCACCCAGGTTCATCGTAACAACAAAAACATGTGCCTGGCTGGCTGTACCACTGTGCCCTGGGCTGTCCCCAGAGGCTCAGCCAGGCATAGGACTGGGCCCTGTCAGTCTGTCTTTCTGCTGCTCTAACCTATCAATCTGCCCTCCCTTCTCTATCCTGAGTCACATCTCCCTTTCTCTTCAGCACCACTTCCTGTGTACAGATCTCTGCAGTGACTCCATCTCTCTCTGGTCCTTCAAATCCTTCCGCAAGGACTCTGCACAGAGAGCTCAAGACGTGGCTCAGAACCACAGGAGAAAAGGAAGAAAGGACTCAAAATGAGCCTCTCTCAGTTTTAGAAAAGGAACAAATTGAGGGATATTAAATTTCAAAGGGAGCACTCCCCATTCCACTCACCAACACTACTTTTTACACAGGCTCTGATTCATGACTAAATAATTATCTGTTTAAAAAATGTTCCTGGGCAGAGTTTCAACCCAACATGTCAATAAAGACCTGATTTGACTAAAATTACCAAGTCTTAGAGGCATAAATTTCTCTTCCTCCATAAGGCAGTTGACAAATTAGGTCTTTTCACCTAAAGCCTTGAACAAAGATGACTTAATGACTTACAACTCTACAAATGTTTGCTAAACAGTCCATTTTGCTGTTCTATCTTCTCAGGCACATTTTTCTTTCAGATGCTAATACATCTTCAGGGGTTATGATTGGGATAAATACCTCTTTTCATGTTCTTATTTGGGTTGTTGATGATTATCAAATGGATTCAAAGGCCTCCATTTCCACCATGTTGAACTGAAAAGCCATGTTAAAACAAATCAAACACATTTATACATGTATAGTATCCTTTGTGCAAACACAGAGCACTGTGCGAAAACGTTCTTCCCAAGTTGGAGGTAAAAAGAACAGATAAAGGCAATTAAAATATTAAACACACAAAAGCCAGGAGAAATCTGACACTGCCAAATTCTCCGAAATAAAATGTTGCCAAAGAAAACCAAAGGAAAATCTCAAAAGGTTGCAATTTGTAAAAGGAGGATGCCAATCAACTTCAATAAGCTCTCTACACTTATGTCACTGACCACAAAATGCTACCTCAGACAAATGTTAGAGGTTTCTCTTGAAACTACAGACACAAAAACACTCCCAGTCAGGGCTAGGAGGAGACTGCCAGGGAGCCAGTCCTGTGTAAGTGATCTGGTTCAAAGGAGGGTGGTTCAGTTCACTTCAGTAGCTCAGTCATGTCCAACTCCTTGCGATCCCATGAACCGCAGCATGCCAGGCCTCCCTGACCATCACCAACTCCCGGGGTCCACCCAAACCCATGGCCATCGAGTCGATGATGCCATCCAGCCATCTTATCCTCTTATCGTCCCCTTCTCCTCCTGCCCCTATCCTTCCCAGCATCAGGGTCTTTTCAAATGAGTCCGTTCTTCACATAAGTTGGCCAAAGTATTGGAGTTTCAGCTTCAACATCATTCCTAACAATGGACACCCAGGACTGATTTCCTTTAGGATGGACTGGTTGGATCTCCTTGCAGTCCAAGGGACTCCCAAGAGTCTTCTCCAACACCACAGTTCAAAAGCATCAATTCTTCGGTGCTCAGCTTTCTTTATAGTCCAACTCTCACATCCATATATGACAACTGGAAAAGCCAAAGCCTTGACTATACGGACCTTTGTTGGTGAAGTAATGTCTCTGTTTTTTAATATACTATCTAGGTTGGTCATACCTTTCCTTCCAAGGAATAAACGTCTTAACTTCATGGCTGCAGTCAACATCTGCAGTGATTTTGGAGCCCAGAAAAATAAAGTCAGCCACTGTTTCCAGTGTCTCCCCATCTATCTGCCATGACGTGATAGGACCGAATGCCATGATCTTAGTTTTCTAAATGTTGAGCTTTAAGCCAACTTTTCCACTCTCTTCTTTCACTTTCAGCAAGAGGCTCTTTAGTTCTTCACTTTCTGCCATAAGAGTGGTGTCATCTGCATATCTGAGGTTATTGATATTTCTCCCAGCAGTCTTGATTCCAGCTTGTGCTTCTTCCAACCCAGCGTTTCTCATTATGTACCCTGAATATAAGTTAAATAAGCAGGGTGACAATATACAGACTTGACGTACTCTTTTTACTATTTAGAACCAGTCTGTTGTTTCATGCCCAGTTCTAACGGTCGCTTCCTGACCTGCATACAGGATTCTCAAGAGGCAGGTCAGGTGGTCTGATATTCCCATCTCTTTCAGAATTTTCCACAGTTTACTGTGATCCACACAGTCAAAGGCTTTGCTTAGTCAATAAAGCAGAAATAGATGTTTTTCTGGAACTCTCTTGCTTTTTCAATGATCCAGCAGATGTTGGCAATTTGATCTCTGGTTCCTCTGCCTTTTCTAAAACCAGCTTGGACATCTGGAAGTTCACGGTTCACATATTGCTGAAGCCTGGCTTGGAGAATTTTGAGCATTACTTTACAAGCGTGTGAGATGAGTGCAATTGTGTGGTAGTTTGAGCACTCTTTGGCACTGCCTTTTTTTGGGACTAGAATGGAAACTGACCTTTTCCAGTCCTGTGGCCACTGCTGAGTCTTCCAAATTTGCTGGCATATTGAGTGCAGCACTTTCACAGCATCATCTTTCAGGATTTGAAATAGCTCAACTGGAATTCCATCACCTCCACTAGCTTTGTTTGTAGTGATGCTTCCTAAGGCCCGTTTTACTTCATATTCCAGGATGTCTGGGTCTAGGTGAGTGATCACACCATCGTAATTATCTGGGTTGAAGATCTTTTTTGTACAATTCTTCTGTGTATTCTTGCCACCTCTTCTTAATACCTTCTGCTTCTGTTAGGTCCCTACCATTTCTGTCCTTTATCGATCACCTTTAAAAAGATACCACATGAGCTTGTATTTGTATAAAAAGAGAAAAAGCATAACTGGTACCTGACAGAAGGGAAATAAAAAAATAACTTTATGTTTAGCTTAAAAACTAAGTGAGGAAACACTGAAGGCAGGAGAAGGGGACAATAGAAGATGAGATGGTTGGATGGCATCATCGGGTCAAAGGACATGAAGCTCCAGGAGTTGGTGATGGACAAGGAAGCCTGGAGTGCTGCAATCCATGGGGTGGCAAGGAGTCAGACATGACTGAGCAACTGAACTGAATAAACAGATATACTTTTTCTAAAAGCTCTTCAGTCCAATCTGTGTGTCACTAACAGTGCTTAACGAGGACACACAATGGATAGATTGAAAAAGGAAATATATGTGGGGTTTGGGGAGACTTGGCATGGGCCTTAGAATCTGGTGACCTGGGCAGTGTTCTCCAGTCTGGAAAGGAGGATCCCAAGGACTGACATGTAAGGCTTCCTCTGAGTAGTAAGCAAGAACCCCCATACCTATCGTTAATATATTGAAATGCTTACCAAAATAACTATTTCCCCAGCAACTTCCCCCAGGCAGCCCAGCCAACAACAAAGGGTTAATTCATAATACCAGAGGGTGGCCCCAAAGGCCCATTTCCAATGCCATGGCCAGTGCTGTTTATCAAGTCTGACCATCTGTGTCCCAGTGTTTACTGAATACTGTGAAAAGCATTTTTGTTTACCTAACATTTCTCCACTTCATTCTAAGTGTGAAAAGAAGATGAACCCATCAACTAGGGTCCATCCAGTAATACGGCTTTACAAGACCCCAGGTAAGTGAGATAAGGGTCTACTCCTTCTAGAGTAAGATGGTAAAGGAAATACAAGTTCCCTGCCCAGGCTTCTGCTACTCAATGCTTTGAAGGCAGCGGTTTTTCACCATGGCAGGTCTATAAATGTTAGCTTCTGAAGGGCAAGAATTGCATCTTATTTCCCACAGAGAGTAATCCCTGGCCAAGTGGAGTTGGTGGGTATAAGCCAAAGGAAATAGTTCAGGGCTGCTATCTGTCAGGCTTGAAGAATGGCTAGGGTTACACTGAGTATCAAGGTAAATGTTCATTAATTTTATTTATTAAGTAGGCTTTTCTATTTTAAATTTTACTCTGCAATGTGCTTATAAAACATTATTACTGTTTCTGTTTGGCCAATCACACAGAGGTTTTCCATCAAAGACATGAGTGGAGAACCATGTCCACCATCATCCTCCCACCAGGAACGTCCAGAAATGGTTGAGGGCATTTTTTAGTGCTTTTTTAATTTAGTGCATAAAGGACAAGGATGCTGTACATGTGACTCAGTCCTACGTCAGGAAGATCTGACCAAAACCAAGATGCCCACAGTTCCCAAGATGAGAAACACATATGAACCTTATTCTTCTAGAAAGTGGCTACCTGAATGGACACTGTCTCTGATTCCCTCACACTCTTGTGTTTGTATGTGTGGGCCATCTGATCAAAGTCCAGGTGTTGCCAGTCCCTGAATTACAGTCCTTGTGGATAAGCACTGATAATTCACCTCCTAATCACCTGTCCTGCAAATCCATGACTGTAAAGGTGGCAACCCGGGTATGATCCTTGAGTCACCAGCACCAGCCAATTGGACTGCAGGTTGGCATGAATTAAGGGTCTAGACCCATCTCTTGAGTGCTGGCTATCAGGTCTGGGGGTGGCCACCAGTTGATGAAGGGTAAGAAGTAAAATGTGAGCCCAGCTGATAGCAGTAGGTGAGGCCTCAGGGATGAAACATGCTCAAAGGAGATTTCTATAAGATTTCTATATGAAAACATGACACATGATGGTAAACAACTGACTATCCCTTGGGAAGACGCCTGGCTTATCATCAGGGCCTGAGGAAGGGTGACAAGCGTCCTTTGTACTTGAATGGCAGAAGGAATAAAAACTGAGTAATGACGGTCACCATCATTTATTAAGAAACCTTAGCATATATTATGTTAAGTGACCTTCTCAGGAAGGTTGAAGTAGGAACTGCTTTCCCATTTTTACAGATGAGACAATCAAGACCCATAGAAAGAGAAAGACAAATACCGTATGATATTATGTGCATGTGAAATCTGAAATATGGCACAAATGAACTCATCTATGAAACAGACTCACAGACATAGAGAATCAGACACATGGTTGCTCAGGGGTAAGGAGGGATGCAATGGGAGTGTGGGCTTAGTGGACCCAAACTGGCATATGTAGAATGAATAAATAACAAGGTTCTACTGTACAGCTCAGGGAATCAAATTCAATACCCTGTGATAAACTGTAATGTTAAAGAACATGAAAAAGAAAAGAACGTTTGTGTGTATAAACCCTGAATCACTCTGGTGTACAGAAGAAATGAACCCAGCATTGTAAATCAGCTGTATTTCAATAAAATAAATTTTAAAAAATTCAAGAAACAGAAAGCAACACACCTTTCCTAAAACCACACTGCAAGTAAGCAGCAGCACCTGAGATTGGAACCCAGATGTGTTCTCCAGTTTTGACCTTTCATGAACAGCAGAAAAACATGGAAGAAACAAAGGTAGAAACAGGAAAAGAAAGCAGGAGAATGAGCCGAGGATATCCTCTGGAATACAATTTTTCTATCCTGAATATAGGAATGAAATTTTAATGAGCCCATTAAATAAAGTTAGGCTGTCTCCTCTATATTCACTCCCAAGTAAACTCCAACCTCTGTTTGTGCAAGGCCAGAAGGAAGGGGCGCTTTTCTCACCAACCTCTTCCAGAACCACACAGTTCTGAGGGAATTGTACCTTCTCAGAATTCCATAAAGACCCAAAGTATGGATCACATGAACGACCACTGTCAATAACTCACCCATCTTCAAACTCCACCTTCTCCTTAGAGTCCCCTCTAAAGCTTCTCTGCTCTGCCCTCAACCTCTCCCAGGGGCAGCAGTACTCTGGTTACATAGCTGGGTCCCTGCCTAGATTCCCACCAGGACTGTGGGTTTCTCATAACTCTCCACTCAAGTATTTGCATATGGATTCTCTTTGGGGGACTTCTGTCTGTGTGCATCATTTATTCTATTAAAGTATAAATCTCAGCATCAGCCTTACCACCATCACTCACATACCATTAGCCGTGGACAGTATGCCAGGAGAGATGTGAAATCCTTTACATTTATTTGACTAATTTTCATGTTGAAGCAAAATCATTCTCATCTTTATTGCCCTCTACACATGTGAAACCTAAAGCTCCCCTCAAAACATTATATAATTTGTCCAGTATCATACATGTCTTTTTTCCTTCCTTGTTTGTAGTCTCTAAAGTACATATGTCTATCAAGGATAAAATTTAGCACCTTGAATGTACTTAACGGTACATCATTCATTCATTCACTCACTCACTCTCAGGGTCCACTACATGCCAGGCAGTTCATAAACAAGAATAGGGCCAACTTGCTGCCCTCAGAAGACACACAGGCTAGTGGGAGAAGCCTCCTTCCCTCCCAAACAGTCCCCCAGGATATAATGAGTGCAATCATGCTGGAATGCTTGGGTTCCTAAACAGCTGAGGGTACAGGCATCAGAAGCAGGAGGATCCAGGTGGTCTTGGGTGTCAGCCCCTACCAGAGTCCCTCGCAATGGAGCCCTGAACAGCATCACTGCCACCAGCAGCTGTGACCTCTGAGGCCTTGCAAGGTGGTGATGTAAGGACTGGGCCTTCACTAGCCTGTGTACTTATTAGCAAAAGGTGGCAAGGAAACAAAGTCCCCTTCCCGCCCCCTTCCCCATTTGTACAGATGATTGTTGGTGGCACTTACAAGCAGCTTCAAATGAGTACACAGCTTTTATTTCCCAACAGACATTAAATAACGACATCCTGCCACAAGCTGAAAATCTGGTTGGCACTCCTGAGGACGTGTCAGCTTGCAGCGGCATTCTCTTTCTAACATCAAGCCTATGTGCAACATAAAAATTTAAAAAGACAAAAATCCCAACATTTTCCTCGCGGATATATCGACCACAGGAAGAGAGCGTTTCCTCCCTGCCTGGCTGTATCAGTTCTCTACTGGCACCTCTTCCCCGGGTGTCTGTGGGAGCCAGGCTAGCCCGGGCTGCCTGCTGCATCTGGGGGGGGTGGGCTGGCTGATTTCGGATGAGTTTGGCTGGTCTGCTCTGCGCCTCTCGTTTCTTTCCTGGACCAGGAGGCTAATAAGCAGGTGCGTCTTTCTCTGGAAGAAGACAGAGGGAAGAGTGAAAACACAAGCATGCCTGCACTTCTTTAAGTGCTTGTTCTAGGTTTGCAGACATCCCAGTGGCCAAAGCAATTCCTTGGCTGAGCACAGGGTATGAGGAGGAGAGGACCACAAACTACACAAAAATAAGATGGAGGGAAGAATTAGGGCCACTGATGTGATCAATGACCACACAGGCCCTGGTCACTCAGAGGGACAGGAGTAATATTTTCTGAGCCCAAAGTCGGAAAATATCCTGGGAAGAGTGGTCCAAATGCAAAAGCTGAACATCCTGGAGACATTTTGAGGGTGTATTCCAGATAATTGATTCATGAATCATTTCAAAGAATATTTATAAGCTGTTATGAAAACCAGGAGGGACAGTCACCAACAAATAGAGACCAAATCACTCTGAACAAAGGGTGAATGCTCCTGGCAGACCTAGAACAGAGCTTATGATTTATTGCCTAGAACTACTAAGCCATAGTTAGTGGTAAAGAACCCACCTGCCAATGTAGGAGAAGAAACATGGGTTCAGATACCTTGGTCAGGAAGATCCCCCAGAGAAGGAAATGGCAACCTACTCCAGTATTCTTGCCTGGAGAATCCATGGACAGAGGAGCCTGGTGGGCTATAGTCCATGGGGTCGCAAAGAGTTGGACATGACTGAAGCGACTTTAACACACACTGAGCAACAGTCATTGCAATAATGGCGAATAATCATTCAGCAATTGCTATGTCATGGGCTCTGTGTTAAGCACTTTCTATGAATTATTCCTCTTAATTTTTCAAATAAACCATGCAATAGATAGAGAGGACGCCACTTTTACAGATGTGAACGCTGAGGCCAGCAGTTTCATAATTGGGCTAAGAGTCCACACATAGTAAAAAGAAAAGCCAGGACTTGAACCCAGGTCTCTGTGGTCCCATAGATCACATTTTTTTACGACTACCATGTACCATCCCTCTCTTGATTCAGGTGAGCCTCGAGAGCCTTATCATATGCCCGATTTATAAATAACCCTCAGAGCTTCTGAATCTTCTTTTGCTCCTGACAAAAAGACTATTCTGTCTAAAAACGCCTACATTTTACTCAGTGCCTGGCTAGTCTAATTTAGTGTTTCTTCCATTTGTGTATTAACTAAGACAGTTCCCAGGGAGAACATAGGATAAGATTCAAGATGAGAGGTCTGACTGGCTACTGTCAATCTCTGAATATAGATCATGTAGGGAGGAAATCAATAAAGTTCCAAGAAGCAGAGGAGAAAGGGAAAAAGCCCAGCACTCGGCTTGGTTCCTTTTGTGTTGAGTGAGACTATTCCGTGACTATATTCAAAACACTAAACTTATTCTAAACTGATAAAAAAAATGCACACTGAAATTCCAAATTGCAATTTCTTTTATTCTCTCTATAACATATGTGTGCATAAAAGTGAACGGCTGGTCAGAAATTGCTAAGTGATATATAGGCTGAAGCATATATTGTGTCTCAAACTGGTCTAAAATCTTCCTAATTGTTGATTCAGGTTTGTTGGCATACTCCTTTGTTTGATGCACCCGTCAGTAGTAAATGGCGGCTATGTTTGAGCCATCGCTGACACAGGGAACCGTGATAAGGTCTTTGAAAGACATTCTTGTGACAGTAAGAGTCATGAGGGCCCCGCCTGGCTCCCAGCACCTTGCCGTAGTGAGACAGAGGCCAGATGCTGGTTTATCTTGGCTGGTGAATGGGTGCCAGCTCTTCCCACATACCCTAGAGACCTGGAGCTTGGCCTGTGCTGACAATGTCACCCAGGCCCACTCCGGCCTCCCTCTCTGAAGCCTGGTCAGTGTTGGGGTAGGCACTGCCTGGCTCCCACCTTGGTCCATTCAGCTGCTCCTAGAAGTTGGCACCACTCCTGCCCTCCTTCACCACCATACTGGTTTGGTGCTAACATCAACCAATAGCGTAACCACAGCCCAGCTATTCTGGTGCTGAGGTATGAGAAGATGGTTTCCAAAATGAAGAGTAAATATTGCTTATAAAATGCTTTTGGGTATCTTTTCATTCACTGAGTATACACTTGCTCAAGTAAAGGAAGTCCAAATATTAGTCCTTCATTCTTCTCTTGCTTTCTGTTCACTGCAATCTGTACAGTGTGCAAAGAAGGCTTGTTTGTCAGCAGACTACTGGGCTGGGAAGAGCTCAGTCAACGGAAGGGGGTAAAAACACCCCTTCAGGCCAACAGGCTTTCTATAAGCACCTAATAATGGCAGCGCTCCCAGCACTGGGGTCTGGATGATAAACTTTCACTCAGTGTAGCCAGTGGGCTCCCCAGGTGGCGCAGTGGTAAAGAATCCACCTGCCAAGGCAAGAGATGCAGAAGACACCAGTTCAGTCCCTGGGTTGGAAAGGTCCCCTGGAGGAGGAAATAGCAATCCGTTTCAGTATTCTTCCCTGGAAAATTCCCACAGACAGAGGAGCCAGGTGGGCTACAGTCCACAGGATCACAAAAGCGTCGATCACGACTGAGTATGCACGCATGCAATGCAGACAGTGCTAAAACCTCCACCACTGTCCACGCTGTCCCAGACAAACGGAGATCTCCACAAGACAACAGTCGGGTCATAGCTGGCTAGGCCTTTGCAGTTCATGCTCATAGAGAGACAGACACAGAATAGTGGTAACTCTATCAGAAACAGATCAGTAGGGATATATAGACAGAGGTGGGGAAGCAGGGGAAGAAAGGAGGGAGCGGGTCGGGGGGAGAGAGAGCTATTAACTGATTACACGCGCACCTCAGGGACACTGCAGGTTCAGCTCCAGACCATTGTCATAAACTGAATATCACAACAAAGCAGGAAGCACAAATTTTTTGGTTTCCCAGTGCATACAAAAGTTATGTTTACACTATCCTATAGGTTATTAAGTATGCAATAGCATTAGGTCTAAAAAAAGCAATGTATATACTGTCAAGAATGTTTAATAGCTAAAATGCTAACCATCATTTGAGCCTTCAGCTAGTCATAATCTTTTGTCGGGGTGGAGGGTTTGAAATATTCTGAGAATTACTAAAATATGACACAGAGACATGAAGTGGGCAAATGTTGTCGGGGAAATGACCCCAGTGGGGTTGCTCAACACAGCGTTGCCAGAAGCATTCAATTTGTGAAAAATGTAGTATCTGAGAAGCACAGTCAAACAAGGTATGCCTATATCAGGAATTGTCTCACCTAATTATGGGAGCTGAGAAGCTGAAAATGTGCACGGAGGGCCCTGTTCCGGTCTGAAGGTTATCAGGCAGAAAGAGTCACGGCGGTATTGCAGGATGAAGTCCGAGGAGAGTCAGCCTGACCGTTCTCTCTCACTCAATGAAGGACCGGTCTTTTTGTTCTCTGCAGGCCTTCAGCTGACTAGACAAGGCTTACCCCACACTAGGGAGGGCCATCTGCTTTACTCAAGTCCACTGATGTAAACGTTAATCTCATCCCAAAACATTCTTACAGAAGCACCCAGAATAAAGCTTAACCAAACTTTCTGGGTACCGCACAGCTCTACCCAGATGACACCTAAAATCAACCATTACAGGTATGTGTACAGAGGAGTGAACCAAATTTCAGGCAGAGTTTAACAGCCACTGACTCTGATTAGCCTGGAAGTTCTCAGGTTCTATGAGTCAAGAAAAGTCCAGAAGGCTTGAGAATCTTGGATATTTTCCAGAGATAGATTTTGCAGCCCATGGAAAACTCCACTAAAAGAGGGTGGGGGGTTGTGAGAATAAAGAAAAACCATGGGGGGAAACCATTAACAGATAATGAATCATCATCTCAGCTTAGCAGCTCCTGCTGCTTCCTCTGACAAAATAGCATCTCTGCCAGGCAAGGTTATTTGGTAGGGGAGAATTCACTTGTGAAAAGCTGAAACCAGGACTTTTAACAGTGCTCCGTGCATATGCGTGCATGTGTGCTAAACTCTGCTAATAGCATATTTATCTAAGGACCCATTTTCCCCTTCTCTGATTCCTTCACTGATTCCTCTTCCCCTCTAAATCCTCTGAACAGTGCGAAGCCTCAAGCTTTGGACAGGCTCTCTGTCTGACATCAATCCTCTCCTAAATTGATCTTCACCACAAATTTAAATACCATCGATGTGCTGATAATTCCTGAATGTATTTTTTCCCAGCCCAGATCTTTCCTGCCGGTTTCTTACAGTAAAACTTAATATATTCATCTTAATATATTCAATAAGCGTCTCACCTGTACCTGAAAGTTTTTTCTCTCTTTAAAATGATTCCTTGCCATCACATGGTCTATAAAATCCTTAAAACATTAAAGAATCACCCCTGCCTTTTATAATGCGCATGGTCCAGTTCAGATGCAACCAAGGTATACCCCCTGTTCCTTAAGAACCACTTACCATGACTTTTTCTCTCATCTCCACCGCATCTCTGCTAAGTAGCACCCAGCATCCAGGGCCTACTGAGAGGCTGGGTATGAAACTAACTCAGTGAGATGTATAAAAGAATACAAAACCACTAGAACAGATTCACAGTAAGACTTCTGACAGTGGCTGATACTTCAGAGAATAAAACTTGCATCTAAGAAGATCGGTCACTAAAAACTTTATTTGTTTCCTTCTTGAAAATTTCTTTTAGGAGCCAGGGAAAGTCAGGAATTTTGCTAAATTTTTATCAGGAAAAATAAAAGAAGACTGATCTCTTTTGCATAATTCAATATGCTAACACTTTGCTTCTGCATTTCATGGATGAGATGAAGCAGATGCTAAGCGGCCAAGCTTTCCGAACCTCTCATGCAGTTCCCATTTTACCCTGAAACTGAGGCAGGTTATTGCTAAAATTGGACCAGGCTCAGCATTTCAACATTTATGGATCTTAAACTAAACTGATGCTGGGTTCCTCAACACACCATAGGCTCAGCTCAGGCAATTTTCAACAAACAGCAAAAGCACAGCCCTAGCTCCTTGTCAATTACGATAACATCCCCACCCCTGCATAATAAAGATTTCCCATTTTCATAATAAGTTTTGCTTCAGTGCTTTTGATTTGATTTTGTCTGGAGCCTAGAGGAAACGGGGATCTTGGAAGCTATGTAATCTGTCTTTGTTTCAGAGAAGAACAAGGTGGAGCCCAGAGAAATCCAGGGACTTACTCAAGGTCACACAGCAATTCCCATTATATCAGGGTCTCCATTTCCCTTCCCATAAAATGGCAATAACAAACCTATCTACCTTATGAAGTTTTGCGACTATTAAATGAAATATTGCATAAGACAGACTCAGCAGAGTGAGTGCCTGGAACGTGAAAGAAAAACAGATGTTTGGCATTAACGATCCTCTCTGGGCTGATCCTCTGTGCTGGGGGCTGTGAAGATAGTCTAATAAGTCAGCAAGGCTGGCTTCACTGTGTTCACATGTCCCACCACTCTGTACACTTGATTTAAAAAACAAATGAACAAAAGCCAGAACGGCTACTCTACAGCTAAGCCCCTTCTCTCTTTGAACTTCACAAATTAGACCCAACAGTGTCAGGGGGTGGGGTAGGTGGAAGAGGGAAATTGCCCCTTCAAGAAAATCACCCTTCCTATACATAAAAGATGGCCTCTAGGAGAAGGGATTTCTCTCTCCTTTATGAGGCTGGCCTAATTAAAGAAACTTTTCCATGGGTTTTTCAATTTAATAGACATCACCGCAAAGGCAGCCTTGATATGCATGAGAGATCGCCCTCTGCTGTATGTTTTCATTAGTGCACTAATTACTCGTATTGTGGAGAACCTGGGTCTGAGAGAGGGGTGGAGTCCAGCAAGCCTGAAGGTCCTCTGAGAGTGGAGGATAGCGACTTCTTCAGGTTCTGATCCCCCAAAATGGAATGAACAACCTACAGGGCTCTCAGCCAAATGAGGAATTCTAGGGGAGAGGCTGCCCTGGGGTGTGGGGACAGGCTGAGGCTACAGAACCAGACTCTCGCTTCACTGATCACTTAACCCCGGGTCCAGACAGGGCTCTAAATTACAATAAAGGCCAGTTAACTTCTGAAGCATCCCTATGCCTCAGATGGACAGCAAATTATTACAAAATTCCAACTTAGTGAGTTCAAAGAACCAACAATAGGCATATGGAAGGTTAAGCGTTTTCCTCTTTCTGTTCTTGCAGTGCTGAAGATCACCGTGCTGATTGGATGTCTCCTATCACGACTGGGAAGAGGATTTTTCACTGACAAAAGGAAGGATGATCCAACGGTCATAATTGGCCGATGATAGCAAACGTCTATCTCTGGGGGTAATCCAACAGAATCTGAATGTGTCCTTATGGATGTGAAGAAATCTCAAGATTCCAGCTTCAGAGAGATAGTCGGTCTACATCAGTAGTTCTCAGAGTCTGAGATTTCTCAGGTCACAAAAAAAAATCCAAAATAACTTGGGGGAGTGACATAGGGTTTAAAGGCACTTATAAAAACTACTACAGGTTTACCCACCTATCTGAAAGTAGAACATTCCTATGAAACCTTTCATAAGCTGAAACAGTGTAAAGTGAAGAAACAATTCTCTTTTTCATAAATGCAAAAGACTTCTCTTTGGATTTCTTTCGGTTAGTGAAAACAGACACTAATGAAGGTCTTTCATAGAAGCAAAGCAGCATAAAGAGGACTTTCAGCAAACAGAATATCTGTGTTTAATATCACTATGGTTTCTTAAAAGAGGAATCACTTTAAAAAAAAAAAAAAGTAGAAGTTCTACCAAAGAATTCTACCAAATGTTTAGAGAAGAGCTAACACCTATCCTTCTGAAACTATTCCAAAAAACTGTAGAGAAAAGAATACTTCTTACCTCATTTCTGTGAGTCCACCACCACCCAGATACCAAAACCAAAGATACCATATGAAAAGAAGATTATAGGCCAGTATCACTGATGAACACAGATGAAAAAATCCTCAAAAAATACTAGCAGAATGAATCCAGTAATACATTAAAAGGATCACACATCATGATCAAGTGGGATTTATCCTAAGGATGCAAGGATTTGCAGGTATTTTCCCAAAAGATGGTTAAGAGTCCGCCTGCAATGTGGGAAACCCAGGTCCGACTCCTGGGTTGAGAAGATGCCCTGGAGGAGAGCATGGCAACCCACTCCAAGATTCTTGCCGGGAGATTCCCCATGGACAGAGGAGCCTGGCGGGCTACAGTTCATGAGGTCACAAGGAGTTGGATACACTGAGCAATTAAGCACAGAGGAAGACAATCAGTGTGATACATAGTATCAAACTGAAGAATAAAAACCATGTGATCATCTCAATAGATGCAGAAAAAAACTTTTGATAAATCAGCATCCATTTATTATAAAAACTCTCCAGAAAGTAGGCAAGGAGGCAACATACCTAAATATAATAAAGGCCATATGTAACTAATCCACAGCTAACATCATACTCAATGGTGAAAACCTGAAAGCCAGAGAAAGACAAATCATATTACTATCATTTATAAGTAGAATGTAAAAAAGTGTATCAATACAACTTATTTAAAAAATAGAAATAGACTCATATAGAAAACAAACTTACAGCTACCTAAGGAGAAAGGTGGGGCAGATAAATTAGGAGTATGGGATTAACAGATACACAATTGTATATAAAACAGATAACCAACAAGGACCTGCTGTATAGCACAAGGCACTATACTCAACATTTGGTATAGCTGGTAAGGGAAAACAACCTGAATATATATATATATATATATTTCAGGGCTGGTCACTGCTCCCAGGAAGAGGATGAAAGATAGGAGGGGCAGAGCCACTCCAGCAAACCCAGAAAATTCCCAAGTAGGGAAAAAATGCTTAGTGTCGCATAACCACTGAGATTCAGGGGATATTTGTTACAAACCACTATTGTGGTAATAGCTAACTGGTAGAGAATCTAAATTCCATCTTCTTCCTACAGTGGAAGAGAATAGCCTAATGCCATCAGGGCTGAGTGGAAGAGGTGGACATGAAACACACAGCACAGCTCTTAATCTCACCCCCACCCAGCTTTTATCTATACTTTGAACCCCTGCTTCTAACAGAAAGTGGAATCTTCTGCTCAAGCAAAGAAAAAACAAAACAGGTTATCTGGGACCAAGATGGGCCACCGTATCCTGCTAGTCTGGCCACTGAACTTCAATGGATGTGCATATTTTTCAAATATCTGCAATTATCTTTGTCGAAGCTTCTACTTTAACATATTCACTTGCAATTGCTCTAAATTTTCCAGACTTGCCTTCCTTAGCAAGCACTGTGTGCAGTCCACAGTTTTTAACTGTTCTATAGAAAGCCAGCCTGGAGCACAGGTTACAGAAATAAATCTAAACTTGACAAATTAATAACTTTGGACTTTGTGCCAGACACTTGACCGTTCTGAGGCTATTTTCTCATCTGTAAAATCTCCTACTTAGTTCAGAGGATTGTAGAGAAGTTTCAGTCATGTATATAGGATAAGGCTACGGAAGGTGCTTGAAAAATGCTTGATCCTCCCATGTTGGCAGCTTGGTCAATATAAACTTCAACAATACTACAGGAAGGCCACTTCGGGCAGAAGCAAGGACTCTGGTGTCAGAGTAAGAAATGGACTCTCATCCTGGCTCCGTCACCCACAAGCTATGTGAAACAAACCACTTCAGCCTTCTGAGCCTTTGGCTTCATCACCTGAAAATGGTGATCATAAAAAAACAGAAGCAAGGAAATAATCTCATGAGATGATCTAATGAAAAGGGTTTTGACAAACTGTTAAGAGCCATTCAAATATAAATTCTTATTCATGGACCGAAGTACAGTGGCATTTTCATCTGTATTGGTTTTAATGGCACTTCACTTAAAAATTAAATACTATTGAAGACTATTTATGAAAAACCATAAGAATTTATATAAATTCCATTTATTGAGAACTAGCCAATCAAAAATAAAAATGTGATTTAAGGGGTTTTCAAAGAGGGGTAGAAAACCACAGAGTTCTGTTAGCTCAAGCATTATGATTAACGGCCCTTTTGGTCCGAGGAGATGATGCTCATGAAAGCATATCCCAGAACGCAGAAGGGTGAATGCAGGATTCAAATCTCCCTCATTTTGTGGGTCACAGAATGAGAGAACAGTGCCATACAGGAAAGCTAGCTTAGTAAATCCACCTTCTGAGAAGACTGAAGAAAAAAGAGACAACCTACGTGAAGCTTTTATGTGGCCTGTAATAGAACCTGACTTAGGTTCACATACTGTGATATATTAAACATATGGGTCTTCTTTCCAAAAGAATGTTCAACTTTATTATTTTTGCATAGTTACAAGCTGATATTACAGCCCCTCCAACTGGGCAATGACAGAGGTGGGATTCCAAAGCATCTTTACAGCAGGGGCTCTGGGGTCCTAGTGCAGGACTTGGGCCCTGGGATGAATGTCACAATTAGTTCCATGTGTGAGAAAGGGCAAGCTCTTTTGCATCTCTGCACTGTTTCTGCAAGCTTTCTTGTTCTTTTCATCATCACAAAGTTTTAAATAGAACCTTTGTGTCCCTGCTGTGGGATTCAGATTCTCAAGGATAAATGAAAGGGCTGGAAACAAAATATGTTCATATGCTTAGTTTATCAGGATGCTGGTAAATAAATAGCCTGAAATCAGAAGATTCATCTGAATGTGGTTACAGGAGACTTCAGAGGTAAAAAAGTTAACACCCAACTAACACACATCTTTTCCTACTGGTAAGAGTAGTCTGATTCACTCAGGTGAAGAGATTAGCAAAAAGGAAAATAAATTAAGTCAGACATTTTCAATAATGTGTTCATATTACAGGGAAGTTGAAGGGCCTTCTCTGTTAGCATGGACTCGAGCAAGAGTCGAAATGTGCCGCTGATCTTAATGCTAATAATAATATTTAGCTATTGCCAGACACTGTAGTCAAGGCTTTCCATATATAATACATCATTTAATATTCACAATAATCTCATGAAAGAAATATTATGCACTTCATCATGCTGAGGGGGAAATGGGAACCTGACAAATTGTAGGATTTGCTCACAAATTTAGGTGTTACAAGTGTCAGGAAGTGCATCCCGTTCTGTCTAAATTCAAAACCATCCCTCCACCCTGCCCAAATAACATCTACAGAGAAATTTAAAACACCAGTCTTCTGATCTCCTAGAATCAGATGTCTTTAGCACAAAATCATTTCTTGTTAAAGACAGACTTTAAAAGGAGGAAGGTCTCACACAGCCTCCTCATCCTCACACCCCTCCTACCCCCATCTGCCAGTCTCCAGAGATTAGGGCTTAGTTTGAGAGCAAGAACAAGTTAAGCAACACGCTTAAGCAACTGACATGATTATCAGTTACGAACTGTCCACTGCAAAGTAGTTTTATATCTGTAACTTGTAATTTTTAAATAAATACTAGAAGACCATTTTAAAAATTTTCTCAATATTTATACACCTTACTTTGGAAACCACCACATTAGATACAGATTCTGGTCTTGGATCTGCTAGCAAAACATTTGCTTAGAATAGTGAACTTCCTCTCCCTGCCAATCAGTGTTCTCAACTGGATATTCCAGGTAGTCTCCAAGAGGCTTCCTAGGTCTCAAGTTCTAAAAGACAAAGGAAAGGAAAGGTGATTTACTCTGGGATTTATGTAAGTAAGATCTGCTTATCAAGAATTGAGCAGGAGCTTCACTGGTGGCTCAGTGGTGAAAAATCCACCTGCCAATGCAGAAGCCCCCCCCACCCAACGGGGGCCGGGAAGATTCCCTCTATAATGAAATGGCAATCCACTCCAGTCTTCTTGCCTGGAAAATTCCATGGACAGAGAAGCCTAGTGGGCCACAGTCTCTGGGGTCACAGTCAGACACGACCGAGCAACTGAGCACACACTTCCCTGGTGGCCTAGTGATCAAGAATCTGCCTGACAGAGAAGGGGACACGGGTTTCGTCCCTGGTCCCGGAGGATCCCACCTGCTAGGAGCAACTAGGTCTGTGCCCCACAACTCCTGAGCCTGTGCGCTAGAGCCCAAGACCTGCAACTACTGAAGCCCACATGCCTAGAGCCCAAGCTCGGCAACAAGAGAAGCCGCCGCGACGAGAGGCCCACACACCCCAGCTAGAGAGGAACCCCCATTCGCCACAACCAAAGTCTGCACAGCAGCGAAGACAGCAGCACGGCCAAAAATAAACAAATATACTTTTTTTTTAAAAAAAGAATTGAGCAATAGGGTCTTTAAAGAAAAGTCTTGCATCTAGAAATTTCTCAAAAGTCCTCTTGAAAGATGGATGCATACTGAGAAAATTTTCAGTGAGCCAAAACATAGTCTAAAGGACACAGAGGCACTTGCTATTTAATGATTAGTAACTTCTCAACTGGAAAAGCACGTTACCAGGCAGCTTTGGGTAGTAAGTTTGATAAGCGTGGGCACCTGCATCTTCGGTGATGGCCAACCAACCCCACTGGCTCGAAAGAGACCACCAACTGCTAGCAGGGCAAGCTGTCAAGGGCTTCGTTCTGGGGACCGCTTTGAGAAGACTGCTTTCAGGCTAGCCAGTCTTGACCTCAAGCAAGAGACTCAAGGCACGGTTACCATTTCAGGCCTCTGATGGGATGAGACACCACTCGCTTTGTGGAAAACTGAAGCCGTTGACAATATCTCAACATGCCCAGCCCCAACGTGATTCGGTCAAACATATCCAATTGTATTCTCTAAAGACTGCCCTTATAAAAGTTTAATAAGAGACAAGAACTGACATTTATGGAGCATACGCTAGGCAAGCTGCATAGATCATCGTATTTAATTTTTACAACTGTACTCTAATCAAGCCCATGAATGTCAACGGGAAAACTCCAGAAGGCCAGGCCAAGCTCTTGAACCAGGGTAAACCTCTTAAATTCCTGTGTCATGATTCTGACTAACGGACTGGATTGCCAGATCCTGAGTACCTTGTTTGAAAACAAAAACCTCAAAGTTCAGTAAGAGATGTTAAGTCCAGCCCAACAATAATCATGAGTTCTTTTGATTCAGTGAGTTCCAGAGGTAAAAGGATGCCATCCTGTTACGTTAAGAGTGATGCATAATGGAAACCTCCCCAATCTTCTCTCATACATGCTGAGAACCTGGAGAACTTGCACTGTTATCTCTGGTGACCCTGGAAAGCTATGAACATAAAAGTCACCAGCAGCTGGTTTAACTTATGTGAAGCATTTCTCGACATGGTTTTCAAACATTTTGGAAATGAGAGTGCACATAATGAACTTGCCTGAACTCCATATTTCCTCTCTCGGCTCTCCTCCTGAGCCTCTCCCCGTGGCCTGGCCAAAGTCCAAAAGCAAACCCTAAACTCATATGTTTCAGTCTCCTTATTAACCTTTACAGCAATAACTTCTGATTCACTGTCATGTCTTCATTTCCTTAAAATCAGTTCATCAAGATAAATGACCTGCCCATGTCTACCCCGTGCCCACCCCTTCAAAAGGGGTACCATATCAGAGATTCAGCCCAAAACAAGCCCTGACTTTTATGACAGAAACTCTCCAAAGGGGAATCAAGTGTTTCTGGAAGAATTTCGAGCATCTCTCTGCAGTGACAAAGAGATGGCTTGTTACCAAAAGCCCGTGAGAATGTAATAGAAAGGGAACTGATGAAACCACTTTCAAATGGCTCAGAAAGAAAAGAGATTTGCTCCTCATAGCTCTCAGGGAAGATGTACTTGGTGCTATCATACTTCCTGGGAGGAAACAAGCAAGAGCAAGAGAAACCGGAGACCTCATTATCTAAATCAACATTCCCCTTGAGTGTTTTTAACTTATGAACAAATGAAGGCATCCTAATGGCTTCATATTTTCTCCCTCAACCTCAATAGGCCATCTTTTCATTCTCAAGCTATGGTAAGCTGCATGTGGAAGTGAAAAGAAGACTCTCATCTTCGTGGCTTTGACAAAAAGAACACCAAAATGCGAGTCCTCATTTTCAGCCAACCAATAAATAGAGCAGAGGAATATAGGAACGGGAGCTATTTTGAAGGTTTCCCATGGTTACAGCTGCTATGGAAATGATTTTCTTCTCTGGGGTTTTCAGATATGTGAGCCTAGCTTCAATCACGGTTTAAAGAAGGACAACAAAGGGAGAACACGAACAGAAATGGCTTCTTTCATTTAAAATTTTAAAAGCTTCCATACTGGGGTGGTTGGAGGATGGGTGCTGGCACCAATGGTCATGGTAACCTCAAAAGGCTCCATCAGAGCTGCCCAGCAGGGAATGAGATCAATCCCTTATAGTCTGGAGAGAAACCTGTGATTCCTGGACCTACACAGAGACAGGCTGATCTTTTAAAGCACAAATTGAATCTTAACTGCTCTGTGTAAAATCATTCAACAGCTTCCCATTAATCTTAAGATAAACTCCTCAATTTCCAAGACGATCTGGTGCAGGCATTCTTCTCTGCCTTTAATTCATCTCTTTCATTCTCTGCCTTATTTTCTGTACATCTGCTGTCCTGGTGTTCAGTCCAAATATGTGACATTCCTTCCTCCCTCAGGACCTTTGCACATGCAATTACGTTGCCCTTGATACTGCTCCCCCTTCACTTGCCTATCATTGATTGCCATCCAGATTACATGCCTAAATATCATTTTCTTCAGTCCTTGAAGCTTGGTCAGCTTGACTAGCCCTTCCCTGTAGAGCACTTGCCACAATTAAATAAAATCTGTAATTGGATGCTTCATGCTCCATGAGTATGAAGTAGAGAAGAAGCTTTATGAGGGCAGGAATTACAGGTACACTTTTCCCTGCTGTACATGGCCTTAGTGCAGTGCTTTGTATGTTGGTGGCACTCAATATTTAATGGATAGATGATTTAATGGCTTGTTACAGTTAGGCAGATTCTAATTGTCTCTACCCAATGTAGAGGTGTGGTAGTTCTCTAACCCCCAAATATCCCATCCCTGTCAGTTTTACAGGATTTCATAAATATGGACTGGAAATGTTCTGTGTCAATTATATCTCAATAAAGCTAGAAAAATATGGTCCGGAGTTACATCTCAGGCAGGGTTTAGGTTTTGAGTTAGTATACAAGGTCAGATCAAGAAAAACAGTGGTTCTCAACCAGGGGTGATTTGCCTCTAGGGTACATGTGGTGATGTCCAAAGACACTTTGGATTGTCACAGCATCTAACTGGTAGAGATCAGGGATGCTGCTAAATATACAATGAAGAAGACAGCACTCCACAAAAAAAAAAAAAAAAAAAAAACACACACACAATTACTCAGTCCAAAGTGTCAATAGTGCCAAGGCTGAGGAGCACTCATGTAGACTGTCAACTACAAACTGGCACTTGCCACTGGCAGCTGCCATCTACCTCTACAAGGATTATACCATGTTGCTTCTGCAGTTGCTGGTTTTGAACATCCTCCTGAAAGGAATTCAGGGTGAGAACAGAAATGAGGCACTCTGTGCTCTGGGAAAAACTGGCAAAACAGTTCTTCAGATAATTAGATATTTTCAGGAGCTGATCTTATCAGCCCAATTCTTGTATCTCCTCATATCTAAAAAAAGCACTAAGATCCTTCATGGTAACATCTGCTCCTAATGGTTAGCAGAAACCTCCTGCAAAAAATGTGTGCTGGACTACACTTTCTCATACAAATGAGCCTATTAAAATGCAAATTCTTATAAGAAATGTAAATTCTAGGTGATTTTTTTTAGAGGTAAGTACCTTTCAGTAGCGAGGAATTTAACTTATGAAATGAACAGGTATAAGAGAATTGGGCACCAAAAGTTAAGGGATTTCACAGAAGGTAGGATCTGGGTTGAGTATACAAGGGCAAAATAGTAGCAGAGAGCACTGAAAATCGGATCGGCAGCTGTGTGACACCAGGCAAGTGACATAACCTCTCTGTGCCTCAGTTTCTTTACCCGTAGAATGGATATAACAGTGCCAGTCTCAGAGGATTTTAAGTGAAGATCAAATGCAATAATGGAAGTTAAGCAACAGACTGGTCCTTGACCATACAATTTTTCCCAGGGTGGGACGTGATCCAATTGAGAGGAGACTGTAAAGAGAATAAAGCCACTTGAAGAATTCTTACATATTTCATACAGTCAGCATTCAATAAATATTGCTCAATGTTTAATTCATTAATTTAAACTTTCCTTTAGCCCTTGTGCCTTGCTGACAGAACACCAATATTACAGTCAGGATGCCAATAAATCTAGTTCAACAACTACATTTCCTAACTTTCCTTGCAGGTAGGGATGGTCATGTGACCATGTTCAGGCCAATGAGATGGCATGCGTGGATCCTCCATGAAAGGAAGATAATTCAACTGAAACAACACTTTTCCTCCTTCCATCTCCTTTCTTCCTGCCTGAAATATACTGAATGTACAAGGTGGGGATATGGGACAGGGTTGGGGGGGGGCAAGAAAAGCCACAGTGTTCTCTTGAGGACAAGAGAACATGCTAAGGATTGGATGAGTTGGAAGAGAAGGGTCTCAGGTGACAGCACTGAGCTGGCAACCCACCCTTGATTGCCCTTGGTGTTTTTCATTATGTATTAAAAATAAAACTCCTACTTCATTTAAGCTAACTTTTGTTTTTTTGGGGGGGTCTGTGTGACCTGTAGGCACATACAATTCTTCACCAATAGCACACTTTTACCTTATAGAACAGTGTTTATACCTTCTCCTGGGCCTCCCTGGCGGGTCAGATGATAAAGAATCTGCCTACAATTTAGGAGACCCGGGTTCAATGCCTGGGTCAGGAAGATCCTCTGGAGAAGAAAATGACACTGCACTCTAGTACTCCTGCCTGGAGTATTCCATGGACAGAGGAACCTGGCAGGCTAACAGTCCATGGGGTTGCAAAGAGTTGGACCCAACTGAGTGACTAACAGACACACATACCTTTTCCTGGTCATATTGCTTCCATGGTTTTAACTATCTACCCTCAACTTCCTAAACACAAATGACTAACAATATCTGTTTTACTTTTTTTAATTTATTTTTGGCTGCACTGGGTCTTTGCTGCTACTCATGGGCTTTCCCTGTCGAGGTGAGAAGCGTCTGTTCTCTCCAGTTGTGGTGCACGGGTTTCTCACTGTGCTGGTTTCTCTTGCTGCAGAGCATGGGCTCTAAGGTAAGAGGGCTTCAGTAGTTGTGGCATGTGGGCTTAGTTGCCACGTGGCACATGGAATCTTCCCAGCCCAGGGATCAAACCTGTGTCCTCTGCATTGGCAGGAGGATGCTTAAACACGGAACCAGCAGGTTATCTGAAGCCCCAGCCATACCCTTAAGCCCAAATCCAGGATAAGCCTCCAGAGCATGTCTATCAGAATGTCCTCTGAGCCATTCAACCCCATCTTACCTGAATCCCATCTCCTTTCCTCCCTTATCTCTTCTCTTCCTCTTCCTGGCTTTGGGTATTCGGCATCACCCAGCCTCCCAATGCAGAAACCTTTCCTTCCTTTCAATCTCTAAATTTCAAGTCAGCCGCTGAGTCTGAAGGATTGGCTCACAGATGCAAGCCCATACTGTCCTTTTACAGACTAGAAGAGGGGGTAAGGGAACAGGAAAAAAGGGCAGATGCTCACAAAGGTCTTTTTCATGCTTTATCTTCTACCTGGAGCTCCAGTCCCATTTTCTGGAGCTGACACGGTGCTACCGGCAGGACTTTCAATGAGGAGCAATGTAACCACCATATTTCACAACAGTCTGCCTCTGTAGTTAAAGCAAAGGAGGTACTCAGGACAATTATCCAGTTCATTGAGCCTGGTTTTTCTATTCTGAATTCCTTGCAACTGATGGTAGCACTGAGGTGTCGGCATGTATTAGGGGTTGTACTTTGGAGGCACTTATTATCCCCCAACAAGCATCCATATAACTGGCAAATTACCTCTGTAGTTTGGAGAAACAGGTTTCTGTTTACTACCTCATACTCCAAACCACCAGCATGAAATAAAAATCCAAAAGGCTTATTAAAGGTCCGACAGGCCTAGCTACCAAGAGAACCAATAATGGTGTAGTTTATTAGGCCATGAGGAGGGGCAGGCAAGACTGCTCCCACCATCTTCCTGAAGCACCAGCCAGCTCCTGGCACGGGACTTGCATTTGGGAATAACATCAATTCATCTTAGCTGATTCCCTCTGTGATAACTTCATGACTATTTATGGGAAGCTTCAAAGGCTAAGAAATGCTAAACAAACAAGGAGATAAGTTGCCGAAATGTTAAACATTTGCCCTGGCTGACCTCACAAGGTTTTGCTGGGGGAATTTTTCTAAGTCCACCTAGATTATCACTGGAAACCAAATGCAGTGATAACATCTCCCCCCCACCAAAAAAAAAGCATTCTAGGCCAGCTAGATGAAGCCTATGAACCAAAACAAGATTCTTTTTAGAATGTCGACTATTGAGAAGTAAAAAAAAAAACGTGATTATAAAGTGAGAAAAATTAAAACTTAGGTCTTTCTTCAGAAACTGTCTTGACCTTTTCTATCCTAGCCTGAAAATGTGGGGAGTTAACAGATACCTAATTAAAAAGCACTGCTGATATTTCAGTTAAAGTGAAGGTACTATGCCTTTAAATTTTTTAGATGAACACATTACATTTTTCAGAGATAATATTTCATAATAGTCTAAACTAGATGTCTTCCAGTGAATTTTCCCCTTTTCAAATAGAGAATGTTAAAATGATTTTCTAAAATCCCATTTTTTTCCCTTTAAATTCTAAGTAGCTAGGTGTGAATACCAAGCCAAGAAAAAATATTCGGTCTCTAAGAAATAAAAGAGGCAGGCCTCTCTTCACAGACTACCAACTGTGGCAGAAAACAAAAATTGAAAGCAAACTAATTGTGCAGTGGAAGAGTCAATAGATTAAAAAGAGGTTCCACTTTTACTAGGCATCATCAGTAAAAAGTCTTCCCTGTGCAATTAGATGTTTAGCTCCAAGGAGTAGCCATTACCAGATAACATTAAAGACACTCACTCAATAATGAGAATGAACAAAGAGTACTGAGCCTAGAGGCTTAACGACAACAACAAAAGTTAACATTTATTAAATACCTCTATTAGTCAGGTGTGGTAATTAGCATTTATATGGAAGAATTTAATTTAATATGTGGCAGCCACTTTTCTAAGCTTATTAACGTATGATCTCATTTAATCCTCACAAAACTCCATAAACCTCACAGAGACCCTCTTGGTTAAATCCTGTAACTATTTTTTGAGATAAGCATCACTGCCCAGATGAAGCAGTAACAATTAGTAAGAGTAAGGGACTTGTCCTAGTTTTTCAGACCAGACAGATCTGGATTTGAAGACTGGTTCTCACAAACTTTAGTATTAACTCATTTTTCTAACAATCTTGTAAGGTACAAACTATTTCAATTCTCACTTTATAGATAAGGACACTGACACTAAGGCTTAGAGAGACACACAGCTGCCAAGTGGCAGAACTGGGCCAGAAGCCCAGGCGAGGTCCTGAAAGCAGACTTACTACACAGAACTGTCTCTCAGCAGGAGGGCAGGTCCCGACATGTGGCAAAAGTCACAGAGGGGACACATGAACAGGTGGCTATGGGAAGCTCTATTCTAAGCCATGCTGCCTGGGAGAAAAAGGAGCATCTATGTCCGGGCCCTTTCCAAGTGAAAAGATGAAGACACATGGCGGTTTCCTAATATGTTCTCGCTGGAGCCTGGCAATGGCCTGGTTTTGCTTTCCTCCTCTCTGCAAACGTGCACCGGGAGGCGGGCTGGGGAGAAAGCATTCGTCATGCAGTGAAGGGAAGAGGGAGGGAAGCAGAAAAGCATGCTTGTATATGCGTGTGAAGTGAATGCTGGTGAAGGGGAGGGACCTCAGAAACACAGGAAGCTTCAATTCACCTCTGGGGACTCTCCTTTCCACTCCGTCCTTGGAATCAGAGAAGATGACACTTCACAAAACGCTGAAGGTAGGGGGGGACAAGTCTCTGAACAGCAAAATGCTTCCCTTGGTGAAAAGGAAAGTTTGAAAAATAAATACTCAACAGTGTGGTTAAGAAAAGCTAAAGCCACCTCTAAACCACTAACTCTACTCTTCACAGACTTCTAAACACAGACAACTAAAATACCGAGGGCAGATCCCCCTCTTCCTCCCTCTCCTCTATCTTCCCTTCAGAACAACGATCAGTCTTCTTCATCTGCTCTGTGCCTCACCCTCCCTATGGGCATTTGTCGAAGGCTATGAACCCCTTCTCATAATATAAAGAGTAAAATAAAACATGAATTCTCCAGGTCAGAATACTGGAGTGGGTGGCCTTTCCCTGCTCTAGGGTATCTTCCTAACCCAAGGATCAAACCCAGGTCTCCCGCATTGCAGGCAGATTCTTTACCAGCTGAGCCACAAGGGAAGCAAAACAAAATATATCAGATTATAAAGGAAGCCAGTTATGTTAAAATACAGTTACTAAATTATTTTTAAAATCTGATATAGCAATTTGTCTTTACATGGAAGTACATGCTACACATATAGATTATATAATTAATAATACACAGAATATAAGTTATAGTTATACAACATACAATTATAAATGTTATATGTTATATATAAGCTATAATTTATATAACTTGGTTTATATGGTAATATCTATTAAAATATGACATACAAAGATTCAGAAGTAAATCTACTACGTGCCATGCTTTCTAAACAATGATGAGCATAAATGATCTTTCAAGATGACTTCCATGACTGTTAGCATGATATGAAAACATCTGGGATTTTTATTGGTGCTAAAGGCACAGGTATTGCTAATGCAATCACTGTGGTCTGTTGCCTTTGCTCATAATTCAGGGAAATGCTGAAGTTCAAGTAGGGGTTAGTAGAAACAAAAGATGTCAGTTTTTTCCATCCTTATTCAGGGGTGCTGTATCTATGGGAGGCCAGGTTAAGAAACACTGTTCTGGAAACATGTCAGGAAAAGGTCAGGGTTGCACCAACGGTGGGGAGGTCCGTCAGCCAGTGGGCAACAAGGAGGCTTAGAGGGGCTTGTTCTGCTTCACGGGGCCACTGATTATCCCAAATCAGCCTGCCCATCCTTTTCACACTAAGCTGACTTCTCACAAAGAGGAATTTCCTCTTGGCCACAGACTTAGAGAGGTCCTCACATGCCAGCACACAAGCAAGGGGGCACAGAGAGCCCCTGGGAGCTCTTTCTTTCAGGGACTTGAAGTCTGGAGGCTGATGCTCTAACAGTTTTACTTACCCTCTTCTACTTCCTGCTTCCTTTTTAGCAGTCCTCAAAGGCATTTGTATCTACAGGCTGCTGCCAATTGTTCAGTCTTAATTCTCCCATTTTAAATCATAAATGACTAAGAATGTATTGAAGCAAAACAGACTTGCGAAATCTTAAAAAAATAAATAAGTAAGAGTAGCTCTTTCATAGAAAGAGCTTAATTAAGAGAGGCTTAAGATATCTGAGCTGTTCTGAGAGAAGTGTGTCCCAAAAATACTGGCCCGAAAGTGCCTAGATCTGCATTCTGGGCCCAGTTTCAACTACATACTCCAGCATGTCAATCTCCTTTGGGTATCTCTTGCTCCATCACATATAAATTAAAGATAACTCTTTAAAGGAAAAAGAAATTCAAGCACTTCCCATGTGCCAGACACTGTGCCAAGTGTTTTATCTTTATCATATTACTTCCCTCACTGGAAACTTTAGAGAAGTATTGACATTCCCATTTTACAGATGAGGAAACTGAGGTTCAGAGCATCTAAGTGACTTATCCAAATTAACAAAGCTGGTCAATGAGTAACAGAGATTCCAACTGAACTTATGACTGGCATGGCATCCAAGGCATGGCATCCCTGTTGTTGGGATTTCACAAGAATCTTGAACATGAGTCAATTTCCTCCCATTTCTAGGCGATCAGATTATGTATGACAAAGTGCTTTGCAGGCTGTAAATGACTCCATGTAATGGATTTCATTATTTATGGATAATAAAACATTACTTAGGGATGTTTCTGTGTTAATCTTCAAGAGTGACCTGCCACTCCCACCCAGTCTGCCCAGTACTGAAGCTGCACCACCCAGCTTTCACCAGGCTGAGCTCAAAAAACAAGAAAGTGCCACCCCTAAAGACTGAAAAAAGCCACCTCCCATGAGCACAGGCAAATCTTCCCCAGGTCTCCCACCTGGGATCACTTGATTTTCAGTACCACTCAGGGCTGCTGGAGTTTCAGTTAATTCTGCACCTCAAGAGCATCTCCACCTACTTTCTGACTTGGGAGACAAGCATGTCTATAACTCCTGTTTATGCATGCCCTATTTATGTATGCTCTGTCTGATCATTTACTTATGCTCCATTTATTCATTCAGACATTTTTCACGTCTGCTGGTGGAAATGTTCTGTTCTACCAGAGTAGCTGAGCATCCACACCCCTTCAGAGGAGGTCTTCTGAAACCATCTTGATCACAAAGCTGCCTTGAAGCCAGAGCCAGACAGAGTGGGTTCTCTTGAACTTTCTCAAATCTTTACATCATTTCACACAGAAGACTTCAGACCAGAAAGGACTTGATTCACACCATTGCTTACTCTCATTTCAACTATTTATTGAGCACCTTCCAGAAAATCAATGTGCTTTTTAAACACAGTGATGAACCAAGCAGACACTGGTCCTGTCCTTATAGTCTGGGGGCAAGACAGGCTTATGGGCAAAGAAATGTCCTGAGAAGGTCACATTTAAACTGAGAGTGGAAAGATGTAAGTAGCAGCAGTTCTGGAATAGATGGGGAAAGGACATTCTAAGCAGAGGAAGCCACATGTACAGAGGACTAAGGAGGGATCAGACAAAACCAAGTGTGGCCGAGGATGAGAACAAACAGAACCTTAACTGCTGACGGCATATTAACTTTGGAAAGCAGCGTATCCTCAATTAGCAAAGTCTCAGGCACGTGCCAGATGACCTGGCAAGGCCAATCCTGGGCACATGCTTCAGATAACCTCGTGAATACTATGTCCCAAAAGAACACTACAGAAGCAAAGATGCCTAGTAAGATGCCATAAATTATGGCAAAACTATGAAACAAGGTAGGAATGTAATAAATTCATAATTCAAGATAGCAGTTACCTCTGAGAGAAAAGAGGATGGAATCACAAGAGATAATAAGGTTCTTTTTCCTAAAACCAGGTGGCAGGTTCATGGGTGTCCATCACAACACTGTTGTTTTTGCCTTATACATATTTTATTAATATTTTTATCTGCTCAATATTTCATAAGAACTACCTCTTTGTTTCCAAGGGCTGGGTGGAAAATAGATTAGAGGGGTGAAAAGGCAGAAGCGGAGAAATCTGTTAGGTAGACCAGGGCACCTGTTGAAGCAAGAAATAATAGAGGTTTCCAGCAGAGCACGATACAGAAGACATAGAGAGAAAGAAATGCTTCCAGGCACACAGTTAAACCATAACTTTCAAACTGGGTTTCAGGTTCAAACAACATTTCTAGAGAGTGTGATGGGAACAATGAAGAAGAGAGGGTTTCTTCCCCAATTTATGAAACTCCTTGATTTTTACAGACCTGTACATCAAGACTCAGATGAGATAAAACAAAAATTAGGGGCAGAACGGATCAGTGCCAAAATCACTAACATCAGCCTTCTGCCTCTTTCTACCCAGTCGTGTGGCAGAACACAAACTCATACTCTGATACACCAGAATTCAGCACTGTGGGCATCATCAGTACGGCATGCTGACAGTATATTGGTCCTTGTCTATAATAATGGTGATCTCTTATTCCCAAAGAGTCTCCATCAGGGTTCAGTTACCTAAAAACTCCTACCCCAGTGCAAGTAGGTTAAATCCAATGTAATGGTTTTGCAAAAACTTGAGGGTGGTGTATCAACATGATAAATCAAGATGGCATCCCAGCTATGACTATCTTGTACAGGCGGGCTAAGGTATTTCAGGCATGTCTGACTCTTCGTGACCTTATGGACTGTAGCCCATCAGGCTCCTTTGTCCATGGGGTATCTCCAGGCAAGAATACTAGAGTGAGTTGCCATGTCCTCCTCCAGGGGATCTTCCTGACCCAGGGATCAAACCTGTGTCCCTTATGTGTCCCTTACTATGTCCATATATGTCCCTTATTTTTTACCATGAGCACCACCTAGGTAGCCCATGACTATCTTACCACAATACAAAACAAACACTTTAAATGGCATTCCAAAAAGTTCCCTGAAGTTACATGCTCAATCACATAAACTTAATCTTTTACCCTCATATACACTGATAGATCTAAACATCTTTGGAAACCATTATTTTTTCTATTTAGTAATAATCAACTAATTAATTTGCACGTACATTTTAATTTGATGATTCTGTGTTTAGGAATTTACCCCACAGATACTGTGACATGAAAAGGCAGTGACAAGCTACAGATAATGTCTGCTAAAGCACGACTGCATTATCCAGAAAATTTAAACATCTTAAATGATCATCAGTGGACCAATGGTTAAAAAAAAAATTATGACATAGCTATATAATGGGCTATTGCCTAGTCTGTTTTTGTTCTACAACAATATTTATATATACTAATATACTAATGTTAAAAGTCCTCCAAGATCTACTGTCAAGTGATAAAAAATATCTATAATATGCCACCATTTGTGTTAAAAAAACATATGTACATATATACACATATACACACACATATTCATACTGATCTATGTATACTACATGTGCATACCTGTATGTATGCATATGTATCAAAGAAGGACATCCAATGAATTGAAAATACACACATTTATGACATCAGTTTTACTGTATTTTATGGCAAGCGGGTAAAGAATTCATCTGCAATCCAGGAGATGTGGGTTTGATCCCTGGGTTGGGAAGATCCCCTGGAGGAGGACATGGTAACCCACTCCAGTATTCCTGCCTGGAGAATTCACGGACTGAGGAGCCTGGTGGGCTATAGTCCGTGAGGTCGCAGAGTCAAACACAACTGAGCGACTAACCATGCATGCATAAAGCCACAGCACACACATAAACTTTCTTGAATGAATAAATTCCCTCTAAGCTTTTTATAAATCCATTTCCCAGTGTGTTCCCCTTTCTTTTGAAAACTTGACACCAAAATGTCATCTAATTTTTTCTCTCAGACACTTTTTATTACCAATTTAACACTTTGCTCAGATAATTTGAGAAAGCTGGCCAGGAATAACAATCAGAAAGGTAATTTCTGCTTAAAGACTTTCATGCAAAACTATTCTGGGATATAACCAATGGGGCAGACTTTCCAGAGAGAAACGTTTTTGGATGGTGATTATTTAATTACAAGGTTAAAAAGGCACATGTCGTTCTGTGTTCACACAACGGCGATAGGGTTTCACCCTTGCCCATACTCCCACACAGCAGCGCTGTGGCATACCTCTCTCCACAGATGTAATGCGAACCCAAGTCCTCTGCTCTGTCTGCTGGTAAAACGATAGGCACCATCAAATGGATTAAATGTATTCCTTCACTCCGTTACCCTTTAACCCTAAAATAAGCAATACTAAACACATTCCAAAACAGGATATGCACTTTTTCAGAGGGTGACATCAGTGCTACATGATGACATTCCTTAGTGCATATTCACAGAGCAGGTGAACAACAGGAAAAAATTACTCTGTTTAATACCTATTACAGCCACAAGTCATCCACTCCAAGAATTTATATAACGCCAAGATTTCAGATGAGGGCAACCCTGCCTCAGAACAGTGTATTCTGGGATAGCACAGCAAGAACTTCTAAAATTAAAAGAACAGCTTGGATTTTCAACCACTGAGAATACAACATACATCCCATTGTTACAGTCCTATTGTCTTGAAATGTGGCTATAGATGACTGAAACTTCTAAATAATAATGGCTTAAACAAGATGAAAATTATCTCTCATGGAAATATAGTCTGGAGTTATATAGTCCAAGGTTGTGCTTTACCTCTGCGGTCATCAGGGACCCAGGCACTGCAAGCCTTTTACAACAGAGGGCTTCTACCTCATGGTCCAATGTAGTTGCTTAAGCTCCAACTGTCACATCCAAATTCCAACTGACAAGAAGTCAGCAAAAATGGTACATGCTTTCCTTTCAAAAGCACTTTTCAGAAGTTGTATTTAACTATTTTTATTTATATGCCTTTGGCTAGGGCTTTGTCAATGGCAATCCCTAGAAGCAAGGAGGGCTAGGAAATATTGTCTTGAAGATAATGTTTCTAAGGAGTAGACAATGTATATGAGGACAAGCAGCAGTGTCTATAACACTGAGGAATCAAAAAAGAATCATACATACATATCTTTTATTTTCTTGAAATACATAACCATACATTCATTCATTTCCAGTGGGCAAGGGAATTTTGCTTATGGGCTTACAGATCCAGTACCATAAAACACACCTATAATGTATCTTCTTCAATTCCCAGTGAAGGTTTTCTCTTACCTGGGTTGGTTTTTTTTTTTTTTTTTGGTGGCGTTATTTGTTGCTTGTTTTTTGAGGTGTTTTTTAAAAGTAGGGTCAGAACTTAAAGATGCTATCAAAAAAATCTAAGTAATTTTATAATTTCTGCCTCTTTCCAATATTTTTAAATTGTTTCAGGTCATTTCCAAGCATTCAGCTTAATTTTCAAAGAAATAACAACTCTTCTTTCTTCTCACATTCATATGTCATGGGTTTATGAGGGTAACTTAACTATAGCAGCAGGTATAACTGGCAGTAAGTAGTGTAAGGAACAAACAAATTCACACTTGGCAGATACACAATTCTACAACACAGCTAGAGTGAGCAGAAGAGTGAGAGCATCCTGAAAAGGAGCTACTTATCAGGCAAGGGGATTGAGTGAAAAATTTCTGTTTTCTCTCCTAAATTTCTTCTTGTCCAAATCTCTTCAGTTGATTATTTGAGCAGGAAAACCCTAGCAATACTATCACCATGTATTAACAATGGGGGGAGAGAGAAGGGCTTCCTATTCTATCATCTATCTCCCTCAATCCATAGATGAGGGAAACTGAGGTCCAGAGAAGTTACGTTTCCAGACATCGGATGTGTACTAAGCACTTCCCAAAGGCACCTGCTGCCTGCCCCACTTTTCACTGCTGCTCACTGGGGAAGAATGGCACTGGCGTTCAAAGCAGTACTACCTGCACTGTGATGGTACAATCTCACAGACCACAGAAGAGTTTACATCTCAGTCCCCAGGCCTCTAAAGGCGGGCAACACTCTCAAGTCATCATGACAGGAAGAGAGAAAGATACCCATTAGTGGTGAAACGCCCACATCCCTAGACACAGAGGTGATTTTTGATGTTGTGGATTTGGTATTCTTTTACTTGCTGTTTTTTATCATCTCTTGGATCACACTAGCACAGCTATGGGTCTTGTTCATACCCACAGACAACTCCAAATCCTAAGGAATCTTAAAAGGTCTTTTAATCTTCTTGATAGAAGCCAACAAAGCTTAGTCCAAAACATGAGTATGCATACTGTTTTAATACTTCTTAGGAAAAGAGATGCTATAGTTAATTGAACATAGACATGACAAACATTTTCTAAGAGCTACTTATACTAGACTCACAAATAAATGGAAACATTAGACATTACTATGAAAACAAATTATACCTTCTCAAACACCTGCCTAATGAGATCAGTTGCCCAATTTTCTAATGAATCATTTCATGTTTTTATTAGAGCTGTTTTCATATATTAAAAAACTAGGCCTCTATCTCTACCGTATCTGTTGCAATTCTTTTTTTTCAATTTTGTTTTGACAATTTTTAAATTATTTCATGTCAAAATAACTCATCTTCCTTTACGACATCTGGGATTCCTATCATCCACCCATTTATTCATTCAGTCAACAAATTCTGGTAGGTTTTTTGCTGTGCACTAGGTATTTTTCTGGGTATTAGAGAAATGAACAAAGGAAACATAGAACAAAATATCCTCATGAAGTTTAAATTCTTGTGCAGCTAAGGTAACTAATTCTAGCATGAGAACAAAAGCCAGATAATCTATTAAAAGTATAATGTCAGGTAATAATAAGTGCTCTGAAAAAAACAAGAAATCAAGAGGAAGGGAAAAGGAAGGGACCTGAACACAATTTTAAGATGATCACGGAACACAAGAGAACAAGGGATCTGGAGGGAAGCAAGGGTATGTAGGGGGCTGGTCCTGGGGGATGTCCCGGCAAGGGTAGATGCCCTGAGGTGAAACTATGCCTGTGTTTGGGGACCAGTAGGTGGTCAGCACTGCAAGAGGGGAGGGAGTAAGAGAAAATTAGGAAGGAGGAATATTTGAATTAAGATATGCTTTTTACCTTCCCATTTGTAAAAGCATTTGTTCATAATCAAGTTTAGATGTTCTTTACATTGAAATGATTTGGATTAATATTTTCATTCCAAATGAAAAGCTGTTTATCCTCGCACCATTTATTGCATCTCTTCCCCACTGCTTTTAAATATGTATCACCTTTATCACAGATCATCATCCCACAACACCTGGGTTGATTAGGGGAGATATCTGAATTTGTTATAAAAATCTATTTCTGCTCCAGTACTGTACTATTTTCCTTTCTGTAGCTTTACAATGTATTTTACTATCTGGTTGGGCTAGAACATCTCATTAAATCTTTAGTCATCTTCATGGATACCAGACCTTGGCTGGTTCTACTTTCCAGCTGACAAAAGAGCTCAAAGACCACTGTATTAACTTTATTAAATTTCATGGCCTTTACGTGACAGGAAAGAGGAAGAAGCTAAGATTATACTAAAGCTTTTGTGGGGGTGGGGCCTTCTTTCCATACTAAATTCTAAGCGCTCAACATCAATACCAACCAGGTAATAGTAACCTACACTATTTCTTTGCAGTAAGAAAAAGTATAGACTAGTAAACTGGACAGTCATTTAAATCGTTTCTATCTGGTCTGATAAACGGATGTGACTTTAAGTCCTGGAGAAGGGCTACAGTGTTGATCTGTGGTTCTCAAACTATGGTCTTTGGACCAGTAGCAGCAACACCTAGTTTATCAGATGTATATTCTAAGCACCCACTGATATGTAACGAATGAGAAACTGAGGAGAAAGGGGAGCAGCCCTCCAGGCGATTCTGATGAACACTGAAGTGTGAAAACCACAGTTTAGAGTCTGTAAACATCCTCCAGAACCAGGCACATACTGTGGGGTTTAAGAGTCCAAACGACAGTCAGGACTGCAAGATCTAAGCTTGGTTTGAGTACACACTAGCTGTGCAGCCTTGGGAAAAGCAATGCGCACTTGCAGCCTCTCGGTTTCCTTGTGAAAACAATGTGGATGGTGCTGCTTCTTGCAGAATGGGTTTCAAGAATAATGCAAGAAACGTGCTTAGAATATAATTTGCTCTAGTCCATTGTTAATGTTCCATTCATGATAGCTAACATGATGATAAAAAATCATAATCTGCTTTCAATTTATTTCACATAATTTATTCTGGAAAGCCTAGATCCATTCATGCTATATTTGACAGAAATCAGGGAATGAGGGAGTACAATTAGGGTTATAATTTTCTTGATGGTGTTTACAGAGAAATGATGGGGAATGGGGGTGGGCAGGGGTACTGACTGAGGGAGGGGTGGAGGGAGTCATCCCTGGCAGGGTTTTGTGGGGCTGATTTTTAGGAGGATGAAGAATTTCCTTTTCTAAGGAAGCTTACTTTTTTTTCCCCTTTGAGAGTGAGTCAATTATATAGCCTAGACATTAATTAAAAGGTCCTAGGGCGAAAAGCACTTCCCACAAATAACTGTCCACAGACTACCAGTTCATTTCCTATACATCTCCCTGGCAAGGCCCAACAAAAGCTCAAAGAAGATAGATGGACTTCATAGGATGACCTGGGGGTCAGCTGATTCAGACAGCTGAATTCATCAATATGGGCAGCAAATTCTGTCTCAGAGATCCATCCACGAAGAGCAGCTTATACAGTCCCCTCCTGCTGCAGACATTTAACTGGCCCAAGAAAGACAAGTAAGGCTTATTGTCCACAAAGGTGCCCCACAGTCAAGGACCAGCCCTCCTGCACCATGCTGTTCCACAAAGAACACATTTAGAAAGCCCAATTTGGACACACTGCTTAAGAATATGAATCTACATATGTTTTTAAATATATTAACTATATATCTAGTGAAATATATTAACTATATAAATATTTTATATATATATACTGTAAATATGTATATGCTTTATTTCCAGAATTATTACAATGGGTTGAATAGTGGTCCCTTCAAAGATCCACCCAAATCTCCAAACGTAATCTTATTTTGAAAATGGTCTTTGTAGATGTAATTAAGTTGATGAGATCATCCTGCCCAAATCCAATGACAAGTTCTTAAAAAGAGAAAAAGGCAAGAAACAGAGAGGAAGAACACCATGTGGAGACAGAGGCAGAGAAGGGAGCGATACTTCTGAAAGCCTCAAAGTCCAAGCACTGCTGAGAAGATCCCCAGAAGCTAAGACGGCACGGATGGATTCCCCCTCAGAGCCTACACAGGGACCAACTGGGCCAACACCTTGACTTTGGACCCCAGCCTTCACAACTGTGGGACCACAGATTGTGTCGTTTGAAGCCACCCAGTCTGTAGGCAATTGTTTTGGCAGCTTTAGAAAATGAATACAACTAATAAAACTCTACCATAAAGAAACTAGACTAGAAGGAAATCACACCCTAAAGCTAAGAGATCTGTTCTCAACCCCGTGCGATGAAGATAATGCTATTTTTTAAAATAAATCATCTGATTTTGTCCAATTTTCCAAGCTGTCTGCACTGCACACTTATGCAACAATTGGATCAGAATGAATTTAAAATAGTAAATATATCTGCCTGAAACTCTGCTCAGTGTTATGTGGTAGGCTGGATGGGAGGGGAATTTGGAGGAGAATGGATACATGTATATGGACAACTGAGTCCCTCTGCTGTGCACCTGAGACTATCACAACACTGTCAACTGGCTCTACTCCAATATAAAAGAAAAAGTCAAAAATTAACCTGCCATAAAAGGTTATCACCAGGATTTTCTAATTTTTAAAAAGTTATCCAAAATCCCTAGCAGTTGGACACAACTATTAATGGTTTTGTGTCCCAGAACCAAGGAAAACATGATTGTGTCCTTCCCTATGACTTCAAATATTCCAGACCCAGGATGATGGAGAATCTCCGAGTTATCTATTGTCTCCAAATTCAAGGCTTCATAAAGATGACCGAAGCCTGTCGCTATAATTTCCCAACAACTCAGCAAGTCGCTGGAGAAGCTCCAAAGACCAAGTCATCTAGGATGCAAATGACAGGAGCGCTCCTGGATGCCTAACTGTGAAACAAAGGCTTTTGAGAAATTATATTATTAGAGTCATTTCATAGTGTTGTTGAAGAAAGAAAACACCTGCATTCTTCTAATAAGTCCCAGAGAGGCCTAATTCCTCAGCATGCAAACGTGAAGGACCTGCTCCGGATGTTATACATACACATAGTGAGTCAGCTTTAAAGAATTGTGAAGTCAGTTTCTGTATCACCAGGTAGTTTACCAAACCTAAAATCAAATAACGCTCTCATTAAATGCCTTCTGACAGTCAAATGTGCTTGGGTCTGTCTTGCAGCACAGTGTCTGACTTAGTAAAGCAATGAGGAGCAGAAGTTCAAAAACACAGATCTGAAGACTGGATGATCATCTTACTTATTTTCAGCTTGCTTTGACCTCAGATTGGCTGAAGGCAAGTACTGTCAACCCCCTCCCTTGACTAAGCCCTTTGGTGAACCCTTCCTCTAGGAAACATGCAAATGGCATGTCTGAAGAATGCCCCCCACTGCCAGCTTTCACAAATTCCCCAGAGGCCCCAGTTTGAAACCAAAGCTATCAACAAGCCAAATGGAGCCCCCTTTAATGTATGCTGATCTGATTAGAAAATTGCAAGGAGCCTTTTACTGGACATCACATTATATTCAATTTTTCTCCTTTCACACACCCCAATAAGCTCAACACCACACCCTCTAATTTTGTAGGAGTTCCACCTTCAAGATCCCAGCCTCAAATAAGCCAGTTAGCCTTGTGTTCTTCTGATATTTGACAACAGTCAGATGTCATCCCCAGGCCAGTGAGAATATAAGATTCTGTTTTTGCCAAGGTACTGTTTTATATTTAGACCACAGGAATCAAGATGACAGAGCTTAACACTCTCTCTTGGTTAAAGAATTTGTTATCTCAAGCCCTCAAGACCTACTTCCAAACGTGACCCCACTACTTATTACTTACATGACCTAGGACATTTTACCTAGCTTCCCCAGTTTTGGGGGTTTTTTCAGATTCAAAAAGGAGAAGATAAAGGACATGTGTTAGAAAACTGTTTTGAGGATAACAAAAGGTGATGCATGCAAAAAGCCAAGCACACAGCAGGTCCTCAATCATGTCAGCTCCAGCCCAAGAACACCTCTGGGACAGGGAGCGTTCAGCTGCTTAGATGTCATGCTTAGTGCAGCCATTATCACCAAGGGGCACCTTTATCCCAATCTTCCATTCACAGCATCCTTCCAGTAGTACATATTCCTTACTCCTTCAAATCAGTGGTCACAACATCAGATGACTACCTGGCCAGTCAGGGATGTAAAGGGTCATTCAGACCAGGTAAGCAACAGAGAATGTTGGGGACTGCAGAAAAAATTTCAACATGTGTATTCTATCTAAAAGGAAGCAAGGAATATGAGTTGCCAGAATTTGTCATTGTTTTCACTATTTTTTCATTATTCCAAAGAAGATATAAAAATGGCTAACAAACACATGAAAAGATGCTCAACATCACTCATTATCAGAGAAATGCAAATCAAAACCACAATGAGGTACCACTTTACACCAGTCAGAATGGCTGCCATCCAAAAGTCTACAAGCAATAAATGCTGGAGAGAATGTGGAGAAAAGGGAACTCTCTTACACTGTTGGTGGGAATGCAAACTAGTACAGCCACTATGGAAAACAGTGTGGAGGTTCCTTAAAAAGCTGCAAATAGACCTGCCATATGACCCGGCAATCCCACTGCTGGGCATATACACCGAGGAAACCAGAATTGAAAGAGCCACGTGTACCCCAATGTTCATCGCTGCATTGTTTACAATAGCCAGGACATGGAAGCAACCTAGATGCCCATCAACTGACGAATGGATAAGAAAGCTGTGGTATATATACACAATGGAATATTACTCAGCATTAAAAAAAAATTCATTTGAAGCAATTCTACTCAGATGGACGAAACTGGAGCCCATTATCCAGAGTGAAGTAAGCCAGAAGCAAAAACAACAATACAGTATATTAACGCATATATATGGAATTCAGAGGAAACCTTAAGTCTGAATTTTTATCCAAAATATCAATAGTTGGCAACTAAATTTTAAATGCTGTGTAGTATCAACAAGACATAGGTACAGTGCAGATTTCACCTCAGGAGTTTTCAGGGTATGATCTGGGTCCAGGTATTATGTAAATATCCTTATTTCGTATAGCTTAGAAAAGGGAGCTTCTGCCTAAGGGATTGATGATTGTGTAAATGGAAGTGTTTAGCATGACACACTGGGCATCAAGGAAAAAATCATACTTATCAAGCAGGCTAGGTGAAAATGAAGTAAATATTGTCTTGATTATGTGCGGTTTTTACTCTGAACATCAATTTTCAAGGGTGCCTGGCACAAAAAGAGACCCTTTGTAAATACTGACCCCAGGGGCAGAGTTTAAATGCTGTCTTCCTGTTATGGACTGCAACCTGTTTTTACAAACATCATATGCTTTTACAAACATCACAACGTCAAAGAGATTGTGAGGGTACAGGGTCCAATTCTTCTAATTTTATTTAACCTAAAGGTAAATGTCCCCAGGTGAGTGTATAATGAACCGTATGAATCTGCTATGCCATCAGGAAGTCTAATTCCTTTAGATGCTAAATCCTCACTTCAGAGGGGGACTCCACTTTCTCTCTCTTCTGAGTTAAGCCTCTATAAGAATCATCACCTCCACTTTTAGCAAATGAATGACTGTGGCTCATGGTGGGGAAGTGCCATGTTCTGTCATATAATCTACAATGTCAGAGCCATGAACTCAGGTCTTCTTGCTCCTTATCCAATTGTGTTTCCATTAAGCCTTCTTCCAACCACAAACAAATATGAAGCCTACACACCATGCCCAGTGAAGCACAACACACACATTATCCCACTCAACACTCACAATAATCTCAGAGGATAACTTATTGTAATAAGCAATAGTATTCCCACACTCAGAATACCAAGATAAGCTCAGAAAGGTTAAGTCACTTTCCTAAGGATACTCAGCTTGTAAGTGGCAGAACCAAGACTACAGTTCCTACAAAGTATCTTCAAAGCCTGTCCCTTTAACCACTCATCTAGAATGGGCATCCAGAAGCTGTCATGAGCTTCACAGAAATTTTATGACACTGCCTGGAAATACATATTTCTTCCCAGAAACCGGCCCCCATGTTTCTCCCATATACAATACAGGCTGATCTTTTGATCTTTTTGATGTCAAAATGCTCAGTGATATAGGAATCATTCCCTTTAGGAAATGCTTCCTCAGTTCATGGGGAATTCCCTCTGGGATATTCATTCATTACAGAGTTAAAGGATCATCTTCCAGCTTTCTGAATCAACAGACTGCTAAACAACTCATTACATTTCCTTCATCCACCAACCTTCAACACCAGAAGCATAAGGATGAATGGCGATCTTTCAATAAAATAAGAGTATCACTTTGAGGCTTAGAGACAAGAATGTATTTTGAAAACAAGAAGGTGATATCGATGCTTCATGTTTTCTCACTATTCATCAGGTATAAACTGTCACTCAGGGTGATTAAACAAGGATTACTTGCCAAGTTGCTCCATAAGCTGAGATGTTTCAAAGTTTCACCTCGAACAAAACACACAAATATAGTCCAATTTTTTAAAAAATGGGGGTGAAAGTTGGCAACATCTCTTTAAAAGACAATTTGACAAGAGCTCCACATCAGCATGTCATAGCACAAGAACTACTGTCATGAGGTATATGATAAAGAACAAGGGAAAACAGCCAAAGCAGCCATGAATCAAAGACATTTAATTCAATAATGACCCATGTACCGGATTCTAAAGCTAATAAAGACATTAGATCTTTAAGTCCTTTATATACCGACATATAAAGATGTCTACAAACTATTTCCTAATATGTAAAAAGCTATAAAAGACCATATGTAGAATGTATATTTTCTACAAAATCTTAATAAATAATAAATTAATTAAATAATCTTACTAAATGATAATTTGAATGATGCTGAGGGTTCATAAACATAAACAACATATATCTCCAGCTGCAGGGTGAGTAAATGGTTTCTGTACAGAGCCAGCTAGGAAATACTGGGTTGGCCAAAAAGTTCATTAAGGGTTTTCCATAACATTTTACGGAAAATCTTCAAAGAACCTTCCGGCCAACCTAATACCTTCAGTTCTGTGCACCATGAGGGCTGTCTCAACTATTCAATTCAGCTATTGTCAAAGCAGCCATGTTGTTGTTTAGTCACTGAGTTGTGTCTGACTCTTTCCAACCCCATGGACTGTAGCCCACCAGGATTCTCTGTCCATGGGATTTCCCAGGTAAGGATACTGAGTGGGTAGCCATTTCTTCCTCTAGGGGATCTTCCCGACCCAGGAATTGAACCTGTGTCTCCTGCTTAGCAGGCAGATTCTTTACCACTGAGTCACCAGAGAAGTGGCTCCAGAAGGAGCCATAGATGAAACTAAACCAATAGGCACAGATGTGTCCTATTCAAACTTTATTTATGGACTTAAAACTGAAATTTCAAGTAAATTTTATGTGCCACAAAATGTATTTATGATTTTCTTTTCTGGCAACCATTTAAAAATGTGAGGGCTATTCTTAGCTACAAGGCTATAACAAGACAGATAGCAGAATGATTTTGTCCTACTAGCTGTGATTATCTGATTCCCGCCTTCGAAGGTGGGATTAGGTTTTCTTCTCTTTGCTACATATTCTTTATATGCATGAGTGTACGTGTATGAATCTGTGATTTAATTTTTTTATAATAGCCATGTGTTATTTCAAAATCAGAGCGAAAACAGCCACACTGGGATGAACTTATGTATTTCCTCAAGAGAGAAACCTCTATTTAGGTGTTTCATACCTATTCAGGCTCTATCAGGCATATTATCAAATGCCAATGACGTAAGTAAGAGAAGACAACCAGCTTCTCATAGCTGGTAAGGATATTTTCCTACCTAGAGGATTGCAAGCATCTCTTCTGCACATATTCATGTACACACACATATGCACACGCACCCCACCTCCTTTCCCCCCACTTTTCTTGGCACATCAGTTGACTGAGGGTGTTTTCCCTCCCCAAGTCACAAAAAAAAAAAAAACCCACCAATCCAGTGGAAAACCATTTCTTAGCCAAGTTACAACCCACTAAAGGAAAGCAGGCTGGTGTCTCCCCAGATTACCACCCCAGTCATCAATCAATGCAATTACCAGGGAAACTAAGGAAAGACGCTGTTTGAGGCACAGTCTTGGCTGACTCAGTGAGCACTGCTTCGGGGGAGCGGTCGCTCAGAGTCCAAGCATCCTGCCTGGAAAGGCAGCCCGTGTCCCCAGACTAACTGCTCTGCATAATTAAAATGACTTCACAAGGCTACTACTGCTCTGGGCTTTCCATGTCAGCCACTCATCAAAGTGCAACTCCAGGAGGCTTGTTCTGAAAGCCCACCTTTTATTGAGAGAGTCAAATCTACATTTATCAGCAAAGCTGAAACGTTACAGGGATTACAAGGAGCTTAGAATCCACTGGCAGTTCATTGATCTGGTCTTGCAAGCCTCATCTACACATGCCCTTTAGAAATGGCTTTAGTCTATTCCCTGGTTCTTTGGTTGCCTTTGATTTTTAGCACCATTCTCATCCAGGTTGGAGAGGATGTTTCTTCCAGCCCTGAATCCAAAAGGGTCTCAGAAATCTTTCTTCTAAAATTAAGAAAAGCTACTTGCATATTCTTCTACGGGTACTAAAGGAGAACATTTTCTGTAAATGGACAGATAGTAAATGTTTCTGGCTTTATAAACTGTGCGCTATCACAAGTACTCAACTCTATCGTTGAAGCTCAAAAACAGCCACAGATAATACACTAACACATGGGAGTGACTTTGTTCAGATAACAACTTATGGGCACTGAAATCTGATTTTCAAAGAATCTGCATATGTCATGAAAAAGCATTCTTTTGATTTTTTTCTAACCACGAAAAGGTGTTAAAACCATGCATGGCTTCAGAGTCATACAAAACAGGCAAAGGGTCTGATGTGGCCGGCAGGACCTAATTTGCCAACTCCTATTCAGAGTATGGTCCCTGGACCAGCAGCACCAGCATCACCCAGGAGCTTGTTAAAAAATGCATCTTAGTTCCCTGCCCTGGAGCCTGCTGAATCAGAATCTGCATTTGGACAGGATCCCCTGGTGATTCACATGCCAGCCAAGTTTTAGAAGTCCTGGTCCAGAACACAGAATTTTGAAGTCAGAGATGGTTGGAATAGCACTGGGGGGACTAGGGAATAGTCTGGGGACTGCAGAACCTTAGGCAAGCTGTGAAACCTGAGGCTCACTTTCCTTATATATTAGAAGGGGAGTAAATAATTGCACCCAGCTCCAAGGACTGTTACAAGTGAAAGACTGGAAGGATGGGAAAACAGGTCCCCGAAAGCAACTGGAATGTTGGTGACTACAATGAGCCAAGATTACACCCATCAAACGGAGACCACTCATGTGTTGCCAGTTACTGCCACACAGGAAAGTCAGCCCCATGTTACCACAGCTTGGGATTCTTCAAGAGAAGCTGGAAACCTGGCTGTCAATGTTAGAAAAAGTCCCTTGTTAAACGCACTGTGCAGACCAAACAGAACCCACTGGCAGGCTGGGTGTGAGACGAGGGCCTCTAGTCTGTGACCTCTTCCTTAGAATTGAGAACTCACCAGGGCAGACAGTCACAGAGAAATTAATCTGAGCTTCATTCTCAGTAGCCAGGAGATCTCGGGCCAATGAGGGAACTCAGCCTCCTCGTCAGGAAAAGCATCACATCCACCTCACAGGCTTTGGTGAGGATGTGACAGAAACGTATGTACAAACAGGGAGACACACTCTTGGACAGAGGAAGCATACAGCCTGGTCACTGCTGATGTTGCTTTGGTATCACTATTACTATCTCTATTCCTCAGTGCCTAGGCATTCAAAGGGCAAATCTTCACTGTCAAAATGGCTATTCCCCCCTCCCTGCTCAACCTAGGTACAAACAAGCAAGTCCAATTAAGCCCTGCCCAGAGAGCTGTCTCATGGCAGAGTACACTAAGTGCCTAGTTATTAACGATTTTCTCCTGGCCACAGTCCACAAAGATGCCTTTATCTTCCCCTTAATGAGAACTCCTTCAGCAGCCCTGTCCCTGTGGGATTTGCCCTGGGCTGCCGAGAGGGGCTATTTTTTACTTTTTTTTGGGGGGGGGGGCAGGTCACCTGCAGGGAGCAGTGCCCACCTTTGCTCCCGAACTGCCCTGCATTGGGTGGAAGAGCATGCTTTGGCTGACAGTCATGTGCCCTCTCTTCTCCAAGGCCTAGAAATTCTTGTGGTTTTGTTAGTTTTGTTTTGTGCTTTTTTTTTTAAGAATTCCTAAAAATCCCCTCATTTGCCATCAAGTGGTGTGGGTTATGCTATAATTGATGAAGGAGTATGATCCCTCAGGAAAATCTCCATAAAATGTAACAGACGTCCACAGAACCTAAGGCAACTTTATCACATGCACGAGCCCCAGAGGACAGAGAGCGAGCTGGGGTAAGCAGTGCCAGGTGCTGTAACTCAGCTTTCCTCAATCTTTACCATGCACAGGAATCAGCTGGGGACCCTGTTAAGGCCTGAAGCCAGATTCACTAAGTCCAGAGCAGGCCCGAGACTCAGCATTTCTAACAAGCTCCCATGAGATATGGACACTGGTGGTTCCTGCCCCAGGTTCATTCAACAGGACCCTCCTCCTTTGCTTCATCTCAATGTCTGTGCAAATGTCACCTCCTCAGAGAGTCCTCTCCAGACCACCTTATCGAAAATGTAATTATTTGTTGAACAAGGGCAGGAACCCTGTCTGTCCTGTTATTCGCTGTAACCCCGGCTCTGGTTGAGAGCCTGGCACAAAGCAGGCTCTCAAATATTTATTCAGAGGCGAGATCCCAGCATGACAGCTGAGGAAAATGAAACTCAGGGGGCTTGAGTCTTCTGCCCAAGGTCACACAGCTTGGCAAAACCAGAGCGAGGCCACAGCCCAGCTCCCTTTGGACTTCAAAGGCCCAGCACACCAGAAAGGGAAGCAAAGTTTGTTTACAACCCGCTTCCTCCTTAGAACTTCAGTGTTGAAGGCAGGAACACAAGTCTGTTCTGCTTGATGGAGATGCCTGCTGGGTGGACAATGCCGGGGAGGGGGACCATGTAGAAACCGAGAGACTAGATGAGGTCCAGGAACAGCAGTATTTAGGGAGTCGTGGTGCTTTGGAACAAGACAAATTCACTCTCCATGAAATAGACGAAAGGTAGTCTTTCCGCTTTGTGTCAGGTCTTTCCTCCTATCCAGACGTGACTGTCTCTCCCAGGAGCTCAGAGGTCCCCCAAGTCAGAGCACTGGAAAAGGAGCATGCCAGGGATTTCTAACGGCCAAAACAGAATCTTGTGCCATAACCCAGAAATAGTTCTCCCTCTTCTCCAAAAGGTCACAAGGAAGGGGCAAAAAGCAAGAAGCTGTTTCCTTCCCAGGCATGAGTGGAAATGCCATAAAAACCCCATTCATGGACGCTTTCAGCTGCTAGTGGGGAAACTGCTTGGGCATGAAAACCCATCCCAGCCTCATGAAAGGCTCTCTTTCCAAAAGAAAGGCTGCATAATAGGCTGAAAATAAAACACTCGTTTCCCCCTCACTGAACCAGCTGGATTAATATCGCTGAAGGTTCTCCAAGATGCGGAGGCCCTGACAATCTGAAGTGACCAGCGGATCCCGCAGCCTCTAGTGAGCTCCTTATCCTTCCTCCCAGGCACTAGCTGAGAGGAAGCTCAAAATAACTGACAGAAGTAGCTAATATTTATCGTGCACCTGGTATGGGGCAAACAATGTGTTTTCAATATCTGACTTAATCCCTACAATAAAGCTGTGAGGAAAGTACCATTATGATGTCCATTTAATGGAACAGGAAAACTGAGACCTAGGGAGAGTGACTGGCTGGAGGTTAGATTGGAAGGAGGGGACTCTGGCCACACCCCTACACTGTACCACTGCCCTACAGGCCTCTGATCACAAGTTGACCTAAAGGATCCAGAGTAGGGGAGGAGCCGGAAATCTCTCTCCTGTGCATCACTTTGCCTTCCCACCCCCAGTAGAGCAAAGGACAAATCCAACAGGAAGTGATCAGTAGTGCTGTCACACTGGATTTGCCTGACAAAATCAGGCTGCCACATGTATTCCCACATATCACCCCTTTCACATTTGGGACACACCAGGGGCCAGTCCAGAGCCACCTACTGGGACTACAACATCAGTGGGACTGATGGATGCTGTGTCTGCCCATTACATATTTATAAGTTCACCCGGCCTTGCCTCCAACACAGAAGTTATTAAATGCTCGGGAGCCATAAGGGCTGCGCTCAGTGCCCTGAAACAAAGGCAAAGAGGCTGCCAGCCCATCAGAGGCAAGAACAAAAGCATTTAATTTCTGTAGGAGCGGGCTGGGAGCTTCTTTAGAACTGGGTGCCCAGCACACATGACCAATTGGGAAAAAGGAGAGAAGTGCAAACAGAGTGAGGAAAAATAAAACAAATCAAAGCAGGCTTTCTCCCTAGTATCCAGAAACAACCTTCTTCAAAGGGGCATTGGGCTTTGGGTGGGGGGAGGGGGTGGTGAGGGAGGAAGATGCATTAAGCAAAGACAGAATGGGTTACAACGTTGAAGAATTTTGTCCTGTCACCAGTTTTGCCTTTTCGTGAAGTTGCCAAGAAGAACCTCTCTCTTCTCTTTGTATTACCAAACAGAGCCTGTCAGCCTGCACCCTAACTTTTCCCAGCCAGAGCCTCAGCAGCCAGATGTACCGGGAGGGCACCCAGATTCCTTGTCCCCCAAACATAATCATTCCAATCCAGGCTGGGGCTGCCTGGAAGTCAACATTCACGGCACATTAATAAGAAACATCTGGCCACCGAAGAGGGTTGACACAGCACAGGCGGGCAATGGTGGGTTTGCGGTTAGGACCCAGAGTTACAGAGGCTGAATTAAAAACACAATTGGAAAACACCAGCTAGTCCCAGGAATCCCACATATGCAGTACTGTGGCACTTGGAAAAACTGTCCTGCCTAAGTTGACTCATTTGGGACAGAGTGACTTAGACACACAGAGGATGGTACAAGAGACCCCAAACTCTCACATCAGGGAAATGCAGCCAGAGCCAGGCCCTCCTGCATCCACAGTGTCTGGCCGCCACTTCCACCTTCAATATTTGTAGCAGATGTAGTCCCTCTCTTAAAGGAACAGCCTTTGCATTCTTTCCATGTGACTTCAAGTGCATTTAAAAGACGAAAAATGCACGTGTGTGCATATATACACATATGTGGATTTATCTGTGTAGTTTCCCCCTGCAGTGGTGCTGTCTCCAGGAGTCCCCCGCAAGGGGTCCTACCTCCATTTATGCAAGGCAAACCCCGGGCATTGATCACCACAGGCGTTACATGGCTGGCCTCTCTCGATCCGCCCCAGTCCGGTCAACTTCAAAACAAAAAGACAACACAAGCATGTTTCCACCACTGGGCTTCCTCCAAAGCCCCACTTGTGTCCCAGGCAGAATGACCTGCCCTTCTCACCCCATCTCCTCTGATTCTACTCCAAAGCTCCTCTTGGCACTGGGGAATTTGGGGCAGGCGCTGCAGGGCCCCAGGGGTGGTCTGCCGCCTGGGGACCACTGTGCGGACCCAGTTCGGACTGCCTCTGGCGTGGGCACCAAGTCACTAAGAAATGGCCCTGGCTGGGGCTTTGTCTGCCCCAGACACCTTAGTCACGGGTTTCTAAAAACAAAAGCAAGACCTTTCTGCTCCCTGGAGTCCCCGAGGGGCGACCACTGCGTGCTCTCCTTGAACCAGGCTGATACTCCCAGGAAGGGAGCAGCACGGGACACCCCCCAAACCGCCCCAAAGTCAGGTCCGCGGCTAGAGCTCCAAGACGCTGGACTCTGGGGCTTGGGTGCGGGGATTCCGACCGGCCTGAAGGGAAGGGGCAAAGGAGGGGGCTTCCCTGGACGCCCCCGGACTGTGACATTCAGGGTCACGGTTCCCAGCCAGGCTTTTACCGGGATTGGGGATCCAGACTTAACGCCTTCAGCCCCCACGAGCGCTCCCGCGAGCCCGGGCCGCACCCCCGCTCGCGGGGCCGGCTTACCTGGGGCCACAGGTGCGCGACCGCCGGGCGGAGGGAGCCTGCGCAGGGGCGCTCGCGGCGGGACGGCGCACCCGGAGACCGGCCCCGCTCGGGCGGGAGACACTCACCGAGCGGCTGGAGAGTCTTTTCCGGGAGCTCCGACTGAACATGGCCGGGCGCCTCCTGCACGCAGCGCCGTCCGTTCGTCCGTCCGCACCGCGGCCGCGAGGGCGGGTCGCCTGGGCGGGCACCCTCGGAGGCCGGTGGCCTGTCTCCGCCTCGCCGCCCCCGGCTGGCTTCGCAGCGCACGCCTGGCCCTCCTCCCTCGCCCGTGCCTCTCGCCCTCCCGCCCGCAGGTCCCTCCCTCTCTCCCAGCATCCCCCCGCCCTCCCCGGGTTCGCCCCGCGGTCCACCGGCCCTTCCCATCCCTCCCGGCGCGCGCCCAGCTGTGCCTATTTTCTCCCCTTCCCGGCTACCCCGACGCACCCGGGCCAACTCCCTTCCCTCACCTGAGCCCGCCCCGCCTCAAGGCTTGGGGCAGGGGACACCTCCAGGTTCCTCTCCTGTAGCCGGGATACTGGGGGGTGGGGGGAGCGGCGAGGGGAGGGGGGAAGTTTTTAAAATTAAAATATAATTCCCCCACAGTAAAAATCACCCATCTTAGTGCAGAGTTCTGGCAGTTTTGATTAATTCACACAGACTTCCAACTACCAGCATAATCAAGATACAGAACAGTCCCATCACCCCCAAAATGGACTATTTTAAAAGTATGTAACTTAATAATAATCTACTTCGTATTTACTAAGTGTTGGTAGAGGAGGAGGAGGCCCTATCTTCTACAACCCTCATTAAATAAACAGGGACAGGGCAAGCTGGAAACCCCAGGGCCCATGTGCTCATTCTCTTGCTAGCTAACCTTCTTCCTGAGTTCTTTTTGCTTGTCTCCTTACCATCCTAAAGGAAATCAGTCCTGAATGTTCATTGGAAGGACTGATGTTGAAGCTGAAACTCCAGTACTTTAGCCACCTGATGAGAAGAGCTGACTCACTTGAAAAGACCCTGATGCTGGGAAAGATTGAAGGCAGGAGGAGAAGGGGACGACAGAGGATGAGATGGTTGGATGGCATCACTGACTCAATGGACATGAGTTTGGGTAAATTCCGGGAGTTGGTGATGGACAGGGAGGCTTGGCATGCTGGGCCATGGGGTCGTAAAGAGTCAGACGTGACTCAGCGACTGAACTAAACAGAACCTTACCAATGTATTTAAAAAAAGATACAACAAGAGTACTAACCTCACAGCATTGTTGAGAGAAATGGATTAAGACACCTAACAGTTTTACATAACAGGAGCCACCTGAGGGCTCATTTAAAGATCAGCTGCTAAAAAACAGAAGATTGCAAGCCATGGTGTCTGCTTGGCATGGATATTTCAGCTCAAATACCATCTCCCTTTGAGGCAGGAGATAGATGGGCCTCAGGCTCAACAGTTTCTCCCCTGTGGACAGAAACTCCATAAAAGCAGGATGATGGAGGAGACTGGACCTTGCCCAGGAAAGAAATAAAAGACTACATATTCCTCACTCTTGAAGTTAAGGAGGCCTCCCTGATTACACATGCGCTGAAAGGCCCCTCAGAGGTCAGAAGGAAGGGGGCGTTACCTCATAGTAAGTGATGCGACTACCCATAGGCCTCTTCACTAGAATCCAGCTTGGCTAAGAGGTGCGCATGCCCACATGGGAGGATCCTAAGGTAAACCAAATACAGACTCAGAACCAGGGAAATCAAAGCGATTGGCCAAAGGAAACCTGGAAGAAATGCCCCGTAAAAGTGATTCAGATTATCACAAGGGAGAGACTCACTCTCAGCCCAGCCATGTGTCCAACCACACGTATTGTACTTTAACTTATTTCACTACTTTCCATCTTTGTGGGAATTATTTTATGCAAAACTGAAGAGCTAGGGCCTTGTCACTGACTGTGGTTTAGTGGCTAGGATTCGGTACTCTGCCACGACCTGACCTCAATCTCTGGATGGGGAACCGAGGCCCCACGTCAAGATGCTGCAGGTTGAGGCCATCCCAGACCACTTCAAGAGAACTTTCCTGACCCCCCTCTGGTAACATCTCTCACACACACTCCCTCACAGGGCACATAGCATACGATGAAATGATCTCATTTACTTATTTGTCAAAAGAAGACATTCTTGTCCATGTCAAAAAGATAACTCTCCCAGTTTAGTATTTTTCCAAGTGAGACATTGAACTTGAGTGAAGAAAAGCAGCTTGCCTGGGGTAATGTAGCAAGTTAGTGGCTAAGCCAGTCTACCTATACCCCAAATCCAAAACAACAGGATAACACAGCATATATATATATGCTGTGTGTATATATATACACCCTCTGTGTGTGAGGTATGTATTATCTCAAGGGCAAGGTTTGGTTTGAGTTCTAGGCCAGAACTAGTGTGAAGCCAGTGAGGTCTTTGCCTGAGGAGCAAAATTTACAGGAGCACCCACAAACTCAGTAATCAAGATTTTTAGGCAATAATTTAAGGAGTCAAAATTAATACAAAAAAGTCCATGATGAAGAGAATGTCATTTTAAAGATAGGATCCTACCCTACATGTACACATCCTTGTCTGAGCCACCTCACCCTAATCCTAGCCCTGGGAAAAATGCTTCAAAAATCAGTTGTCTCAACAGTCGACTCCCCTCTATGGCATTTTCTACTTACCCACCACCCGCCATCACCTGTGGAGGGTATGCTTGCAGCGGGCAAACTCCATGGCTCATTCCTCTCTTTATTGCCCAGGCCTAGCATGGGTCTGGCCCATTGCAAATCCCTCCTATTTGTTAACTAACTAAATACAAGGCAGTAGCTTTGGTAGGGGTTGGGGCAGGGAGTGTGAGCAATTCAAAGCCCAGTTATAATCAGTACTAGCCCAGGACGCTCACCTGGCCTTCTCAGCGGGTGACCACACAGCCATCTCTGCCCTGCACTGCATGTGGCCTTGTAACTGGCAGAGGCAGGTCTGGACGGCAGTGTTCACATGGCAGCTATGGTCCATTTGCACTTTAATTATAAAGATGTTTTGCAAAGGTCAGTAAAAAAAACAGTGCAATACAAGCTGCTAACAGATGGAGGGAATGATCTCCATTCAGAGAAACCAGCACCTTTTTCAAACTCCCTGGAAGGAACCACAGGGGCCGGGCAGTACCCCTGCCCTAGGTCTTGCTCCTTGGTAGGTGTGGGTGGTGGAGGAGGCAATGCCCTGGGGACACATGATTTGAGTTTCTCTGAACCTTGACTTTTGTTACTTGACCAAAGAGGAGGAAAGATGTATGTGTTCTCCACACGTTTATCAGAACACGCCACATGCACAAGACCCAACCCCACTGTACAAAGAGGGCGCAGAGAGTGTTTGCCCTCCCACCTGCCATAAAAGCATCTCTTTGTGGATGAGTCCCCCTGGGTCCATCTCTTCAGAGCAAGAACACATTTTCCCAGAACTTATTTATAATACACCAGAGGCTCACTTATGAGCGGCAGTATCTTACTTATCTATTCAACTACCACTTTATCATGCTTAGGAAGATAAAGCTTAGTAACCCAGGAAGGAAAATGTACTCTCACTGGCAGCTATACGTGAACAGTAGACAATTTTATTTTGCTTTATCACTGCATTTGCCCTTCACAGACATCTTTGATGTATGTTCCTTCTTCATCTCTCAAGGCAATACAATTACTAACAGAACTTGAAGAAATCATCCTCCAGAATTACTGACATGGGCAGATGCCTTTGCTATACTATGAAGCAGAAATGCAAAACCAGTGTAAGCTGTTGGGCTTTAACTAGTCTTAAAAGGCATGCATCAAGAAACTGGAAAGAAACACAAAATCTTACAATGGATTGATGGTGAAATGATATTTTTTTTCTTTTTGCCTTTTAAATGTGCATATGCTCATTTTATAATCAGAAATGTAAACTTACTTACCTAGTTTGAGAATTGTGTCCTTGTCTGAAGCCTTCTAACATCATATGTGGATCAAGTGAAGCAAGGGGCTGTTATCTCTCCTTCTCTTGGTCTACATGTGCCTGTCTTCCGTATTTTGACTTTTACATTTTTTTCTTGTCTAAGGCTGTGACTGTTAAACCAAGTGAAGCCACTGATGCCCTCTTCCTACACCACTGGAGGAAACCTCAGGGATCTATCCACATAGTACTGTCTAAGATAGAGAAGAATAACACAACATCTCAGCACAGCCTCACCATGTGCATATTTCTTTTTAGTATTTCCTAGAAATAATTCTAAGTGTTTCAACAGGGCTAAAATCTCCATGAACAGCAGCCAACACTTAGAAGCTCCATCAAAGCATCTTCCTAATCAGAAGTCTACAAATAGTATTTTGAAAAATACCATGTAAAGTCACATGTGGTGAGGGTTTTGATGGAAGTAACTAGAGACATAATGCTCTCTTGAAGTGGGATTATATGACACTTTTTGTTTCTTCCCAATGCACATGCTTCTGAGGTCTACAAATTTTCTTGTATAAGCATGAAACTGACATAATAATCAGAAAAAATTAAATCAAGAGAAAAGTGGAATAAAAAGTGTTGGCAGGCTAAATATTTCACAGGGCTTTAAATTATCTTAGATTTATCAATATATATGTGTAAAGCAAAACTGCTGGAAATGATAAAAAGTGCTACACTAGGCAGTCAACATCCTTCTCTTTGAAAAGCTTTAGGATTCTGCAGAGACACTGGCCCAGCTTATCCTAAAATTTAAATTACAAAAAAAGTACAACTATGTGGTAAATGGATAGTCATGACAGTGTTGTTTCTAAGAGGGAAAAGAAAAATCACACACAATCTAAATATTCGTCTGACAACCTGTTAAATAAATAGTAGTGTGTCCTTCCAATGGAATTCTACCCAGACTTTAAAAATACAGTTGTAAGACATATATCTTGTTCCATTTGGAAAGCAGGTTATAAAATTAGCAATATGAGTTCTTATTTGCAAAAGATTTGGGGTACCTGTTATGCCTTCAAAAATACACATATATTTGAATATTGAGAAGTCTACAGACTGTGATCTGTTGTTATGAGATTTGAGCTTCAAGTGATTTATAGTTTCTGTTTAGCTCATCTAATTTTTGTAAAATAAGTGTACATTCCTTGTACAATAAAAGTAAAAATATAAAATGTATAAATAATTACATAACTTTTCAAAGTTCTAGGAGAGTAGGAGGTTCTAAGTGGTAGAATATAGATGGTTTTTAACCTACCTATTCTGTTTCTATAAGAAATATGTATTGTTTTGAATTAAGAGGCTTTTGAATTTGAAAATAAGATGGATTTTAAATATGCACACATAATTGTCTTGTAAGACAAATAGCAAGAGGCAAATTGGGAAGAGGAATGCCAGGTTTCATGTCTTTGCAATTGTCTAAGTTTTACCCCATGACATATATGTCTTTTGTAATCACAGAAAAAAATGTTGTTTTCTTTTCTTCTAACACTCCCTTCAACCATGCATGTGAGGCTTTGTAACACTATATTTATTCCTCATTTTCCTAGTATCCTTATAAAAGCACAGAGATGCAATGCTGACTTTTTCAATAATCCCTTGCACTTAGATAGCAGTCTACTGTTTGCAGAGTACATTCATAAATATCACATCCCAATCCCGATACTCCCAGGAAGGGTAAAAGAGGAAATAGATGCTTGCCAAGGTGTGTGATCTGCCATCACCTTATGCTGTTAAGAGAGGTGGCTGCAGAAAGAATGAAGCCTAACTCTGCTATCCCAGGTTCTCCTGATCTGTTTCTACCTTTGGGGATGACTTTCCATGGAAGCTGTCTCTCTCCCACTCATGCATCCACACAAACATACACACAATGTTCGGGGTTCCTCAAATGCCTGAGAAGGATGGGATGCATCCAGCAGGGCATCTTTACCCAAAGCATGCTTGAAGGACCAGTGTGCTGCGGTAGGTGAGTGAACATCCTTCTCCTTTGACTACCTTTGTTTCCACTTCTTCCCCAGCCTCTTTTCCCCTCTGCTCACCTTCAAGGCTGCCCCTTTCTTCCAGCTCTCAAGTTGGTGTTGCATCGTTTTCCCGTCGTGCCTTCGGTCACAGGAATATGAATCATGAAAAGGAGAGTAGAGGAGCTTCCGTTAGTTCCCCAGCTGCCTTAGTCTGTGCTTGAAAAGCATCCTGCAAATTAGGATAGTAGTTTGATACAGAAGCTGGTATTTTTTTCAATCCTAAATAAAAGATAAAATCTAACCCCCGTTTCTGCCCTCCTACTTATGGCCTCTTCGCCTCACCAAGATACAGAGTTATTCAGTGGTTATCAACCTTCACAGACTTATACTTTCTGATGGTAGATACTAAGAGGGCTCACCTGAAGGAATTAGACAATCAGAACAAGACTAAATGGGTCAGCAATTAGGACAAAGCAATCAATGGGTCAGCAATTAGGACAAAGCAATCGCTCTTATAAGGAAAGGCCCACAGCTGCCCTTTCCCTCTTTAGCACTAACCAGCTTGGATGGAACAGAGTATATCAAACTTGGCTGCACCCTAGGAATGACTTGGAGAACTCCTAAGAATCCCAGTGCCCAGGTCACACCCCAGGCCAATGAAATCAGAGTCTCCCAGGGTGTGGCTCAGTCACCAGCATTTTATGAACTCCCCCTGTGATTTCAGCCTGCAGTCACAAAGCAGAACCACTGACCCTGTGACTCTTCAGGCAAAGGCTTCTCACAGGCAGCCCGTCTGTGATCTGCACCTGCTTTGCTTTTTCCTTCCTTCCAGAAGCTGTGCCCAGCTCCGTACCCATCGGAATAAGCTGCTCAACATCCAGGTAACGGGTGATAAACATACCTAAAGAGGGCGGGTCCGGGTTTCTAGGGAACCTTGTGCTTGCTATGCTTGGGTATAGATAGCCAATAGGACAGACCTGAGCTCTGCTCCAAAGGAAAAGGCTGGGAGGAGGCAGGGGTTGGGGATGGAGGACAGTCTCCTTATTAGCTGTGCGTTTAGGTTTTCAGGGGAAGATGTATACCTAATGAGGACTGTTCAAGGGACATGCGGCATAGTGCCTGATGTAGCCCCCACCCCAAGACATAAGGCATCTTCCATAAAATATTTGCAGATACTTGGCATACTGAGATCCTGGAAAGGGGCTGAGCTTTGTGTCAAGGCTGGTCAAGCGCCAACTCTGAGCTGACTGCTGGTGACAGGAGGCAGCCTATACCTGGGGTTCAAGAGTCAAAACTCACTCAGCAACACTAACGATGCTCATGGGTGAGATTGTGTTGGAGCGTGTGTGCTGGGCTCAGGGCCTCCTGATGGAGGGAAACCCACTGGATAAGACCTGGGTAAGGTTACCAGCCAAGGTGATTTCTGTGCTCCAATGAGAACCATTCAGTAGCCTCTGTGAACACAGAAGACAATCAAATCCACGATGTTTGTGAAAAAAAATGTGCTGAGTCGCTTCATTTGTGTCCAACTCTTTGCAACCCCATGGACTGTAGCCCATCAGGCTCCTCTGTCAATGGGATTTCCCAGGCAAGAATACTGGAGTGGGTTGCTGTTTCCTTCTTCAGGAGATCTTCCTGATCCAGGGATTAAACCCACATCTCCTCTGTCTCCAGCATTGCAGGTGGGTTCTTTACCCACTGAGCCATCAGAGAATCCCTAGAGCCTCCAATTCCTCCCAGATGGCATAGATTTCATGTCTACCATTTACTGTTGGCTTCTCAACAGACAAATTGTTCAAAGGCCCAAAATGCTTCAAAGAGTTAAGTTGTCATGTCGGTGACCCAAAATTTTAGTGTTTTATAACGGCTTCATCAAGTGGATCCAATTTTTCAAGATTTCAACCAACTACCTTCTCTTACCTACCATTTTCATGAACTTTTTCCTCTTAAACTAGCAACCCCCCCCCAAAAAAAAACTGCCAAATCTCCTATCTTGAAAAGATACTTTCTTGAATGTTTCTAGCTGGGAGAGTTGCCTCTCTTCTCTGGGCTAGCAGTTTTCAACCCAAGCTGCACATAAGAATAACCTGAGGAGCTACTTGCTTTCATATGTCATAACTGGCCTCATCCCAGCCTCTTAAATATGTGATTCCTGAAGTGAGACTTAAAAATGGAGAGTGTTAAAGCTCTCCAGGTGAGTTTGAAGTCCACTCAGGTTGAAAACCTTGAATCTATGTTTTTCCCCACATGTTATTTCCTCATTTGCCTAGATTCCCCTTCTGTCTGCCAACTACGTCATCTTCATCCTCCACTTCCCCCATTCTCTGTACTCAAAGTAGAGAGTATGCTGCTTCTATGTGGATGACAGAGGAGGGAGACACAGATTAAGTTGGTGCTTTGAATTTCTTGTTCTCCAAAGGTGATGTCAGCAACCAGCAGCCTTGAAATTACTACCTGGAAACTCACTTACATGACATAATCCTGCTAACTCAGAACCTGGATTTACACAAAATGTGTAAGTGGTATGAATACACATTGAAATTTGAGAAGCAGTGCTCGAATTAACACGTGGCCCCACATCCTCCTCACAGGACCACCCTGAAGCACTGGGACTGGAATTCTATACTCCAAACCCTCAGGCCCTCAAGGTACTGATTCTGCATGAAGCCCTGTCCTACATATGCTGCCATAGACACTGATTCATTTCATTCTTATGACAGTTCTGTGAGGTTGGTTTATTACAATTATCCCTAAATGAAAGAAAACAAGGCTTAGAGAAGTGACATGGTTTGTCTAAGCTAATAAGTGACAGGGGTTTCCCGGGTGACTCAGTGGTAAAGAATCCTCCTGCCAATGCAGATGTGGGTTCGATCCCTGGGTCAGGAAGATCCCCTCGAGTAAGACATGGCAACCCACTCCAGTATTCTTGCCTGGAACATCCCATGGACAGAGAAGCCTGGAGGGCTATAGCCCATAGAGCCGCAAAAAGCGTCAGACATGACTTACTGACTAAAACAACAAGTGACAGAGTTGAGATTCTGATAGAGGTCTGTTTGATTTCAAAGTCGGTTCTCTTTACAACAAAGCAGAAAGTCAGGTGCTTCTCCCAGAACTGGGCAGGCACATAGAGCAGGTGAGATGACTCATGCCACCCTAGCCCATCTGGCTTTACACAGAAACTTGCTAGATCCCCTGTCTGATGACACCAGAGAAGGTGAGATGATGCACTGCTCCAGCAGTGCATCACTATCTCACCTTGGAAACAACCAGAAGGAGAGTTAAAATGGTGTTCACAGTACCGCTGAGAAACCTCCAGAGAGCACGGTCTATTTGGCCCCTTCCTGGCAGAATTCTCCTGGATATGGAGTTCATTTCCTCTTCAGCAGAGAATCAGATCTCTTGAGTATTAAAGCTTATACTTGTCTTTCGTGTTCTCTCCTTCAAGCCAAAAAATCATCAAACCAGATGGCCCTTTCTCTGTCGTGAGCAGGAGAAGCACAGTTTAAAGCAGTTGTTAAAAAAAAAAAAAACAAAAACTGGAACTGAGTTTTGAACAGTGAACCTTCCCACCTAACAAATAGCCAGGTCCGTATATGGCCAAGGTGATAAGTGAAAACCCATGCTCTTTGGCCCTCTTTCATCTTTTAAACAGGATAATCAATGCCTTGAAAACAAGACCTCAGCAGGGGCCCTGGCATTCCTTGAGCTTCTAAAATGGATGAGGAGTAGACTGAATTGTCCTTTCTTCAGAAAGGTGGTTGCCAAGACACATGTCAGTGTTAGTCATGGCAGCCCAGCTGGTCAAACAGTAACCCTCACAGGCCAATGCAAAGAGCTGTTTGTTTCCTGCTCACATCACAATCCAAGGCAAGGGCTGGGAGTATGGGGATGGATGGGAGAGGGAACCATGTTGGTTCCACCCAGACATTCAGGCCTATGATCCTCCTAACATCTGCATCTGCCATCCTCCAGAGGTGCACAGTCCAATGACAAGTCACGAGTCATACGTGCTATTTAAACAAAAGGTAAAAATTCACTTCCTCAGTTGTACTAGCCACATGTCCAGTTCTCGAGAGCCTCATAAGACTAGAAGCTACTGTATTGGACAGTGCAGAATGGAAACTTTCCATCATTCCAGAAAGTTTTATTGGACAACCTGCTCTGAACCTTAGGGTCCTTCACTGGACCGTCTGCATCTGATCTGCAGGCAAGGAACAGGTGAGATTAAGAAAAGTCAGTGAGGAAGATTCAGATCAGACGTGGGAACTGGGGACACATTTCCCCCCAGTTTCACCTGTAAGAACGTAAGGCCGGGTCCACCTACAGCAGGGCTGCTGGGAAGTGACAAGCAGCTCTGTGCCCAGGAAGAATCACAGAGTCACAGTCCTGAGTGAGGCCTTGGGCATCCTGGTGCTGGGAGCCTTCTCAAACATGCACCACTCCATTCCTTGTGTTTCTGGCAGAACTAGCCAAACTATGATGGGACACTGCCTTAGTCTCAGTTGGCGTGGGTGTTAATTCTTGGTGAAAGACATAGAAATTAAGGTGTCGGTGAGGGTTGACTCTTAAGTACAGGAAATCTTTGACAAGAGTCAGCCACTTTACCTGACAGGGACAGCCTCATAACACTCATCTCTTGGAAAAGGACACTGCTATTTTTTTTTTTAACTCAAGATTTGGGTTGGCAAACGTATGCTGTAAACAGCCAGACAGAAAATATTTCTGGCTTTGCAGGGCATTCAGTCTTTATCACAACTCAACGCTGTAATTGTAGTGCAAAAGCCGTCAGAAATGAAGGAATGAGACTGACTTTCTGTAAAAGCTGTATTTAACAAAATAGGTGGTAGGTCAAATTTGGCCTGCAAGGTTAGTTTGCTGGCCTCTGGCCTAAGTCTTTCACCAGGTCCTCTTCACTTAAAGCAAAATGGTCCTTTCTTCTGCCCATTCCCTCCAAAAAGGCTGGTAAAAAGAAAAATGGAAATAAGGATGCAGGCATAGAACCAGCACTCTGCTGTGCTAAGCACTTGAGTTAACTGAAGTTCCCTCAATTCTCACAACTCTTTAAGTTAGATTTTGTGATGGCCCCATTTTACTGATGAGGAAGCTGAGTAGCAAATATCAAAAGAACCAGAGCTTTCACAATTCACAGGCCCAGGCCCCTTCCTTTTCTTTAGTGGTATGGGACTCTCTGACATACAGCAGATTTACTTACACAACTGTTAGATAGGTTTATGCCCACAACTTAGGGGTATGGTATTCACTATTTACTTAGGAGTCTTGTATTATAGGAGTGTGTAGAAGCTGTGCTGGAGGAGGGCACAGCAACCCACTCCAGTATTCCTCCTTGGAGAATCCCAAGGACAGAGGAGCCTGGTGGGCTACAGTCGACAGGATCACACAGAGTCAGACAAGACTGAAGCAACTTAGCATGCAGCACGCCTGGGACCCTCACCCTTAATAAAGTTTCTCTAGGGGAATTCAGAGGTCTGGGAACCAGTGATGTCAGTGGTTGATCAGAGTGGCCACTGCTGTCTCTGCCAAGTTTAGTGTGGTGTCACCCTCCACAGATCCCTCCTTCATGAAAGGGTACATTGCAGAGATATGCAGCCAATGTAAGCATGTTCTATTAAAAAGGAAGTGTGTCCAAAGGATCTTACAAATAAATACAGAGAACTAGAAGGCATAGAGTCACTGTGAAGTTACATCTTGCTTCTTTTTTAGGTCTGCTTGGATGTTACTTTAGTTCACTTATGTATTTTCCTACCCTTTATTCAGGTCTGTGGGGTGCTGCCCTTTCTCTGAATTCACTCAAAAAGCCCCTTCCATGAGAAAAGAAAGTCAGATGGACAGAAAAGAGAAAAGAGTTTCTCAAGCCTGGCACAAAAATTCTTCTAGAGTCCAGGTGATCATGGCTGAGAGTTGCAACTGGAAAATAGCAAGTAAATGAAATTTTTATAAATGCAATCCCATGTTACAAGCTGTAAGAGAGCTCTTTATGGCAATGGCTGAGTTAGAAGAATGTAAACTAAGTGTATACAGCCAGGTTTGGATTTTTAAGGGTTTTCTCTTGATCACAAAAATTATATTTATTGCAGAAAACACAAGACATGAAGAAAACAGAAGAAAAAAATCTTAAATATGCACATTTTCATGATTGAGAGATATCTTAAACATCTTGGAGCATATGTTTCCAAATGAACAAAGACACGTGTGTGTGTGTGTGTGTGTGTGTGTGTGTGAATATCTATGTGCATGTAATAAATTGTTTTCAAAAAACTGGATCAAACTGTATATATTTCTTTGTAATATGCTTTTTTCCCCTTCATCTATCCTGGGCTTTTTCTCACACTGCAAATATTTTTCCACAGCCAACTTTCCAAAGGCTGCAGAGAATCCTATTAAAGCCTACTGTTGGACACTGAGGTTGTTTTCCATTTTGATATGGTAAATAGTGCTATGTGTCCACATTAATGTTATTTTAAATCAATACACACATATATAAGAAGTGATGCCAAGTAAAAGAGTGACACTGTTAAATGCCTCATGTTGTATTTATCATAAAACATTGAAACAATGCTTTCGGGACAGCTGACAGGGTCAAGAGTGTGAACACCCCCCTCCTCCTAGGGAGGTGAGATGCTTAGATAGCCATCCTGTGGTTTATGAGACCAGCAGATCCCCTCAGGTTCACCAATGCCCTGCTTGACACTCTGCCTCCCGGATTTAGAAAACCCCTCTCAGTTTCTCCAATAATATTAATAATAATAACACTACAGGGACAGAAGAGGGAAAAAAGTTGATGGCTTCTGTTTGAGGCTGAATTGTGTTTCCTGAAAATCCACAGGTTGAAACTCTAAGCCTCTGGACCTCAGAAGGTGACTGTATTTGGAGATAGGCTCTTTAAAGACATAACTAAGATAAAATTAAATCAGATAAGAGATTAACATTCAACAAATATAAACAGCTAATACAACTCAACATCAGAGAAACAAGCAACCCGATTAAAAAATGGAGACCTGAACAGACATTTTTCCAAAGAGGAAATGTAGATGGCCGACAGGCACATAAAAAGATGCCCAGCATCACTAATCATCAGAGGAATACAAATCTAAACCACAATGAGATATCATCTCTCACCTGTCAGAGTGGCTATCATCAAAAACAACACAAATCATAAATGTTGGTGAGGATGTAAAGGGAATCCTTGTACATTGGTTGTTAAGAATGTGAATTGGTGCAGTCACTGTGGAAAACAGTATGGAGATTTCTCAAAGAACTAACAACAGAACTACCATATGACCCAGCAATTCCCTTCCTTGGTACATATCTGAAAAACACCCAAAAACACATATTCTAAAAGACAGACACACCTCAATGTTTGCAGCTACATTATTTACAATTGCCAAGACATGGAAACAATCTTTTATTTCCATCAACAGCTGAATGGAAAAGAGTATAAAGTGTGGATGTACACACACACACACACACACACACACACACAATGGAACACCACTCAGCCATAATAAAAGAATGAAATTTTGCCATCTGCAGCAACATGGATGCACTTGGAGGGTATATTATGTTAAGCAAAATACATCAGACAGAGAAAGATAAACACTGTATATCACTTATATATGGACTCTAAAAAACCCAGAAAACTAGTGAATATAACAAGCAGACTCACAGATACAGAGGACAAACTAACAGTTACCAATGGGAGGAGCAGTATAAGGGTAGAGGAGAGGGAGGACAAACTACTGGGTATAAGAGAGGCTCAAGGATGTACTCTAAAACTCAGGGAACAGAACCAGTATTGTGTAATAACTGTATATGGAAAGTAATCTTTAAAAGATGTATAAAAATTTAAAAACAGAAAAAACAGATAAAGATATCTTTAAAAAAAAGATAAAATGAGTGAGCCTTAATCCAATATGACTGTGTCCTTATAAGAAGAGGGGATTAGTAACACAGACACACAGAGGGAAGACACAGGGCAAAGACGGTCATTCTTCACATGCCAGGAGACAGACTTCACAAGAAACCAATCTTGCTGACACTTTGGTCTTGGACTTCTAGCTTCCAGAATCACGAGAGAATACAGTTATGTTGTTTAAGCCACCCAGTTTGTGGAGCTTTGTGATGGCAGCTCTAGCAAACAGCTACAACTTCCTAACTCTTCTTAAGAGAAATACTGCTAAAACTATTTTTCTCTATAAAAATAACAATCACCCTCACCTCTTTTATTCCAGGGGAGTCAAACCCTTAAGAGTAGGCAGTTGTAGAGTCAGAGCAATGAAACTGATTTGGAGACTCAAGACTCAGCAGCTTCAGCAAAACCTTAATGTATGTGGGCCTCAGCATTCTCATATTTGAAATAAAGATTCTAATTCCTGTGATAAGTAATAGTCATATTTGGAAAGATAGTGAGCATGACAGATATGAAAATCACCTGGCACAAAATGTATTAACAGGAGGCACTCGTGTGCTTGCATGCTCAGTCGGTCCAACTCTTTGGAAGCCCACGGACTGTAGCCTGCTAGGCTCCTCTGTCCATGGGATTCTCCAGGCAAGAATACTGGAGTGGGTTGCCATTTCTTTCTCCAGGGGATCTTCCTGATCCAGGGATCAAACCCACATCTCCTGTGGCTCCTGCATTGGCAGGCAGATTCTTTACCACTGAGCTGCCTGGGAAGCCCGTAGGAGGCACTGGATGAACCCTATTAGCCTGTGGCCTGGGCAAGCTCTTCTCCATCCCATCAGATAAAGTGGGTCATGAGCAGCTGTATAATCTTTAAAAAGACGACTAAGTTTTCAGAGCTTTTTGCTTTATAAGGCAGAGTTGCTTTGTTTAGCCCACACAATGCTTTTTAAAACTTCAAATCAGTTGTCAATATTTTAAAAATAGGAGATGCTACATGAATTCTGGATGTCTCCCTTTTCAAGGAAGCAGAAGATCTGGCAGCACTGGGTGCTACTCTCTTAAGGTTGTCACCTAGCAATTGCCCAGATATTTGACTCTCTGTGGTCCCTGGGCACAGAACTCATTAGTGTCACCTGTCAAGCCCTGTAGCGCTAAATTTGTAGCCCAAGGCTTAATGCATACAGTAATTTTTATAAACAAAATGCAAACAAAGATATATATACATATCCACAGAGAATATGTGTGTGTCTTAAGCTGCATACCTTACAGCTTCCTTGTTTCAATGCCTTTTCCTTTTAAACATCCATTTTGACTCAAAACGCATATCTCGCATCCAACGAAACTGAAATCTAAAAACTCTATCATTCCATACATTCTAGAAATGTGAGTGAAACTTTGCAATTCCACTAATCTGATCTATTATTTTATACATGAGGTCAAACTGCTAGTTTACAGCCACACGGTTAGCTTTGGAAGAGGCCTCGGAAATTATGTAGTTTCTTTGTAAACCTTCGCTTTGCTAGACATCTCAGAGATTTAGGAAAGGTTTTTGTAATCTGATTCAATTTTTATAAGAAATAAAAGAAAAAGAAAGAAACACACACATTTCATTAGTTGTGTTAATTTTCCTTCTTTCCTTCACTGCGATCCCTAAGTATCACCAAAGTGCTCCCAGGTAGTCCAAAAACAGGTTTGCCTCCTCCCAGCTCTGTGAACCTCTGAGCTGTCTTGCGTTAGTTGCTAGGTAACTGAAGAAGATTTATGCACGTCTATTGTTAATTTTGAAGACAGTTCTCAGCTCTGCCATAAACAGCATGAGGAGCAGACACCACACTTGCTTAAGAGAGACTCCTCTCGCCTTCCCTGAGACAAGGCATTCTGGGGCACATCTACAAGGTCCAAAAAATCCTGGTAAACATCCAACTGTCTGCAAAAACAGTTTAGAAAATCCGAGACATTTGGGCCCATCTCCAGTGCCCTCTCGTGCCAAATCCATTAGAAGTTTTACTCAAAGACCATCGTCTGGCCTCTTAGTTTGTCTGCGTGAAATCTAATCTTTCACCCCCGCCCCCATGTGCCCATCCTTCCCAGCAGCACCACAATTCAGGCTTGGAATGGAAACCTTTGCATCCCAGAAGCATCTGCAAAATTATTTCTCAAGCCAGTGGTTTCACTACCCTTTTAAAGGCTCTTCTTAAGCACAAATACCATTTATGCTGCTTTGGATGATAAATATGGCTTTTATTGCCACTGCCTGGGTAAGTGATGAGGGGGCCCAATTTATATGATGCCCCCCCAAACCAAAGTTTTATAGAGAGATCACAGTTATAGTCATCCTGTACATTTGAGAAGCAGTTCTTGTTTTACTGGGAGCATCCCTGGGCATCCCCCCATTGCATCCTCACAGCAACTCCACAAGACGCCTGGTTTGTGGCATTACCACTCTGGTTTAGATGACTCCTAGGTCACAGGAGTCTTTCGACTGATGGTCCAGCTTTGTTGCTCCCTGATCTATCTTCCACCTAGGCTCTGAGGAGTTGCTCTAACAGAAACCTGAACATGCTGATTTAAACCAGTCATTGACATTTCATTATGTAGAGGATCCAAGCTCACGTTCCTTAGCATGAAAGAGAAGGGCCTCTGTTGTCCAGTCCCTACCTATTACCTCTTCATCCTATCTCCCATCATGCTTTCCTGACATTTTGCACCCCACCAACATTGCCTTTGGTATAGCTCCCTGTACATCACACTGTTCCTCACCCTGGGTCTTTGATGGTAGCGTTTGCTCTGCTTCCAAAGTACACACTCCCAGCATCCAAATACTACAGCACCTCCTCCAGGAAGCATTCTCCAACACCTCTTCCCCATCTCACTCCTGTTGAGGAAGATACTCTTCCCCTGTGCTCCCAGAATACTCAATACTCTCTCAGCACCTCTGTGGAACTGCTTTCTGATGTTCTGTTCATTGGTCTCCCTGACTATATGCCTGAGTTTCTTCCAAGGCAGCATCTATATACCATCTACTTCCTTTCAGTATTCCCAGGGCCTAATTCAGTGCCCAGTCCATCATGATCCTCACTGTGTCGATGGGAAGGAGTGAATAAAAGGAAGAGAGACTGTAAGAGGGAGGCCAGTACCACCACCAGATAAGGCAAACTAGGCTCTGAGACCTCAGGCAATGCATTTAGTAAGTAGAAGATCCAGAATGTGAACAGGGAGAAAGATCTTTACAAATTATCCAACCCATCCTATAATATAGTAGAAAGAGCTCCTGCTTGCATACTTCCAAGGACAGGGTGCTCAGTGCCTCCCCCAGGAGCCATTTCCATTGCTGGTCAGCTAGCCTGTGAGGCTGTTCTTTCTTGGGTGGTGCTAAAACCAGTTTCCCCACACATCTCATCAGACTGATTCTGCTTTCATCTTCTGCGCTTAGACATCAGCCTTCCTGTTGCATGGATAAAGTTCCTGCCTGCCTCAATCATCATCAAAAATGCAAAACCAACCAGAATCCTGGCCTGAACATACGGGCTTTCCATGTGCTCTAATCCAAACCTCCTTGAAACACAGTGGAAAAGCAAGTCTGAGATCACACCGCTAGACAGTCACAGATCAGGCTTAGACCCCAAGGGGTCTACTCCAAGTTCACGGGTTTAACTACCGCACAATACTCTTGTTCATCTGAGCCCCTCAGCTATTCGACAGTGAAAAGCTAAGCAGATTAAAGGTACATAATTTGCGCTGTTTTTTTTTTCTTTTTTCTTCCTCTAATAACAGCTTTATGGGCATCTCTCTCCTCTGAAGTTTGTTTCTAAAAATGAGTTTCTTTCTTATCCTTCCTTTCTCCCCAGCTCCAAAAGATCACTGGGTTGCTGGCTCTGCAAACACCGTATTATTCATGGGGTGCTGCAATAGGACAGGCCAACTCATTAGTTTCAAAGCCTCAAATTAATCTTACATTACTGTTCATGAAGGTGAAAGGTCATTTTTTTATCCTCTTAGCTGTATCCACCCCCCGGGAGAGAAACTGGATCTTTATGCAGGCAAAGACCCCTGCCTTCCTTGGACCAGCTGTTGGGGTTTCTCTTCTTTGTCGTGAGTGAAACTATTCACAGAGAGCTGGGACTGTTTAAAAAACCCAGAGGTTGTTGTCTTTAAAGCAGGGTAGTTTTGTAAATCACGGGGTAGAGACATGATAAAGAAGCTGGCCCCGGGAGTACTGCAAAAAGAGAGAGACTGAGACAGCTAGCTCTGCCCAAAGGAAGCTCATGGCAACCAGGAGTTGTTTGACAACTCTCTCCTGTAGTTTGACAATCCCCCTCTGGCACCTCTTAGTGGCAGAACCTAGAATGGCACCAGCTGGCTGGGAGAAACAGCAATTCCAGCCCTTGCACCTCCAAACAGGGGTGATTTTGAGGCTGAGATACAACAGTTTAAGAACTAGTGCCAGCCATCGTCCCTAGAGCAACTGCCTAAAGGCTAGCAGCCTGCTGTGTGGAGGGGCTTGCGGGGAGGGAGTGCTCCATGTTCACGGAACGGTCCAAGCCCGGACCCGATAACTTTCCAAATCACAAGAGAATCTGTCCCCACTGAATGAGATATGGGTCCCAGGTTTGGCTGCCCCAGTTATACTGCAATTCCTTTTGGGTAGCCCCAGATGGATCAAAGCTGCATTGAGGAGGGGAAGAAAGCAGCATTGAATGCTGCCTGCTCGTGTTCACAGGAGCTATTGTCTCATCCCGAACAGTGTAACTGGAGCAAAAACATGGATCAGTGTTTGCTGCCCCACCTGGGACTTCTCCCAGCCTCACAGGGAGGTTAGCCATTTAAAGAAGCAGGTGGTGTTCAGTTCAGATCAGTTGTTTAGTCGTGTTCGACTCTTTACAACCCCACAGGCTGTGGCACACCAGGCTTCCCTGTCCATCACCAACTCCCAGAGCTTGTTCAAATTCAAGTCCATCAAGTTGGTGATGCCATCCAACCATCTCATCCTCTGTCATCCCCTTCTCCTCCTGCCTTCAATCTTTCCTAGCATAAGGGTCTTTTAAAATGAGTTAGTTCTTCGCATCAGGTGGCCAGAGTATTGGAGTTTCACGCTTCAGCATCAGTTCTTCCAATGAATATTCAGGACTGATGTCCTTTAGGATGGACTGGGTGGATCTCCTTGCAGTCCAAGGGACTCTCAAGAGTCTTCTCCAACACCACAGTTCAAAAACATCAATTCTTCAGCACTCAGCTTTCTTTATGGTCCAATTCACACATCCATACATGATTTCTGGTAAAACCATAGCTTTGACTAGATGGACCTTTGTTGGCAAAGTAACGTCTCTGTTTTTTTAATAAGCTGTCTAGGTTGATTATAGCTTTTCTTCCAAGGAGCAAGCATCTTTTAATTTCATGGCTGCGGTCATCATCTGCAGTGATTTTGGAGCCCCTCAAAATAAAGTTTCTCACCGTTTTCCTTTGTTTCCTCATCTATTTGCCATGAAGTGATGGTACCAGATGCCATGATCTTAGTTTTCTGAATGTTGGGTTTTAAGCCAACTTTTTCACTCTCCTCTTTCACTTTCATGAAGAGGCTCTTTAGTTCTTCTTCGCTTTCTGACATAGGGTAGTGTCATCTGAGTATCTGAGGTTATTGATATTTCTCCCGGAAAACTTGATTCCAGCTTGTGCTTCATTCAGCCTGACATTTTGCATGATATACTCTGCATATAAATTAAATAAGCAGGGTGACAATATACACCCTGGACATACTCCTTTTCTGATTTGGACCCACTCTGCTGTTCCATGTCCAATTCTAACTGTTGTTTCTTGACCTACATACAGATTTCTCAGGAGGCAGGTAATGTGGTCTGGTATTTCCATCTCTTGAAGAATTTTCCACCATGTGTTGCGATCCATACACTCAAAGGCTTTGGCACAGTCAATAAAGCATAAGTAGATGTTTTTCTGTAACTCTCTTGCTTTCTCAGTGATGGCAATTTGATCTCTGGTTCCTTTGCCTTTTCTAAATCCAGCTTGAACATCTGGAAGTTCACGGTTCACGTACTGTAGAAGACTGGTTTGGAGAATTTTGACCATTACTTTGCTAGTGTGTGAGATGAGTGCAATTGTGTGGTAGTTTGAGCATTCTTTGGCACTGCCTTTTTTTGGGACTGGAATGGAAACTGACCTTTTCCAGTCCTGTGGCCACTGCTGAGTCTTCCAAATTTGCTGGCATATTGAGTGCAGCACTTTCACAGCATCACCTTTTAGGATCTGAAATAGCTCAACTGGAATTCCATCACCTCCACTATCTTTGTTCATGGTGATGTTTCCTAAGGCCCACTTGACTTCACATTCCAGGATGTCTGGCTCTAGGTGAGTGATCACAGCATCATGGTTATCTGGGTTGTGAAGATCATTTTTGTATAGTTCTTCTATGTATGCTTGCCACCTCTTTTTAATATCTTCTGCTTCTGTTAGGTCCATACCATTTCTGTCCTTTATCGAGCCCTTCTTTGCATGAAACATTCCCTTGGTATCAAGACTCTTCTTGAAGAGATCTCTGGTCTTTCCCATTATATTATTTTCCTCTATTTCTTTGCACTGATCACTGAGGAAGGCTTTCTTATCTCTCCACGCTATTCTTCGGAACTCTGCATTCAGATAGATATATCTTTCCTTTTCTCCTTTACCTTTCACTTCTCTTCTTTTCTCAGCTATTTGTAAGGCCTCCTCAGACAACCTTTTTGCATTTCTTTTTCTTGGGGATGGTCTTGATCACTGCCTCCTGTACAATGTTACAAACCTCTGTCCATAGTTCTTCAGGCGCTCTATCAGATGTAATCCCTTGAATCTACTTGTCACTTCCACTGTATAATTGTAAGGGATTTGATTTAGGTCATACCTGAATGGTCTAGTGGTTTTCCCTACTTTCTTCAATTTTAGTCTGAATTTTGCAATAAGGAGTTCATGATCTGAGGAGGGAAAAAGTAGTCTTCCTTTCACGTCTCTCAGTACTTCTCCATGATAGAAGCCCTACAGAAAGCACGGCTGTCGTGCAGCCACGGGGTCTAACACTGCCAGAATGAGACAGAAATGAGTCCTTTCCCAGGGTGCTGTCCATCAAAAGTACCCCAAGAGTATCCTGGAGCCAAACGTCATTTAAAAATTGCAGCAACTACACAGAGCAGGGAAAAGGTCAAGGTAGAGGGTGAGATTCGGAGGAAGAAAGCAAAAAAGTAGAATTTTTAATTCAACTTCATTTTATATGATATTCAGCAAGAAGTTGAATGACCCTGTGAAACAGGCCCAAGGGATTATATTTATTGCATGTCATGCTTCCAATTCAGTTTAATTCTCTCTCAAAGGCAGAGAAGCAGCAGGGCACTAACTCCACCAGAGATGAAAACCTGAAGAGTGCAATTGAGGACTGGGGCTGGCAAGAAAGAACAGCTCTAAATCAGGTCCAGGTGTGGACACAGCAATTATTCCAGCTGCTACTTTTCACCTCCAAGTCAGGCTGGCATTGTTGGGAAGGAGGGCATGTGGCCAAATAGTATTCTGCCAGTTGGCTGAAGACACCTTACCCCATTCTGTCCTGGAAAGGGACAGAGGTTAGGGATGAGGTCATGTTAATATTGGAGGTTCACTAAATGCTGTGTCCTGGGCATCCCTACCTGGCCAACTGGTGACTGGATCTTGACTCTAGCCAAATTCCATCCTACACAGATGGGTGTAGACATGAACAAGCCTGGCTCCTGGCTTAACATACATCCCCTTCAGGGACAGTATATTGAGAGTCAGTCACTTTGCCTGCTCAGTACCCTTCCCACCTCCTTCTAATAAGGCTTCTAATAATAGCAGCATGATGTTCCTGTGGAGGACCACCGCTTCTTCGCTTTCAGCAGTTATGTCTTGGTTCTATACTCTTCTCTCTCCCACTCACCCCAGCACTAGAAAGATACCTGAGTCTGGCCAATTGAAATCAGTCATGGAATTTTTGTTGGAACCATCAGGAAGGAAACATTTTCTTCTGGGGGTGGTGATTGGGAGAACAGCCCATGCATTTCTCACCTGCGGCCACAAGACCAGGGCACACACCACAGCAGGTTCACTGATAGCTCTGTGGGTTCACTGGCACGCTCTGCCTCTGGTTCACGTCTGCGGTCAAGCGGGCAGCTCTGCCCTCGGGCAGCTCAGCTCTTTTTCCCTTTAGGCTACTGGGGGCATATCTTCATGGTGATTCCAGAAGCACAAGGGAAAGGCAAATGGAAGCAGGCAATTCTTAAGGGCGAGGCTCAGAACTGGCACGATTTCATTGCCAACCATACTCTTTCGGTTAAAAGAGGTTATGTAGCCACGCCCAACATTGGGGTGGATGCGGTCACTGGCCAAGAGCAGGCTTGCAGCAGGGGTGCCGAGTCGGGAGTCTGCAGGTGGCTACCTTCCCTGATGGGCACTTTACCACCTGAGGGGACACATCTGCCTGAATGAAGCCACCAGAAAAGAGCAAAGTCAGGAGTTGTCGACCGACATGTGACGATACTGTTGGAGTCCCTGAATCCTGCTGAGTCCTAACTTATCAATTATTTCATTGTTGAAGTTTGTTTCCATTGGGTTTCTGTCATTTACAACAAAAAGACACCTGACTGATTTGTATCAGCCAGGACACTCACTCAAGAAGTCCACAGAGTCAAGTCAAAGAGAGGAGTGGCAGGATCCAAAGAGAAGCCAAGACAGAGCCAGCGGGTTCTGGAAGGGGCCGGTTACAGCGGGAGCACTAGAGGACACTGCCATTGGATTGCTCTGGATCAAAAGACTAAGGGCTCTTGTCTCTCCAGCATCTGACAGAAACAGATGAAGCTGATCAGAGGAGGCCCTCCTGACTGGGCCACACTGCCCATCTCACCAAAGAAGAACACTGTACTGTAAGTTCTGGAAAAGTGCCACCAGGACTCCTAGAATTGCAGGCACTAGACCAAGTCCTTGAACTTGTGATTCTAAAAAAGGAGCTAGGAGTTTCCCTGGTGGTCCAGTGGCTAGGATACCATGATTTCCAATACAGATGACCCAGGTTCAATCCCTAGTGGGGGAACGAGATCCCACATGCCACATCTGAAGATTTAGCATGCTTCAACTAAGATATGGTGCAGCCAAATAGATAAATTTTAAAGAAGGAACCAAAGATGTGAGCAGAGCAAATTAGACTCTTGGCCTAAGAGGAAAGATTCCAAGGACACGTGTATCTGAAGAGCATTAGCGACATCACCTATAGACATTACTGTTTATTGAGGACCAGCCACACATCAAGCACAGGTCTAAGAAAATGGCATGTATTAGGACACTTAAGACTATCAAGAAGCCCAAGAGGTCGATATTTTATGGCCACTTGACAAACAAGGACGATGGAGTTGGAGAGGTCCCATACTGGTCTATGGGCCTTGGGCTAAACCTCTGTCCTGCCCCAGAGTCCTTGTAGATAAGGCTTGGCTATAAGCCTCCCTAGGATTTTTGTTGTTGTTGTTTTAACCTCAGAGCCCACAGGGACCTTTTAATTAACATTTCCTTCCTTTGCCTTTTTATAGCCTCCTGTTCTTGGAAATAGGAGCTCAACATTGGATGGAAGAGAAATAAATCCTCTCTACCAAAACTCTGCTCAAGTCTCACTGTGGAGGGCAGTTGCAGGCCCATTCCCAGCCTCTCTTCTTCAGGTTAAGAGCACCCAGGTTTCCTTTGGGGAATCACCTTCTCCCAACCCTCAGTCCAGGTGACTGAGTCAGAGAGGCATGTGATGTGCTGTGGCCAGAGTCTACTAGCTGTGTGAAACTTACCAAAGTACTTGTATGCCTCAGTCTTCCCAACTATAAAATAGGATGATAAAAATAGGCCCCCCCCCACCACCACCACTTCTGTAGGGCTGTTATGAGGAAGCATTAGATGAGGCACCTAAAGAATGCCTTATACTCATACTCCCTCAACAAGAAACATCTGGGATCATTGTGAATCCAGGCATGACTGCACTATTTGTCCAGGCTGGTGGGAATCTTTGCTAGGACTTTCGTACTGAGAAAGCAGCATTTCCCACTCCATCCCTCTTCCTCTCTTTCTCTCTGGTGGGAATATCAGAAAGTGGACTTTGGATCTGAAACAGCTAGTGGGAAGGAGAGCGCAGAGATGCAGAGACAGTCTTTTCCTGTCATTGTCTGGGGGCCTGTGTCTGACAGTGCTTGTGGTCATCACTTTCCCGGACCTGGTGGGAGCAAGTGCCAATCACCCCCTGTGTGGGGAAACTCAGTTTTAGATGGAATCGGGGAGGGGATGGGGCAGTGGGGTGAAAAGGGTAAGGATTGTTAGAATGTGTTCAGACTTCAGCATCTTCTGACTTTTCTCTCCTTTCTTAACTCATGAGAGTAGGACAGGGGAGGAAAATATAGAACCTTTATGGTATCTAATCTCTTCCTCCCTCCCACAAGTCAGGCCAAGGAGCACAGTTACTCTGGTATACAAATCCAGGTACTCATTTCAGCTTAGCAACTCCCCGGTCTTGGAAACATGGGCAATTTTTGTAAAGCCCTGGCTCAGCCATATGAAATCATCATTTTTGTAGGTCAGGAAAGGTTGACCATTGACAATTTCACATTGTTTAATTTAACAGTCCCATCTTATGGGGTTTGTTAGGATTAAATAAGTTGATACATGAGCAGTTCTTAGCTTGATTCCTGGCACAGAGATACTGACTATTAAGTGTTAACTGCTATTACTACCCTGATGATAATGTGATGATGATTAAGAAACAGTCACAGGGACCTCTCTAGTGGCTCAGTGGTAAAGAATCTGCCTGCCAATGCAGGAGACATGGGCTCGATCCTTGGTCTAGGCAGATTCCACATGCCATGGAGCAGCTATGCCCATGTACCAACTATGCCCATGCACCAGCTATGCCCACGCACCACCACTGTAATGCCTGTGCTCTAGAGTCAGGAGACTGTAACTACTGAAGCCTGTGCACCTAAACTCCATGCTGTGCAACAAGAGAAGCTTCTCACTGCAATGAGAAGCCCACACATCACACCTAGAGAAAAGGCCATGCCACAATGTAGACCTAGCATGGCCAAAAATAAATAAAAAAATTTAAAAAATAGTCAGAGGGATTTCCCTGGTGATCCAGTGACTAAGACTCCATGCTCCCAATGCAAGAAGCCTGGGTTCAATTCTTGGTCTGGTAACTAGATCCCACATGCCACAACTAAGAGTTTGCATGCTGCAACAAAGACCTGGAATGGACAAATAAATATCTTAAAAGTGTTTAAAAGATACAGTCACAAATCAAAGGCAAGAGAAAAAGCAGCAGCCATCAGCAGTGATTTTTCAGTGTGACTGACAATTTTGCTCATTTTCCCCCAAATCCCACTCTTCAAGATTTTTGCAATTTCTGTCTCCACCCAGACAGGAAGGCAAAGGTTCATAAAGTAAACAAACTCGGACCCTCGGGGCCTCAGAGGCTCTTCTATATTGAGAAGACCCACTGGGAAGTCCGGGGTTGTGTGAAGTTTTGATGACTGAGGAGGAAGAAGGGGCAGCTTTAGAACTGTCACTCGTATTTTTAAATATCTTGACATCAATAAAACAGTTTCCAATTCAGTGACAAGTGAGGCATCTGTTTTGATCGTAGCTTTCTCACCCACCAGTCATTTATTTTGGTTAAAACAGAGCATTTGTTTTCTGAAAGGTGACAATTTGATGCATAGTTATTCTTATCTCCTGAGTTTTCCAGGTGTGGACACCAGGTTATTTAGGTTTGCCTCCCAGCTCCAGGCTTTCAGACACATTCTGCCCTGAATCCAAGTGCTCTCCTCTCCTTCTTTACCTCGCTCACTCCCGCAGGGCTCTCAGCTTCAATGAGACGTTATGATTCGTTTTTAGACACCCCAAATTCATCAGCCTTTGTGATATGCCCTCATAACGCGTGCTAATTTCCAGTGATCTTTGCCACTGGACTCCAAGCTCCAAATGATGGGTGCTTATTGGGTTGATTCTATTCTCAACTGTCTCTAGGATCTCACCTGAAGGACGGATCACAGTGGATATTTGGCAATATATGTTAAATGATGAAGTCATTTTTCAGTAATTCATAATAGTTTAGTCGCTCAGTTGTGTCTGACTCTTCATAAGCCCACTGACTGCAGCCTGCCAGGCTCCTCTGTCCATGGAATTCTCTAGGCAAAAGTGGGATGATTTGAGAAAGAGCATTGAAACATGTATATTACCATACATGAAAGAGATCACCAGTCCAAGTTCAATGCATGAAACAGGGCACTCAAAGCCGGTGCACTGGGACAATCCTGAAGGATGGGATGGGGAGGGTGGTGGGTGGTTCAGGAAGGGGGAATATGTACACCCATAGCTGATTCATGTCAATATATGGGCAAAAACCACTACAATATTGTAAAGTAATTAGCCTCCAAGTAAAGAAAAAAAAAAAAAAAGAATACTGGAGTGGGTTGCCATTCCCTTCTCGAAGGGATCTTCCCAACCCAGGGATTGAACCTAGGTCACTCGCAGTGCATTCGGATTCTTTACCATTTGAGCCACCATGGAAGCCCCCAATTCATGATAGTTCCAATAAATGTACCAATCAGAGATAGAAGCTTGGACTTTCTCCATGGGAACTAGGTAAGTTTTTGAATTGGGATGCAGAGGATGATAGCAAGGATGCCACCTGGTCGTCCATCTGAGGGGAGAGCAAGAAGGAAGCAAAGATTCTTTGATTTGGACATGTTCCAACTTGTGAAATCTGGGAAAGGGGACTCAAAGACATTCCAGCATTGAGTAAAGTGTCCTACACACGCAAACAGACACTATTGGGAACCAATCTAGAGCTTCCGACATGACTAATTGCCTAGAATGAACACGAAGTGTCTGTGATGCACTTGAAGTGAACAATAATCATGCAGATCAAGAGAAATTCTATATTAGTATCAGAAACTCACTCAATTTAACTCAAGTAAGAAAAAAACTGAAAAGAATAGGTTATGGAATTCAAGTTTAGGCAACAGAGATTAACCAGGTAACATGGGTACCAGAATCAGAAAACTAGGCTCAGAGGTGACTGCACTGTCTCAGTCAGGCCATTTCATCTGCCTAACCTGTACTGCATATGATCCAAGATGGCAGCCAGACCGAACCCTGTATTATGACCCTGATGGTCGAGGGCTTACCCTAACTGACTCACCATGGCTGGGGAAGGTGTACATCACACGATTCACTGCCTACCTACCTGGGCTATGACTGAAATTTCAAATATGGGCAAAAAGGTCCACATATAGGAAAGGAGAAGGGAGGAAGGGGCAAAGAGCACAGTGTGTGGAGGTTGGAGGTTTGGTTTCTGCCAAAGGAAATGCAGTAGGGGAGAAGGAGGTCCCAAATTCCCAGCCTCAATTTCAATAAGGGATTCTTCTCTCCCATGAGTCCTGGCTGCGAAGTATCAAGGAGAAAACGGTCTGTGAGAAAAACATACAACAATGTTACTTATCTTCTATGTGTACATATGTGTGTAAGAAAATGTAAACTACAAGTTCAGGAAATATAGGCCCCCAGTTTGGAAACTTCAATAAAGAGGGTCAGCATCATGATGAAGCGTGGTGGTCCAGAGGAACTTTAACTTCATCTGTGATGTATTAAGCTTTTTTTAAAAAAGGAGAATAGATTCATCTCCTACCTGGGTGAAGTTAATTGCTTAAATAAGAAACCTGGCTTACAGTATGCTTTTCCAGGGAACTTCAAGAAAGAGAAGCTTAGCTGGCTGATTTCCTTGAGGTCAGGTCAGGGTCCAGCCCCCTCCCCCTCCCCCTTACCTATGCAACCACTATGTGGTCCCAGAATTTAAGAGCTGGGTTTGCCAACTTAATTATTAACTCAACTGAAAAAGCGATTTCTGGAGAGTGGGCATTAACTTTGCTGTTAGTGTCAACATGTTGATTTCTTTTTTTAAAGAAAGCATCTGGTTATATTTTTCCAACTATTGTTAAAGCAAAATTAAATGGGAAGACAAATGTGCATAAATTGCTATTTTGGGAGACCCTTGAGAAAGTAAAAATATGAAATAGAGCATCAAGAAGACACATTCAGCTGTGGATGGGGTCTAAGTGCATCCTCCACTCTTTCTTGGTAAATTTTGGGCACACACCTCCTTCCTAATCCTGTTCTTATAATTCTCAGGAGCTTAGAGGTGAAAAGTCATACCATCAGCACATAAAAAAATCATCAATGGATCACCCGTGTAATGGAGAATGTATAGCTACAGATCTTCCTAAATCTCTGAGCTAACCATTAGTCTCAACTGCTTCCTCTACAATCCTGATCAAATCCATTGCAAAACCACAGATTCTTATATAATATAGTTCTCACATGGGAAGCACTTTATACTTCGCTTTTCCCCCAGGCTGCTAGAACTGCTATGAAATTCTCCCTCCTGCTGGGCCCATATTGTTAAAAAAAAAAAAAAAAAATCCCTGGCCTCTTTATGCCTCCCTTTAAGGCATTCTGAACATCTCATACTTCATAGGAGAAACTAAAAATAATATAATTCAAAGCTTCTTTTTGTTATTCTTTACCAGAAACTGGGAGGAATCAGTAAACTCAACTATAAGGATTAGGTTAAGAGTGTGCTCTCTGACTGGACTTGGCCCCGAGAAGTGAAGGATTTCTGTAAAGTTTAGGAATCCAGAGGTCACTTCAGGATCATGGATAGCACTGAGGAAGAAGTCATCTACCAGCTAGAAGGACAAGGAAGACAGACCCGGGAAACCTAGGTTAAGAAATTGGAGGTTACAGAATGGCCTGGAAATAGAAGCAATCACAGTCAACAGACAGCAGCCTCCACAGCAGATGCCTCAAAAGATGTCCTTCAGTTCTCATCACAACCCAGGCAGCATCTGCATTTTATAGGCGAGAAAAGCATAGGCTAGAGAGAGAAGGTCACGTAACTAACAGACAGAGGAACTGGAATTTTAACCAAGGCAGCCTCTAGTGGTAAAGAACCAGCCTACCAAGGAGGGAGACTTAAGAGACATGGGCTTGATCCCTGGGTTGGGAAGATCCCCTGAAGGAGGGCCTGGCAACCCACTCCAGTATTCTACCCTGGAGAACCCCCACGTACAGAGGAGCCTGGGGGGCTATGGTCCATAGAGTTGCAAAGATTTGGACACAACTGAAGCAGCTTAGCACACAGCACACACTCTAGTATTTATATGCAGCACATCTAGGAAGGGAGGGAGGGAAGGGAGACAGATGGATGATTAGTTTGAAAGAGACTGGAATTGAGATATTCAGGTTTTGGAACAATCAGCAAACATCTTGAATGCAAGCAAGGTTTGCAGGGGAAACTAATTCTCAGTTTTGAGGCTCCTAGAGCATCCAGGAATATAAATCCAGCAAAAACAAAATGCACATATATGCCACAGGAAGTTATGTCAATCAGAGACCTAATGGCAGTAGATGACATAGTCAAATTAGGATAATTGGAGGAAGGTTTCTTTGGGTAAAAAAACTAAAGAGGTGGAGGCACAGAGGATCATATGGGCTAGTGCACTCACCCAATGCTGGGAGCAGCTAAGGGGTCATGTCTCGGATCTGAAGGACAACAGAGAAAGCTGTTAGCAGAACTGACGGAGTTGCACAGAGGGGTTGGCCTGAGAGAAGCCGAGATGTTAGTCTAGAGAGCACACTTGGTCAAGGTGACCTTGAAAGAAAGGGCCAACAAAACCCCCACTGTGTCTTCTCTTCTCCCTCCCTCCAGTCTCCCTTGGGCTCTGCATCGGAAGACCCTACCTGAATGCCAAAGGGCAAGGGCACCCTGAGACAGATGATCACCACCAGGCACAATAGAGGGGGTAAGGGGAACCTGAGATGCCAACCCAGAGGATGAAAACAGTGCTTTTATCAAGAGATACTGCAGAGGAGTGTGTAGATAAGGGATGAGGTTACAGGCTGGCTCAAAAATTAAGGAGTCGTAAGATAACATGAAAACCCATTCTCAGCCACTTGATGAAAACTACCATCTCCACCTGGGGATGGCTAAGACCTGAATGAAGCTCTTCATGGTAGAGCAGATTCTGGGAGCCCCATGGGGGTTTCCTCCTTGACAGCACACAGCACAGGGCCTCATGCTGACGACTGTGGCTGCTGGAATGCCAGTACAGGGACTCTGGAGAAGGTGGCCAGCCTTTTGGGCCAACATACAGAGGCAAGAAGAGTGATGTCGGACCCACTGATCCCTCCCACTTCTCACTCAAAGGCACAATGAGGAGGATGTCTCTTTATTCACACCTGGACTCCACCTCCAAGGACCTTGGTGACAGAACTGGGGATGAGCCATGTTCAGGAAAAAAAAAAAAAGGAAGATGTCACTCAGGCAGAGGACTCCCTATGTTCTTAAAGGGCTTGGACATAAGTGAAAGCAAAAGTTAAACAAACAAACAAAAGGCCTCTTTTCACTGGGCTGTATGTGGCTAGAACCACAGCTCTTGTTCAAGGAACTGGGCACTTATTAATAGTTAGGGTGCCTAGAATGTTTGAGTCTTCAGGATGGTGAGAAAGAGCAGACACGGCTGCCCCAATGACGGGGGGCTTCGACTTACCCTGGGTCACAGCCAGATGAGGGGACAGGCCAACAGCCCAGAGCGCCAGTCCCCGAGGAACACTGCACATCTCTGGAAGAAATCAGGTGCCCCTCAACCCAGGCTTCCTTACACAGCTGGCCAGAAGGAAAACCGGCCCTAATACAGCCAGGACAGAAATTACCCTAAGGCAGAAACACACACCAGTGTCCATCAAGGCAGACCTGTCTCTGTAGGAAATGCATGCCACTCATCACTGTGAGAGGGAATCTCCAGTTACTGAATTTCCAGATTTCCCAACTGATGACTACTTAAGGATCACTACTTTAAACACAAAGTCTTAAACAGATGAAATTTTAGAACCGAGACATATGTGATGCAGTGTTGCTTCCTGGGGACCAGGTGTATTTTTTAATTTACATATTAAACCTTTAAAATCCTTGGGACTTCCCTGGCAGTCCAATGGTTAAGACTCTGTACTCCTAATGCAGGGGACCTGTGTTTAATCCCTAGTCAGGGAACTAGATCCTACATGCCACAAGTAAAGAACCCGCATGCTGCAACTAAGACCAGTACAGTCAAATAAATAAATAATAAAAAATTTTAAAACATAAACCTTAAAAAAAGGTGAAGATGTTGTTGTCTGATTTATAAAACTACAAGAGACAGGCATAGAAAAGGAGGAAAATTTTCTTTAGTGAATGAATAAAAGGAATTTGCTTTCAACATACACTCCATCAACTAAAATAAAAGTTGTTCTTATTCCACACTTAATACATGTTGAAGAAATATTCAAAGAATTCTGGCTTGAAAAGGTAGAGGAAAATAATAGTCTGCCCCAGGCAGCCCCCTGTGGGTGCTGGATTCTGACTGAGAGCTTTCCCTTGGGAAAGTCTGAGCACCTAGTTCCACAAAATATGTCAAATATAAAGCATGGCTTGGGAGGTTGAATTTCTTCTCTTTTATGTTTACTTTGGACAAATTTCAGTTCATTGAGCATTTGCCTGATGCCAGGCTCTTAATGTTTGATGTGGATTATTTTACTTAATACCTAAGATATTTTCAAGGACACATAGACTTTTACCTGACACATTTGAGACCTGCCACTGCCCATTATGGTAGTCACCAGTGGCATGTGGTTATTTAAATTTCTTCTAATAAACAAAATTTAATATTGAGTTCCTATATTAGCCATGTATCAAGTGTTCAAAAACCACACATGGCTACAGACTATCACACTGCCTACTACAGACACAGAGCATGGCCATCATCACAGGAAGGACTGTCGGACATCACTAATCTGGACCCTTCAGAGCTCTTTCCACCTCCCATGGAATCATTTTAGGCAGAGAAGCTGGCATTAATTGAGCACTCCCTCTGGCCTGCACAAAGTTCTGGGCATATAAGATCGTCTCATCCCATTTTAAAGATGAAAGAACTTGAGCACAGAGAGGCAAAGGAACTTGCTCACCATCACACAGCAAGTGAGCTGCAGAGCCATGGCTGTGCTCTTTCAGGTGATCAAGTGTTAGTGAAAGCAGAGTAAGAAAGAACTTCTGGGGTTTCTGGACCTTCTGACAGAGAAGTGACCACAAACCTCCGGACTCAGAAAGGCTAGACGACCAAGCCCAGTCTCGCCAATGACTAGCTGAATGGATCTGGCCAAACCATTCATGTTCTCTAAGGATATGTAAAAGGAAGTTGCTTACAGCACCCATCTTATAAAACTAGGAGGACTAAGTGATACGGTACACAGAAAGCACTTAGCACAGTGCTTGGTGGTTTACAGGGGCCGTTTGGTTCGTACAGAGTGAATTATTTCCAGAGTGAATCATTTTCTCCTAGTTGACTTGGAACCGGCAGGCAAGACCCACCTCGCTCCCAGAAATGCACATTTCCTAGTCTAGTGTGCCCTCTGCTGGTCACATCCACATGCATAATCCAGTCAGGGGTTTCCCGGCGTGGCCCTTCCTGAATACTCTGGAGCAACTTGACTCTGCAACAAGGACGCCCAACTGCAGCAGTTGGGGGACAGGGAAGATAGGTGGGGAGGGGGAGAGGAAGAGCGGGAGGAGGGAGAAGGTTCTTTCACATCATGTTCCCTCTTAGCTCTCAGGGGAAACTCAGAGCTTTTGAACCTCGCTGCAACTGGGTCTTCTTCACTGCCTTAACTGTGGGACAGAGAAGATGCACCTTTTCACACCCCTCTGCTCACTGTCCAGCCCCTGTTGCCAGGGGCTGCTGGCCGCAGGCCACCTGTAAGCACAGGGTCATGACTGTCACTCTAGAGTTAACTTCAGTCTGATGATGAACGTGAAGTACCACCTTGACCTCATATGTTCAATCCACTCGAGAGTCCTGTTAATTTTTTCCTTCTAAATATATTTAAAATCTGTTCCTGCCTCTCCACCTTCTCTTCTGCCACTCCAGTCTAAGTGGCCACTTTGCTCACCTGGACCTCTGCATCAGCCTCCTTCCTAGTTGGCCTCTGGCCTCTTCCCCCCTCTCCCTCCAAGGCCAGTAGAGCCCAGATCCCTGAAGCTACCAGAACTGCCGAACACCAAACTACTGACATGCAGGTGCTGATCCAGGACTAAGGCAGAGTCTCAAGGCTGGGTGGGGTCTCAACATCTACAGCTCACGGAATGCCTGGATGCTTCATGCAGGCAGGACCGAGAACCCTTGGGCTTGCTGTCGAGACCAGCAGCATTGGCATCACCAGAAGGGCTTGTTCGACCACAGATGGCTGGGTCCCACCCCAGAGCTGCTGATTTGGTAGCTCTGGGCTGGGCCTGAGAATTCCCATTTCTCACATGTTGCCCGGTGATGTTGATGCTGCTGGTCTGGGGCCACACTGTAAGAAGTACTGTTGTAAAAATTTGACTTAGGCTATGGAACACTTAAATGGCTTTGTGCTCAATCACTGACTCGTGTCCAACTCTTTGTGGCCCCATGGACCATGGGATTCTCCAGGCCAGAATACTGGTGTGAGTTGCCATTTCCTTCTCCAAGAGATCTTTCCACCAGGGACTGAACCCGAGTCTCCTGCCTTGCACGCAGATTCTTTACCATCTGAGCCACCAGGGAAGTCCTTAATGGATATATATAAATTCACCTTCCATACCATGGCTTGTCAGGCAGGAGGCAGCCTCTCCTATCTCCCAGCCCCTCACGCCCTCTGCTCCAGGCACACTGCTTCCTGTCTGCCTCTTGAGCACTTAAAGTCCTTCACACCAGCTGTTCTCTCTTCCCAGAGGGCTTCGCCTTTAGTTTCCTCTTGTCTGGTTGTCCCTCAGGCTTCTGGGCCCACAGAAATGTCCCCTTCTCAGAGAGGCCTTCCCTGATCGACCTGTTCAGTGTGGGCCTCACCCCCCCTCACCCCTCACTCTTATCTCAGCAACCTGTTTCTTTTCTAGCATTTATTACAATTTGCGATTATTTCATGTGTCTGCTCACTTAGATGACCTCTATCTTTCTGCAAGACTGCATGTTGTATGAGAGCAAGGGCTCTGTGTTCTTCTTCTGTTCTTGGCATACAGTAAGTGCTGAATGAATGGTCACCAAGTGAAGGAGCAGAAATACAGAATCAGATAACATGAGGCATAAACACAGTCATAAGAACAGAGGCAGGAGCATGTTCTTCCCTGAGGGGTTGCTGTGTCTTCTTTGGACATTACACCTCTAACCCACTCAAGGACCTAGCAAGACAAACGGCATCATCTTCAATGTACACATGTGAAAATTAAGTCTCAGGGAAGCTTGATGAGGTCACAAAGTTGGGAATTCAAGCTGCATGCTTCCACATTCACTGTAAGAGAGGGAAGAAAGGAAGGAAAGAGGGAGGGAGGGAAGGAAGGAAGGAAAGGAGAACGAGAGGGCCAGAAATGGCAAAGCTTGAGGCACTCTTCCCTCAGGGAATTTTTAACTCTAAACTCTTAGCTGAGGCAAAAATAAAAAACTGGGCTGAAATCAAAGGACCCTTGCCCTACTTTCCCACTCTCTGATTCTCCCAGCATCTCTTCAGAAGAGAATGATCAAGCAGTGATGGCTGTCTCAACTTTAAAGATGTTTTCACAGCTTGCCCAGAGCTTTTGGACAAAAAGCCCTGGGTAGGAAATGAAAAAGGCAAGACCTGAGCCCTGCCCTGCCTCTTGCACAGCCAGCCCTCACCCACATGCACCACATCTGGGAACAGCTCACTCTGTTGTAACCCTCGCCTCATGACTGTATCAGGTAAGGCAACACTAGATGTTAGAACAGATAAGCAGTTCCCTCCCTAAACTCAATGACTTGTCATGACAGAAGCTCCTCTCTCCAGTGAAGTCCTGATGGGGATGGGAGATGTTCTTCTCTTACAGCTGGAGAAGGGGACAGACTGAATGTTTCAATGGCCAGTTCTGGTAGCTGTACACACCATATTCACCCAGCCTCTGGCCAGAAATCAATCACATGGCCATATTTAGCTGCAAGGGAATCTTGGCAATAGGGCCCAGTGGTCAAGGTTAGTCAACAGCCAGCCAGTCTCTGCCTCATGCCCTGGGCTCTGTGATAAGCTCCCCACTGCAGCACATCTCCTCTTTCTAATGACAAAATCTCTACAGTCACAGAGAAGACTATGAATGAAACAAGCCCTAGCAGAGGGACCACCTGGATCCTAAATTCACAGCGCAAAGGAAATGATAGGTGTCCAGTGTTCCCCTGAGAGGAGGCTGGAAGTTTGGGGAAGGACAAGCAAAGAAGAGGAGTCGAGATGCACAGTCTGCTGAAGTCCAGTCTTGACTAAGACAGGACAGCAACGTTCTCCACCATTCTGGTGTTGTTTTCAAAGTCTACCTTGGCTTCAATTCTAGATTTTTCAAAATGTCACTAAGTAAACAAACATTTATTATCTATTGTTTTATATTATTATCTATTACCTATCTAAGCATTTGTGATACCAATAAAGAGATAAAGAATATGATATAAGCCCTATTCTTTATCTGGTTGAGAGTTTGAAAACATCTATGATGCAAGTTGGATACAATTAAATAATATTCAAGATTGTATTCAATATGTGCCATAAACGATCTCATTTAATCTTCACAATAATCTCATGAGGTAAGTACTGTTATTGTCTCTGTTTTACAGAGAAGGAAACTGAGACCTAAAAAAGATGAAACAACTGTCCCAAATCTCACTGCTCTAAAGAGGCAGGAATGAGTCTTACCTATGTTATGCTGTCCTTAAACTATAGGACTGTATGCATATTCTCAGAAGCACAGGCATAACGTTGTCAACTTTAGAAAACAGAAGGATAGTTGGAGTTCTAACCAGTCACCGAATCCAAGAACAGGTTGAAGCCGAGCTCAAGTGACATCAAGACAGCCCTGGGCCGAGTAATCGGGGTGTTCCTGGGGGATGCTCTCCCTCCCTATTCTTCAGTCCCCCCTTCCGTATAACAAGGGAGCTGGCTCTCGGATGACTCCTGGATTCCTTTATTCCTGTATAGGCAGTATGGTCACTGGGAAGGGCAGACGCTGTCATCAGCCAGATTCAGGCTTTTCTGCCTATCTGAGCCTTTGTTTTCCCACCTGTCAAACTGGAATTGGGTCTAATTTGCTAGTTTTTCTATCCCTCCTGTCTGGCACAAGAAATACAACAGGAGCTCCGTTAATCCTGGTCACCCCCTTCATCTAGCATCAGATTACATGCGGGAGGACTCATGGGTGCAGAAGGCCGACTGTCTGAGCTGCTTCTGAGAGTACAGGGTATCTGAACCTCCACTCTAGGGAACCAAGGGCACCCAGGTAGCATCTGAGGGCCAAGTGCAACACCACACAAAGCCTCTCACTGCCCCATCTTCCCCAGTGTCCATGCCCTCTCCAACCAGCCCAGCCCCCTGAATCTGGATTCCCACAGATATCTCAGAATCTCCCACTACCAGCTTTAGGACTTTGGGTTGCAAGATGCAGAGAGATGAATATTAGATATCCCCGCAGGCCTCCGCAGCAAGACTTCTTTCTTACAAATGCTTCTGGAGCTTCCCAGGAGCTGTGCTCGCCTGGCAGATATTGAATAAGGCAGAAGGAGCGGGGAGGGAAAGCAGCGTCTTGGAACGGCTGCCTGGTTACACGGTGGTCTGGGCTGCAAGGTCTCCTCCCCTGGAGGCTGAGGCTGAGGAGCTGACCAGGGGAGCAGAGGGAGAGGAGGGGCACATAGGCCTGCACAGGGGGGAGGAGGGGCAGCGAGGGCAACTCCTGGATGCGGTGCCGTCCTTTCCCCACCTGCAACTGCCCATAGGTCAGGCCAGGACAAGTGGACAAGCTGTGTGGGTAGGGAGCCTGGCGTAACACAGCCTAACCATGCCTCCATTCCTCACCTGTAAAGTGAATCTAATAGGTGAGCTATAGTCCACAGGGTTGCAAAGAATTGGACACAACTGAAGCGACTTAACACATCCATGCCCACACAATAACAGCACTCACTTCGCTGGGGTCCAGTGAGGCTTCAAAACAGGTGATACAGAAAAAGGCGGCTCAGGGGGCTGAGCACACAGTAGTCTGACTGTAAGAAAATTAGCATGGCCCAGTCAGAGCTGGAGGCTGATGGAGTAGGCAGTCTTAAGTCCTGTCAGGACTGGCTACCTGCCCCCATCCCCTCAAAAAAGAAAATAGAAAAGGAAACAAGGAAAGGACTGGCTACCCAACGTGAGGTCCCAGTGCAAACCACAAATGCAAGGCCCCTCGGTCAAACAGCAGGTACTAACATAGTAAGCTTTTTCCCCTCTTTGGCAGTTTCTCTGGGGGAGAGTACTTTTTGGCTTGTTATTTAGTCCTGTGGGCATGGGGAGAGCGCACACTGTCACAGGTACCCAGAAGACCACCCTGTAGCCTGGCACGTGTGTACATTGCCCATGAGCTGCCAAGGGCCTGGGGAAGCTGGGTAGGGAGCCAGATACCCTCTTTTCCCCGAGGTCTTCCCAGGAGGGACAGGTGACACCAGGGTGCACAAGGCACCTGAATCAGTGTCAGCTGCAACTCACTCCCACCGGGTTTCCCACTGAAAGCCTCGTGGCTGCCAGCCCAGGGCGGGGACGGCTGTGGTCACGCCAACGCCCTAGATGCTCTGGGGTGTGCGTGGCAGCCCTCCCCTATGTCCCAGTCCCTGATGGTGATGACAGGGGGCTGGGGCTGGGAGAGCAGTAGGGAGCAGCCGAATAGGTCAGTCCTAGGACAGCAGGGAAGGTGCGCCGAGAACCCACCTAGGGATGCGGTGGGAGGCAGGACTTCACACGAATTGAGCCTCCCAACCCCTAGTACAAGCTCCATTGCTCCATCAGACTCAGCTTACAAACACAAATTCAGACATCAAAATTATCAAGAATTTCAAGACACAACAGGAAGGCATTCAATTCCAAATGCAGGGCCTGGTCTTATACCATCACTGCATCCCTGTTCTGAGTTCTAATCCTGGCTGTCACTAATCTCCCCCCTCTCTGGGCCTTGGTGCCCCCTTTTCTAAATGAGGGAAATGAAAAGGTGGGGCTATGTGGTTTTTACACCCTCTTCCAGCCTCTATATTTTATACCTTCTGTTTCACTGAAATGCTGTGTGGCCATGGGTAAGTCCCTTCCCCTCTCTGGGCATCAGTTTTCCCATCTGTGAAGTGGGAATTTAGTGATCTTGAAGCACACTTCCAGGGTTAACATGAAAAGGCATGCCTTTTCTCCTTCCTTCCCTTATTCGAGGGGACTTTCCTTTTGGAGAATGAGGTAAATTCATCAGTCAGGTGCTGGGATATTTCTGGTCTCTTTCCTCTGTCTAGGAGGGAAGTTCAATCAGCCTGTGTTATGAATTGAATGTTTGTGTCTCCCGGTGAGATAACAGAAAATATACACTGGTCTCTTCCCCCAGTTCCTGCCACAGAGCTCTTGAAGTCCTTGTAACTTCCTAAGTGATAAACACACGAAGGGCATCTTTTGTTCTAATATTTGGTCTTTGGCTCCAGTTCTGACACAGGGAAACCCTTGTAATTTCCTGGGTGATAGGAGTGTCTTTTGTTCTAATGATGTAATGAACCCAGTCTGAGTGGGGCTGGTTCCTGATAGGGGCTGGCTCTACAAAGACCAAGCCATGATGAGAAGTTTGGAATTTTCAGTCCCTGGTCCCCTCAGCTACGATTCTCTTGAGAAAGGTTAAAAATGGAGTTAATGATTGATCATACCTACAAGAGAAAGTCTCCAATATTATGTTCAAAGTATGCGGGGTTTGGAAAGCTTCCAGGCTGGTGAACACATCTGCGTGTCAGGAGAGTGATGCATCCCAGCTCCACGGGAACCAGAGACTCCTGTGCTGAGGATCATCCCAGACTTCATTCTATGCAGCCTTCCACTCTATGTATCTGGCTGCTCAGCATATTCTTTCATAAACTGGCAGACATAAGTAAGTGTTTCCCTGAGTTTGATGAGCTAACCTAGCAAATTAATCAAACTCAAGAAGGGGGCTTGTGGGAACCTCCAGTTTGCAGCTAAATTGGGTAGAAGTTGTACGTAGTGTGAAACTGCAATTGGCATCTGAAGTGGAGGGCAGTCTTCTGAGACTGAACTCTTTACCTGTGGGATCTGATGCTATCTTCAGATAGACGGCGTCAGAATTGACTTGCGCTGTAGGACACCCAGTGGGTATCCTAGAGTTGCTTGCTTTGGTGACTAGAGTATCAGAAGTGAAATATCTTGTTTGAAAGTAAAGGAGACAGACTTCCTTGGTGGTCCAGCAGCTAACACGCCACATTCCCAATGCAGGAGGCCTAGGCTCAATCCCTGGTTGGGAAACATGCCACAACTGAGAGTTCCCATGCCACAAATAAAGACTCCATGTGCTGCAACTAAGACCTGGTGCAGTCAAACATAAATAAGTAAAGAAAAAAGAAAGTGAAGGAGAGAGAGACAGGAGGAGAACTGTAGGTTTCTCCACTTAACCCCTGCCCCACACAATCCCTTCATTAAAGCCTTAACCCCCAGTGTGAAGGCATTGGGAGGTGGGACCTTGAGAGGTGATTACATTTAGCTGAGTTCATGAGGGTGGACTCTCCCCTTCCCTGCATACTGATAGAATTAATTCTCTTTTAAGGAGAAGAAAGAGAGTCACTCTCTTCATCGCATGAGGACACAAGCAGAAAGGGACCAGAAAGGGACCTGCAAGCCAGCAAGAGGGGCCTCTCTAAGACTGGATCTGCCTGCACCTTGACCTTGGACTTTCATCCTCCAGAACTGTGAGAAACAAATGTCTGTGATCTTAACCGTCCAGTCTGGGATAATCTGTTATAGCAGCCTGAGCAGCCTAACACAGTCTGTGAGGAAGGCTCACTTGCTAAAGGAACAGAAAGGCAAAGAAGAGCAGGTCGTCAGAGGTGAGAAAGCAGGTATCCCTGTGAACTGAGTCATTCATCCATTGACACATTCATTCATTCACCTAGACACCTGCAGCAGCCTCCACCCCACCTCCCTGCTTCCAAATTCTTGCCTTTTAATCATTCTCTGCACAACAGCCTAAGAGGTCTGCTTACGTGATACACAGAACCATGTCCTTCTCTCCTATCCCCTCCCTCAGCTGGGATTAGGTTCCACTGTGACAGATAACTCACATTAACAGTGTCTTAAGTAAAACAAATATTTCTCTCTCTCACACAGAAACATCTGGTATCAGGCTGCCCAAGGCTGGCTTGGCAGCTCAGTGGTTAGAATCCAGACCCAGTGTAGCTGGTAGCATCATCATCCTGGCTTCTGTTTCTAAGCTCACTTCAAAGTCCAAGCTGGTGCGAGGGCTCTAGCCTGGAATCTACATTTCACAGAGCAGCAAGGGTTGGGGGGACACTCCCTCCTTTCAAAGATACTTCTCAGAAGCTGCATACCAAAAAAATCTATGAACAATGCATGTTGCAGAGGGTGTGGAGAAAAAACGAACTTTCCTATACTGCTGGTGAGAAAGTAATCTTATACCAACACTGTGGAGAACAGTATGGAAGTTCCTGAAAAAAACTCAGAAAAGACCTATCATTTGACCCTACAATCCCAGTCCTGGACATATATCTGGAGAAGACTGTAATTCGAAATGATAACATTTACCTCAATGTTCATAGCAGCACTATTTACAACAACCACGATGTGGAAGCAACGTGTAAGTGTGCAATGACAGAGGAAAGGATGAAGAAGATGTGGTAAAGTTATATACAATGGAACATTTCTCAACCATAAAAAAGAGCAAAATAACGCCATTTGCAGCAACACGGATGGACCTGGAGACTCTCATATTGAGCAAAATAAGTTAGACAAGACAACATTGCTTACATGTGGAATCTAAAAAAAAAAAATGGTACAGATGAATTTATTTACAAAACAGAAACAGAGTCACAGATGTAGAAAATAAACTTATGATTACCAGCAGGGGAAGCAGGTGTATTAGAGAGAAATAAACTGGAAGATTGGGACATATATGCACTACTATAAATAACAAAAGATATTATATAAGGAACTTTTGTCAATACTCTGCAATGGCCTATATGGGAAAAGAATCTAAAAATGAGTGGATATATGTGTAACTGATTCACTGTGCTGTACAGCAGAAATTTATGCAACATTGCAATCAACTATATTGCAATATAATTTTTTTAAATAAAGAAATATAAAATTAATTACCAAAAAAAAAAAAAAACCCCAAAGAAGAGGAGGAGTAAGAAGTTGCAAACACCACCCTAGCAGACATTCCAGGGGCTAGAGTTTAAGTCACCTGACCATAGCTATGGAAAAGGCTGGGGAAAGACTTCTCTATTCCAGGCAGCCATGAACCCAATTTTCAATGCTGTGGGTTTTATTAATGAGGAAGATGGTGGGGAGACAGATGCTTGGAAACAGCTGTTGATCTTTACCATACAATCTTTCCAGAGCTCCCTACTGCCCTTAGAATAAAACCTGTACCCCTTACTCTGCCCCTCATGGCCTGGCCCATTTTCCTACCCTCTCTTCTAGCAGTCTCCTTCCCTCATCATGCTGCAGACCCCCTGGCCTCCTGTGTGTCTCTCAAAGGCCACGGCTCTTTCCCACACAGAGGTATTCACCCCAACTGCTCCCTCAGCACCCTGGAATGTCCCTGCCTCACTCTGTGAAGGCTGGCTCTTTCTTCAGGCTGCAGCTTTTGTGCCATCTCCTCAGAGAAGCTACCAGGTTTCCCTCATCATTCTTCCTTGACTCCTTTTATGTTTCTTTCTCCATAGCATGGATGCCATCTTGAAACTACTGTATTAAATTGTCTGGTAACAAAAACCCAAACCAAGAATCCTTGCACCAAATGCCTGCCTTGTTGCTTGATCTCTGCCATTAGAAAGGCAGCCCAGTAAGGAGAGGGTTTGTGTTTTGTTCAAAAGTGTGTCCCCAGAGATTCTCTAAGCAAATATTTACCACTCTCCTAAGCGTCTGCCTGCAATGTGGGAGACCTGGGTTCAATCTCTGAGTCAGGAAGATCCCCTGGAGAAGGAAATGGCAACCCACTGCAGTACTCTTGCCTGGAAAACCCCATGGACAGAGGAGTCTGGCAGGCTACAGTCCATGGGGTTGCAAAGAGTCAGACATGACTGAGTGACTTCACGTACTGCGTACCAGAAACTTAAAAGACAGTACACATATCCAGGCTTCTTCTCAGCTACAGAGAGGCCACAAGATGAGACTTGGGATCCGTCTGGTGGAGACTGGACAAGGAAGGCAGGGAGATAGAGAAAGTAGTCCAGTGAACCCCCATTAACAGTCCTGCAGCAGCCAGGTATATGGACAGGGTCCATTTTTGTCTCCTTTCTGGCTCCAACCTATGTCTCCACTTTCATGTCAGTGACGTACTTCTACCTATAATGGCCTGTACTTTATTCCTTATCCTAGTAAGTAGCTTTACATATTTCTAGAGAAGGGTGGGGGCATAAACAAACAGATAAAAAATGATAAATGTAAGGTACTTCGGGGTGTCCAGTATCCAGGAATAGAAGCCTGCTCTAAGCAATGCCAGGCTCCTCCTGCGGATGTCAGAGCCCGGCAAGCACCCTACTGGTGGGCTCTACTTGCCATCTCCTCTGAGGTGTCTTCAAGGGTTTGGGCTGGATATGTCCAGAAAATAACTCACAGCCCCTTTCAAATTGCTCTTCCAGGTTCTTGGTGAATCGGCTAAGACAGAAGCCCAGGCAGTGTCCTCAGGGGGTGCTGTGACACAGTAGTGACAGCAGGAGCTCTCAGCATCGGTGTTACTAGAGATGAAGGGCTAGATAATCACTCTCCTGTGATTACAGGGCTTTGAGCAACATCCCTGGCCTCTCTCCATAAGATAACAGTGGCACCTCTATCCTTGAGGTGTGACCACCAAAAATGCCTCTGGATACTGTTCAATGTCCCCTGGGGCAAAACTGTCCTGATTAAGAACTACTGGTTTAGAGGAAGGATTTAAACCTCAGACTCTGCGGGCTCAAATCTCAACTCTGTTGTGGAATGTGGGACAAGTTATTCCATCTTTCTGTGCCTCAGTTCCTCTTCTACAAAGTGAAGAAACCAACAGTCCCTCCTTCATAGATTAAATGAGCTAATGTACGTAGAGCACTTAGAACAGTGCCTGGCACAAGGACATGCTATGCTAGGTATCCTTACCTTTGGAATTATTCCTGATACCCCGAGACCAGTCATCATCAATTCGATGCAATTTTACTTGACAAATATCTCTAAAAGTCATCCACCCTTCTCCATCATTACCCTTGTCCAACCTACCAGCAACTCTTGGTACCAGAGGTCCAAACCTCTGATTAAGGCTTCCTCTAATTCACCTTCTCCAAGGGAATCAGTTTGATCTGTTCAAACTCTTCAGTAGTTAAACCAGTCAGAGTTTCACTAGTTCATTTTGGAACAAATGGCCTAGAGATTACAGAATGACGCCTGTCCCTCTCTAGAGCCTTGTCTCCTAACTTCATCTCCCTTGTTTGCTAATTTCAACCGCAATGGTTTTTTCTCTCCATTTCTCAAAAATGCCATTCTCCCTCCTACCCTAAGATACTCAAGTGCTCTAGACCCTTTTACTGTAACCTCAAATGTTAACAGTGGTGGGATTTTAAAAAATAAAGACAGGCCACTTCCTGAGAGTAGCAGAAAGAAACTAAGTGATTGAGCCAGGAAGGGCTGCCTTGTTCAGTGTGGCAGTGTGTGCACTTAGCCGAGGAGGCCAGCAGAGACTGCAATTCACCCCAAGCTCCACTTGCTAAGCCATACCCTGGTCAGAAACATGTATTCACCAAGCTGTTTGTTTGTGGAGCTGTGGTCTCTGAAAAGGGATATCTTTTGCTAATTTTCAATAATGAAGATGTCACACAGTCTAGCAGCAGCTGCATATTCCGAGCATACCACAGGTGATACTAGAAGAGCTATATTTTATAATGTATATTTCTTGTCTGTTGTAGGTACCTTAATTTTCCAAAGACAAGGGAAGAGACTGATTATGCCAACTGTGAAGAGACTGATTATGCCAACTGCCTAGCTGTTTCATATTCTCTTTCTTTCCACAGCTAGAAAGTGACTGTTTCCACATTTCTGACACTAGAGCTGAGGTCAGCTTGAGGCAAAACTGCCCCTTACTTTGTGCATCCAGCAACTGCACAACTTTCAAGTCTTAGAGTGATGCAATTAACACATTTCATAATTAAATTCATAGCAGAATGCCTTCTGGGAATTCAATCTTCTTTAATTACCCATTCTTATTAACCTCATTCATCTGTCTAATAAAAACTGTAAACTAAGCCTAGCTATACGGAACACATTCTAGCAAATATAATTACCACTAAATATTTAGCCTCATAGTTAAAACATTTCAGAGCCGGAAGAGACTTCAAAGATCACCTGGAATAAATATTCATCTTAGTGATGGGGAAACTGGGGCTCAGACATTGGAAGCAATGTGCCCTGGATCACTCAGCTCGGAGGTGGCATTGCAAAATACCCAGTTGCCTTTTGCTGTCCTACTGTTACAGAAGCTAGAGCAGAAAAAGGAGAGGAAAAAAAATAAGAATAATAATCCTCACTGTCTTACCAGGCTATAAGTATAAATGAAAGCCACATTTCTATACTTGTTCAGTCTGAATACAAAGGGTGCTTTTCTAGAATACTGGTAGGCAACTCTGTGCTTAATCTAACTGCAACCAATTACAGAGCTTGTTGTTGTTTTTTGGATGCAAGACATTTTGAAGTTGTCACTTTGAGGGAAATACAGGGCCTGGATTGCTGGGACCCAGAAAAAGGTGCATTTTATCACTCTCGTGTTATTTCCCAGAACTGAAGTGTCTGAGACCACTGAACTTTAAGAAAATCTGAGTCTTATACATTTAGATTAGCAGAATATAAAATGTAAAACAAAAAGCAAGTGCTTCCCAGAAAGGGTTGGCCAGAAGATGCCAAGAATATTCTCCCTTGTAATATTTAAATGGGGTCACTGTCTATAATCCATTTACATCCATCTGGAACTCAGTGCCCTAGGAGTCAGCATTTAATGATGTGCATGTGTGGTGTCCTCAGTGTGTTTGTTGTGGAGTTGGCATTGCCATCTGTCACTGTCAGGCAGACCTGGGTTTAAATCCTGATTGTACCACCTATTAACGATCTGTCTGTGTAAGTCACTTCTCTGAGCCACCATCTTCATGACTGTACATGAAACACTAACATCTACTTCCCAGAACTGGGAGACTAAATAATGCAATGTATAATAGAACTCCATGAGCACTCCAAGGGGAGCTGAATCCTTTATATCCAGTTTCCCTTATAAGGCTCTGTAGGGCTTTTGCCTGCTATTGTCACCTCACCTTGGTGCCTGCAATGCCAGGCATGGGCCTTCCTATTCTAGTCTGTGCTCAACAAATATCTGTTGACTTAATGAGCAGATTCATTGACTTAATGAATGTGAGTGTGGCAATGGGTTGCATCTTTCCCTGTGTCTACAATATTAGCCAACTGCAGTGTGTTGAATGATGCCCTTTAAGAAGAGGGGTGTCCATGGGCTTCCTCCATGGCTCAGTGCTAAAACATCTACCTGCAATGCAGGAGACACAGGAGGTCCAGGTTCCATCCTTAGGTTGGGAAGATCCACTGGAGGAGGAAATGGCTACCCACTCCAGTATTCTTGCCTGGAGAATTCCATGGACAGAGGAGCCTGGAGGGGTTCAGTCCGTGGGGTCGCAAATAGTCAGACATGACTGAGCACACATGCATGCGCATGCTCATGTCTTAAATCTCAGAACTTGTGACTGTGATTTTATTTGTAAAAAAAGGTCTTGGCAGATATAATTAATTGAAGGATCTCCATATAAGATCTTTTGGGACTATCTGGGTGGGATGTTGTTTTAGTTCATTTAACTGCTACAACAAAAACACCACAGACTTGATGGCTTATGAATGACAAACCTTTCTTTCTCACAGCTCTAGAGGCTAGACGTCCAACATCAAGGAGTCAGAAGATCTGGTGTCTAGGGAGAGTCCACTTCCAGGAGTATCATAGACTCCCTCTTATCACTGTGTTCTCACATAGCAGAAGGAGCCAGGGAACTCTCTGGGGTCTCTTTTATGAGGGCACTAATCCCATTTATGTGGCCTCCACCCTCATGACCTAATGACCTTCAAGATCCCCTCTCTAAATACTATCATATTAGGTATTAGGTTTCAGTACGTGAACTTTAGGGCTTTGGAAAAATTCGTTTATAGCAAACCTAAATGAGAGATCGAAGAGAAGACACAGAAACAGAGAGGCTCTATTGAAGATGGAGACAGAGACTGGAATGATGCAGTCATAGCAAACGCCAACATCCACCAGAGGCTACAGAAGGCTTTTAAAAATCTAAGTCAGGTCAAATATACTCCAAGCTCATTCAGATGGATCCTAAACTCCATTATCTTGGTCTGGTCCATAAAGCACTGTATCAACTGTCCCCAACTCCCCATCCTGCCCGCCCCCCTCTGATTTCATCTCTTCCCACTCTCCCTTCATTCATACAGATTGAACCACCTAGTCTCTATGCTCCAAGTCTTTGCTCCAACCTCAGGGCCTTTGCATCCACCATTCTTTCTACCTGCCAGAGAGCCACATGGGCTTGTCTCTTCCACTATTCAATGTCTGGTTTGTGTCACCTCCTTGAGAGGCCAACTTTGACCACCCTAGACAACATCACCTCTCATCACTTTCAAACTCCTCTCCTCTCTTTTACGTTGCTTCTTTACAAATTGTGCATCCTGTCAATAGAATGACCTTGGACACTGCATTGAAAAATCCCACAACATGCTGAGAGATACCTATAATTTAATCAGAAGTCTGTAAGAACCATGTCGGGGGGAGCCAGATTCTGGTCAAGTACGTGTGTCTTTTAGACCTGGGAACAGATGGACTTGTTTATAGAGTGAAAGAAAGAAATGCAAAAACCAACAGCTTGTCCATCTGGGTGAAATGTCATGGATTACACATGAACTACTACTGTGGGTAGGAATCTCTTAGAAGAAACGGAGTAGCCATCATAGTCAACAAAAGAGTCCAAAATGCAGGACTTGGATGCAATCTCAAAAATGACAGAATGATCTCTGTTTCCAAGGCGAACCATTCAATATCATGGAAATCCAAGTCTATGCCCCGATCAGTAATGCTGAAGAAGCTGAAGTTGAACGGTTCTATGAAGACCTACAAGACCTTCTAGAACTAACACCTCAAAAAGATATCCTTTTCATTATAGGGGACTGGAATGCAAAAGTAGGAAGTCAAGAAACACCTGGAGTAACAGGCAAATTTGGCCTTGGGAATACAGAATGAAGGAGGGCAAAGAGTTCTGCCAAGAGAACGCACTGGTCATAGCAAACACCCTCTTCCAACAACACAAGAGAAGACTCTACACAGGGACATCACCAGATGGTCAACACTGAAATCAGATTGATTATGTTCTTTGCAGCCAAAGATGGAAAAGCTCTATACAGTCAGCAAAAACAAGACCGGGAGCTGACTGTGGCTCAGATCATGAATTCCTTATTGCCAAATTCAGACTTAAATTGAAGAAAGTGGGGAAAACCACTAGACCATTCAGGTATAACCTAAATCAAATCCCGTATGACTATACAGTGGAAGTGACAAATAGATTTAAGGGACTACATCTGATAAACAGAGTGCCTATGAACTATGGACGGAGGTTTGTGATACTGTACAAGAGACAGGAATCAAGACCATTCCCAAGAAAAAGAAATGCAAAAAAGCAAAATGGCTGTCTGAGGAGGCCTTACAAATAGCTGTGAAAAGAAGAGAAGCTAAAAGCAAAGCAGAAAAGGAAAGATATACCTATTGAATGCAGACTTCCGAAGAATAGCAAGGAGAGATAAGAAAGCCTTCCTCAGCGATCAATGCAAAGAAATAGAGGAAAATAACAGAATGGGAAAGACTAGAGATCCCTTCAAGAAAATCAGAGACACAACATGCAAAGATGGGCTCAATAAAGGACAGAAATGGTATGGACCTAGCAGAAGATATTAAGAAGAGGTGGCAAAAATACACAGAAGAACTGTACAAAAAGGATCTTCACGACTCAGATAATCAAGATGGTGTGATCACTCACACTCACCTAGAGCCAGACACCCTGGATTGTGAAGTCAAGTGGGCCTTAGGAAGCATTACTATGAACAAAGCTAGTGGAGGTAATGGAATTCCAGCTGAGCTACTTCAAATCCTGAAAGATGATGCTGTGAAAGTGCTGCACTCAATATGTCAGCAAATTTGGAAAACTCAACAGTGGCCACAGGACTGGAAAAGGTCAGTTTCCATTCCAATCCCAAAGAAAGGCAATGCCAAAGAATGCTCAAACTACTGCACAATTGCTGTCATCTCACATGCTAGTAAAGTAATATCCAAAATTTTCAAGCTAGGCTTCAGCAATACGTGAACTGTGAACTTCTAGATGCTCAAGCTGGTTTTAGAAAAGGCAGAGGAACCAGAGATCAAATTGCCAACATCTGCTGGATCACTGAAAAAGCGAGAGAGTTCCAGAAAAACATCTACTTCTGCTTTATTGACTATGCCAAAGCCTTTGACTGTGTGTATCACAATAAACTGTGGAAAATTCAAGAGATGGGAATACCATACCACCTGACCTGTCTCTTGAGAAACCTGAATACAGGTCAGGAAGCAACCGTTAGAACTGGACATGGAACAACAGATTCCAAATAGGTAAAGGAATACACTGAGGCTGTATATTGTCACCCTGCTTATTTAACTTATATTCAGGGTACATCATGAGAAAGGCTGGACTGGAAGAAGAACAAGCTGGAATCAAGACTGCTGGGATAAATATCAATAACCTTAGATATGCAGATGACACCACCCTTATGGCAGAAAGTGAAGAATAACTAAAGAGCCTCTTGATGAAAGTGAAAGAGAAGAGTGAAAAGGTTGGCTTCAAGCTCAACATTCAGAAAACTAAGATCATGGCATCTGGTCCCATCACTTCATGGCAAATAGATGGGGAAACAAAGGAAATGGTGAGAAACTTTATTTTGGGGGGCTCCAAAATCACTGCAGATGATGACCACAGCCATGAAATTAAAAGATGCTTACTCCTTGGAAGGAAAGTTATGACCAACCTAGACAGCATATTAAAAAGCAGAGACATTACTTTGCCAACAAAGGCCTGTCTAGTCACGGCTATGGTTTTTCCAGTAGTCATGTATGGATATGAGAGTTAGACTATAAAGAAAGCTGAGCACTGAGGAACTGAGCTTTGAACTGTGGTGTTGGAGAAGACTCTTGAGAGTCCCTTGGACTGCAAGGAGATCCAACCAGTCCACCCTAAAGGAGATCAGTCCTGGGTGTTCACTGGAAGGACTGATGTTGAAGCTGAAACTGCAATACTTTGGCCACCTGATGCGATAGTTGACTCATTGGAAAAGACCCTGATTCTGGGAAAGATTGAGGGCAGAAGGAGAAGTGGACAACAGAGGATGAGATGGTTGGATGGCATCCCTGACTCAATGGACATGCGTTGGGGTGGACTCCGGCAGTTGGTGATGGACAGGGAAGCCTGGCATCCTGTGGTTCATGGGGTCACAAAGAGTTGGACATGACTGAGCAACTGAACTGAACACGTGAATTTTAGGGATATAGGTGAAGTCATGGACTCTCCTTTAGGCAATTCTGGAAAAGGAGTTCAGGTGGCAGGTGATACCTCAAAGATCTGGCTGTATCATGGCTGTTAAACTCAAAGAACCCTAACGCAACCTCCCAAACAGAAGAGGTTGATGTTACTATTTCCTTAAAGGTTAAGTGTATTTCAACCCTTAGGAATTCTTGATTAATTGTAAAAATGCTTAAGAGAATCAAATCCATAGCATTAATATTTAAATATTGAATATTTTAATAGTAAAATGGTTATGTGCTTATTTTGTCTATTAGATTGAACAGATCAGCATAGTAATACCAGTTTAAACTATGTAATTGAGTTATAATTGATCATAACAGGATTTTAATTTAGAAATCTTACTAAAATTTAATATAAAGTGTTAGAAAATTTAAGACAATTTAAAGACCTTCTTATTCGTTTATTTTAACAGATTTATAAAAGTGACTTAAGCACTTATGAGTATGTGTCAAGGACACAAATGTGCTACTAAAATATTAAATTGAACACACAGAATTTATCAACACAGCTTAATTAAATTTTCAAATGCAATGAAACATTTTTCAAATGCCCTCTAAAATGATAGCTCATAAAAACAATAATGCCATTTGCAGCAACTGGAAGGAACAAGAAAGTGTCATAGTGAGTGAAGTCAGACAGAGAAGTTCTGTATGACATCCCTTACTGTGCAATCTAAAAAGAAATGATACAAATGAACTAACTTACTAAACAGAAACAGACTCACAGACTTCTAGAAGGAACTTATGGTTGCCATGGAAAATGATGGCAGGAAGGGAGAGTTAGGGAATTTGGGCTAGGCATGTACACACTGCTATGTTTAAAATGGATAACCAACATGGACCTACTGTATAGCACAGGGAACTCTGCTCCATGTTACGTGGCAGCCTGGATGGGAGCATACTTTGAGGGAGAAGAAATACATGTACATGCATGGCTAAGTCCCTTCACTGTTCACCTGAAACTATCACAACATTGTCTGTTAATCAGCTACACTTTCGATACAAAAATAAAAGTTTAAAAATAGATGGCTGTTTTTCTTTTAGATGTAGATATATAAGCTGAGCTTAAACATTTGCTTTTTTTAACATGTGACTTTAATAAAGCAACCATTAATTTCTAAACGAAGATAGAGTGTCGCCCAGTGAGTCCATTTGGGTTTTTCCATAAGACTCCAATGCCGCCGAAGTCTTCTCTGTACCCCCAAACCATAGAGAACTTCAGTCATTGTCTCATTTGCCCTTTCATTAGAATATAAGCCCCACAAGAATGGTATTTTGCATGTTAATTCACTGCTGCATTCTCTGTCCTTAGGGCTGCATCAAGCACACGGGAAATGCTCAGGAAAAGGCTACTGAGTGAGTGGAGGTTAATCCTCTTTGCCCCTAGATCCTATACGATTCTCAGGTTCTCAATATATTCTGAGAGACTAAAGCCCAGTGACAGTATGAAGGATGGCCAAGATTCTGAATAAAGTCAAATGAAAGTGCTCAGTGACAGTCCTAGGACCAAGACTTCCTGGGGGCTCTGTTCTTCAAAGGCATCTCTGCTTGCTGCCTCCTTCATGAAGTCTTCCACTGAACTCAGTGAGTACCTGATGCCACTTACATGACTCAATCTTATAAGGTGGCTTTTGTACTTATATCAGCCCCTTTAGTGATGGTCTGACACCCACATCTCTATGCCATGCCAATACCTCCACATGCCTTTCAAAAGAGTGAATACATAAGTGAATGGACACAAAAATGGCACTTCCACAAAGCAACTTTTGAGCCCACTGCTGTCACAGAGGTTAAGAACCCAGCTTTGCTACCAGGCTGCATGGGACGACATCCCAATGACATGGTGTGCTGCTGTGTGCCCTTAACCCAGGTTAAAGAAATGTTATGAATTCCTCAAGCTTTGAAACTCATCCCTAGCCTCAATCTGTGACCAGGCAGGATGAAAGGAAATACTAAACTCAGGATGCCTGTGGAAACATTTAAAAGCGTTTGCTTAAGATATGTCCATAGATACCTGCAAATGTAAAGACTTAGCAGGACAGGCAGGCCTTCTGGAGAAGAGTTTCAGAGTGGTTTACATTTCAGCATCAATATTTATAAACAGAATGAAATCCAGAGGGAAGGAGCCTGGAGAGATAAGCCTTTGGGTAAATATTTCGGGAGGCACCCACACCGGAAGCTGCTTCCAGGGATGGGCCGTTAGGGATTACCAATGGGGGTGGTTGGGTAGAACTGGAGAATAAGATGAAACTGAAGGAAGAAAAATAGAAGAGACCAGGGTTTTAGACCAGGGCATCTCAAATTTTAAAACACACATGAGTCACCTGGGTTATCTCGTTAAATGTAGCTTCTGGTTCAGTAGGTCTGGGCTACGGCCCAAGATTCTGCATTTCGAACAAACTCCCAGGTGATGTCAATGCTGCTGGTCCATGGGACACAGTTTGAACAGCCATGATCTGTGGTAGGAAAGCAGCATACACCCCCTCCAAAAAGAGCAGCACAATGAAACAAAACAATACACTCCCAGCCCCCAGATACCCAGAGGTACACACGGTGCTATATTTATTCTCATCAGGTAGGTATCTTAGAGGCTGTTTCTTGACATAAATTACCTTGATAAGGTTCATTTATCTGCTTAACAAATATTTATCGAGCATCTACTAAGTGTGAGACACTGTTTCAAGTTTTTGGGGGGCAGTGGTGAGCAGACAAGGTCTGTGATTTCATGGAGTTTATATTCCAGTATGGGAAATCAGATAAAACTTCATAAAGAAATCTACAAGCTAAAAAATATGACATTCTTTCAGATTGCAGAGAGCAAATGCCAAAAGAGAACAAACTATGGTTATAGTTTAGAGAGTGGTTTGGGAAGGAGGGCTGTTGGGAGGGGTGAGAAATAACCAGCCAGGTAAAAGTTCTAGGGGAAGAGTGTTCAAGAAGTAACTGCAAAGGTCCAAACTGAGAAAGAGTTTGGCAAGTTTGAGGGACAATAACTAATCATGAGTAAGGTACAAGGACCAATGGGGAAAGAATTAGCCTGAGCCAGATTACAGTAAGGAACTGGGATTTTATTCTAAGTGTGATAGGGGTTAAGCAGAGGAGTGATGTGAACATTTTTAAAAGACTATTCTAAAAAAAGTGTACAAGTGAACTTATTTACAAAACAGGAGCAGAGTCACAGATATAGAAAACAAATTTGTGGTTACCAGAGAGTAAATGAGGGACGGATAAATTGGGAGACTGTGACTGACATATAAACGACTATACATAAAATAGATAACTAATAAGGACCTACTGCACAGTACAAGGAACTCTACTCAACACTCTGTAATGACCTATATTGGAAAAGAATCTAAAAAATCAGTGGATATATGCATAACTAATCTGCTTTGTTATATACCTGAAATTAATACCACACTGTAAATCAATTATACTCCAATAATAATAAAAAAAGACAACTCTGATCAATTATGAAATCACTAGCAGTGGCAAAAGCCATTATGTACTTCCTAAAAAAACAGAATATGGAGTATACAGCATCACTTATGGAAGAGTCTCCCTGAATATAGGTATTTAGATCCAATCTGTAGCTTATAGGAATGACAGGAGATAGAGGAACAAGTCCAAAGAAATCATGACAAAAGTCCAAAGCACCCAGACAACCCAGGGGGTAGGAAGACTGACCTCCTTTCTTTTCAGTGACTCAAGGGCAAGAAAAGAGGGAAGGTGAAAAAAAAAACAAAAAAGGGAGGGTGAATGGCTTAGATGAAAAGACAGTTAAAAGATAGCATAATCAGATTAGTTATTATTATTATCAGCAAAATTCACTATATGGATCTTAGTTGATCTGTAAACCATCTGTAAGGTAACATTTTTGAAACAACTGGGAACATTTTCAGATGGAGACAGGATCTTACGTAATAACAGGGAATTCTTTGAATTATTTCAGATATAATAAGTCACTGCATTTAAGGAGAAGAATGTCCTCACTTTATATATACTGAAGAATTTAGGAGTGGAAAATCATGTTTGAAACTAACTAACAACTTGCTTCAAATGAACAGAATATAGCAAAAGGGATGGGAAAGTCACCTCCGAGAGTAGGTGGTAAGAGCCCTGGGACTTCCTTCTTCCTGGCATTCTCTTTCTGGCTCTTTCGGTTTGTCCACTCTGCTGAAGCAAGTTACCATGTCATCTGCTGCCCTAGGAAGACGTCACTGGACAAGGGACTGAGGGCAGGCCAACAGCCTGCAAAAGACTGATTCCTGAAAACAATCATGGGAGGGAGCCTGGAAGCAGATCCCTCTCCAGTCAGCCTAGAGATGACTACAGCATCTGTGACTATAGCCTGTAAGAGGCCCTGAAGAGGTCCTGGGCTCAGCTATCCACACCTGCATTCCTGATCTTCAGACGCTACTGTGACATCAAACAAATGTATTAAGTTTTGAGATGATTTGTTATGCAGCAGTACGTGATAGACGTAAGGTAAACAGAAAGACGCAGATTAACTATATATCATTATTATATAGATTTACCATAATTCATTTACCTGTTCTATTGTTATTGGACATTTAGGTGACTTCCAAGACATCTGCAATATAATACTGTATTACACATGTATTAGTCCAGGTATACCTTTAGGAAAGTATTCTTTTTCTAAATTGAGATAAAACTGACATATTCTATTTGTTTCAAATATAGAACATGATTCAACATTTGTATATATTGTGAAATGATCACAATGTTTAGCTAACATCCATCACCAGAGGATGATCTACTCTCTCAGAAATTTTCAAATATGAAACTATTAACTATAGTTTAAAAATGAAGGTACGGTCCTACTTTTGAGATTTACTAAGTTATCCTTCAGAAGTTCCAGGAATTTATACTGCATCAACACCGCTAAGTTACTTCCTTGGTGGTCCAGTGATTAAGACTCTACACTCCCAATGCAGGGGACCCAGCTTAAATCCCTGGTCAGGGAACTACATCCTGCATGCTTGAAACTAAGACCTGGTGTAGAAAGATAAGTAAATATACAATTTAAAAAATTTCTGCTGAAAAGCAGTGCCGAAGTAGAGAACACTTGGGAAAATTCTGAGTATTATTAATTTTTCCTCAGTTGATAGATGAAAAGATTCTCATTGATGTTTTATATTCTGTTGGTTTATTAACTAAATTGGGCAGTTTGCATTTGCTTGTCATCTAAAATCTTTTCTTAAAATAACTGCCTGTTTGCATCTTTTAAACACTGTTTTTCATTTTCCTTTTATACCCATCCCTTCTGTTCTTTAGTTTGTTCTTCAGTAAGCACTTTCTTTAAAACAGTTTTGCTCATCATGTTTGTAAATGAGAATAATGCCTTCATCTGGCCAATATTTTCCTCTCAGTTTGTCATTTATTTGTAGGCTTTGTTTACAGGTTTGTTTAAGTTTTTTCATATCTGAAGTTTTTACTTTTATGTGGTTAAATTGGTAATTTTTCTTCTTTATAATTTCTGGGTTTCGTATCATTTCCAAAAAAAAAAAATACTCTTAGTGGAAGATGTTGATGATGAAAGGGAGAGTGATGGTGATGGTGGAGGCAGGAAGGCAGGAGGAGGATGTCATTCCCTTCCTTTATTGTGGGCCAACACTGCTCTAAAAGCCTGATGCTCATTATGTCATTCAATCCTTGAATTGTCTTCTGAGGTCGATGTCATTATTACGCTGATTTACAAATAAGGAAAATGAGCTCAGAGAAGCAAGCAACTTGACCAGATTTTAGAAACTGTACTCTTCACCACCTCACACTTGCAAAGACTACGATGCTGTTCTTGGTGAGTTTATGCCAACACAGAGCCCTTTGGTCTTCTGGGTGCTGGGGATGATTATAATGCTTTTTCATTACCAAGGAAACCTTTTCATTACCAAGGAAACCTTTTATTCCACAGGTAAATGGAGCCATATAGACTGAGCACACACAAGGAGGCAGAATTAGAAATCCTTGCTAAAAACCAGCTCCCACCTGAGCCGATGGCTTGGGTCTCCGAACAGAAGTGTGGCCTTTGACAATTGCTCACATCCTATACCAATTAAATGTCTGGGGAAGCTGACAATGGCTTCCTGATGTGGAAATCACTTTGAAATGTGCAGGGTGGTAGTTAAAACCATTAGTCCCACTTGGGCTTCAATGACGACTACAAAGAGAATACTCTGTAAACTGCAAAAGAGGCAAGGATTTGCCAAAGCCTGGGTTAGCCCAAACTGGTCAAGCAATTGCTTTTAACACTTTATTTCTTAAGTGGACTAATACCTGGGGGTAGATGGAAAACAAACTTGACTTCAGACAACACAGGGCTTCCTGAAAGCTGCAGGTCTCTGCACCAGACAGCTGCTGAGTGAAGAGCTTGGCTCTTTTAAAGGACAAAGACTTTATTTCAGGTCCAAGTTTGAGGTCAGGGGAATGCAAATGAGCCCAGCACCCGTTTCCTGACCTTTCCTTGATGGAATGGGGATGGCTGCTCCAGTGGAAAGGCCACAGAAGTTCCATTTCTAAGCGTTGCTCAGTCATATTAAAAGCTGAACTCCAAAGACAAACCTATCAGAGCAAAGTCTAACCAATTAAGTGAAAACTGAGTTCATCTTAACTTCACAAGGCCTGGGGCTCTTAACTGTTGGTGTCTAGTCCAGAATGTAGTTGAGCAATCACAGGAAATGCTCCTTGAGGAACTCTTTTCTTTCCCTCTGCTTGCTCATGTGAAACAAAGTTTTAATTTTTTTCTTCTGCCTGTGAAGAAGCTCTCTGGTGTGGAAGGTCGGTGCGTCGGAAGTGAGAAGGAATGGGTTCTATTCTTGGCACTGCCCTCTAACTAACTGAATGCCCTGGACACAGCTGCTTCAGGTCTCAGCTAGGTTGAGTGCTTAAGCCTCTGGGTTTGTGAGACAGGCTGTCAGACACTCTGAACCCTTAATTTCCTCATCTTTAAAATGGGAATAAAAAGAGTGGCTCTACCAGAAAGCTGTCATGAGGGTTCCGTGAGAGGACATGTGCAAAACAGTCAGGGCTCAGGGTGAATGGCACCCCCTGGAGTTGTGGGACAAAATGGCTCTGGGCTGTCACACAGTGTATTGGTCAGGGTTCTAGAGAGTGATAGGAACAAGAGATCTCTGCCTACAGTCTACCTGTACATACACATATATGGGGTATGTCTATAGCTATAAACATCTCAATGCATAGAAATGCAATACAGAGCCTTGAGGAGGGCCAAAGAGGAAAGCGACAAAACTGGCTTAAAACTCAACATCCAAAAACACTAAGATCAAGGCATCTGTCACATCCCTTCATGGCAAATAGACGGGGAAAAAGTGGAAACAGTGACATATTTCATTTTCTTGGGCTCCAAATTCACTATAGATGGTGACTATTTAAAGATGCTTGTACCTTGAAAGAGAAGCTATGACAAACCTAGACAGTGTATTAAAAAGTGGAGACATCACGTTGCCAACAACGGTCTGTATATTCAAAGCTATGGCTTTTCCAGTAGTTATGTACGAATGTGAGAGTTGATCATAAAGAAGGCAGAACACTGAAGAATTGATGCTTTCAAACTGTGGTGCTGGAGAAGACTATTGAGAGTCTCTTGGACAGCATAGACCACACCAGTCAAGCCTAAAGGTAATCAACCCTGAAAATTCATTGGAAGGGCTGGTGCTGAAGCTGAAACTCCAATACTTTCACTACCTGATATGAAGAGCTGACTCACTGGAAAAGTCCCTGATTCTTGGAAAGTGTGAAGGCAAGAGGAGAAGGGGGCAACAGAGGATTAAATGGTTGGATGGCATCACTGACTCAATGGACATGAATCTGAGGAAACTCCACAAGATAGTGAAGGACAGGGAAGACTGGCATGCTGCAATCCATGGGGTCACAAAGAGTCAGGCACGACTTAGCAACTGAACAACAACAATATTAGACCATATCTTTGTATCGTCTATCTATCTGTGATCTATCTCTCTAGAGAGATTTATTTAGGGAAGAGATTGATTTTATGGCTTGTACAACTGTCAAAGCTAGCAGATTTGACATTGGCAAGGCAAGACAGCAGGCTGGAGACTCAGGGAAGAGTGGACGTTGCCATGTGAATGTGATCTGGAGGCAGAATTCCTTCTTCCTCAGGGGACCTCACTCTTTCTTTTAAGACTTTTGGCAGACTGGTGAGGCTCCCCAGAGTGTGGAGGGTAATCTGCTCTAATCAAACTTTACTGATTTAAATGCTGATCACTTCTGAAAAAAATACCTTCCCAGCAATGTCTAGAGTCGTGTCTGTCTCAAAACTGGGTACCATGGCCTTGCCAAAGCGGCACATAAAATTAACCACCACACACAGTACACGCTCAATAAATGCAATTGTTATGATGCTTATTATGTAGCTATTATTATTGTTGTTGATCTATATATACTTTCAGGTCCCTTCTAGTCCTGACAGTATCCTCTGATACATAGCTTTCATTCACATTTTGGGAAAGAAAACAGAAGGAACCACAGTATTCTGTAAGCAAATGGAGTCTGAGGAGGGCACGTACACAGAAATCTAGTTTTCTCAACTCCAAGACATGGAGTGCAGGTAAGAGTGGGGGCCAATACCTTCATGCCTTTCCCATAGCAGCCTTTTCCAAATTAAATCGTTTCTATAGCATTTCACCATTTTCTAGCAGCTAAGAGATACTGAGTTCTTGCCACATGCCAGGCAGCGTTCCAAATGCTTTCAATGTATCACCACATCGTGGCCTCACAGCAACTACGTGACATGGGTACCATCATTATCCCTCCTCCCAGTGAAGAGGAAGGTTAGGCCAGACAGTATAAGAGTCTTGTCTGAGGTCACACAGCTACACAGTGGTGACCAACACAAGCTTTTCCATCTTGTTCTACACAGCCTGTGGGTACTGACTGCAGGACCACCATGGACAAATACTAAGTGTCAAGGTGATGGGATGAAGGAAACTGACACTGCCTGGACAGCCTCAGTGCTATGTGAAAAACAATACTTGGAAAGGTGGGTTTCCCTAGTGTGCATAAGATCACTTGGGGAGCCAGCTAAAATGGCAGATTCTCAGGCCCCATACCTAGAGATGTTGATTAAGCTTGGGGGTATGACCAGGAACCACACAAGGACCCCCTGAAGTCCCCTGCCTTGGCCCAGGGTGCACTGGAATTGAAAAGGCTCCCAGATGTGTATCCATTCTATACTACTGTGAAACAGCACCAAGCACTGAAGAAACATTCTGGCTCATCAAGATGAAGAAGATGAAAAAGGCATCGTGCCTATGAAAGTGTCTACGCCTGATAATGGCTCAAGTCCTACAAGGCGGTCATAACATAAAGATGGCCCTATAAATCTTGATGGCAGGTCAAATCTATCCAAGCATATGAGAGACTCAGAATTCAGTGCATTGTCACTTTAGTGCCATAAGAATTCTATGTCCTGGGAAGCATATGCAGAACTAAAAAATTCTCACCAAGTTCAAAAGTCTTTGGATCAAGATGAGCAGATATTTATATATACAAGGGCCCCATGGAAAATCCAATCAAGCAATTAAACTGTTGCAGAGTTTGGAATGCAGGTGGAAAACTCAGGCTATATGTGGATACTGAATATAGGCACATGGGTTATGAGAACATCCTTCTCTTGTAGCTAAGAGTTATTGACATAAAGGCCAGTGTGGCTCTTTGGGATTCTGGACAATCATGTCAACGCCTGGTCAATCTCCAGGGTCATTAAATGTTTGGAAAATATAACAGACAGAATAATGACCTTTCATTCCAAACCCAAAGATGTCCACATTCCAGTCTCCAAAATCTGAGAATATGGGATCTTACTTTTCACAGGGGACTTTGCAGATGTGATAAAGGTAAAAATCTTAAGATACAGAGATCACCCTGATTATCTAATGGGACCAGTACAATCACAAGGATACTTAAAAGAATGAGGCAAGTAAGGCAAAGTTAGAAAAAGGTGACATTTCCTCTTGCTTCTAGATCAGGCTGTGCATCTAAGCAATTGCTAATAAGTTGTGAATATAGAGAATACCAGACTAAATGAAGTTAAGACAAGGATAAATGTAACATGATATCACTTACATGTGGAATCTAAAAAATTTGATAATAATGAACTTATTTACAAAACAGAAACAGACTTACAGATTTAGAAAACAAATTTATGGTTACTGAAAGGGGAAGGTGGAGGGCAAAGAGATAAATTAGGAGTTTGGGGTTAATATATACACACTAATATTTATAAAATAGAAAATCAATAGACATACTGTATAAAACAGGGAACTCTACTGAACACTCTGTAATTATATGGGAAAAGAATTCTTAAAAGAATAGATCCATGTGTATGCATAACTAATGCTATAAACTTAAAACTTAGACAACACTGTAAATTAACCACACTTCAGTATAAAATTAAAAGTTTAAGAAAAATCATTCTTTAATTTTCATGTACTCCCTTAAAATGATTGCCCTCTTCTCATGGGTTGGACACAGACATAGTGAGGATAAGCTATATAATGACAATACCTTGAGAAAGGCCAAGCCACAGAACAGAAAGAGCCCAAGTCCTCTGTGACATACAGAACAGAGTCACTGACCAGGTCCAGCTGTCTGCTGACCTCTACGTGGTGAACAAGAGAAAAATAAATGTCCGTCTTATTTGGGGGTCTCTCTGTCACAGTCTGTGATAAACTGAATTGTATCTTTCCAAAATTCCTACGTTGAAGCCCAGATCCCAAGTGTGATTGAACTTGGAAATATGGATTGTAAGGATTAAATGAGGTCAGGAGGAAGGGCTCTGTCCTGTAGGACTAGTATTCTTACAATACTGGGGAGACATCAGATCGCCACCCCCTCCTCAGTGCTCACACCAATGAAAGGCCATCTGAGGACACAGTGAAAAGACAGCTGTCTACAAGGCAGGAAGACAGGCCTCACCAGGAACCAACTCAGACGGCACCTTTAAGCTGGACTTCTGACCTCCAGAACTGTGAGAGAACACATTTCTGTTGTTAGGATACCCATCCTGTGACGTGCTGCTCTGGCGGCCCCAGTGGACTGGCACAGCCTCTTAGACTGTATCCTAACTAACAAAGCTGACCCTTGAACAACATGGTGGTTAATCCAATAGAAACTTATAATCAGTTCTCTGTATTCATAGTTCTTTCATATCTGTAGATTCAACCAATAACAGACCATGTAGTACTATAGCATTTACTATTGAAAAAAAAACCCCATGAATGAGCGGACCTGGGCAGCTAACGTGTGTTGTTCAAGGGTCAGCTGGGCACTGCTGTATCCCCAGTGCCTAGAACAATGACTGGAAATTAGTAGATGTGCTATGAACATTCTTTGGGTAAATAATGAAAAGAACAGAAAGACAACATTTAATCTGTGCAGTACTATAAAAATGTAAAGAATTAAGAGATTCTATATAGATTATGTCTGCCCATTCACCCATCCAACGATTCATCTTTCTATCACTCTGGCTGTATTCCTTTGCAGGTAAATGAAACCTCATCTTTGAACCCTACCAGTGTCTTCTCCTCCACAGTCCATCCTGAATCTACCCAGGGTTAGCTCCTGTGCATTTTACCACCTTTATCACTCTAAAATTTTCCACCATTACAGCGGTCACCACTCTAACTCAGATCCTGTTATCACTGGCTTACTTTGTGACAATTGCTTCCAAACTGTTCCCTCTTGTCTCTATAGTTGATCCTGTTGCAGAGACTTCTCTTAATAGTTACTTGTGTCAAATCCATTTTGCCTTCTAGGAACAGATTCCTCATTTCATTTAGTCTGGCAACACACCCTGCAAAATAACCCTAATTCTCTACTGCTTCTGCAGCCTAGGTTCAAGCACAGGGTTCAATTCTGGCTTAGAAGATGTAAGTGGAATTTGTTGGGTGATGTTTCTGGAAAATCTCTTTCAGAAAACAGAAAGCTGGGACTAGGCTACTTTTTACTTTTCCCCTCACTGTTTTACTTTTGCTGCTTGGAATTTGGGATTGATCGCTGGAGCTCTGGCAGCCACATGGACATATGGAAGACTGAGGAGAAGAAATAAAGAAATGACATCTCTGATGATTTTGTGAAGCTACATTACCAGCCTTGAATTGCCTCTCTTCAGGTCTCTCCTACATAAAGGTGAAATGTACTTTTTGATGTGCAAGCCACTGCCGTCAGACCTCTGTAATTAGCAGCTGAAGAGAACTCCCAACTGATACAGAACCCACGCCTTCCATGCTGTCAGCTTAGATATACCGAAGCACATCCAGAGTGCTGCTACTTTGCTACCACTAGTGCAAGGGTAAAGCACCTTCATAAAACACAACTCGACTTGACAGGAGGCATGTCAACAGCCTCATTTTACAGATGAGGAAACTAGGGTTTAGGACCACACATCACTACACGTAAGACAAAGGACTAGAACCCAGGTCTCAGATGAAACTGTAGAGTGACAAGGAACTGTGAAACTACAGTGTAAGCTATGGGATCTGGAGATTTTACACATGGACACATGCATGTGCATGCAAACACACACACACACACACATAATCTTGAGTGAATAAGTGTTGCTTTTGCCTGTCTTCATACCATCTACCCTTTCCCCATAGCATGATCTTTCTCCTCTGGGACAGCTGGTCTTTAAGCTGAGGCTGTTGATGGCCTGCCTCTAGGAGGGCACAGGATCCCAGCCATAGTGACAATGTGACTGGTCCAGGAGTGGCCATGCAACCCAGTCACTTACTCACCCTATGTGAATGTGGGCCCACCTGCATCTCAAAGCCTCTGTCTGCTTATCCAACAAATGGTGGTAAGTCTATTACCTGCTCCACTGGGTGGTCCTCAGAACAAACTAAAACAATCTAGTAAAGGCTTCCACATACAGGGATGGGACGTTCACTTACTATTAGCTGCTCTTTAGATCTCTTTGGAAAGCTCTCAATTTCCAGGACACCATCAATCTCTAGAACAGAAATATTGTTACATGATATTAACAATTAAGCCCCCAAATCTCACTTAAATCTCTTGTTATGCTTGGTCACTTTTCCCCCCATCACACAGACGAGAGGTTTCTGTCTGATTTTCAGAATAACCACTTCAACTAACTGATTTAAGTGATGAAAAGACAAACCTTGAGACAGTCCCCATTCTTTATTTGTCTCCAGAATGGAAAATGCAATCATTGGGATTAAGAAAGCCTGCATTTCTTCTCAATCTGGTAATCTTAAAAAGTAGAACAAAATAAAACAAAACAAAACTGGAGGCACGTTCCTCCCATCTTGAATCAGGGGTCCAGAAATGACACGAAACACAAACGTTTGGATGTGGTCATGGCATTTATTCGCAGTATGTTTTCACAACGTATTAGTAAAGGAGAATAACACTCATACATTGAATATAACTTCCTGGAGCACTCTGAAGTTTGTGCGGGTTTGGAGAATACTGACAGGCTTCCCCTAATCTCTTTGGCTTCTGGAGGAGGGAGGGTTTCTCAAACTGAGTGTCTGACAGGGGTGACAACTCTTCTTCCATCAGCCTGGAAGGGCAGAAAGACCACAGCTTTGGCAGTTCCACTTTGGAAAGGAGCAACACACAGGACTTCCACAGATGAGCGGATCCAAAGGTGACTAAGACTCAGGCATCTTGTACCCCACGGCTCATTTCGCTCACGACTGCCGGCTGCCGCAGCAGCCGTGGCCCTGACAGGGTTTAAGGCTCACGGCTCAGAGGGGCTAAGACAGCAGCCAGAGTTTTCCTGCAAAGGGCGATCCTGATGACTAAGATTCCGGTTCTGGATTTCTGCAGGTGTGCTGGGGAGGCTGAAGTTCATCCTCACCCCATGCAGCCTCTGCCGCAGTTGCTGACATAGGCGCCGTATCAGAGTATCTCGGCTCTCACTGGCTCAATGTCACTCTGTAATGAAGCTGCGTGAAGGAACCTCTCTTTAACCAGAGAGACGAAGGCACCATTAACTGAAGCAAAGTTCGGATAAGAATAACAACAAGAACAAAGTCCCATTCTCTTCCAAAGAAGCCATGTCTAAAAACAAGGGTAAACAATTGGTCTTATTTTATCCAAGTGACTCTGTCCACTGAAAGTTGTCCTTCGGCTTCTCCCTTCTATTAAAAGTGTTTACAGTTCTGAGTCCGATTATCACTTAAATACACACAATATTAGCACCAAGGCAGCAATTTTTTTCCCAGAGATCACATGAAACTGAATAGATACTTAACATAATTAATAGCTGGTACAATCTGTGACGTCACTAAATTACCAATTGGTTGATGACACATTCCTAGAAATGCCAACAATATCCTCATACAACTCTTGTAGCACCTTGATGGTAGCTAAGTTGTTTCTTATAAAAAATTACAATTAAAAAAAAGTAATATAAAACATTTACAGATAGAAAGTAAACAATAGTGTACCGTGATAATAAAGGATCACTTTTGTCATAGTACTACATATAATGTAGAGTACGTAAAATGCAGTGGTCTGACTGCAGAGGACAAAATAATGTGAAAGGCAGTCATAATAGAATCATTTTACGTACAAAAATATTACATCACAATAAATAATTTCAAACATAAATATTAAACTTTTACATCATTAGGTTATTCCACATTTATATACACACACATATATATACATATGTGTGTGTATATAAGTATATATATATGCATATGTACACACAAACACAGGCACACAAATTCTCAAACACACACACACACACACACAAATTTTAAGGTGGAGGTATTTCATCACTATCCTTCATCCATCCCATAATGGCTTCCTCTTCAGAGCACCTGAAAGCAAATGAACCAACCAGGAAATGTAAATCTCCTGTCTCAAATGACGTAAGTCAAGAATAGGTAAGTCAGAAATTTTTACAAACAGAACTTAAAAATAATGCTTGCCTCAAGAAACTGGAAAGTTCAAGAATATATAAAGAAAAAGAGAAAAAAAAAGCCACTAGCCTGTGGTTCCCCCAGCCTGAGATAATGTTCTTCACATACTGGTGTATTTCCTTCCAGTCCTTTGGTACAGACATGTAAATATTATGTGTATGTGCTCATTCAAATGTTACTACTCATAAGATACATATAAAATACACTTTATTAGATACAAAATATATGTAATACAAATCAAATGGAGGCCCCCTGACTTCACCTTTCTTTATGACATCTCCTCTTTTCTGATAATAAACTCTTTCTGGTCCTTTGGTAACCATCCCTCTTCCAAATGAAGCTGTCAGTCACCTGACTCTAGGTGGGTACATGATCCCGATTTCCTGGATATTGTGACTGTTTCAGAAATGGCCATGTGACAAATCAGAGCCAGAGTTCTTGTGCAAAACAGATGTCAGAGGCAAGCATTTACTAAGGGCCATGAGATGGAAAGATGATGTAAGCCTAGAACTGCCAGGGACCATGGTGTGGAGGAGATGATCTGCCCGAGAATGAAGTCACTTCACTCAAGAAGCAAGCACTGCTGATGGATGGAGAGAGAAACAGCCCCGATGACTCTGAGCCTCAGGATCCAACCATGCCTGGAGAAAGACCACTGCCCAGACATCTCAGTTACTTAAGAGAGTAAGTTTGTCTTCCTTTTCCTTTTTTTTTTTTTTTTTGCCATGTTGCTTCCTGCAGTGGAAATATTTCTACCTTAAGATCATAATTTTTAATACAGATGATTAAACACTGAAACTGATACACAAGTGTCAGCAATATACTCCTTTGTCAGGATCTTGAAGGGTCTAAAAAGGATAAAGGGCTGCTGGAAGCTTGAGGGGCGACGTAGGAATTGGCTGAGTTGGCTGAGCTCATCTCTTACAAGGGAAAGGCAATGAGATGAGAAAAAGAGTGATCAGTTCACTTTTCTGCCCAGCAGAGGGAGCACTTGCTGGCATAATGTAGTCATGCCAGGAATCGTCAAACTTTTAACAGGGAAACTCTCCTGCGCATTTGTTAAAATGCAGATTTTGACTTTGAAGATTTGGAATGAGGCCAGAGATCCTGCGTTTCTAATAAGCTCCCACGTGATACAGATCAGGCTGGTCCTTGGATAACACCGTGAGTTACAAGTGTGCAGAAGAGTACATTAACTGAGAGCACTGGCTGTGGGTACAACCCTCCTGGGTTTCGCCAAGAGAATCCATGGTGAACTTAAGCCAGCTGCTTAACGGTTGTGGATCTCAGCTTCTATCTGTAAAATGAGAGTAACAGCCCCAGGCTGTGGCTTCGCTGTAAGGATGCACGGAAACAATGCCTACCCAGTATGGTGCCTGACACACAGTCAGGGGTCAACGAATGTTATTAATATTACTCTCATAACACCCTCGGCAGTATTTCTCATTTCCTGCATTAAAAATTCAGATTCCTAGATCTACCTCCACTCAACATAGCAGGACTTCTAGAGATAGAGCCCAGGGAGCAGCATTTTTAATAAGCACTGCAGAGGAACCTGGTGCAGGATGTCTGGGGACCACACGTCCAAGGTGGAGAGCAGATGGCCACAGGTGTGGGAGGACAGATGAGTAGGAGACACAGGGCTGGAAAGCACTGGGTCAGCTTCCCCTGTCTGGGGGCAAGTGACCCACCTACATTTGCTAATCATTAGACTACAGAAAGAATGAGAGAGCGCCAGCGGGCAAGAGAGAAAATGCGAGAAAGAGAGAGGGGGACAGAGATACTTACCTTAACTACAGAACTCGAATCTCCAGGCCAGTGCCAGAGGACGGAGCACATTTTCCACAGTAGCCACCACATTTCCCGATGACCCGGGTACCATCCTGCAAAAAAAATGATGCATCATCTTAGTCCACTTGCTTGGCTACTACGGTTCCAGGGCTGTGTGTCCCCTGTGTCCGTACGGCCTGTATCTTCACAGAGTGCACTTCAGTCTTTTGGCCCCAGTGCTTTCTCACCCTCTTTGAAATACCCTTACCTGCACTTCTCCACACAGACCATTCATGGAGAGTAATCTTTAGTCCCTTCACATTCAGCATGGTCTCCTCAAACACACAGCTGAAGAGTCTCAGTAGAAATCTATCTACTCATCAAGAACCAAAGGAAACCACTCAAAAGGGCTGCTTTGCTTTTAACCTGATTATTGACATAGCTACCAGTATCAAGAAGAGCGTTTATATTTTTAAGTGGTTGGGAAGCAGTGAACCGAGAATATTATTTCTTGATAGGTAGAAAAGACATAAAATTCAAATTACAGGGCCTGTCAATAAAGTTTTATTAGAACACTGTGGATATTATCCATTCACTTTCCTCATGTCCTGCCTGTTTTCACGTTTCAACAGCAGGGTGAGTGGGTGGGCTCACAGTCTCACACTGCTACTCTGCACATAAGTCACAGTGATACACTGTAACCTGTTTTGAGTGCCATGCGTATTGCTGTATTATAACATTTTCTTTCTTTCTTTTTTTATAACCAGTGTATGTCAAAATAAGAAGAGACAAAAACAGTAGACTTTATTGTACTTTTAAGGTACAGTAGGATGGATTATTCTATTGTCACATTTGCGTGGCAAAGCACTGCATTCATCCTGCAAGGATACTGTGTATGTGTGTGCTCAGTCATGTCCAACTCTTTGCAACCCCATGGACTGCAGCCTGCCAGGCTCCTCTGTCCACAGGATTTTCCCAGCAAGAATACTGGAGTGGGTTGCCATTTCCTCCTCCAGGGGATCTTCCCAACTCAGGGATCAAACCTGTGCCTTCTGCATCTCCTGCACTGCAGGTGGATTCTTTGCCACTGAGCCAATGGGGAAGCACACAATGACTCTGAGGTTGTGCTAAAAGAATACACTATATACCAATATGACCACACTCAGCATGTGCGTGGTATTCCCAACTCCCAGGCCAGCAATTCTCAGGAATTTGGAAAACTTAGAATATCTCATCATAGTGTAATCCTTCACAAAAATAAGAAATCAAAGTGAGTAAGGATAAAAGATGAAACTATGTAAGCATCCAAGTGGCTCATCTGTTAGTGACACAAAGAAAACAGTCTACTAGATGGTGAGTTCATGAATCTTGTTTAATTGTAACAACAGAAGACATATGTCCAGAGAAAATCAATGTGTGAACGCTGTTTTCCTTTTGGCAAGATCAGTTGCTCAAAAATTTAATGACATTTGGGAGTCATATCAATAAACAATTAAAAAATGAAGTAAATTGGAATGGTTTCCTGTGGTTTTTGATGAGAAGATAGATTTTACTGATACTCTTCCAGTTGTTTGAAGAGACTGTGCTGAGTGTGAAGGAATCAAATAATTAATCTCTATGAATGCTCTGTGCGGAAGAAGTATGACACAGAGACAGTATGTCAAAGAGACAGAGAAAATACTAGTCAGAAAAACTGAAGAGGAATCTGCTAAGATGTGTTGACAACTAATAATGGTAAGATCCACGTGTGGAGAAGGAAAAGCTTTATTTGGACCAATTTACAAAGCTTGTTAAAATGTAAGATGTTTAAAGCCTGTGATTATTCACTGTGGAAAATACACGAACCTATCTAGTGTTATGGAACCCATGGCGTTAATAATGAACTTCTTTTGCTATCATAGACTTAATTTTCATCAGTTTTGGGAATTTGGGGGTCAGGACTAGAAGTTGAATTCTCTAACGTATCCTAACATACATCAACTGGATGACTTAGGAGTAGTAAAGTTTTATCATGAATTTTGAGCTCAGGGATGGGATAAATAATTTTCTGAACAAGAAGAACTGTTGTCAATCACTTGCATTGAACACTTAATGGTTTTGGACATTATCTTTTGCTGCTGACTTGATAATGTTTCTTAATGAACTGAAGGTAAAACTACAAGGCAAAAACTGCACTTACAGGCAAAAGTTATACTGTGGTAAAGTCATTTCAATAACAACTAACATTGTTTGAATCATAAATCATGTTAAGGTGCTTTATACACTTTCCAATCTGTCAAATGTTAAAAATGAGAAGTTTTATTGCTATTCCACATACATTTATAGTGGATATACTTCGTGAGTGAGAACTACAGTTTCAGCAGCATTTTTTGGACATGGATGTAAGTGCAAAGGAAATTTTCATGTTTCAAAATCCATCTAATGAGGTAACTGAGGAGAACTTCCATCTCACTTTCAATTACAAGTGATTCACCTGTAATGTAATGACATGCAGAAAGGCAAATACCAAGAGAAAAATCTAACGGAATTCCACCAACAGCTGCCAAAGCATGAATATGCTCAAATAAAATGATGTGGTTGTAGACGATGGTAGTGTTTGGCAATATCTAGCTCTGAAAAAAGACATTCATAAAGATGAAGCGCAGAACATCTCATTTCAGATCAGCATTACCAAATAAACACTTTGAAGCAATTTTGGTAACAGAGAACACTAATTAAACAAAATGTTATCCTTTCTAAATATTTCATTCATTTCCTTGGTAGATTCTGGATAACAAAAATTTACATTCGATTATTATTCTGCTTTGGATTTAATCACTAAATTGTGTGTACAAATTTGTTTTCACTCTTGTCATATAAATACATATGTAATATCCATGATTTTTACCTCCTGGATGGCAAAACCTAAAATATTTACTATCTGGTCCTTTACAGAAAAGGTTTGCTGAACCCTGGTTTCTAGCCTTATACAGTCCTACCTGTCTGGATTTGTCTTGCTCTGTTCTTCCCCTCTGCATTTCTTTGGGTTGTTCCCCTAACATGCCTCTTAACACAGGGCTTTTGCACATGTGGCTCCTCTAGCTGGAACTCTCTGCCCAGCTCTGTATGAACTGGACTCTATGTGCATTTACCAGCTTTTGTCTGGTAAATTCTTCAGAACTCAGCCCAGAGGCCACTTCCTCTGAGAAATCATTCTGACTGAGTTACCAGCTGCACAGCACCCTATAAAATGGGGCAGTTCTCTCTTTATGTCTGTCTTCCCCCTGGAATGTAAGCCCTGTGACGGCAAGGCCAGTGCCTTGTTAGAATACTAGGGTCCCCCAAACCTAGCAGTGGTCTAAACACACATTTGTTGAATGAACTAAAGAAGGCTGAACAAGTACACTCTTATCTGTGAGCTGCAATTCAAATGGCCTTGCTACTCAGCCCCCTTAGTCCTTCCCCATATCATGAAAAACCTCTTGTTTAACTGTGGCATCATATCCTAGTTTGTAAATTACCACGTCATATGAGCCACCCTCCACCCCTGACTCCTGCACAGGGTTAGGCGTCTAAGACGGTTTTCTTCATTGGGACTAATGTTGGCATGAATCATACTTGTGGGCACATAGCAGGATCTCTTTGAGCCATATTTGATTCATATGGAAGTTCTTTTGAAAACAGTGGATAATCTCATTAAAAGAAAGAAAAAGAAAAACAGTTGTCAATTTTGAAGGAAAAAAAAACATATAAGTTTCATTTTTTAAAAAATTTGCATGCTTTTGATTATGACTGAGATTAACTTGGAGGGCTTCCCTGATGGCTCCGTGGTAAAGAATTGGCCTGCAACACAGGAGATGAGGGTTGGATCCTTTAGTCAGGAAGATCCTCATAGAGGAGGAAGTGGCAAATCACTCCAGTATTCTTTCCTGAAAAATCCCATGGCCAGAGGAGCCTGGCGGGCTACAGTCCAAGGAGTCACAAAGAGTCGAACATGACTGAGCGGCTGAGCATGCGCGCACAAGAATAAGTTGGAAGACCGAGTTCTATCACCCCACTGGATCTTGGTTTTAGGGGCTCATGTTAGTTCTGGAGCTAGTCTGACATCATCAACTAGAGCTGATGCCAGAACAACTGGCTTTCTAGTCAGGAACTTTTCTCCTAGGCTGGAGTATATAGATCTGGTGGCCTTGAGAATGCTGACATAGTAGAAATGCCTTCCATCTCATTAAAGCTTTTTTTTCACCCAAACTCTTCCTGCCCCAGCAGCAGAGATCAGACTGCCTCAGACTTGCATCATATCTTTAAATAACCTCTTTAAACCTCAGTTTTCTGCTGTATCTGTAAAATGGGGATAACACAAGTCTCCCTTTTTAGGTTCGCTGCAAATGAAAGAAAGCATATAAAGTGCCCAGAATAGCACTTGGCCTAACATACGTGCTCAATCATTAATGATCATTGTCATAATGGTGCTTTTTAATGTGTGAATTTCCATCACAGCCTGTTCTCATGGAGATGAGGAATAGTCTGGGTAATTATAAAATCACTGATACTCGCTCTACAATGTTCATGTTATTTCATTAACTAGGACTCTATTAATGTCATTTAGGTAAAGGTTGAACTAACACTTATTTCTAGTACAGAATAAAAAATATATATATTGAGAAAATAAATAGCATAAACATAATTGTCATGGAAACAGTGCCTACTTCAGAGAAAAAGATGTTTTCCAGCACTTTTGAAGTATCCACTCTCATACAATGAAACATTAACTGTAAATCATTTTTATTTCTCCATTAAAGCAAGTCCTCTAAAAATCTCTTTTCAATAAATATTTTGTTAGCAGAGTCTCAGCTATTACATATAATTAAAATGACAGACTCTGCATTCCATTAAGAATAGTTTATAGTTCATACTTTTCACTTTTTTCTCTGCTTTCTGCAGTCAATATGACTAAGGGAGGTTGATTCGTATAATTTAGGAAAGCCAACTCATCTTTGATTGAAGTGTGCTTATTTACATTTCTTTGGAACTGCTGGGAGTGAAACTGTCCATTAAAATAAAAACAACAGTATTTGTTTTTTTTCCAAATAAAGTCCTAATCACACAAACACAAATGTGTACACACATACACAATGTATAAATATCTAGCTTCTATGGGATCATATAGAATAAAATGTACACATATATAAAAGAGTTTCATTCCACTTGTCTGTAGTAAATGTATGATTTTTATACTTAGCGGATAATTGAGTTTTCAAAAATGAATTGTGGGTTAAAGTCAAAGTGAAGTCGCTCAGTCGTGTCCGACTCTTTGTGACCCCATGGACTGCAGCTTCCCAGGCTCCTCTGTCCATGGGATTTTCCAGGCAAGAGTACTGGAATGGGTTGCCATTTCCTTCTCCAGGGCATCTTCCTGACCCAGGGATTGAACCCAGGTCTCCTGCAGTGCAGGCGGACACTTTACCCTCTAAGCCACCAAGGAAGCCCCAAAGAGAACTGATTCTGTGCTTGCTACACATACACACATTATTTATCTCATGCTACTTAAACTCCTTTGGTTGTAAATGAACTGAAAGATTTAAAAAAACAAAACAAAACAGGAATTGAGTCCATCTCCCATACAGTAATACAACTTGAATTTTTAATTTGAAAGTAATTCTTGGATTTAGAGCCCTTCCCTCAGAAAAACAGTGATGATTAGGCCTCAGGGCCAGGCACCGAGCCCTCAGAAACACAGGCTCCCAGCTCCTCTCAGACCCTGTCCCATCCCCGAGGAACACAAAGCAGCACAGAGACCCAAGGACACCCCTCCCATCCTGCTTACAGGAATCTCCCTTCACTGCGCCTGGCTCTGAGGGCCATTCTGGAAGCTCCTCTGGGATGGAAGGAGAGACAGTAGGTCTGAGAATGGGCATCTTTTGGGGTGGGGGGAGTTGTGGCAGGGGGGAATTTCCTGGATGGGGGCTGAGGATCCTCTGACATCCTGAGTGCACTCATGAGTTAGGGAAGCACAAAATGTCACTGGCAGAGGAGCTCAGAATGCCAACCTTTTCTCTCCAATCTTACAGGTGGGCCAAGTTCCCCCCTTTCTGTATGGCTGCCCCTAACCCACAGAGCAGAAACCTGGTACAGTCAAAGCATTTGTCTAGAAGCCCATGCCTGGACACAGGAAGCATCCCATATGCCTCGGTCCTGGGTGGGGAAAGGCCCATGTGGACAAAATCCACATGGTGTGGTCCAGGCTCAGCCTCTGCTCAGGCTGAGTCCCATCCTCCCATCACAAGCAAGCTTGCATCTTTCACCACCATGACCAATTCTGCAACCTTATGGCAAGCCCTGGGCCTATGAAAATGTGATAACATGAACAGCTAATATTTACTGTGCCCCTGCTGCCTGTCCAGTGACATGCAGATAGCTTTATCTCCCTATTTCATTTATGCTCCCCAGGAACCCTACTGGGTAAGGCCACCGTGACACCCATTTTACAGATGAAGACGCCGAGGCCCCTGAGGAGTTAAGTAACTTGCCTCAATGGCAGAGCTGGTAAAAGCGTGTCAGGCGATCTGACTTAGGGGCCTGGAGGCTTAACTGCTATACTCTGTGGCTTCTGTGGGCTTTGATTTCAGTGCTCTCCCAAGAATTCAATGAGTAACCTGGAGGAATGGGGCTGAATGCAAGTAAATAGAGGCTGAATGCCCAGTAAATAGAGGCTCTTCAATAATAGAGGCTATTTCAATAACAAAAATCCTTATCAGTGGAAAAAAAAAAATAGACTTCTTCCCACTATACATATGGGGCAGCCAATAATGAACCTGACACTGAGACTTATTTTTTACCAGGTCTGTTCCTGTTGGTGAGACTGTGAACCCAACCTATAAGTGGTTCTAGTAATTCAGTTTTACCCTGAATGACCAGAGCCTTCCTTTAGTTTTTCTTGGGGAAAAAATATTTTATCACCAAGCAGGTTTACAAAATGGAGGATTTCATTATGTTTTTCCTTCTGGTGCTCCCAGCACAAAAGTGAAAGAAAGTGAAGCATGAAGATGAGAGGACTGAATCAAAGCAGGGCTATTTGGAGAGTCGATCAGGACTGGCCAGGATCTGCGCAAAATAGAACAGATTGTCCTCAGCCCCCCAGAAGCAAGACAGTGGTAAGGCAAGGTAGGAGCAGGATATGACACAGTTTTTCAAAGTGTGTTGTGTGGAACAATGGTAATTTGGGGAAATTAAGGTCTGACTTTGAAGGGAATGCTCTGTGACTGGTTTAACTTAGGTCAGTGATTTTCCAAATGTGGTCCCAGACCAGGGCATCAGCATCACCTAGGAAATGGTCGGGAATGTACATTTCAGGCCCCTCCCCAGGCTGGCTGTGTTTTAGCAAGTCCTGGCCCAAGGTTGAGAACCACTGATTTAGGGAAAAGCTGGCTTCAGTAGAACCACACAGGTTTCCTTCCTGTACACTTTATTCCAACCTCCAATACACGCATGGTTACTGTGACTCTTCCAGAAGGAAATAAAATATACAATTTTCCCCCAAGTGTCTTAGGCTGCGGAAGCCTATATTCATGGAGCATCCCTAGAGGATGCTGCTCTGTGGACCGCACAGCAGGTCAGGCACACAAAGCCTCATTTCTGGGGGCTGCTAGGAGCTACAGATTGCTTAGTTCTGGCTCATGGGGATTAATAAGGAGTGCTCGACAGACCCTTGAGACTAATTTTGAACTGTCTCTCTGAGCTGTCATGGAACACCAAGATTAAAAAAAAGAAAAAGAAAATTCTGACAGGCAATTGTGAAACCAATTCCCTTCAGCACAGGCGGCACCTCCCCCTAAGGCTAGGGGGACAACCAGCCCTTCTCAGCAGGGCAATGATCACTGTCTCCACAAGGTGGTGCTCCAGGCTGCAATTAGTTTTAGGTTCTGGATGAACATTGCAATGCCGCTAACAAAACTGAAACTAAGGTTTCGACACTGTTTCCATAGATGGCTTTCTACATAATCACGGTTTAAGTATGACCACGTTTGAGGCAATACATTTTTCTTTTTTGTCTCTCTTGGTCACTGAAACATAATACATAGCAGAACATGTATAAGCACAGCAAGGGTGCTGTCTCTTGATTCTTTCAGTACAAGCAAAAAGTTAATGATTAAATTATAAGCAATCGACATAGCCATTTAGTTAAATCAGAGTTGAAGGAGTTAAATGACTTTCACAGAGAAAATAAGTTTTTTGTTTTTGTTTTTTTTCCTCAAAGACACAAATTTAACCCCTGAAGCTAAAAAAAACCTCTGAAATATTCCTGGAACATCATAATTGATGTTTCTCCTCTTCCCAGGTGCAAGCAGGTTGATAGAGCTGTTTCTTTATATTCGGATTTTGATAGGGTTTAGCAGATAAAAACATTAGATGCCCAGTCAGATGTGAATTTCAGATAAACAATACTTCTTTTTAAGAAAAAAGTATGCCCCATACAATGTTTTAGATGCGCTTATAGTAAAAAAAATAAAAATTAAAAATCTTCTTTATTTGAAATTCAAATTTAACTGGGCATCCTGTATTTTGTCGGCAACCTCACCTTGGAATAATATCCCACTTTCTAGTCCTCTTCTCTCTCCATTACTTACTTTGCTGAGGAGACTCTAAGACAGAGGTCACAGCTGTGGCAGGAATGGGGCCACAGGCCACACTTTGTAAGTTTCCCATCTGCCTGTGGGTCAGCTCCTGCCCTGCGTCCTCCGAACTTCTAGGCTGGAAAGGGCAGCGCTTCCTGCCCCAGCTTAGACATTAGACATCCCTGGGGAATTTCAAATTTGGCCTCTGTCACAGATTCCCTTTCAGTGAATCTGGATGGGGCCCAGGTACGTGCATCTTGAACTTTCCCAAGTGACTCTAACATACCCTTAAGTTGAGCAACATATGCAGACCAGAGCAGATTCAGAGTGTCCATCTGAGAGCTTGCTCAGCTATAAGTCTTTCTCAGAAGTTCTGGGGCCCTAGAAACTTCACTGTCAACAAGCTCCCAGGTAATTTGGGTGGTCTGGGGTGATCCCACCATGAACAGCTAGATATTAGAGCAAGAAAAACTGACTTGTTAGAGCCTGTGAGTTTTTCTCTCATTCTCCAGAAACCCTCCTGATAAATGACTCCTTTTTCCAGCCCTTTTTGTATCATTTCATTTCTTCTGAAACGGACATCATTGTCCCTAAGCTCGCATAGGTTAATTGCATATTGGTTAATTAATTGCAAGATATCTGAGCCACACACGCTCTTAGAGGCTGCTGAGTGCTTTCGGCTTCCTGGTTAGGCATCCTTCTAATTGTTAGGTTCACATCTCTGGGAAGAATTCATCAGAAGGATAAGCAAGACTCTGCTCCACTCACCTGTCCACGCGTCAACTTTCCATTTATGTCCTCAATTTTCTTCCTGACACTTTGTAAAATGGTTTGAGGAAGTTCCTTTAGCACCATAGCCTCAGAGGGAGGGAAAGAGGAGGAGAAAACAGAACTCATCCTCCAAGCCATGGGGACCCTTACCGGGGACTTCTTGATGTCAGAGACGGCATAGTTCCCTTGGGAGATCCATCTGGCAGATTCAGTTAGAGACAAACCGGTTCCGTAAAGGTTGATGCTAAAACGACCCTGGAATAAATGGCCAGTGAATAAGATTTTTAGTCCACGTGACATCCTGAGCAAAGGTCTCACACAATAAAAAGGTAACCTGGAGAAAGATATTAATTCATTATGATAGCTAACTAATGACTGAGGGTTCTTTGTAGTGGTGGTGGTGGGGGGCGGTTCTGAACGAGGCACTTTACATGCATCATCTCATCCACCCTTGCAAGAGCAATCTGAAGGGGATTTTCTTCACAGATGGGGACAGGGAGGCCTGGCGAAGGTGATTAACTTCTCCAGGAGACACTAAAAGCCCAACTCACATTTTCCTAACTTCAAAGTCCTCACTCTCAACCACTGCTATTCTGCGTCCCTAACACAGCAATCCTGATGTTGCTCACAATTATCAGATTCCTACAGGAACAAAATGCCACAGTGTAATTTTTTTAACAAGATCTCGCTGCCAAAGCTTCCTGGGCTTCAACTCCCCACCGCGCTGAGCACGCCGAGTCCTAAGCACAGCGGGGCGAGACTTCAAAAGAGCGGCGCGTTCTCGGGATTAGTCTGCAGAGGGCGCGCGCGGCCTGTGCTGGACCAAGGTAGGGACCAGCCAAGCTTCCAGGCCCAGGGAACCCACACCTCTCAGCTGCACTGTGGGATTCCTTTCCAAGCGTAACCCGGGGTGCTTCCATTTTTATTTCCAAGGAGACAGTGCAGAAGAGAGCCTTTCTTGCCTTCTCCATCTGTCTCTGTGTATTTCTCTCCTGCAAAAATGACTCCACAAAGGCATCTTAAATAGATACATGAGCATTTTGGGAGTTAAAAGTGTGCTTTCTGCAAGAACCGCAGACAGTGGGTGAACGCTTCCTCTTTGAGCCTTAGGATGCAGTTTTTTGTCAAAATAGTCTTAAATACATCAAAGAGATTAGTGAGGTGGAGGCTCACACCTAATCAGACCTAAGTGTAAAGTCGGCTTTTTCACGTGGACAGATGATTTACCCTGTAGGAACCTCAGTTTGTCCATCTGTGAAACGGAAGGTAATAATAAGAGTGCTTTCCTCAGAGTAGTATAGAGAGGACTAAATGAAATTAGCTGAGGACTGTATGGCTGGTCCCTAACAGATACTCAAAAATATTGGTATTAGTCTTGCATTGTCTTATTGTTTCATAAGTGTTAGTTTTCTCTCTCCAATACAGCAGTAAGCTTATTGAGGGGGTGGGACTTGGTATTGCTGTGCTTATTCATACTAGTTATGGTTTGTAACATATGACAAGGCACTTGGTGTAGTCTTGCTGTGCTTAGTCGCTCAGTTGTGTCCAACTCTTTGTAACTCCATGGACTGTAGCCCGCCAGGCTTCTCTGTCCATGGAATTTTCCAGGCAAGAATGCCGGAGTGGATTGCCATTCCCGTCTCCAGGGGATCTTGCCGACCCAGGAATCGAAGTCAGGCCTCCCATATTGCAGGTGGATTCTTTACCAGCTGAGCCATCAAAAAGCCCTGACAGAGTCTTAATAAACATCAATATTACATCCTAGCTCTTCCGTGAAGACTTCTAGGATCAGGTGTAACTTGGAGGTTTCCTCTTCATGTTGGTTCCATAAATACTTGCTGAACAGTTTATGAACTCTTTAGGGGCCTTAAATCCTACATCTACTGGGAACAAAGAGCGTTCCTACTCACAGAGGTGATGAGAGGGTTTAGTGTGGTCTAAATCAGTGCCTGTCACCAGAGGACATTTTTGCCCCCACGGGAAATCTGGCAACCTCAAGGAGACATTTTTGGATTTGTCATGTCACAACTGGTGGGTGTGTGTGAGCCACCAGCAGCTGATACAGAGAGACCAGAGTTATTACTAAATATCCTACAAGGCAGAGCCTAGTCCCCAACAACAGAGAATTATCCAGCCCAAAACATGAGTCGTGCTGTGGTCAGGGGGAGGAATTTATCCTAGAATCCTGACTCTTCTGCCTTTAGTGTAATCTCAGGCAAACGGCTTACCCTTCCTGAGGCCATCTGTAAAATGGGTAATAAGACAGAATTACAGAAGGTATGACACACATAGCTCATTACCTGGCAGAGAGTAAGTGTAATGTTTTTAAAAATATTTTTGGAACTTGTTTTATGACAGTACTACCCAGATGTTAGTGTTGAGTGACTTCAATACCTAGGTATCTGTGACTGTGGTCAGACCGGATGCTCAAAACCCTCCATGCCTACCCTCCTTAGACATTGGCTTCTGGATGCTGCATTAGCCCACCTGGCCAATTCTTACCTTCCTAACCTGCCTGCCCTGAGGAGGGCATACACACTGATCACAACGCCCAGACCTCGCTATTTCCAAGGACACCCTCTTCTTTCCTTCCCTATCCTGTTTCCCATGAAGACTGCCTGTCCAGCCTACATCTCAGAAGACAGATGAGATATGCTTTGACATCAAAGTCCCTAGAAGGAACAGGCTTCTCGCCCCAGGATGTGTCAGGCTGATCCCCGTGTTCACTGTCTGAGCAAGGAGCTGAGCGGATTACATCCTAGCTAGATCTGCCCTTTCAGAGCAGGTGATAAACAAGTTTTTGTTCTTATTCTCTCTCTGGCCTTTTCAGGGTCAGGGATTTGCATTTTTAGCCAGAGTCCTAGTTGATAATTAGCACTCTGAAAGTTCCGTGTCATCAGAGGATTGAAGACCTACTGTTCTTTCCAGCTCCAGTTCAGGATATCTCTGTCCCCACAGGCCTTATCTTCAGGGTCTAAAGGGCATGAGAGTTTTAGCTACTATCTCCTGCTGCTGATCTAAGAGTAAAGGTGATTAAGGCATGCATACACTAGATATTCCAGAAAGGTCGGCAAAAGATGCAGCTTTGACAAGGGAGGTTTTGTTCTCTGCTGGACAAGGGTGTATGCTGTACAAGTCCTGTCTGAAAACGGGATCAGCCAGACACATCAGCTGTCACAGATTCGGACTCAGATGTACTTGGCATCAAATCTGGCCTCTACCGAGCACCAGCGTGGGTTTGGATAAGTTATCTGACCTCTCCACAACACCTCTCAGCTGCCTCATCTGGAAAAAGGGAGTATTCTCACAGGATGCTGTAGATTAAATGCTACACTGATTTAGAAATGCAGAGCACAGTGTCTCAAGTGTAGTGAACACTCAGCAGACACTCATAACACCAGCATCAGTAATAATAATGCCACAAGCACTGTGATCAGGATAACAACATACACTCTGGCTGCACCTTGAGTCGAGGGCTCTTGGGGAACCCACCCTTAATGATACGTAGATCCTTAAAGCAACAGTAGTAGATGAGGAGGAAAAAGAAGCAGACTGTCAAACACAGCATCGCTCTGCTTTGATATCTCTGTAGTCACAGATCAGAGGACAAGCAGGGCTCCAGAGTAGTTTGCATAGTCCTGCTTTCTAGAGGCATTTCCCTGGAAAAGTGATTTGAAAAACTCCCACCTTTCATCAGTATAGTTGGTACTCAATAAACTTCTAAGGAATTGAATTCTAAAAGTATCTGATACGATTTGAAGAATGGACTGGAAAAAATACAAGTTAGCCTCTCACTGGCTTTGCTTTTCTCACTTAGCAACTGCATTAGTATCAGAATTTAGCAAATCAATCAGTTCCTTTGTCTCTGAATTATTACAATAATCAAATGCAAATTACCTCTCTTTTACTTAAGTTTCCCCAAAGATGCACATATCGAAACAAGAAAATCCTGAGGCATTTGAAAAGGGCAGGGACGGACAATCTATAAGCTGTTAAATGCAACCCATAAGAATGGGGTGTTTGAAGTCATCAAGTACTCTAAAGAAACCGCACTTCAAAAGTTCTCAATTCCTGGGTAATGGAGAAAAGGCCCCTGTTAACATTCTGTCCTTTGTTTATTTTCTTTCTCCCCTGAGAGCTTCCTTTTCACTTCTCTAAAATGTTTAGCAATACTTTCTTAAGCTTGGGGCTGAGAAAACATGTTAAAAGAAAATTCAGTTGTGTTTGTCTTTGGATGGTCTCTGGTTGTATGTAAATGCATCCTGGGGAGGCAGCGCCTGGCACTCTGAGCATCTCCCAGTCCCAATTCCTAGAACCTGTGAAGGCTCACACAACATGAAGATTTCCAACACAGAGTTTGACAACAGCTTTATAAAGACTTCATGTAAACCAGCAAAAAAAAAAACTGGGCCCAGGTTCTTCTGTCCAGAATCACCTAATTCATTACTTGTGTCCTACCCTCTCCTTGCAGAAGCCTCTGCCAAAGACTGATGCCTACTTGGCAAAGTGAGCCAAGGATGATTATAACAGCCTGTTTCAAAAGGCAAGTCAAATTAACAAGCCACACCTCTAAGGAGGCAGAAACCTGCACAACTGCCGAAGGGGTAAGCCTGCCACTGAGCAGCTCTGCTGGAGACAGAATCTAGGAGATAGCTTTGCACTTCTTGGTCCAGACACTGCACACTTACACAGTGGAAACTAGACTGACAATTTTTCTGTGTCATGCAATACTCAGAGTGTTGGGATCTGCTTGTACTGCCTTTTGAGAGACAACTGTTTGCATCTCTCCCTAACTCTATTTGTGACAGGATAATGACAACTTGAAACCAGTCAGGGAGAAAACTGACACCCCAGAAATGGGCAAATGCTACAAACCACTGCTTCCCCCTGCCTCCATCCCTTAGAGAGCCTGTCTTTAAACATTTACCTACATCATCATTTGTTTAACCAAAGCTTGCCACATGATATCTGATTTGTTTATAAGTTTTTACCATGATCACTGATGCATTCTGCTGAATGCAGAAGTCTGGCTCGTGGCCGTGACCATTTCCTTAGGAAGCACCCCTAGGAGGTGAGAGACTGGGAGCATCTGTGAGGCCTGGATACAGGTGGCCAAACTGCCTTGCGGAGCTAGAGCTGCCATTCTGATTACATTTGCAGAAACAGATGTAGCCCAGGGTGGGGGGGCAAGGGGGGCAGGGGGGCGTGGACCCCTGGGGGTCGTGGGTCAGCGTCCCTGGCACGTACCTGTGGGCACTTGGCGGCACTGTAGCAGTCCCCAGCAGTGGCAAAGGGGACAGGATGTCCTTCATTGGTCCTGGCAAATTGTAAGTCAGTGGCTGTGGGGTTTTGGAGAAAGGGTTGAAAAGAGGGGAAAGGTGAGAGTAGGAGAAAGAGTTTGGGAAGGGACAGGATATTAACAAGGAGACAGAAGAGAAGAAAAAGAGTTAGAGAAGTCATCAGAGAGTATGGGAAATGAAAAAAAAATCCAAAATATGATTCGTGAGCAGATGGATCCAGATGTACACGTGCTCTGCTCCCTACCCCCCAGTCACTGTGTTAGTGGTTCTGAGAGCTTCCTTCCCTGGGTTTTACCAGCATTGTCTGTCTCTTCACAGTATGGAAGCCAAAAAAGGGGTTTCAGATGACTCTGGACTTGATTACTATATAAATAAATGTGTGAATCACCTCACTTAAATGCAGTGTAATTGGATGATTGTGAACCTCCTGTAGACGGCGGCCTCCGAGGCTGCAGGACTGGGGAAATCAGCCAGCCAAACATTTCCAGCTACTTAGCAGTTCCTCTCTGAGGCTCAGCTGTCCTCCTGTGGCCCAGGCAGTCTAGTTGCCAAAATGTGGAGCAATTAGAACCCACATCTTGAAAATATTAATGGCAGTTTCTCAAGTTTGGGGCTAACTTGTAGTTTTTTAAAAAGCCAATAAAAACAATGCTCATGTTTTTAACCCTCGTGTAGGTCCTGAGAACAGCTGGGAGAATGGGGAAGGCGGTTCAAGAGGAGACAGACTGAGAATTCTGCAAAATCTGGTGGGGACTACAGACTGGAGGCAGCTTTTTAAACCTTTCTGCTTTGTCTTTTGGGAATAGCAAGTGAAGGCCTCAATCTTTTCTGCAGTTTTGTGGGAGGGAAATCTGAGTCCCCCATCCTGCCTTTTCCAGCTTCAGCACCAGGAAGTTCTGGGTCTCAGCTGGGGCAGTATTTAAGTGGGAAACTGCAGACTGTGCCCTTAGCCCTCATCAGTCTGGCTGAAGGCAATTAAAAATATCTTGGTACAAATCAAGTGTAATCTACCACCAGAGGAAAGCAAGGCAAGATTACAGGAACAATGTTAATGAAGAAAACTTAATTATTCATTATTTCTGTTTTCCCTCCATTCGAGGGAATGAGTTGGGATATTTGAGCTGTCTTTAACCACTCCTATGATTAATGTCCCTAACAAAAATGCAGTGTTGGCCAGAGTATGAAATCAGCCCACGGGCAGGCTAGTTTAAAAAAATAGGTAATGCTGTCCTCCATTTTTCTTCTGTAAATCGGCCATGAGAGCAAATTACTTTTATGCTCGTGTGTGTGTATGTGTGTGTGTGCGCACGCACGCATGTGCCCGTGTGTATATACTGCTGGTGGGAGCCCAGGGTGGGGTGAATGTTGCTACATGAATTTCAAAGCTTCAGAGTCTGCATCTGCTCCCTTAAAACTTCTTTCTTCAGAACTTCTGCTCTCATGCTTGCTCTGCCTAACTGAATACCTGGCTCACTCCCACTTGGCCTTAAGGTCTCAACTATGATGTCATATTTTGGGAGACGCTGCCCTGACTTCTCCACTATGATGGCACCCCTTTAATGTGCCTCTGTCTCCTCTGTTCATGTGTCACAAATCTGATGGAGCACCGCCCACTGCTCAGCCCCTTCCAGGCACTGGGAGGACCACAGTGATCAAAGGTGGAGCAAACCTCACCTTCAGGGAGCTTAGACCAGGGTTGTCATCCCTGGATTATAAGTTCATTTTCATACCCTCTGGGCCTCGGCCCAATCCCTGAGCAGGATGTGTCATGGCCTGAATGGAAAGACCCATTGACACATGCCCCAGAATGTTCTATGGGGACTTACTGATGATCTGCATGGTGGCCAGATCTATTCTGACCTTCTGGAAGCTGGAGAACCCAGCCGCTGTGTAGTCCTTCCGACACTGACAGTCATCACGTCGGCTCCCATTGTAGGGGCATTCGGTTGGGTTGTGCAACCTACATGACAGAGAGGATGTTCTGGTGAGGATGGGGAGGTGTTTCTAGGGATTTCCAGGTAGTCCAGGCTCTTCTGAGCTTGGAGCTCTCCTACCTGTGCCCGTAAACCTCAGAGAAATTCTCAGAGTCGCCATGGACCAGTGTCATGTACTCCTTGGGGTGGTCAGAGTGCATCCCTGCACAGAAGACCTGAAAGACACACCAGACAAAACCTGCCAGGGGAGGCTCAGAAATGGGACTATGACAGCCAGGGCTGCCGGCTCTGAAAGCAGTGTAGAAATAACGACTGAGCTCGGACAAGTACCTTCAGGAGCTTTCCTGTGACGATCAGGAAGTATTCCCCATCTTCGCCGGCACCTTTCAGCGTTTTCACTTCCTTGCAGTTCTGCGGCAACTCACCTAGAATACACAAATCCACGAACTGTGAGTCTGCCGTGGCCGCCTACGGGACTGGTTACACTATTCATGTGCACACTGGTCAGGGTGGGGGCCAGTGTCTCAAAAATAGACTCTCTATTCTGGAAAAGCGCAGGCAAACGCATCAACGAGACTTGCTCTTCAAGCTCCAGAAAGGTGGCTTTGGTTGGTTGACTCACAGTTATAGATATTGTGGCAGGTTTTTCTTTCTTCCGGCTTCAGGTCAGCAAGGCATAAGTGGCTGGGCTGGTCGTCGTTGGTGAGACACTGCACAGACCTGTGCATCACTCCCACGCCACACGACACGGAGCACTGTAAGCAGAGCAGGGTCAGTGATGGGTCTTCGGAACCTGGGGAACTGGGCTTCCCGAGGTATGGAGCTCAGAGCTTAGAGGCTTGTTCAGAACCCCCATGTTGCTGAAACAAACATCTGATGCGTGGACAGCACTTCCTATGGGCCAGTCTGTGTGCTAAGTTTTATATATACATGCCTAAACATAGGTACTTATGTACCTACATAGGTATTCAAGCATATGAGAAATAAATAATTTTCTCATCTAAGCCTTGCAATCACCCTATGAGATAATACTAGTGTTATTCTATTTTTACAGAGGTAAAATTGGGGCTCAAATGCAAGGAAATTTGTTTAAGGTCATGGTGGACACACGACTGAAACCTTAACCACTTTCAACTAGTCCCAAACTTCTGCCTGATTGTCACTTCGCATCAATGAAAGTCTCATAGTCAGCAGCCAGGAGGCTGGGGCAATTTTCTAGGGCAGTTTAAATTTCAAATATTCTTACCTGTTGTAATCCTAATGCAACCAAGAATTTCTGATCCAGAAGGACAAACAGGCTTCTTAGCAACAGAAGCTACAACAGTGAACACTTCTATAACCCTTATTAGGGGAAAGACAAGAGTTCTGGGTGCTTTTTAATTTTAAATTGTGGTCAAACATGTGAAACTTAAAAAGGTGTCATTATAACCCAAGTGGTTTTTATGTATGACTATTCATTTCATCTTCATAACCCATTCTGCAGGGGAGACATGAACATTTGGCACCTTGTCCAAAGAGCAAACCAGTCCATCCTAAAGAAATCAGTCCTGAGTCTTCATTGGAAGGACTGATGCTGAAGCTGAAGCCCCAATACTTTGGCCACCTAATGCAAAGAACCGACTCATTGAAAAAGACCCTGATGCTGGGAAAGATCAAAGGCAGGAAGAGAAGGGGATGAAGAGGACAAGATAGTTGGATTGCATCACTGACTCAATGGACATGAGTTTGAGCAAGCTCTAAGAGATGGTGAAGGTCAGGGAAGCCTGGCATGCTGCAGTCCATGGGGTTGGAAAGAGTCAGACATAACTGAGTGACTGAACAACAACAACCAAGGCTGTTCAGCTGGTAAGTGGCAGAACCAAGAATTAGATGGGGGCTGTCTGGCTTCAGGCTAGCCACCCCCATCACCCTGCCCCTGCTCTAAGCACCAGACCCGACAATCAGAGAAGCCTTCTTTTCCTATCAGCCCATTTCAAGATGTTAACTCCTGTTTCTCTCCCAGGGCTCTCCTGAGAGGCAGTCACTTAGGAAAGCTCAGGTAAGGTATGTTTAAGTCGGGGTTTGAGATCCAGCAGCTTGCCATGTGACCACCCAGTTGTCTACTTACACTCCCCCAGTTGCCCACTCTCCAGGTGGCTGACACAGGGCACTCTCGCAGGAAGCAGGGCTGGACACTGGGTGGCTGCATGCCTGGGCAGTTGATGGTGGTTTGGTAGCTGTACTCGTAATTCTCCTTCCCGGTGTAAATCTCACTACAGGAGACCAGCCTTTGTTTGTAGCCCTTTCCACAGGTCACTGAGCACTGGGAAGAGGCGGGTAGAGAGCAGAGGTTGTAGCAGGGCCTGGGGGCAGCCACAATAGGCCCCTGACCTCCACATCGAATGCTGACCCCGGGACAATGGGGCCGAGAGCTCTCTTTATTAGCTTCTTATGCACTACAAGCAGCAGCCCACAGCACTCAGGGGATGTGCAAGCCTTACAGGAGCCTTCCAGGATCCTTGCTGCCACTGTATATTTGCCCCCAACCAGTCCCCCGTGGGGGGCCCCTCAAGCCTCTGCTCTGGATTTTCAAGGGGATAAGCAGGTTGGGGAGGCACTCTGGCTGTCTTTGGGTCCACTTACAGCATCCACAGCTCTACAAGGGTGGACAAATTACATTTCTTTGAACCTACCATAACTGCATCAGAGAAGTGATCTGGTCAGATGCAGAGAGCCAGAGACGCCTTCTGTGTAAAATCCAGGCTCTTCGCCAAAAGAGGACTGTGGGACAATATCCATCCCTACTTGATGGTTTGCTTGCCCATCTGCCCTCTGCTCAGTCTCCTCCTGTTTCCCTGGCTATGTATTGGGTTGGCCAAAAAGTTCGTTTGGGTTTTATAATAGCAGAAAGGGCAAACAAACTTTTTTGGCCAATCCAGTATCTTCACTTGAATGTTACCTTTCTGCTTCTCTTTCACTCTCTCTCTAGATCATGCAGTCATTTAGGCTTTTTGCCATAATTATATGGCACTTTAAAATACCCAGACAATCCAGAAAAGGAGAAAAAATGTTTTTCACGGGTGTCCCAGTTCCCTTCTGTGATGGGACATCTAACTGGTTATTGGTAAGATTTCTAGATTGTGTTCAACTTCCTCAGCTACATACTTTATATAATACACTGTATTAAAAATAAAATGGAAATTAACCAACAAATTTAGTTTTGATGATATTTTTGGGAAAAGTCATCAAATAATTGGCCACTCGCTGTAAAAATGTTACACAAAATTAAGGTAGAGTTTCAGGATTCTCAAGATCAGGGAAGGGGCCAGATGAACCCTGGAAACTGTATGCAGCACGTGGTGTGTTTTGCTTTTCTCAGGGTAAGGGATCGTAGCTTCTTGGCTCAGTCGTAAAGAATCTGCCTGCCAAGGCGAGAGATGCAGGTTTGATCCCTGGTCAGGGAAAATCCTATGGAGTAGGGAATGGCAACCCACTCCAGTATTCTCTGCCTGGAAAATCCAATGGACAGAGAAGCCTTGCAGGCTACAGCCCATGGAGTTGCAAAGAGTCAGACAGACTTAGCTACTGAATAATGACAACAACCATAGCTTCCATCAGTTCTCACTTGCTATTCAAACCAGTGTCTCTTTTTCCTGCTGTCTCCAGAGTTATCACATTAAGCCACATGGCTGGCCGCTCCTGTAGCATTTCCAGGGGGAAGGCATCCCTTGATGGGATCCCAGAGGGAGGAGGGAGCCAGCCCAGCCACAGACACGCCTAACATCCTTGGGCCTTCCCTTCCAGCTGGCTTGAGACCTGGAAACACTCTGCGTCCATTTCTTCCTTCTTTGGTTGCTGCTGTTCAAATGCCCAAACATGCAGCTGATACCAGGCCAGTGGAGTGCAGGGCTCGTCTGAGGTATGTCATGCATGGGTAGATGGCTTACAAACGGTGTCTGTCCAAGTTTTGGTATTTTAGAGTATCTAAAATGCACACCTTAACCTCAGTCTGCATTACTTTGAAGGCTGAACGTCTAAGATGGCAGATGCTAAGACCATTTCCCCCTACCAGGCAGGAGCAATAGGAATCCCCATTTATGTGGGGGATGCGCTGGGAGGCAGTCTTTTATAGCAACGGAAGGGAGCTCCAAATACGGTCAAGTTCTATCCAGAGGCCTCCACAGCTCTGAAAAGAATACACACCCTTCAGTAGCTGTTAAGAGCATCTTGAAAATGTTGAGTGCCTCTGGCTTCCTTTATCCATTGCACACCAGAGTCCTGATGTGTAAGAGGCTCTCATCTCTGGGGGTGGGGGGTCAGAGAGAGGAATAAGGTGGGGAACATCCTATAGTTGACTCTGAAAGATCACCTCTGCTGACACAGGACCTGCATTTCTGCATGGCCTTCACTGGAGGGGAACAGAACCTGCTCCTGTTATACACCACGTGCTGGTTTGTCACAGTCCCCATCATTTCTTATTGGTTCTCTAATGCCACGATAGTTTATTTTTTTAGGCTGTGCCCTGCAGGGTGTGGGATCTTAGTTCCCCAATGAGGGATCAAACTCATACCCATTGCATTGTAAGTACAGAGTCTTAACCACTGGACTGCTAGGAAAGTCCCCTAAGATATTTTCTTACACTTAACCTTCTTCAGGCACCTATAGGCATGGTGTAAGAGTTTCTTTCTATGATAATAACAGGAGATTGAGGTGAATCACATAATTTTAGAGTTGAGGCGAGCTTGGACACCATCTCATGCACCTCCCCCAGTTTGCATATGTAGGACTCCAGCCCAGGAAGGCTGAGGGACTTGTCTGAGGGCTCCCCGTTCTCAGGGAAAGAACCAGCAGGTGGGTGTGGGTCTCCCCCATTCTTGCCCTCATCAGTCTGTCACCCCTTGGCCATCGCTGCCTGAAGGCAGTTTCAGAACCCCCAGGACCATACCTCTGACCATTCTCCTGTGATCCAGACATACTCGCAGGGCTGCAGACTACAGCTCTCGCGGTCCACAGGCCGTGTGCTCATGTCACAGTGCACTCTGTGAACCTCGCCACCTTTGTCCTCATCCACACATGCCACCTTTCGGTACCTGGAGCCTTCACCACAAGTCTTGGTGCACTGTTATAGATAGACAAAACAGGTAGTGACATGGAAGAATAACAGATGATTTCTCATGTCCTGTTATTGTAATAATTTATTTTCCTTTATGTATACCCTAAGAGTGGGAGATCTCTGAGTGTAGGTATTATCAGAGAACTCATTATTTCACCCTCATAACTTAACAGGTTAACAGAGAAGAACACACGTGAGTCCGTACTGGATCTAATCCTTTGGCTCCAACTCTTGTGCTCTGTTGCCTGTACTTAGCCATGCTGCCTCTGCACCTTTTATAAAAGAATGTTGCCTGTAATGTATGTTACAGCCCATTCTCAAGGCTCTGACCTTTAAAGTATTCATTCATATAAGGATAAAAAGTTGCCAAAAAGAAAATAACAATGGTCCTATTGGAGGTTTATGGGAAGGTTGTGACCAGACCTACCTGGACCACTCTGAGAACAAAGAGTTTTGTTATCAAAAAGCCTGAAACAACCAGCCATGAGTCTAGCTCTGGTAAGATGATTTTTTGGGACACTGGTCCACTATCTTCTTGGTCCACTGGCTTTCTGAATAAAGTCAGAAAATTGCTATTCCTTGCCCCAATACCTCATCCCTCGATTTACTGATGTGTCATGTGGCAAGCAGCATGAGTTCAAACTTGGTAACAAACAATATTGTTTCTGCCATAGTGATCAGCATACAATAAGTGACTGTAAGGATGAAGCAATGAAAGTGTGAATGAATGAAAACTGAATTTTCAAAGAACCTGACTTCACTCACTCAAACACTAAATCTCTTTAAAGCATATGGCCTCTAGATGTTGATGCTGAAATATCTCTAGAGTCTGGGAAGTTATTCCCTGTTCAAGTGGTCCATTTCATCTTATAACATAGAACTAAGCCTATCTCTTTGCTGACTCCAACCTCTTATCCTAGTGGTTAGTTCCAGGGGAGCATAAAGGACAAGTTTTGTTTCCTACAAACAACTACCCTCAGGCACCTGAGGACAGCTTTTCTGTGGCACCTACAGCCTTTTCTTCTCCAGATGAACTGGTGTCATCCCTGAATCATTTGGCCAGTATCCACCAAGTTCCTAAGAAGTGTCCGGCCCTATGATTGGTTTGCATGAATGATAATGGACACAAAGAACACAGAGATGAGCTGTATTTTAGTAGCAAAGATGGACATTGAAGAAGTAGACAGCTAGGGATCAAGACTGAGCCACTACTATAATTTCCATTTTTCAGATGAATAAACTAGGATTTAGCCTAAAGATCCCAGGCTATCCATCTCTTTGTGAGATAAACAGGATAGATATTTTTTATTCCCATAAACCATGTGGAGAACATAGAGCAAGTTGCATGTTTCAATCTAGAATGATCTCTGTACTGACCACAAATTACTTATCTCATTTTACTTTGAGCAAAAGCAAATCCCACTGCAGACGTTTTACCTTGGTTATCTGTGCTGTTCAAGGTCTTCCAAAGCCTGTCCTATCTAAGGCATCAGTGTCACTCAACATTTCCAGACTCTAGATTGCATAGGAAAGGCACTGTAACCAACCTGTGTCAAGGACAGCTTAGGTTTCCTTTATCCAGGGATTATAAACCCTGTTGTCTTGGGGCCTTATCCAACTACTATGAACTGTCACTGTTGTTCACATAATGTACTTTAAACTTTCTCCTTTCAGTCTAGAGAGAGTCACAGATTCCATTTCTCTTTTATCTCTGATAAATCTCCTTTGCTTTTATGACCTGCCTTATCCCAAAGGCATTTGAGTGTGGAATTCAGCTTGACCCAGAGATGTCTTCTCACCTGATATACCTCTTGCCTTTTCTTTTTCTTTCCTCATTTCTTCCTTCCTTCCTTCTATTTTTTTTTTTTTTTTTTGGTTAGGAAAATAAACATAATCCATTCACCATTTTAAAACCATCTGAAAGTGTACAATTCAGTGGCATATAATCACTGGCCATGTTGTGAAGTCACATCACCCCAAAAGGGAACCCTACACCCATTAAGCAATCACTCCCCATTCCCTTTCTCTCAGACTATGGCAACTACCAATCTACTTTTTGTCTTCATGGATCTGCCTGTTTTGGGTATTTCATAGAAATGGAATCATCCAATATGTGGCCTGTTGTGTCTGGCTTCTTTCATTTAGCAGAATGCTTTCAAGGTTTGCCATGTTGAGCATGGATCAGTATTTCATTGCTTTTTATGGCTGATAGTCCTTTGTATGGATATACCACATTTTGTTTATGCAAATGTTAACGGACATTTGGGTTGTCTCGGTCATTTGGCTATTATGAAGAGTGCTGCTATTAAAACCTGTATACAAATTTGAACACCTGACTTCAAGTCCTTTGGGTGAATCCTTAGGAGTTAGAAATGCTGGGTCATCTGGTATATTCATGTCTTGTGAGCTGCTTTGTTTTTTCAAAAAGTAGAGGGGGTGTGTATGTGGCTGTGTCTTGATAGCTCCTTATCAAATATTTGCAAATTTAATTCAAAATTTCCATTGCTTCAAACTCAACATCTAGAGTATGGAATCATTCAAAATTTTTCTGGGGCACAAATATGAATAGAAAACAGTGTGAGATGAGCATAGAGGAGCAAATCCTTTACTACCAGTGCAGGAGACTAGCTGTGCCTGATGCCTAGCCCAGCTCTGACTCAGCAGTTCTTGGGATTTCTCTTCTACTGAAGGATACTGAGAACCATTGTGAAGTAATAACGTTTCTGTTGCTTCATTAAAAAAAGCTAAACGAGCCATTGAATGTCACAAAACAAAACAATGGCTAATCTGTGATGTGTAGATATGTGCTGAAGACATACTTAACCCCCCACAGAAAAGGTAATTCCTGAGAAATCAGGACTTAGGTAGTGCAGAGAAGAACATGATTAGTGAGCAGTCAACCTGGACTAAAACTTCCAGTGTCCTCTTTCATTTTCACTAATCCATAGGACTTTAAGCTGTATCAATCAGTAACAGTTTAGAGCAGAAAAGCAAGGATTACTTTTCTGCTTGTTAGATGTTTCTCCCTTGGTCTTAAGGAATGCTTAACTACCATAAAAACTACTTTGCCAGTGGTGGCAAAGGGCGTTGGGAAACCTTATTTTGAACATAACTTTTGGAATAACTAAAGTAAGTAAATAAGTGACTTGCCCAGTGGTTTGGAATGAGTCAACAGTGGCTCTGAAAATCACTTAGCATGGCCTTTCTCCTGGGGTTTTAAATCCTAACCAGAGCACAGGAGCTGGGTAATCAGAAGGCAATCCAGCCCTTACTATAGGATTATAGTAATATCACCCATTCCACCCATGTAAGATTTATGACTGTTTCCTCTGTCCTGGAATGTGACCTAGAATGTTCTGGAAAACAGATGGAAAAGCTCAACTAAGCTCATTTTAATTTTCAGAAGATTCTTCTCCAATTTCTTTATAGCTTTTAGAAAAATCTATACAAAGTATATAAGACACACTACCAGCCTCTCTGAAATTCAGCATACCTGTGATTCAGAAAGAAGCTATCAGACCCCTGGGTTAACTTGGGTAGTTTGCCCCTTGTCCTATGGGTTCCATGTGCCTATGAAAGTGTTGAAACTCACAGGGGGAAACAACGTTTTAAATTTGAGGGTGAGGAAGATCTAAAATAAACTTTTAAGGCACTATTTTATTTAGCTTGTTTGGCTGACCACAGGGTGGTGTCTAAAAAGGATCATTTAATGCAATGGGTAGAAATTGTCTTTCCTAAAAGACTGGAATCGAGTTGCTTTACTTTTTTTGCTTAGGTGCTCTAACCATGGAGGAAAGAAAATCATTCTTCATATTCACCTGCTTGACCTGTAAGGTTGCTGATTTTCTCCATGGGATGAAAGAATGTGTTGTGCTCTTACTAGGGTCAGGCTATCATTGTTCAATAGTGTGTGGGAAAGCAAGCAAAAGAACAAATGGAGAACTTAACAGTATAGTGTTCGGTTGTGCTAAAAGGAACAGAAAGTAAAAATTAATTTCTCCAAACATTGCTTTACATCCAAAAAAGAAAAAGCAACCTTCAATTTACAACAGGTTCATTTTAAAAGTGGAATTTGGGCATCTTTGTCCTAAAATATTATATGTGCAAGCGTAAAAGGCAGAAATAACTGTGTGTATACATTTTGTAACTTTAAAGTCATTCACTCATTCAACCAATACAAACACAACTCAGCGACATAGTGGGTTTGGTTCCAGATCATCACAATAAAGGAAATATTACAATAAAGCAAGTCACATGGGTTTCCTAGTTTTCCAAGGCACAAAAAAATTATATGTGTGCTATAATCTACTATGTCATAGCATTGTGTCTAAAAATGTACATAATTTAAAAATTCTTTATTGACTAAAAACAAACACACACAGCTGCCCATCACCTCAGCCTACAGTGTGCCCCAGTAGGAACATCAAAAATCACTGATCACAGGTTCATAAACATGCTGGGCTCTGTCCTCCCTCACCTCCTCTTGGCACTTTACCCCCGACCACCCTAGAGAAGGTAGGGCTAGCCTGTCATTCTCTATCTCAGCACCTTTGTTCGTATTTTTTTTCCATCACAGCACTTTTCATAATTGGCGATTTCATAGAACATGTCTGTTTGCTTGTCTTCTGTCTGTCTCTTTCACTAGATAATCAATCCCCACCATAGCAATTTCCATTTTCTATTGTAACTGTAACGCCTAATGCCTGGCACTTTGCAGGTACCTGATAAAGATTTGTTGAATACATGAATGAAGGAATGAGTAATAAAGAGTTAGTATTTGGCCCTTGTTCACACATCAAAACCTAATCACTCCCTACTGTAAACTTCATAAAATCTTTGTAACCAACTGGCTAAGGACCTGCAGCTCATGACTAATTTTCCTGTGCTAGGAAGATGAACTTGGGAATCATTTTACAGCTGATATCAATAAAAGTGTTTAGAATCCAAATATGCATTAGAGTGATCCAAGTCTCTGCACTGGGTCAAACAGCCATGGGGTGGGCAGCTCTACAAAGGCCAGGCAGATCTGAGCACAGCTTGTCCATGGCAACGTGACAGGAAAGTAAAACAGCTGTCCTTACAGGAAAAACAGAGCTTGTTTGACTGTTCTAAAAGCCATTTTACAATGCTGTGATTTTAGAGTTGAAGCCAATTACCAGGTATTGTTTTATAAAGTCTTTTCTTCTTCTTTCCTTCCTTCCTCTCTCTCTCTCTCTCTCCCTCCTTCCCTTCCTTCCTTCCTTTCTTCCCTCTACCTATTATTCTCTCACTGCATTCATTCATGGAGTCACTCATTCATCAAGTGTCTTCAGTGCTGCAGCCACTGTGCTAAAAGCTGGGGAAAACTCTGGTGAACAAGCTTTATGACATCAAGCGGCTGATAATATTGACAGCAAAGACAGGCAAAAACGATTCAGAGTGCTAACTGTTGAAACAGAGTATTTTCAGGGTGCAATGAGAGTGGACAGGAGGGCTACCTGACTCAAGTCATTCGAGGGGAGGTATGATCAGCAAGGGCTTCTGAAAAGATATGACATCTTGTCTGAGACATGAAGGATGAGCAAAGGTCACTGAAGTAAGCAAAGGAGGAGGACAACCTTATTGTGATACAGAGGTACTACAGAGGCAGGAGAATATTCTGGGTAAAGGTAAGAAAAAGAACACTTGTTAGTCCTGGGAGATTTACTCCTTAAAGCTAAGAAATATATAACCCACATACTCAGAATTCATATTTGATCAAAATTCCTGTAAGTAAGCTATAAGTAAATTCATTAGCTTATTTCCAGGGCTTTTGATATTCTATAAATTTATAGATTATAATACTATAAGTTTCTTATGACAGTAACTTTCAAAAGAAATAAAAAGCCAATTTTTTTAACTCAGCCTCAAGAGCATAATAATTCAAAAGTCAGTAAAACTGAGCAGTGAAAAGCTAAATAACTAGCCCAAAGTTGGCAGGTGATCTTAAAAGCCCAACATTGTGATACACAGTCTTTGCTGAAGCGCTGGTCATCATCTGAACTCTCCATCAAGAATTCACTGTACCAAAGAGAAGTAACATTTGTGGGAAGCCTAAAATATGTTGAATTTTTAGCACTGAATCCCTCACTTAAACTAATTTAATCTATGACCCTGATTCAGCAAAGTCTGACATATAATACCCATTTTGCAGATGAACTAAATGGAGCCCATAGATTTGATGTCAATTTCCCAAAGTCCCAGGTGGTCTTGTTTACAACATTGTGGTTTTCTGAAGAGACCATTTTTCTCTTCAATTATTTTGTGTTATATCTGAAAGCCCAGGCTCTACCCTTGTGGTATCATGAATCAACATTAACATTAACCCCCCTTCCCCAGTATAGTCAACAGGCCTCTCAATACACAAAGGGGACCACTGACATGCTCCATCTTCATCAAGACTTCCCCTCAACCACACGCCTTAAGGTCTGATTGTCAACCAACTGGATCAAGAATTTCAGTTTAAGAAGAGTCACCCTCTAGAGAATTCTACTAATACCTGGATGCCAACTATGCAGAAAGAGGCTGGCCAAGCCAAAAATAAAATAAAATAAAAGAATTCACCTTGCGTGCATGTCAACATGGGAGAAGGTAGAATAGAACAATTCTGAGCATGTATTCCTGAGGTCAGGCTTCTGGGCTTCAAATCCCAGCCTTATTACTTAGTAACTACATGAACTTGGATGAATTAACTTAGCTAAGCCTCAAGCTTCCTCATTTTTAAGTGAGGATAAAAATTTAATTATAACACCAGAGCTTTGGAAAAGGTTAAATGAGGTCCTCCATATAAAAATACTCAATAGAGTGCTTGGTCCATAGCTTAATGAACAATGAGATGTATTACTTTTATTAAAATTTGTATTAGGGCCACTGTACCAGATAATCATAGAGGATGCCCCTCACATTGTAGCCTATGGGAATGGCACCCTTGGGCTTGTACAGTGTATAACCTGTGTGACTATATACAGCATTCCTGATGATTATGATATTGTGCATAGGTGGAACTCATGCTTCTCAGGGTGGACACTTGGATTATTTCTCATGAAAAGGGAGGTGCCATTTGCTATATGCCTGGCATGAAATATGTCTTGCCAACAAACAGGTGGGTTTTTAATAATGTCCAAGTGGGAAGCAAAATGAAAAAATGTACATGTAGAAAGCAAACAACAGCCCTGAGTTAGCTGTCAAGAACAGCTAAGAAGAAGAGAACTTCCCATAATAGGATGGGATGGGGGTGGCAACTGTCCAGCATCTGATTCACTGGGCACTAAGGCTGTGCCCTGACATCTCGCTGACATCAGGTCAAGGTGTCACTTGATGAGGGGAGGGAAGTTAAGACATGTGTCTGCACAAAGCACATATCAGGTAAAATGGAAGCAGAGTGAGTGGGTGCAGAGGAGGAGAGAACCACAATGAAGGTGCAAGTTGACTGACGGGAGCATGAAGGGGGGGCCTATCAAGTGACCACCCAGCTGACTGTTTAACAAGGACACTTTAGGCCATGGAAGTAGGGGCAATCAACAATTACACCAGCCACTCTTTTCCTTACATGGCTTATGAAGGTGTTTGCCAATCGCTCACAGCATTCCCTTGAAGCCTTGTGGCCTGGGGATGTTTGGAAAGGACCACCAGCATGCCCTGCTAATGAGGAACTATGGCTTTTGATGAAGCTTCTCCCTCCACCATCTAGCAGCTCTGAGCCTCACTTTGGCCAACTTAGTGTCATGTGAGGGCCTCCAACCCCCCTCACCAACCAGGTCCACTAGTCTCTAACTCTTTACTTTGGGTTCAGGCTGATGGGAAAGCATGTTGGCAGGAGGGTAACTATCAGAGTCTGCTTGTCTCATTGCTTTCGTCTGACCAACTTCTAAATTTAGCCACAGGCTAGGCTTTCTTCGTAGGTCTTCTGTTCTTACATGCTACTTGAGAGCAATATTTGAGGAAGGATTTAGAAAAATCTATCTGCATGGCACATACAAAGATGTAAATTTCTAGGCACGTTCGGATGATCAGAGAAGAGGATCTCCTCAGTGCATATCTGGCAAGATTTCTAGTTTGTGGGAATCAGAAAGAAGTGTCAATGGAGCATGCATTTTCCCAACTGACTCCAACGTTTTCAAAAGTTGGCTAAAGCGTCAGCTGTCAGCTTAGATTCATTTCTGAACACTCTTACTCTGTGCTCCTTGGAGCAGTCACACAGGGTTGAGTTTGGCAGGACATGAAGACAGAGAGGGAGAGAGCAGGCGGTGGTAGGTCTGAAGCAAGAATTAGAAAGAATTGAGTGGTGACACACAGGCAGAGACGAAGAAATCTTTTCTCCCTTCTGTATCTCACCCTGTCAATCCCCAAGCCACTCTATTATTTATCATTTTCTCAGAGGGACTTTGCATAGTTACCATTATTACCATTTTACAGATGGCAAACTCACAGCTCAGAAAATTAGGCACCTTGTTCTAAGTCAAACATATGAAGTATGGCAGTGCCAGGATATGAACCAAGTCTGAAGAATTCTATAGCCTCTGGTGTTCCCAGCAACTTGTGTGGCTCAAGTATAATTAATTTGAAATATAACTGCTCTAGCCATTCCTCTCTACCACTGTCTGGTAGAAATAAAAAAAAAAAAAAAGAAAGAAAGAAAGAAAAGAAAAGAAACAAAAAAACCCGTAGAGTTTCCTTTGAAAAGGAAAATGAGAAAAAAAAAAATTTTTTTTTTTTTTGAGTAGACAGAAAGGGTGAGACTCCTAAAGAAAAGAGATGACTGAAAACAAAGGAAGTAATCAATCAGGAAGGTGAGAGCTAGGGAAGAACAGAGCTGGAAGGCTGAATCCCCACAAGGATTAAGAATGCAGTTGTAGGAAAACAAATCCCATTTAAAATGGAATAAAAAAGAATAAAACACCTAGGAATAAATTTAACCAAGGAGGTGAAACATTTGTACATTGAAAACTACATGACACTGATAAAAGGTACTGAAGAAGGCAGAAATACATGGAAAGAGTCTGTGCTCATAGGCTGGAGGAATTAATATGGTTAAAAGGTTTATAATATCCAAAGCACCACATGCAAAAGAATAAAACTAGACCTCAATCTTACACCATAACAAAAATAAACACGTGATGAATATAAAGCACTTCCCAGAGTGCCAGGCACTGACTCTCCTGTCCTGAAAAGCTATTCCTGGTGGGAAATTCCCGTCTCAAATCTTCCTATCTCTGAACATTTTACGCCTTGTACTTTCTGTTTCATTCCAATGTCAGAGAATAAAGTATTGCTTTTAAAAATATCTTTTCCTCCCTTTTCTACAACTGAATCTTCTCCACTGGAAACAGAGGATCCTCCCTATGAAAGTCCTATCCTTGCTAGAGCCAGGCCATTCCTCAGGGACACTTAGTGTTTTCTTTAACTAGACATTAACTTGGAGAAAAACAAATCGGTCTATTTCTGCATCAATGGAGCAGTTCTTCAGAGGCACTCAGTTTTATAAATGTTGAAAATCCGTCACTAATTAATCCGGGTTTCAAATGAAATGCCTGCCTTCCAGCTGATGGCCAAAGCTGTGGAAGGAAAAAAAAATTCCAGAGGAGATCCTACCTAGGGTCTGCCCAGTGGCTGTTTGAATTCACGCAAACAGCCACGTCTGAATACACACATTCAAAAATATTTCTTCCATCTCCCCCTCCTTCTGGGAAAGTTATCTTCATGCATTTGGCCCACGGCCTGTTCAACTTTTTCTAGAGGCAGCCAGATTTGCAACATCAAGAACACAAGCGTCGGAAAGGCAGAAAAAGGAGGAGTTCTCCCACCCTGGCTGCAATGAACTCCTGGCCCTCTGACAGTGACCTTGTGGGAAAACGCCAGCCTGGTCACCGCGCTGGAGGGCTTCACAGGGGAACGGATGTGATGATAGCAAGGGGGCTGAGCAAGAGGCTGGCAGGTGCCCACTTCCTGGCTCTACTTACTTCTTGCCATTCCTCGGCCCTCCATGCGTAGAGCGGACACGGCGGGGCCTGGCAGGCACGCTCCGACTCTGGGCGGATGTAGGGGTTGCACTCGGTCTCTCTGGCTGTTTTGTGTGTTCCCATCTGACAGCCCACATTTCTCCGCCGCACGCCTTGGCCGCAGGACACGGAGCACTACAAGGACAAGAGGATGTAAGTGGGAGCTTTGGGTCATTGGTGGGAGGGGGTGATCATCAGGGTGGAGAGGGTCATGGACCTGGGGATGGTATTCCTAATCCAATGATCTTCACAGCCATCATGGGGTTTTCTAATTTCCAGTGAAAGGGACCCAGGAAATGTCTAAAATCTGCAGCCTCACTGCCTATCAAAGCCAGTTGAGTGAGGAAGAGACTCAAGTTTGGGGGTAATTTCTCAAGTTAACAAAACTCCTGGACGATGGAAGAGGCTGGCAGACATCATTCAGAGACATTCAGTACATCCTAGAGTACTGCTGCCATTGGAAATGAAAATCCCAAGGGATTTCTATCCCAGAAGGTTGGAGGGCCTTGACAACTGGAGAGACAGTTGCACACAAGAGAATTTCTTGGCAGATGAAAATTATAACCCAGGGAGAGAAAATCACTGAAGATTTTATGGCCTTATAAGTAGAATTATTGTCTTCAGTCTCTTCTTCTTGCTCCTGTTCCTGGAGATAGGGGAATTTGGATGAATGTAAGAAAAATAAAAGCTGACAGAGAAAAACTATTTCCTTGGGTATTGACTTTTCAGCTCATGAAAAATACTGTTAATCAGGCTGAAACATTTTGTTGACCAAGCTGCAAAACACCCTATTAATCTGCAATTAACTTTTCTCTAAATTAATCTTTTAGTGGTTTCCTTGTTGTTGGGTTTCATAATCTCACTCATGGGCAGACCAAGAATTATTATCTTTATTAAGCTTTTGACAGTGAGAGACTAAAGGCAACATTTAACTGGAAAGAAATGCCTGTTATTTCACTTAGCTATTAAAAATTGTTTCCAACTTTGTGTGATAGCTGAATCTCTATTCATCTGTCTGATTGAGAAAGCAAGCTGAACATACATTAAAGCCATATTCCTAAGAGGAAGTCTTCATACAGAATAGAATCAAGCTTTTAAATCAGACAAAAATTCCTGTCCAACTACGCTGCATCAGGATTCATCTTTCTGAGGCTAATGGGAATTTACTATCAAGAAGCATACCCTAACAAATTCTGGTTCATATTAGTATTATTTCCATTTCAGATCCTAAAAAACAGGTGATAATATTTAGAAGGCAGCTTGGGAAATCATATCATTTCAGATAAGTCTGCCAGGCAAGGAGCTTAAATGTTCACATCAAAGCTAGCTGAGGAGAAGGAAATATTTTAGAGTAACATTGCTACTATTGTTTGGGTTTAATTGTATTAATTGGATTGAATGAGTTTGTGACCCACAAGAAACCAGACATTTAAAGTCATTGTGCCCTGGGTGGAATGAGAGGGTGCCTGAGCAAAAGTGACTGCCTTGTCTATAGAAGATGGCCATTTAATACTTTGGGGAGCTATGTGTGTATTTCCCATTGATTCTACATTAAATGAATGAACTATGACATGGGAGAATTAGCACAGGAATGACAGAAATTGTAAACTACAGACTGCAAACAACAACCAAAACGCTCTTTGAGTATTTGAATTTGGAGCCTTAAATATAAAACAGAACAATTTCAGAACAATGTATCCAAGTAGAAACACAAGGAAAAAAAAAAAAGAACAATTAGGTAAACAAGTCTGAGTTTGCATAGAGCTGATATGTATATTCAAAATCTCATCATGCTTTAATAAGGTAAAGAAAAAGGAAAAAAACATTAAAGACTTTCTGGGTGTATATTATTCAGGTTCTAAGTAAATGGAATTTCTTTTTGATGCTACTGTTTGTTACTAAATTATTATTTAAGGTTCAGCAAAGGTAAAGTATTATCAGCCATAAGCATCCAATATTAAAGAAATAATTTCTACAATGTTCAGTATTTTTTTTCCCAAAGGGCAAATAAAGACAGAGGAAGTTTCAATTATACAATAATGTCATTGTGGCTTTTGATTCTCATATTGTGAAAGCTAGCCCTGACTTAATATATTCAAAGATTTTTCCAGGGCTTATACAGCAAGATATAGTAAGCCTTGCCTCTGTGAATCCTGCATCCATGGTAATCTTGTTTCAAAATGAAGTGTACTGCATCAGTTAGTTCTCTGTGTTGAACTTTTCTTCCTGAGCTGTCTCAGGGGAGGCAACATTTAGCATACAAAGCCAGCCAGACTTGCTTGGTAAATTCTGAGAGATTTCTGAAGAAACCCCATGAATAAAACAGCATCAGAAAGACCTCTGTGTGACCCTGGAGGTGCTGCTGGTGGTGGTGTGTGCACGTGTGCATGCTTAATTCTTGTTCCATGTAGTCCAATTTTTAGTCACTCTGCAGAAGAAAAAGGTTGAGCAGTGTATTAACATGTACCCTCCCCAGACAACTCTCATGCCTGCATGGCAGTCTACATGTGCAGGTTTGAAAGCAGATGTTTTTAGTTCCAAACTACTAAGCTAGGAGCTGTGTTTCATCTGTCTGGACTCCCTACTGTGCAATGTTAGTATGCAGAACTCATCAATTTAAAGGGAGAAAGTTACTGCTTCTTTCTATAGATAAAAAGAATCTCTGTGGAACTTGTGATGCTCAGGGAACTGCAATACACACTTGAAAGCCTGGAAAGAATTTTACATACTTTCTATCAGTATGACTGCTACAACCACGGCCATGACAGGATTTAAAGGAGGGATTAGCTGGAAAAATAACGGGCTTTAAGAACTAACTACAGTATGAACTAGCTTTAATAAGTAACAACCGGTAATAATAATAGTAAACTGAGTGAGCACTTACTAGGCCAGGCTCTGTTCTAGGGTTTCTCAACCTCAGAAACCGTTTTTGTTGGGGGCTGTCCTGTGCGTGGAGGAAGTTCAGAGGCACCCCTGGACTCTATCCCACCTCATGTCAGCTGCACTCCCTCTCCTCTGCCAAACTGAGACAGCTTAAACTGTCTCCAGACACCTCCAAACATCCTAAGAGTCACAAAGTCACTGCCAGTGGAGACCTTAGTTCTATGCTAAGCATCTGGCATAAAATATCTTTCATACTTCTCCGTAAATCTTTTACATAGATACTCCACACATAAAAAAAGCCAAGACCAATCACCCAAACTCAAGCAAAAACTAAAACAAAAAGTAATTCAAATAAGTTCTATCCTAGGCAATAAATCAAAGCTACTGTGGACGAGGATTTGGCTTCCAGTTTTAAAATACGGTGCTAGTATTATGCGGCCTTTTGTACTACGTCAGCAAGAGTGTGGGTGAAGGGACTGTATTCAAACAATTCAATGTCACTGTTCGCAGTTCAAACATAAGTCACAGAGCGCACAAATCACTAGGGCAACTCTAGTTCTCATCACTGACCATGTGCATAAGGTTTCTAAGATTTCTCAAAGGACACATGTTTCTCCATTAGACACTTCAGAATTACCATGCCCAAGTCACTCCCCCGGTAATCACAAAAAAAATCCCAATCAAGTATGGCTGGTAAGTTTATAATGCAATTTGCCAGTTCCCATTTTGGCATAAGCACTGAAGAACTTTAAAAAAGTCAAGTGTTTCCCTGACTTCAAGACACAGTATCACTGAGAAAGAAAAAGCAGCAATTAATCATGACCTTCTATGAGATGTAAGGACCATCCTGACGACAGATACGTTCAAGTATGAAAAAAAAAAAATGATATCTCAGGGCTGAATGAATTCATGATAGATGAATGATGGTAAAGTGTTCCTTTCATTCTAGTCTGATCATTTTTATTGTTTATTCTTAATCTTCTTTTGTTCAGAAAGCTTTTCTATAGGAATAGGATACATTAATGATTTTTACTCTGGAAAGCTTTTGAATCATGGAACTATAGAGTCTTCACATTTATCAAGCTGAATCAAGAATCAGATGCTGATTTTGTCTGAAAATTTCATCCCTCAGCTCTTGATCAAAATCATCTAAACAAACGGAACATGAATTTTTGAAAAAAAATGCTTTCAAACTTGAGTATGTTTTTCAATTAAAGTTCTTCTTTTATTGGAAAAATTTCCTTGACACATTCAAGATGTTCAAAAGATGTAAAAGTGAAACATTCCACTTTAAACCTCAAAACACTAATTCTGAAGAAGAGACAAAGAAGATTAGCATGGCTGTACTAGTTTCCTATCCCAGTATTCTCTATGCCTTATTATTGTCAGACATTTTGACATAATGAGAAATTACAATAATTATTTTCCCTACCTTGAAGATGAGATGACTAAAATACAGCCACCAGCAGAAAACAGAAGAACTAGATATAAAATCTTCTAAATATTGTTGCAAATGGATAATCATTACTCTTGCTTTATATTACTGCCTTAGGGATATTTCTGTTTACCATGGGATCATTAGTAAACCAATAATCTTTAATCATGCAGGCTATCTTTCTCCATCAACCTCTGGGTCTGATTATCTTCAGGTATGCTTCCAAACTGCACAAATCGGATTTTACCCATGTAGCATCTTATCTTGCCTGCTTTTATAATTCATTTCTATAAATCAAATCAGAGCATTAGAAAGTTGGCCACAGACCATTACATGACTGTGTTTACTTGCATTTTCCACAAAAGTAACTAAACTTTTCTAAGCAATCATTTTGAACAGGTGCAGTCTTTTTTGGGGAAGCATTCTGATAATCCTATTACCTTATGTCTGAAAAACCCCAAGGGTTCAAACCTAATCATCCCAGCTTTGTGAGCAATTTTTGACTTTCCATCAAGTTCACAGGATACGAGAGTAAAACTCACTCTGTGCTTACCAATAAAGAGCGAAAGATTCTTTTAATCATCCTTCTTTTAAATGAATTGGCTTTTATAACAAATATCAATTAAATACTCTCGACTTAATATTCAGAACAAGATGCAAATATGTAAGTAGAGGCCAAGGGACATAAAGAAAAAGAACTGTATGAAAGTGTGCAAGAGGACAAGCTAATTAGTGTGGTATCTTAAATAATGTTAGCTGTAGGCTTTTACATGAATTGAACAGCTCGAAAATACAAGGGCTGGAAGTCAGAGATGACAGTAGTCAGACAAACCATTACTGATGACCAGTACGAAATACTGCCTAGGAATCTGATCCCTTAAAGAAGCCAGAAGAAGGACTAGCTCTGGCTGGGCACAGACACTTTGACTATTAAAATTAAAATAAAAACAAAACATGTTATGATAAAAGTACTCTGAGGCTATTCTGCTGGGGTACGAAACAGGCCACATTTTATTTCTGTGTGAAGGGGACTATGTCTGTGAGGTATGGGGGACAATGACAGCAGCCCAGAGCATTTAAAAAAAATTCCTGTTTCTAGAGGAATTTCCTACCATTCGTGTTGAAATGGAGGATTCTCAACTCCTCCTCATGTTAACACAGCTGTACAAAGCTTCTTTGGGGTGTTAGGAATCAAGATCCAGGCTCTGAAAGAATCAATTCTACAGGCTGCCAACCTTGAACCTGGTTTCCTATTGATTCTCCAGAGTATGTGCATACATCTCTACTGCACAGGAGAACCACAAAGTCAGCAAAACTTCACTGCATCAAATCAATGGAGAGAAAGAGCATATTACCTACAGAATATGTGAAAAGACATTGGGTCTTACTGCTTTTAAGTAAGCATTTTCAACTAAGCTGAGGAAATATATAAGTGAGGAGTAACAAGATACACTTGAAGGGCCAGATATGAGTGATTTGTTCACCATCAATTGTTAAATGTATAAATAGAAGTTTCTCAAGTTCCCTCTTGAATTCAATAGGGAAATCTACCGAATTTAGCAAATGTGTAGAATTAGTGGAGTCTAACTGCAATCAGTTTCTTGGGTTCTTCCCCCATTTTCCCACTGGATATACACATACTGCACTCATTCAGACAAAATATTACTCTTGAGAGATTATTAGAGTTAAGACTACTGAGCTAAGTATGTGGCATTCATTACTGCAATAAATCCTCATAAGAGCTATATGAAGTCAGGTCAGCAAGGTCACACAAATCACCCAAGGTCACAGAGCTAGGAAATGACAGAAAACTTCCCCATCTATCCCCCACCTCCACTGTATACAATCTAACAGGCAGAGAAGTATTCTTTAATACTTCATATTGACAGCTCTTTCTTTAAGAACCTCAAAGGTAAATTTGAACTCAATTCCTGCCAAGTAATCATAGTCAAGCTTACTGGAATCTGAATTAGCAGTTTTCTAAATGGTGAGTAACAATAAAAATGACGTCGGCAAAGCATTGAGGGACTACTCTGTCCTACACAGTTGACATCTATCACCACTTAGAATTAATCCCCACAACTGTCTAGTATATATATTATCCAAAGCACCAAAGGATGAAGCCACTTGCCCAAGGTTCCACAGCTAGCGAGCATTCTGACATAAGGCTGTTTCCTTCCCTGTCTCCACACTCCCCTCTAAAAACCTCAAACTGAGCAGGGAAACAAGCCACCACGCTGGTGTCAGCCACATGGCCAAAGGGAAGGAAGAGGTCATTAGAGGAGAAGCGTTGCTCACCTGACTCCAGGCGCCAGCCTTCCACTTGGGGCATCTTCCTCCTCTGCACTTTCTGTGCCCACTTGGCTTAGCAAGGTGTTTACAGTAATCATTTTCTAAATGGCTTCCATCTTTTGCCATGCAGTAAACATTTCGTTGTTTATGCCCTCGACCACAAGAGACAGAACACTGAAATATAAAGCAATGGCAAGGTTGGGTTTTTTTCTTTAAATTACAAGAAATTTGATAAAAACCTAGGTCGTGAGATGTTAAGATTATGCCTAACAAGAGTCACCATTCCCTCCCCCTCTGCAGTGCCATTTTGGATAATATCTCAAGGCTCAACATGGAAGGAACATGGCAGTGGAGAAAAAAATGTGGACAGCGGGAATCCTGTCTAGTATTTGGGGTCACTCAAGAGTAAGGGTAAATCCTGGTAATATAGGCCAAAAATAAGCCCATGAACCTGAAATTACCATGAAATTATGATTTAAAGAAATCCTACTATGAATTAGCAAGGATTTATTTTGGACATCTCACTTCATGCAGTCTCTGATCAAGATATTTCTTCAACAAAATGCCTCGTGATACACTCTTTTGGATAAAGGTGCATTTCCAAAATACAGCTGTGTTCAATTTCTTAATGAATTGATTTAAGGAAACTCTTGTACCATTTTACAGAGGATAAGCTCTCATTTTCCCAGTCCATTGGAAAGGAGGTGAAAAAGGCATGTTAGAAACTGAAAGGTAAGTTAGCAGGTGGGTCTGTGCCAAGTTTGGGAGGGAGGCATTACCTTTCAACTTTGATCTGCAGGTTCACTGAACTGTTTTAATGTGACCTTGTCTGACCACATCTAAGAAACTTGACTTTGATTTCAGAGTAGGTTTCTCAGAAAGGTTTAGGAATCAAAGTGCTCATGGAGTCGGGACAAAAATGTGACACGACAGCTTCTTGTAGAACAGGCAAGAGGCTGGCCCCAATGAGTACACTGAGATATTCAACGTCCATTGCCTCATTAGCGATTACAGAAGTCATTACCACTTGGATCATAAGCTTGCTGGCTCTGGTTTTCAAGACACATTATTTCCCAATACAATGTCCTTACATTTCAGAGGGAAAAGAGTTTAAGAATGAAGAGCAAAATGTGAAAATGCAACAAAAATAGATTTCAAGAGTCATTTCTTTCTACTCAATGTTTCTAGTTTCTCCTGCTAACTTTGTGATTTTGTTAACTTAAATGGCCAAAGTGTCCTTTCATGTCTAATAGGATAAATAGCACCATGTAAAACATGTAGCCTAATATAAATTGAACCACCGTTACCAAGTGATCTCTAAATGATCCCATTCATGAATGTGCCAGACATGTTCTTTTCTAGTAAATACAGACTATTATAAAAATTCCAAAGTAGCTGTTAGAGAAATATAAAATATGTGTATTAATATATTTGGGTCTAACTTTTTACTTTATGAGATGGAAAGGTATTTTTCTTTTTGAGGTCTTATTTTGTGAGTATTATGATTTTGAGTAGTCATTCCAGAAGGAGTATACAGAGTGGAAGAAAGGAGTCCAATTTAAATATCTACATCAAAACAAAAATATCAATCTTTCAACCTTTAGTGTTTTGATGTATATGAAGACTTTGGGCTATAATTCTAGAAGACTTTTATAATGAGTCTCCAAGAAGTTTCCCTACAAACCAATAGTCTAATGACTTACACATAGATAATTCCTATTATTAGTGACTAATTTTAATATTTAAAAATGATACTTCCACCAAAATTACAGGCACAGTTAGAGTTTGAGGTGAGTCCATTTGTTTAGTCAGCAGACATTTATTAAGCACCTACTAAGTTTTAAGGATTATGCAAAATGTTAGGAATACAGTGACAAATAAAAGTAATATAATCCCTGCCCTTGTGGGGTTTACACACCACTGAGAGAGACCAACATTAATCAAGTGACAACAAAAACAAAAACATATTTGCTAACTGACATGAGTACTCTGAAGAAAAGGGGCTGAAGTGACTGCAAGAGGAGTCCCTGAGGCATTCCTGAGGGCCAGACCATGTCAAGCTATTAGGTCTTAATAATATATTTTATTCTCCACAAGATGGAAAATAACTGAGGAGTTTTAAGTGAGGGTAAGATACAGTCTAATTTTCCCTTCAAAATTCTATTTTTACTACCAAGTAGACAATGGGTAGAAATTCAGCATTAGTGGAAACAAGAAAACTTCTTAGAAAGCTAACACAGTTATCCAAGCAAGAAGCGACAGTGGCATTGATTAGGGTGCAAAGTGGGGTGGGGGGATGAAGGAGGCTGGTGAATTTAAGACAGTTTTTGAACTACAAATGACAGTTCCCCGACAGATGAGCTGTGGGGTGGATAGGAGAGGGCAGGGTCAGGAAGGCCTCCAGGTTTTCTGCTTTAGGCAACTGGATTACAGTGATGATATGGACAGAGATGGGAAAAACAGCATGGGGGGTCAAGAATATATTATTTTCTAGGAGATGAGCTGAATTTAGAGGATATCAGTTCATGGGTGGTAATGTGTTTGATTAGGGTGAAGAAACAGACATAGCTGACTTATTAATCAGATGAACAAGCATCAATTGAAAATAAGTTTGACCCTGAAGGATCATCATTTCAATATACAAACAGTTCAGACAAGCTGTCCCTTAATATGGCGAATTCTTAGAACTTATCAGGTGCTCAGTAAGTGTTGAATGGACAAATAAAACAAATCCATTTAGTGGTCACTGGAAGAGGTAACCTAATATTAGGGAGCAACCTACACAGGCAGAATTAGCAAAGGCACAGCTTTCTCCCGTTCATTAGGTGCAAGGCACTACTCAAAGACTTTGTATACATTACCTCATTCAATCCTTCCAATAACCACAGAGATAGGTACTATTATAGAAGACAAATGGCATAACCAAAATGCTTTATATGTATACATCTGTTCATATATGACTGCAATATAAGTGGCTAGGTATCTTTTGGGAACATAACCAGCACAATGAAATCAACAGCATCACTGATCATAATTCATCTGAGAGGTGCCACTGGTGCAACCAACATCTATTGCCCAGGAAATAAAGATGGAGGAAGTTGATTTGAAATATATAATACCTGAAAAATCTTTTAAATACCTGGATTAGCCGCATCCCACCCATTTCTAAGGGTGGTTTTCTTATTTGGGGACATGAATGAAACTGATTTGGAGAAAAGGATGCAACACTTCAGTACAACTTAAGTCATACTTTAGTATTATTTGCCTAAAATTCAGATATGAAAGTGATAAGGAAATTCTTAAGGTATCTAATCTGATAGCAAACACCTTTCATGTTTTATAAATTACCAATGACAAAAAGCAGCTGCTTGTGGAAATTTTCCTAGCTTGCAGGCTTATTAATAGGTCTATTATGATTTCATAAAGAAGTTATCATCTTGATAACCAAATAAACACAGGTTTTAGCTCTTCTATTATGAGGGAAATTTCTGTCTGATTATTTCCAGTCCTTTCCCAGGCACTGATTTTTGTGTCAACATGCATTGCAGAAATAATAGTTAAATTTAGTGTGTCACCTAGTACATATTATTTTTTGGCTACATATATGAAGTTTCCTGCTCTGAGGAATATTTAATTCCTTATATTTGCAGCCAAAAGCCTTCTAGTTTGCCAGCTGGACCCTGACTTTTTTCCTCTGGAGAAACAACCCAACATATTTAAGAGAATGATTTTTCTGCCAACTTTGAGCAACACTCTCTAAGTAATCTCTGTTTGTTACATAGAAACACCAAGGTCAGTATCTCTAATGCCTTGGCTTTTGGTTCTGCAAGGTCATTCAAAGGGAATGTTTAACGTAGAGCTTTATTGAGAGGTTGTCTTAATTTTTTAGATGAAGGTCTAAGAGTTTGAGATCTGTGCGTTTCAACACATACGGTGGAAATGGAACTGGCTCGCTCTCTCTAGTAGTAGCTCTGGATGTGGCATGGATTTGCATCTCACTCTTCCTGGTGTGCTGTCACTGGCGTCGGTCCCTTCACTTATATTGAGGAGCTGGGTCTCTCAATCACCCAGCAGCCAGGAAGCAACCTGGTTTGTCTGCCTGGATGACAAGTGCTGAAGATCCAGAGAGAATGACATTCCTATCATTGCTGAGGCTAGTGAGCACCTGGACATCTGAAGGGACATGGGGAATCACATGGAACTGGTAAGGACACCATAAAAGGAGCCAAGAAGGAGTAAGAAGGGGACGGTGGAGGTCATGGATGCACACAATATCTGGCCAGAAGGAAGCTTCTTGATGAGGTTGGATGATGCTGGGGGTTCAGAGGAGGTAATGCAGTGAGTGGGGTGTGGACCAGGACTACTCAAGTTGTAGCTGATGCTTGATACATAAGGGTTAATGGACGGTCCAGGAGGATAGCTCCAGCAGAGTGTCTGGGCACAGTGGAGTATGTCTGAGTGATTCTTATCTCCAAGTGATCTGTATATAAAAGATTCTGTTTATGTAAAATATAGTTTGGAGGATACTGATCAAGGAGTCCATATTTCCAAACAGAGGACTGACAGCAGGTTAGAAATAAGAATTGAAAAGCCAAGAGAAAGGTCATATACTAGAATCTACTAAGCTAAGCCAAAACTCTAATGATCTAAGCATTTTTGACAGTCAGATAAAAAACCATCACTCTGAGACTGGTGGGCAGAGTTCAGTCATGAGACAAGAGACTCTATTAATTATTATTCAAGGACTTTCCCTAGTGATTCTATAAAATATGAAAAAATCATCTAAATCATTTAATCTAAAAAATGCAATGTGTCCTTTCATAACAATAAGCTCTTCTTGATTCTACTCTCATTCCGATTTTGTTTAAAAAACATAGTCAGATCTCATCTGGAAGGTATGATATCAGAAAACAGGCAATGCATATGCCCACGGTTCAGAATTGCCTTTGCCAATTATGGTGATAAGTGAATTGAATATTGCATGAACATCTTACCATCATGAAAAGCAAAAGATTCCAGCCTGTACCCAATGTTTAACAGAAAAAATAAAAAAGAATGTGAGAGGAGAGATAGAGACTTAGGGATCAAGGTTTCAAAACAGCTCAGTGCAAGACCTGGAAATCCATGTGGGCTTTGTAACACAGGAAAAAGATAGTAACTGCAATCCATGTATGTTTATTACTGCTTTCCATGCTGTAGTTGTTGAGAAATATTTATAAGAATGAATGAACACATAAAGGCTACAGCCATTCCAGAAATGGACTATGATCCAAATGTCATATTTTCCTAATGGTTTCAAGAAAGAACCACCTGGAATCTGACCCACCTGATTTGGCACAGCTATTTAGATTCAAAGAGTTGTAGCAGGACTATTAGAAATCACATCAGCTAATTTTTCTTGACCTCTGAGTGGGACCATGAGCTCAAAGATACTGGCTTCTCCAATTTAATCCCTACAGCAACCCTGTGGCTCAGGTGCTACTAGGATTCCTCTTAATGAATAAGGAAACTGAGGATTAAAGAGGTGATATCACTTGCTCAGGGTCACAGAGCCAGGAAACATCACTTAGCCTCTAAATACAGCATGTGTGTTTCCAGAATGACCATTTTCTTCCTTAAGTCAGACTGAAGAGAAGACCTGGTTAAGAAGACAGGCTGTTCATTCACCTCTGCTTATCCATGGTGACAACAGAAAACTGGGACTTCAGAGAAACGTTTCATAAGACTATTTTAGAGATCTCTGACTCATTAGTCTCCCAGGAAGAGGATGGTTATGAAATGTATTTCTGATTTTAATACAACCTTTTTAGCACCTCAGGAAGAAAGATGCTATGAAGAGTGAGCATACCGCTACGTACAACATCACGTAAATATAACTAGCCACATTTCTCTTTGGTCAGAGCCACACTCTAGTTTTCCCTTGGCCATTTTTCAAGGTTGATTCACCCCTTGCATTCAGCCTGAGGTCATATGCTGAGTTTTCCTCTCTATTCACTGCTGAATGGCCCTTTGCGTGGTCAGGAATGGAAGGTTACAGGTTGTAAATTTTGGCCCGCCGATTCACCAAGGACTCAGCTCTCAAATGCTGGAGCTAGAGGTCATCTCAGAGATTATTCAGTCCATGTATTTGTTTTTACAAATTCAATACAATGGAAGAGGAGACACGCTGTGCTCACAATCACACAGGAAAGAAGGAATAGATGGTTGTAGGAGCTCCTGAACCCAGCACAGAACACGACTTGGTGCCAACTGCACTGGGGATTTGGGAATATATTCTGGTATTTTGTATGTTACTTGGGACCCACAGCTGATCAGAAATCCTAATTCTTTCCACTCCAACTTGGTCATGCCCACATAGGGCTAGCAGCATGCGCTGGGGCTACCCAAGGCAGGAATAGATTCTGCACCTGGGGCTTTAAAGGATTACCAACACAAATATGAACAAGCATGGGTTTCACTACCTCATTCTAAGACATCAGTTAAGAACAAATCCAATAGGTGGCTGTGCACGAATTGGGATTCCTCAGCTTACTGCTGAGGAATGGCACTCATCTTCAGCTTGCTCTAAATTTCAGCCCTTTGAGACACAGGTTTTGGAGTCAGACAGACCTAGGGTGGAGTGCAATCTGCCATTTTATCATGGTGCCATCTAGGGCAAGTTACCCAACCTGTCTCAGCCCAGATGTGTTCTCTGTAAAATGGGGAAAACAAAATGAGGATAACAATACCATACATATGCAACAAGGCTGCCTTACAACCAGACATGACAAAGTATACAGAGCCCTTGGTGTTTTCGCTGGACAATGTAAAAATTGACACACATTCACTGTTTCCACTGATACTACTTGTATTTGGGGGACTCTTTAAAAATATCTCCTAACACACAGCTTAAAAAGTGAATATTTTTAAAAATATATGTTCACTTACGGAGTCTAAAGTTAACGTTCTAATACAGGCACCACTGGGTGAACAAATCTGGAAAAATCTCCCTCTTGTGAATGGGGGAAGTACTTTTCAAAGGTCACAGAGAGATCCCGAGAGCAGACATAAATGTTGATGATTCCTTCTCTTCTGCAGTGCCTTTTTTACTCTTATAGACTATTACTCATTAATACAGGCTCTTCTAACCACAGAAGACAGAAAGACAAGTAAGAGAAAGAAAGGCATCACAACTGAAAGCCACATCTCTACTCCATCATTTCCTGTTCACATTTACTATCTCAAGAACTCCTTTTGTCTTTTTCTTTCTTTTTTTCTTTTGTTATGTTACTTCTTTCAATGTCCTGAAGCACAGAATCCACATTAGTGATAACCATATTCAGTCACTCCCCTGCTTGGTCCCCAGTGGTGGGAATGCTAAGAATCTTTTGTCAGAAAGCATATCTTCTCATTGGTGGTGTGAACATGTTTAGGGAAATTTTTATAGGGCTTCTCACATCACAAGAATGGCTCTGAACAGGGGCATCAGGGAACCAAAATGACGGAGGAGGAAGGAGAGAAAGCTTGGCCAGGAAACAAGGGCTGTGACTTCAGGGCGTAAAGCCCATGTTGACAGGCCTGCCTGATGGCTGCTCATGTCCAGGACCACCGTGGCACTTATTACCATGAAAAGGAGCTGCGGAAGCATGAGACTGGCAGGGAGCACCGCAGAAGAAAGCAGATGCAGGAGTCACAGTCATTGCAGCCGGATGGGGCACTGGGCCATCTGCCCTCCCGCGGGGCCCCCCCAAACCCCAGTCTGCGCAATGCTACAAAGGTCTACGACTACGGAAGAAAGGGAACTAAGATTCACAATGTCAACTCTTACAGCACACCTGAAGGCGCCTGTCAATACTCTATCCAAGGAGGTGGCCCTGCAATCACCTGGCAAGCGACATGGCAGGGCCAGGAAAAGAAGGGGAGGCAGTGAGAGATATTCATGACCCCACCTTCTATCACTTCCAAAAATTATGAGGCGGCAGGATTTCCAGTTGCATCCTGCCGCCTCATAATATAACAACTTCGTATCAGAGGATGGAAAAACATTTTCACATGAAATACAGCAGCATATGAAGTCAGCTATGGGACTCATGAAACCCAAATTGGGGATCTTCTCATTCTGCAGGAGTATAAACATTACAGTTTTTCTCCCCATCAAGACAAAAACAAAAACCAAGAAAATCTGCAAAAGCCGTATTTAGTGACTTCTAGCGTGGCCACATCCAATAGTGCCTTCAGGGATTTGAGGTGTATTATGTTATCAGGCTCTGTTTCCTCTAGTTCCCCATTTCCAAGCACAGTGCTGATTTTTGTAATGCTTCTTTCCCTTGCGAGCTTAGATGTGATGATTTTTTTGCAATCTGACTTCAGCAAAATCATGACATTGTCACTTTTTAGGAAAGGGGTGAAGACGATACCAGGACCCATACTCTAAACGCAGAATTATTTGTGAAGGCAGACTGGAAGATGGGGAGGGTGGTGGGTGAGGTTTTTGTTCTAGGATCCTTCATTCTCAGCTGTTCCAAAGGTGGGTGCAGAAGAGCCTGAGTGATAGAAAAGTTATGTCTGGTGGGAACACGGACCAAGTTTCTTCTTGATACTCTGCATGTGGGTTGTAACTAAAGGCCCAGGCTGAAGGGTTCAAGGCTATCTGGAGATGCCATTCTGCTAGATGATAGCACCCAAGAAGACCCACTCATTAACGCTGCTGTCCCAGGCAGCCAGGGACAGTCATGAGAACTTAAGGTGTCTTGGGGAATGCCTCCATAGAAAACCAATCCAGACAGCCTACATTTGGATGTTCAGGCACCCAACCAATGTTCAGCCTTGAACTTCTTCCCCCTCCCAAAGAGCTAGTCTAACTGTTCTTCAGTCATTTAAAAAACACTAGGTTACAGTTCATTTAGTTGCCTCTTCCAGTCCTCCTTTCTCTGCCTGCCTGGTCCTTCCTCATCAGCTTCATGTGAAAGGATGAAGATACCTTTTTCTGCCAGTATGTCAAGTATCTTACACTGAAAAATTTTCAGCTGGAGGGGTAGGTAGTTCATGTATTGGATTTGCTTTGGGTGGATATTAATGCCACCCCAGAACTGAAATGTGCATACCTCTGAGTTTGCAATCAGAGAAATATATCTCAGTGAGAGGGAAAAGGTAATCTTAACCATTACTGAATGAGATGCTCACCCTTCAACTCTGCAATGCTCTTCTGGGAGTTTCAGATAAAACCAAGTTACTATCAACAGACACTAGTCAAGTCCTTTGTGGCTTTCCTTCTCTCTTCCTCCTGCTTACCTTTAGGTAAAGAAAAGACTCAAGAGCACCACTATGAAAGGATGAGATGAGAATAAATAAAGCCCAGCTAAAGTGTAAGTGGCTCACAACATGGAAGAGTGGGCATAGAACTGGCTAAAATTTTGTTTGTTGGTTTTCTGTGAATTTAAATTATTCCTGCACTACTCTGAGATTTATTCAAATGGAAACCCCAGAGTTGAGGCAGAAGCACATGTAAGAACTTGGTTTTGTAATCAATCAGATCTAGTCTGACTACTGTCTCTCTCTCTCTTCATTTCTGTGACCTTATGTGAGATGCTTAACCAGGTATGAAGTGATGGTGAGCAACCAACTTAAACCTAACATATCCGAAACAGTTGTCCTGATCTTCATAGTATCTTCTCCATTTCAATCAATGGGAACTAGTCATCCACTTAGTCAGTGCACAAAATTTGATTGGAATCATTCCAACTCCTTTCTTTCTCTTGTTTCCCATATCTAAACTTGGACCAAATCCTTCAGTGTTACCTTTAAAATGTCAGAATCCTACCACTTCTCAAGACTTCCACTAAACAGTCTCATTGGAGTTACTTCAATGGCTTTTAAAGTTCTCCCTACTTCTATCTTTGTTCCTCCTGTAGCTTCCCCTAAATTCAAAAGCCAGGCTCATTCTTTTAAACAAATCCACATTCTACTCAACTCTTCCTTTCCCCAGTAGCTTCCTACTTCAGCAAATGTAAGCAAAAATTCCACTAGCGGTCTTTTTCTCTCCGTCTACCATGATGAACTTTCGTATTTCCCTCCATCAATTTCATTTCTATTTTCATATACTACCACCCACACTCCCTTTATTTCAGGCACATTCACCTTGCAATTGTCAAGACATACCTGACATACTCATGTCTCTAGGGCTTCACTTGAATTACCATTCTCCTGTAACACTCTTTTCCTGAGTATCCACATAGCTAACTTTTGTTTTCCCAGATCTCTGTCAACTGTCACCTTTCACAGGACAACTGTATGACCTTAAAAATTACAGTTCCCATCTCCTCTTTCATGCTATTTTCTCCCTTTCTTTATTTTTATCCATGGGACCACTCATGTTCCTTCACAATATATATTTCATCACTTTTGTTTGTGATTTATAGGTTATTCCCCCTCCCCACTAGAATGTAAACTTGATGAGCTCAAAGATTTCTGTCTGTTCTGTTCACTGTTATCTCCCTAGCACTCAGAGCAGTGCCTAGTTTATAGAAAACACTTGTATACTTAGGGAACATACAAATGCATACATGAATGAATAGTATCTAGTAGAGGCTAGAATCACTTATCTCACAAAAATTTTTATGGATGAAGCAAACACTCTACACAATGCTTAGTTCATTGGTAAGGCTCAAATAAATAACAGTTGCTCTCTCCTATCTTCTGTGTCTATTCATACCAAAACTGGCTAAGCACACTTGTGGTTTAATATTTAATTCATAGTTATAGGACTAAATACTGCACAGGGAACATCTAAGAGGAAGGTTATCTGAGAATGTGATGTAAGATAACAGATAGCAAGTGGTAGAATCCCAGGTTCTGTACAGGTAAGACTAACACTGAAAGCTTGGCTCATAGCCACTAAGACTACCATATACTATTAGGGTCACAGAATGCTTTTTACCTCCCGAAAGGTGTCACTTTAGATCAACACTTTTGCCAGGAGGAACAAAAAAAAAAAAAAACGCAGATATATAGACTGAAAGTAGACTAAAAAGAAATGTAATGGACGAGAATGGGTTCTATCTGGGCCAGGTATTGTCTATCTTCATTCTGGCTAGAAACATCAAAAAGCAAAAATGACCAACCACCCCAAAAGAAAAAACAAAAAGGCAAATAAAATATACCCCCCAAACAAACAACAAACCAAAAAACCAACCAACCAATCAAACAAAAATCCTAAAGACTTACACTGTTCCAAAATAATGCGTCTAGGTTTGAGTCTGATTTTTTCCAATTCCCTTTCATTTAAAAAAATGCTCTCAAAGTAGAGAGTATTCAGGATTACAAAACCAACATCAAGTCTGAGATTTTAATTGAAGATGGAATCTGATAGAATTAAATCATTGCCACTCTCCTGTATAATCTCTAGAGGCTAGCCATCAGAAGCCTCCCTACTAAGTACACTAGTTAATACCCAAATAATCATATTAGGCAGCATCCAGAAAGATCATCTATTTTTCTTAGTTCAGCAAATATCTCCCTACAGATGCATTGATTCATACTCTTCTAGCATGCTGTAAATGTCCAGGGGAAATACAACTTTTTTTCAGAGCTCTGGTCTGAAAGTGTTGGGTGATGAAACTCAATTTCTGGGTTCTTTTGAAAACCATTCAAAAGTAACTGAAGTGTTAAAAGGACCTATTCAAAAATTCAGACCCCAAAGACTCAGCTTCAATGGCTTTTAAAAAGTAGAAGAAAGGTAAACTGATTTCTACTAGGGTAAGAGCCTATTTTTGTAGGCGTCACAAATCAAAATGGGTATTTATAGAAGTTCTGAAAGCCCTTCCAGAGAAAGAGAGGGAAAGCATTAAACTTGGGAGTCAGTTGGGTCTGGATCCAAGAATCACTGATTGTATGATGCTGGTACATTTTACTTAGCCTGCCTGGAGCTCAGTTTTCATACCTGCCTAAAGGATACAAAATGGACCATTCGGCAAGGATTATATGAGGATTAGCGATAATGCTTACAAAGCACCAGGCCCAAGCTTTGCTCAAAGAAGTTGCTCAGTAAATGTGGGCCTCTTGTTATTCTTTCTCCACTGCTGGTAAAATCCATCTGGCCTACTGCAGATGGACACTTGTACATGCCACATCAAGGTACATAAGACCACTCACTGGTCATCAGTTGGTGATTAGGAGGTGGAGAAACCCATTTATTCAGAGAACTGAGGTTTCCCAGAATAACTGGTAAGATTATAATTGGGTAAAAGGCAAAACTCTATTTCTAATTTCAAAGAGCTTTTGACATAGTTAGCCCATTGGTAATTTAATGCTCCAATTGTTTCTGGAAAGTGGCATCCATGTGTCTTATGGAGAACCAAGGTCTCATCTACACTGAGCTCCAATGTGTGTCTTTCTTTTTATAAAAATTTCTGCTCTTTCATCCAATGAAGTTTAAACATTGTGGGAAGAATCCAATATTTCATTAAAGTTTGGGTCCTACCATAAAACTTCTGAGGCTGATGACAGTGTCGCCTTTCCTCTACTGATAGATTTCATCTCTGGTCTCAAAGACCTGGAGTCACTACTAGTAGTTTATTGCCATCATTAGTGACCTTTTTGAAGAAGAAGAATTGAGATTGATTTTCTTTCTAGGGCCAGGAGATGGATCATCTAAAATGTTCTCTGTCCCACAGATCTTGGAGTTCTGTTTGTCATTTTGATCATAAATATGTGTGTCTGTGTGGCATGGGGCTCTGAAGTTGGTAAATACACAGAACTACCATCTGTTAAAGCAGAAGAGTTTTGAAAAGTAGAAAAGGAGAGGTATGGAGCGGTGGAACTTTAGAAACTTTTTTCCCCTTAAGTGCATATACTGAAAAGCCAGGTTAATACTACACATCTGAAAAAGCTGATCATGGTTACTTCTGATAGGTTAAGAAAACAACTGGTGGGAAAACAACTGTGAAAATCTAGTGATCTCTACAACATAATTCACTATGCCTACTTAATGCCCATGAGAATATGGAAAGTTCTGCTGTAAGAAACTCACTGAACCACGAGAGAAAGACAATATTGCTCCCAGGGGACATCTGCCAATGTCTGAAGACATTGTTAACACAACCAAGAGGATATGCTACTGGCATCTAGTGGGTAGAAGCTAAGGATGCAGCTAAACATCCTATGATGTCCAGAACAACAAAGAAGTATCTGGTCCCAAACATCAATAGTGCTGATGCTGGGAAACCCTGCTTCAGACCTATACACAAGTCATGGAACAGTTTCTGTACCACTGTCTTGGTTTCTAGTCAGAAACTGGTCTCCTATTTATCTCCAAGATAAAATGTTCAACAGGATTAACTATGCTTTGATAAAAGTACCTCCTGTCCAAAACTTCTAAATATTCAGTTCTGAAACCAACTCTTAAATAGAGGTGAACCATTACACACATGCAGATCCTACCATGAATGAGGGAAGTGTTGTTTGTTTGAAACATAAAATGCAAAGGAATCTGTATCTATATATCTCTGGATCTGCCTCCTTCTATCTATCTATCCACCTATCACTATACTATGAGTGCTGTCAGTTTAATACAGCCCAAATGTATGAACATGTTGGAGTAACCTCGTTTTCTTAGAAATTCTCATCCTCATTGATGCCTTTCTACCCAAAGTCAATGGCCCCCACCACAGCTGCCAAGCTGAATGTCTCTGGAACACACTGGGCACATCTGTGCACATTAATGAAGACTGAGTGACACTGCTTGTTGGTTTGCAAATTCATAGTCTGTTGAGACAACTTTGAAACCCTTCTATTTTTAGTTTATTCTTGAAAATCTTTGACCTTGCTAGGTTCCTAGGATCCCATACACTACTTGATGGGGAATTCAACTCTCCAGAGAAGTATGTTCTGATAGCTACCTAGCGTCATTTCCATGGGATTTGCAACTGTGACTTCAGCCATGGCTTCTGATCATGAGTCCTCCCTATCCTCTGGGAGCCATGCTGTTGGATACTTGACAACATCCCTGGCTGCTCTTAACTAGATGCCAATAATACTTCCCAAACCCATATGTAACAACCAATTATGTCTCCAGATATTGCCCAATGTCCACTAGTGGATAGAAATCAACCCTGATTAAGAACTACAGAATTATCTCCAGGTTTTCAGAAAGTCCTTTAGCAAGCTCTCAAAACTGAACTGAATTTAACTGACTTGGTGGTGGGTAGGGAATACAGAGGGCTGGTTTTTTGTTTTTTATTTTTTTGTGGATGAGAGTGGCAAAGGGCCCACTGAACATCAGTTTAACAAGGTCAAGATCCTAGGCTAAAAGGGTTTAGAATCCCTGGTCTTAGAAATGTGACATGTACAACGTAAAATCAATTTCCATGCATAACAATGAAGATAACAGCTACAGTGAAACAAGCAGGCTTTGCTGGATAGCAGTTTCTCTGTCCTCACAGCCATGACCTGCCACTGCTAAGGGGTTCCTGGATATTTCATCTGACTAAGAGGTTGGAGAAGGAAGTCATGATTTCACTAAGAATGGGCAAGCTGCACTGGAGGAAGAGGTGAGTTGATTGGGTAAGGGCTTTTTATGAAGCAGAAGGAAAACAGCACAGATTTTTCAAATTTTCTTTAGTTTTCAAAGGAATCTGGGTTTTGGCTAGGAAGCAATAGATAAAAATGGGGACTCTGTATTTATTCAAATATTTACTGGAATTTATTAGGAAGCCTGGCAGTGAAAGTCTGGATTTCCCTGGGAAGAGGGGAGCAACAAACCACACCATTCCCAGAGGCCTTTTCATTTTAGCTGCCTGCGTGGGAGGTATGGACGGAGGAAGGGAAGACAGGGCAGAAGAAAAAGTTCATGGGAAAAAAGCCAATGAAAAACTAGGAAAGATGCTCTTTATGCTGAGCTCAGACTGGAACACCCACTTTTATTACGATGTTACAGTGCAAATCTGAGATTAAAAACAGCTTCCTAAAATGTGTCAGAATTTTTAAAGCCCCGAAATAAATCCAGACCTATACTCTCTGCTTCCTTGTGAAGTATATTTATGTTTAAGAACTTTTAAAAAATAACTTACTCTGAAAATTTTCAAACTTAAAGAAAAATTGTAAGACTATCACAAAGAACTCCCTCTCCCCCTTATCTAAATTCCCTAACTACCAACATTTCACCACCTTTGCTCCTTCCATCCTCCTCCCTAAATATATATATATATATACCATTGTTTGTTGTCTTTTCCTGAAAAATCCATAGAATGGCTCATCATCTCCAAAAGTCTAATTTTCCCAAATCAAGGACACTCTCCACATAAATAACATTCTCCAAGTCAGGAAATCACTACTGATACACCACCACCATCTAAACCTATATGTTTCTTTTTGTGATTCCCTCCTACATGTTAGCTCTTCATTTCCATAGTTTTGGCCAGTGCAATAACTATTTCAGCTCCAGAGTAACTAGGATTTTCTCATTCATTCATTTGAATATTATTGATAGTCTGCCTACTGTGCATAAGGCACCAAGCTTGAACAGTGGGCCTCTATAGCCCAAAGGAAATAAAAGTTTGGGAAATTCAATAAATGATTTGGTTAAAGAGAATTTCACTTGAAATATGGTGGCTATGTCTATATTTCTTCCTTTTTCTAGTTAATTTTTTATATCATCATTTCCTTCACTTCAGCTCCCAAACCATAACCATGTCTTCACATGCACTTTCCACTTGGATGGAGGGAGAAGGAGGGATGAAGAACAAAATGAATGTTAAGGAAGGAACTCACAGTGGTTGACTGTCCTACCAGTATTAAAGAGTAAGACTTATTAGCATCGACAGAAGAGTTCAACTCCCATATCTTAATTTTAGCTCAAGAGTTTGGAAGATAACGCAATACATTTAATATGCATTTATTTCAAGCAGAGAGTTACAGGTGTGAGATCACTTTTTACCATATGACATCCCTTATTTGTTATATGGAATCTGAAAAAAAAATGATACAAATGAACTGTTTACAAAACAGAAACAGACTCACAGACTTCAAGAATGAACAAGCTTTAATTATATTCTTTGTAGCCAAAGACAGAGAAGCTCTATACAGTCAGCAAAAACAAGACTGGGAGCTGACTATGGCTCAGATCATGAACTCCTTACTGCCAAATTCAGACTTAAATTGAAGAAAGGGGGGAAAACCATGGGATCATTCAGGTATGACCTAAATCAAATCCCTTATGATTATACAGTGGAAGTGAGAAATAGATTTAAGGGGCTACATCTGATAAACAGAGTGTCTGATGAACTATGGATGGAGGTTCATAACACTGTACAGGAGACAGGGATCAAGACCATTCCCAAGAAAAAGAAATACAAAAAATCAAAATGGCTGTCTGAGGAGGCCTTACAAATAGCTGTGAAAAGAAGAGAAGTGAAAAGCAAAAGAGAAAAGGAAGGATATACCCATTTGAATCCAGAGTTCCAAAGAATAGCAAAGAGAGATAAGAAATCCTTCCTCAGTGATCAATGCAAAGAAATAGAGGAAAACAACAGAACGGGAAAGACTAGAGGTCTCTTCAAGAAAATTAGAGATACCAAGGGAACATTTCATGCAAAGATGGGCTCAATAAAGGACAGAAGTGGTATGAACCTGACAGAAGCAGAAGATATTAGAAAGAGGTGGCAAGAATACACAGAAGAACTGTACAAAAAAGATCTTCATGACCCAGAAAATCACGATGGTGTGATCACTCAGCTAGAGCCAGACATATGGGATGTGAAGTCAAGTGGGTCTTAGGAAGCATCACTTCGAACAAAGCTATTGGAGGTGATGGAATTCTAGTTGAGCTATTTCAAATCCTAAAAGATGATGCTATAGAAGTGCTGCACTCAATATGTCAGCAAATTTGGAAAACTCAGCAGTGGCCACAGGACTAGAAAAGGTCACTTTTCATTCCAATCCCAAAGAAAGGCAATGCCAAAGAATGCTCAAACTACCACACAATTGCACTCATCTTACATGCTAGTAAAGTGATGCTCAAAAGTCTCCGAGCTAGGCTTTAGCAATATGTGAACCATGAAATTCTAGATGTTCAAGCTGGTTTTAGAAAAGGCAGAGGAACCAGAGATCAAATTGCCAACATCCACTGGATCCTCAAAAAAGCAAGAGAGTTCCAAAAAACAATCTATTTCTGTTTTGACTATGTCAAAGCCTTTGACTGTGTGGATCACAATAAACTGGAAAATTCTGAAAGAGATGGGAATTCCAGACCATCTGACCTGCCTCTTGAGAAACAGGTATGCAGGTAAGGAAGCAACAGTTAGAACTGGACATGGAATAACAGACTGGTTCCATATAGGAAAAGGAGTACATCAAGGCTATATATTGTCACCCTGCTTATTTAACTTACATGAAGAGTACATCATAAGAAACACTAGGCTGGAAGAAGCACAAGCTGGAATCAAGACTGCCGGGAGAAGTATCAATAACCTCAGATATGCAGACGACACCACCCTTATGGCAGAAAATGAAGAAGAACCAAAGAGCCTCTTGATGAAAGTGAAAGAGGAGAGTGAAAAAGTTGGCTTAAAGCTCAACATTCAGAAAACTAAGATCATGGCATCCAGTCCCATCACTTCATGGCAGATAGATGGGGAAACAGTGGAAACAGTGTCAGACTTTTTGGGGGGGGACTCCAAAATCACTGCAGATGGTGACTGCAGGAGCGAAATTAAAGGATGCTTACTCCTTGGAAGGAAAGTTATGTCAAACCCCAACAGCATATTAAAAAGCAGAGACATTACTTTTTCAACAAAGGCCTGTCTGGTCAAGGCTATGGTTTTTCCAGTAGGCATGTATGGATGTGATAGTTGGACTATAAAGAAAGCTGAGTGCAGAAGAATTGATGTTTTTGAACTGTGGTGTTGGAGAAGACTCTTGAGAATCCCTTGGACTGAAGATCCAACCAGTCCATCCTAAAGGAGATTAGTCCTGGGTGTTCATTGGAAGGACTGATGTTGAAGCTGAAACTCTAATACTTAGGCCATGTGATGCGAAGAGCTGATTCATTGGAAAAGACCCTGATGCTGGGAAAAATTGAGGGCAGGAAGAGAAGGGGACAACAGAGGATGAGATGGTTGGATGGCATCACCAACTCAATGGACATGAGTTTGGGTAAACTCTGGGAGATGGTATGGATAGGGAGGCCTGGAGTGCTGTGGTTCATGGAGTCACAAAGAGTCGGACACGACTGAGTGACTGGACTGAATTGATGGTGTTGCCAGAGGTGGGAAGGTTAGGAAGGAAGGACAGGTAAGGAATTTGGGATGGATGTGTGCACATTGCTATATTTAAAATGGATAACCAACAAGGATCTACTGTATAGTTTATGGAACTCTGCTCAGAGTTATGCTGTAGCCTGGATGAAAGGGGAGTTTGGCAGGAAAACGGATACATGTACATTTTTGGCTGAGTCCCTTAGCTGTTCACCTGAAACTACCACAACATTGTCTATTTTACCAGTTATACCCCAATAAAAAATAAAAAGTTAAAAAAGAAAACTAAAATTATTTTTAAATTACACTATTTTTTCATAATTCACTTATAATGCAATAGCATATTGCTTTCTACAATAAACCTAATCACCTCTAACTGACTTGCCAGAGAGCTATCATCCCAATCATCTATATATCTACTGAACCAAAAAACCCAATTATTTACCTCAAGTTATTCTATTTCTCTTTGCTTACTAAAATGTCAGAAACATCCCTTGTAGTGTCCTTAATAAATATTGGATGCTTTTCTTCCCCCTCCAAATATTCTAGAGGGCCCCAATCTTGCTCTTCACCTGGCTTACGTTTAAGAGAAATAATTTTCTCATATTCATCCCTTTAGAGCTCTGAGCAATATCTGTAAATGGCTCAATGATTCCAGAATGTTTCAAGTAGTTACCACACAGAAAAACAGAAAACCTTAAATTGTAGATAACCTCTTTCCACAGCTTTTCACCACTTCACCAACTAAAGAGTAAGATGAGGGGATTAAGTCTTGGTTAATACTAGGTTCAAATCCTCATTCAGCCACAGTGGGACCTAGTACCAAGTTGGTAACTTCTCTGATGGTGCTAAGCTCATCAAGTAGAAGAGATTAAATCTGATAATAGGAGTGAATTGCTTTGCATAACTCCTAGCAGAATATGTAAGTCATTATGATAATAAAAAGTCAAAACCATCACAATAATTATGGGAGGAAACGCATCAAACAAAACTAAATGAGGGGAAAACAGCTCTTTTGAGGCTAACTGAAACTATCCATTCCACTACTTTCTGAAATACATCAGAAAAAGGTGGCTGAGGAGAGTTATTTTGACTTACTTCCCAATTTAGTATAGAGACAACCTAAGTGTGAGGATAATAAATTAAAAAGATCTTCTAAAAATACAGACCACCTGAACGTTTATTGTTTATCATTTACTTCAGATGTTGCCCTAAAGGGGCACAAAACAAAACAAAACAAAACAAAAAAAGAAAAAAAATCCCACAACTCTATCTGATCACTAGAAAAGAGAACCAATGTTGCTACATACATTTTAACTTCTGGGGGCATCAGTACGGGGTATAAACATGAAACAAACTATAATGTTTCCTTAACACTGGGGAGGTGAAGGTAAATGATGGCAATTACAGTGATGGAGGAAACATTTGGTTCAGCTCTTATTCTTCTAAAATGTCTTTGAAAAGGTCTATCAACCTAATCTGCTCAACCTCTACCTACAGGGATCAGTGAATATGAAAGCTGCCTTCCTGAAATTTCTCAAAGACAGCACGATCTCTTGGAATTCAAGCTTCTACAAGGTGGCTACCTGGTGTTGTCCATTTTTGCCTTCTCCTAAAAACACCAATCAAACCTTGCCCTTTTGACCCAGAGAACACATAAACATTCTTTCTCCTTAACTGAACTTACTGCCACAACGAACTTGAACTCTGAGATGCACAAGAGGAGAGTTTGTTTTAACAGCTGCTTTTATATGGAGGCCCTGGAGTTACTATTCTGAAGATAGCTGATTCTAAAAGCCTCTCTTTTCACTGTCCTATTTTTTCAGTGCCCAGCTGTCAGGGAACAACCACTGAAGTGTTCTCAAACAAGGGTGCAAAATAGAAGGACAAGAGGATGGTACTTACTAGATGCAAAGACATCCTATATAGGGATCCATTACATGCTGACACAGGGTTTTTCTCCCCAATTTATTTGTATAAGTTTACTTACCCCTTGACAAGCTGAATATTAACTGCTATTTGCCCGAGATTGCCCTGTCTAATACAGTAGACACCAGTCACAGGCGCTGTTTATATTTTGAGTAATTAAGTTACATACAATTTAAAATGCGGTATCCCCGTCGTACTTGGCCACATAATAAGTGCTTAATATTAGCCACATGTGGCTAGTAGCTTCCATATTGGGAAGTAACATGGAAGAGAGAATATTTGGAAAGAAAACATATTTATCATCATAGATAGTTATTGGACTGATTTGGCCAGTGCATAACTTCATTCTAATAAGAGCAAGGGGATGCAGGCCTCACTAAGAATGGTGACTTTGTAGGTTCAGCTTACACTGATTGTTTTCCATACTACTTCCTGCTCCTTTCTTGGCTGCCAATGCTCTATTTTATAAATTTCTGGAAAAGAGTCTTGCAGTGATTAAAACGATCCATGAAAACAATCCCACTTTAGAGGAAACAACGGCAAGGAGCAAAGATGGCGGTGTGGCAACTCACACATTTCAGACTGTTTTATTGGTACCTAACCAAGAGGAGAATGTACCCTCAGCCACAACTTCCCATGCTGCTGTGGAGGCTCGTGGGCCCCTGCAGGGAGAGGCAGAAAGCCAGATAAGGCAGAGGATAAGCCTCTACTTATCCTGACTCTTACACCCGTGAACGCATGTCTGGGTTCTAATGAAAAGGTGAACAGAAACATACTTCCTGACAGAAGGTTTTTAAATGTTCCATGCCATCAGCAAGTGAGCATTTCTCACTGAAAATTTACTGGGCGATTGCACATTTAAAAGGAAAGACAAGATCAATAATTTATATTTATTGAACAAAGATCATTAGCAACCATGAAGATACATACGCACATACACACACACACACATATATATCCTAATAGCAATTTTTATTTTTATGGTTGTAGTGAGGCTGTCAGGAAAAAACTGTCAATTCTTTACATGTTCAACTTTATTTAATACCGAATTTTCTCTTTTCCCAGTAGAATCAATAGCTCTGATTCTGCACTGCTATATCCTCAGCATCCCAAAAGAGACTAGCCCCACAGTAGGCAAATAAAAAGCATTAGCTGAAAAATAAATGACTTCTTTTTTGAAGGAATGACCTGCAGTCTTTTACTCCCTCCTCATAAAATAAATCTCCCTCAACTGCGTTTAATAATCAGGATTCCCTCCCAGCCAATTGGACTTGGACTCAGCCTCTACCTCCCACTCCACATTCCAAAGTTTCCATTTGTGTCCATTCCAGGAGGGCAACTCCCTGATCTGAGTCAGGGGGAGGATCTATATTCCTCAGGGTCTAATGTCTCTCTACACTTGCCCCCATTCCCACCTTTGGACTTTTTAAAACTGTAAAAACAGAAATCTGTCAAGCAATCGTGAAATATCAGCCGTCAGAAAGCAGGAATAGGATCTCTGATAGGCATACAATCACTGTAAATTTTATATATATATATATATTTTATATATATATATATATATATATATATATATATATAAAGTCCAGTTAAGTTTTATCTCCAATGAAACAGATGCAAGGACGGTGTGTTCTGTGGTTTTTAAGTACATGTGAGATGAGTGGTTTATAGAGTCTTAATCTACTCTGAGTTCAAATAAACTTTATAATTTCATATGTTGTAATGTTTTCATTAAAAAACTATGTTATTTCTATACTCCCTATTGATAGAGCCAAATAATGTGTTTCTTAGCAGAATGTTTAAGATATGTCTGCATTAGTAAAAAGATTATTTTTATTAAAAAATGCATTCACATTTAATGTGATATTCCTTGTAGCCAAAATCTTTATATCATCCTCTGAATCTGGCTATTATTATTAGATATTTCAAAAATAAAAGTGAGAGATGTTTTGCCATTCCCTAAACACAGTCAGTTATTGGAAATGTTCAGAGCTGCTGGTTATGGGAATTTACCAGTAAGAGTTATAAACTCAGATGGAATCAAATGGACAACATCAATATTAGCTAAAAAACGCTGAGTTTAGATGGAGGGTAAGTTTCCGCAATATCCTTCTATTGAGTATAAGCAGGAGTTTAAAAAAATTCACTCTGAACATGACCTGTCTCTTTCTATCAAAATAAATAGGATTAATGTAGTCAAGCATACTGACACTGGGAGACACTGCTTTGGAAAAGATCCCTGGTGTTCTCCTTACTGGCGGCAAGTGATAAAGCCTTCCTTCTTCAAAAAAAAAAATAAGTCTTATCACTAAAGTACTCAATAGATTATCATACATTCAAATGGATTCATAAAAACACCTCTCTCAACAGGGTGACATGGGGGCTAAATGTGACACCAATTTCCTTAGCCTGATATGGTACATAATAAATACTGAGTAAAGGCTAGCGAGCATCTTCTGCTTTGGAGATGTTATCTTATACAGCACCTCCTAAAACAAAACAAAACCCTCAAATGCATATAAAGTGAAAATGAAAGTGAAGTCGTTCAGCTGTGTCCGACTCTTTGTGACTCCATGGACTGTAGCCCACCAGGCTTCTCCATCCACGGAGTTTTCCAGGCAAGAATACTGGAGTGGGTTGCCATTTCCTTCTCCAGGGGATCTTCCCCACCCAGGGATCAAACCCAGGTCTCCAGCATTGAAGGCAGACGCTTTATTCTCTGAGCCACCAGGGAAGTCCTCAAATGCATATAGGGAGTTCCTTAATTTGGTCTTTCCCCTTCAATTACCATAAGAAACTACAGTGCAAAATGGAGGCTCAGTAGGGCAATGTGGAATCAGTAGAGATCTGAGGTCATCTTTATGATTTATCACTTTTTGAAAAGTACAAGTTCTCTTAAAACTTACAAGTTTATAGTTATGTCTTCTTTATTTTTCATTAATGAGAAATGCTTCTGATATGTATTGCAGGTGAAAAATCACAGAACTGACAAATGTTCTAAAGTCTTTTACAGTTATCCGAACAAAAAGAATAAGTTACGATCAAATTGGTGTGCAATTAAGCTTTTCCCTATACCTGGTTCTTCTGACATGTTCAGAACCATTTCTCCTAATCACTTGTTTTGATTTTGGCTATGCCTTATTATTATCTACAAATTCAATAAACAGCATACATATTTCATAGTTGAGACTCAATGAATCAGGACAACAGTATTAGAAAAGAAAAAAAAAACAACAAAACGTTAAGTCTCTTATATTTTTGTTTATATCACTAAGCATCATTTCCAAATTCAGAAATATTTTTTAAAGTATCCCTTTAAAATACACATTTTAGACTATCCAATTACATAAAGCTTGCCACGTGGTTACTCAGATTTGGGAGAGGGATAGTACAGGTTGGGAGAGATTTACAAAATTAAAAAGTGTCTTTTTAAAACCAAAGGAAACATATACACGCACTTCTAAGCACACAGCCTATTTGCCTTTACAGTCTGCTGATAAAAACTGATTTTTAAACATTGTATATAAAATTAAATAACATGGAAAAAATAAATATGCTTTATTATATAAACACATAGAAATCTGTACTGCTCAAAATATTCAGGTAACACTAGGCTTGGCTGCTTAAAATTGTACTCAGAAAGTATGGTAGTGATATTTACAGTCTTTATTTTTCCTAGAGATAGATGCAGTGAGGTGATAAAACACTCATGTCAGACATTTTCTCTTCCTACCTAAAAAGCTGCAAACTTTCATATGAAAATGAGGTAGACACAAATTCATAAGTTGACCAGGCAGAAACAAAAGCACAGTTCCTTCGTGAGCTCATAAATTCTCATTATTCGGGTTGACAGGCATTATTCCAAAGCACCTAAAGCAAGGCTCAGTGAACACTTTAAAGTTTGTCAGGAAAAATTCACACAAGCAATTCCTCCTAAGGAGAACCATGGCCTCCAAGGCAGTCAGCAAGCAGATATACCTGTGGTAAGTCGCTTCAATCACATCCGACTCTTTGCAATCCTACAGACTGTAGCCCACCAGGCTCCTCTGTCCACGGGATTTCCCAGGCAAGAATACTGGAGTGGGTTGCCATACCCTTCTCCAGGGGATCTTCCTGACCCAGGGATTGAACCCATGTCTTTTATGTCTCCTGTATTGACAGGCGGGTTGTTTACCACTACTGTCAATGGGGCAATGCAAAAAAAAAAAAAAGCTAGATGAGCATCTTGGATAGATTAACAATCTTTTCAACTTTTGTTATCTTGAAGTGGCTTACTCTAGAATGCTAGAGTTTTAATCCACTCACTCCTCACTATAGTTTGACAGCTCTCTTTCCGATTTATCCCTCTAGCCACAGGATGTGTGCATGCAATAGGCAAATCAGTGTTAAGAACCTTATTTCAAAAACAAAACGTTGCCAAGTCAGAGTGCAAGGACGCATTCAAAACAGGACAGAAAAGACAAAATCTAGGGAAGATGTTTTCAACAATCATGATTCTAAATCTCTGGTGATTTGAGTGAGAACTGATGGCCTTAAAATGGGTACTTGAACCCTACATTCACAGAAGCTTCATTTTAGAGTCTGGAAACTGTGCTAACAGCCATTTGGAGTTTCTTTCCTAAATATTGCTCCTTGGTAACAATTGTTGGACTAGGCTATATTTATTTCGACCTTGGAAAAGACCTACTCACACAGCAGTAGCTGCTTCTCAACACTATATCCAGCGTGGGGGGTACTCAGGATAAGAAAGCAACTTGCCCAGAGGGGGACTAATGGCTACCCTTGGTCTCTAATAAATCTAGTTCGCTTTCTCTTGAAAGCAACATGTTAGCACCTCCAGTATGGTTTTTCTTGTTGTTAATGTCACTGTCAGTTACAATGATGAAGCACCATAGAAGTGGCTTATGGCTATCAACACAATTCACTGAGGTATGCTTCAATTTAGAACTACTAAGAAATGGTACCAAAGCATCCATAAAAATCAACATACAAGTAAAATCCAAATCCTACCATAAGAATCTGAAAGGCTGACCTTGCATAATTTAAGTCATATATTATAAATAGATCTATTTAAATAAAATGCTTTTGATTTAGTTGATTTTCAAAAATCACCATGAAAAGCCTTGTAAAAGTGGCCTTGCTCCCACGCTGCAGAGGCATTTGAATATATATTTGAATAATGATTACTTTACAAAGGAAGTGTTAAAATCATATAGGCAGCAAAAGCATTTTCAAAATCCATGTATTTGCTTTGGTGCATTACAGAGCATTTAGAATCTCTTTCTCCTTTTTACTGTGTGTTGTAGAAGACTATGTGCAGGCCCAAGAACAAGAACTATATAATAAAGAAAAACTTAAAGTCTTTAGTCAAATTATTCAAGATTATGTTTTAAAATTTAAGCATTTAAACTCTTAAAGTATCTATGGGAGAGGGTGGCAATCCAGTGTAAGAGAAATTAAACTGTGTTTAGAAAGTGTTCAAGAAAGAGAATGCCATGGAAACTAATATATATATATGATATAATATATTGTATATATGCTATATACAATATATAATGCATAATAATAATATATTATTATTATATATATACACACATATTCTGAGGATTAGGAGATGCTTTTTGGTGAATATTAAAGAAACACAAGTTTTTGGAGAGCTACTATATATTTTGATATATACTACAGTGTATATCACCACCTACAGTGTGGTGTTAGTGTTGGCTGCGTGAAAAGGATTAAACTATAATGGGCTCAAGAGGGAAAATTTCATGAAAAATAATATGTAACAGGTGACTTAGGGAAGCTGGAATGTCAGAAGATGTTCTTGACATTCTAAGGTTATTTCTGATCTTTTTCCAAATGTTCATTTAGGGAGAGTGCCAGTATTGCAGACAAAATACTCTGGGTGAACAGTACATCTGAGCTGCCCTTGAATAAAACCCTCACAGCCCAGATAAATAGTACCACTTGAGATAATGCTCTAATTCTTCTAGATTTCTACTTAACACAGAATACAGTAGTTATGCAGCTAGTATTCCACTTATAGATACAATCTCCAATCTTGAAACTTTTGACTCTTAGAAGTGTCAACAGATTAGTAGCCATGTCAGATCAGTTAATCTGCTCGTTAGTTGCTTTCAGGAATGGTTAAGGTTTTTTCCTCAGAATCCTACAGAACAAAAAACGGCTTTTGGATATGAATTCACATAATATTAATTCAGCTTCAGTGCAATTAATGTATTCACAGGCATCTTTACTCTATTTACATGAAATAACCCTAATGGCTCCATACCTGTGGCACCATTTAGCCACAGTATTGTTCTGACACAGCTGACCCTTTTGTTTGCCAAGATGTGCTCCAGAAGTTTGCATAGTATTTATAGAGCCAAATCTGTCTCACAATGTTGTTTAAAAGCAGATGACAAAGGGAGCCTAGGACCAAAGGGAAAACCGGTCTCAAACAGGTTTTGTGTCTTGATAGAAGAGAGAACATTTTAGATGCCCTGAATGGCATCAGGTCACTGAGTCCACTGTTTGTCTTTGGAATTTTCCAAATGATTTCAGTTGATTTTACAAAATCACACAGCCTTTTTGGCGATTGTGTTGAGAGCTGTACCCGAGTCACACAGGCAAAGTATAGTCATTGAATCAAAAATTGCTTTAGCCTCAATAAGCAGGTATCTTCCCGCCAAAGTCAATACCACCAGCTTAGAAAAGGAAAGAATATCTGCTTCAGAGTTGTCTGCTTAAATCACTTTGGAGTTTAAAAATGGCATGGAGTTTCTTAAAAAAAAAAAAAGAAAAAATACACACAAACATATAGTCTAGTTCTAGGAAAGGATGCTACTTTTTGGCATTGGCAAAAGGCCTGTATGAGGTACATGCATCCTGTAAAGTCACTTTGGCAACATCATTTAAAAAAATGAATTTTGTTGCATGTCAATATGAAGAACAGACTGTGTATAGCACAGTTCCAGGGATGCCCTTGTGAGGAGGACAATCTGTCTCAAAGGAGTGACCCAGAGCACCTTGGAATTGGAGTGTTAGTTTTAGTTAGCAAACATGAATAGTTAGGGCCGTACCGAATTCCAAGGGCCAGCACTCCAGGCAGCATCTTGAGGACAAGCGTGTGTGTTACATTGCTCTCGATCTGGAGGTTTGTCAAGAATTTCACAGCTCAGATCCGGAAAGCGTTCCCCGCTGGGCTTTTGACAGACCACCAGCCTTGTTCTCAAGCCTCCACCACACAGCTTATTACACTAGAAGAAGAGAAAGGAAGGCTGTAGTTATTCTGTCTGAACAGCCAGTGGCAAATTTTCTTTCCCCATGAGAAAAATGTCTTAGCCAAGATAGGTTATGGCCCCAGGCAAGATAAGCCTATAGGCAGAAGCCTATAGGCAGAATGAAGCTGAATTACCTAAAGTAATATATACAGCAGACCTGTCTTTTCATGATGTGTGTATGTATGTTAGTCACTCAGTTGTGTCTGACTCTTTGTGATCCCATGGACTGGAGAGCCTGATAGGGGATTTCCCAGGCAAAAATACTGGAGTGGGTATTCATCCCCTTCTCCAGGGGATCTTCCTGACCCAGGGTTGGAACCTGGGTCTCCCACATTGTGGGCAGATTCTTTACCATCTGAGCTACCAGGGAAGCCCCCTTTCATGGTAGCTATTGTTTATTAAGCATTTGCTCGTCATCTGTATTAAATACTTATATATATGTTACATCATCAAGAGGGAAGTGTAATTATATGGGGCAATTGAGCTTAAGAGAGCATAACTTGATTAATGTCAATTCAGCAGCAGGTGTCCAGGATAAGATTATAGCCTTTTCTTTCAGGTATTCAAAAGCTGAAATCAAAGAAACAGATAAAAATCTAAAAACCACTTAGTACCAAATAAAGGATATAATAACTGAACTGGTTTTCTTTTCTGGCAACCTCTACAAAGTTGTCACCAACCTCTTGGCTATTCTGTGACTCCATGACCTTTCTGACGTTCAAATATTTTATGCTATCTTTGAATCTGAGGATAACGATGGCATTCCCCTAGGACGAGTCAACAGTCTGGTGGGAATGCTGGATACAGTTTTGACTGTTGGCTGGACCCACGCTTCTGAGGCAGGAACAAGTTATATTTCTTGGACAGTACTGTGGAGCTCACATCCAGGAACACTGACTGTTCCCCTGCTGCGTCAAGGCCAGATCTCCCATGGAATTTGGAATGATCTGGTCCGTGCTGACAGCCAGCATCCAAGCAAATGTGTGTACTCTCCTGGCTTCAATCCAATTACAGAAGCTTACGCACAGGCCCCATGGGACAGAACTTTACGAGGAGTTTCAGGAAACCCACAATATATGCGTCTCCAAATCTGACTTCCCTTTCCGATCTTTCAGCAAAGCCCTCCAGAATGACGTACTATCAAAAAAAGTTAACAAAACTGTGTTACGAGCACCTATGACTACTAGGTTACGTAAATGAAAGCATGAAATGTGGACACGGGACTTCGATTAGCCAGGGGTGTAGACTAACATGCCCGTCCATCTCATGTGTCTCTGTTCCCCTCTTGGTGGGGATAGGGAGCCTCCATGATGTTAATCCTTGTGTTTCATTTTACAAATTTTATAGTCAAGACAGAACAACTCAACAGACTCTAAGTATGTGCTCTCCCTGTAGATTCAAGAGTAAAAATATATATTCTCTTTTAATTTAAACACAAAACAATAAATATCTAAGTCCTATACATTGACAGTGGCTTAAAATCCTATTCAATAATATAGTAATACTAATGATAATCATTATCATTATTTTAATAGCAGTTAACTATGATTGAAGGCTATGGGCTAGGTTTTGACGTGCACTATATTCATATAATAGACATGAATATTATGAAGTGGGTGCCATTATTATTCTCATTCACAGATGAGAATACAGATATTTGGCAAAGTTATATTATTTGTCAAAGCCACAAAGCTTGTAAGAGCCAGGGCTGGGACGGGGGCCCAGTTTTGTCTGCTCCAAATATTCTACGGCCTTTCATCAATCACAGCTGACAATCCTTTTTTTATTATTATTAATTTTTATTGGCATGTAGCTGCTTTACAATTAGTAAAGCAGTAGCTTCTGTGTTAGTTTCTGTTGTACAATGGAATGCATCAATTACATGTTTACATATATCCTCTCTTTTTTGGATTTCCTTCCTATTTAGGTCATCACAGAGCACTGAGTAGAGTTCCCTGTGCTCTAGAGTAGGTTCTCATTCGTGATCTATGTTATACATAGTAGTGTATACACGTCAATCCCAATCTCCCAATTCTTCCTCCCCACCCACCTTGGCATCCATTCATTTGTTCTCTACACCTGTGTCTCCATTTTCATAGCAAGCAATTCTTAAAAGGTTAAGAGCTGAAGAATTTCATTATTTCAGACTATACAGCTAATTATTCACTTCTATGATTACAATGCATCACCTCTGATAAGAATACCAGCTCCTAATCTCTGATGAACAACAGCTGGTTCATTAGGAATTTGAATGGGAGACACAATGCCATGAGAACAAGGGTGCACCACAAACACCCTCAAATTGTGATGATGGCAAAACTTACATTGATTAATTTAATACACATTTCCAGTCACTTCAAAAGCACTCATGTTTTAATCAGCAGAGGTTAACATTTTAAATTAGCATTATCTGTATTCTTTCCTAACTTATCTCTATGTACTCAAGCCATCTCTATATGGTAATGAATGCACTTTTAAAATAGTCCAGAATTAAGATAGATCTAGTTAATCTGAAATCAAGAAGCTTTAACTAGAGCCAGTTCTTTTTCCTTCAAATAAAGTATGAACAACAGCACTGTTTGGTATTCGTTTTTTCTCAAAGGATGTATAAGCAGAGTTTGCTCTCACCTCTCCCCAGCTGCCATAAACCCACTGAGGGCAAGGGCCAGATTCGCAGGCTCTGTGCTCATCAGGTTTGATTCTCTCCACGCAGTCATTGGCAGTGTATCCATTCTCATCCTGACACACAACAACACGCCGCTGGGACCCACCAGCACAGGTACTGGAACACTGAACACAGCAGACACTGGTCAACAGGTTAATCCCCACCTCAAGCTCCACCTTGAGGACCCAGAAAGCAGCTGGCTGAAGGTCAGAGACAAATGTGGCAGAAACCATTCTCAAGTCGTTCACAATGGACAGAATGCAATCCTGAGCATCTCCCTTCCATGGGGCTGCTTCATGTTCAGGTCTTAGCCATATTTGGAGGGCAGAAACACCACTTCCCCCTTGAGCATGTTAGGTCTCAGTAGGTGTTTAGGAACTGCCTAGTGAGTGATCATGTCTTGTGATTTCCAGAGCTATCCGATTCATCCTCTGCAACTCTGAAAGGCACAGATGTGCTGACTGACACCACAGTCTACTGGGAAATTCTTTTTCTTTTCAAAACTGCTAGCAGTTATTTAGAACCAACATTTAACCACCCTTTCAACACAGGGGTCAAACCACTTGCTTGAGAAATTGCCAGTTGTTGAAATTAAGCTTCTATACTAACTCCTTCAGTTATCCAAGGAAAGCATCATGGAATGTCACTTATATATCATTTCCTTACAGCTAACATTCCCTTCTTTCCCTTCACAAAAGCCTCTACTTTCATAGCTAATGTAGCGAGGTTTGTTTTTCTTCTTTACTCTTATTCCCCAATGAATCTGAATTCCATATCGACAAACTTCTCTTCAAGGTGCATGAGCCCAGCCATGTCTCTCATGGTTGTCACAGAATTGAGTTCAGCCTTCAGCTTATTTCCCACACAAGCTTCTCATAGCTCTCTCATTTATCTGTATCTTGAGTTTTTTTTTTCTTTCCATTGTTCCTTATCTTTTGAAACCCTATGTGTTTGCTAGTCTCCTTCACTCTGACCCTTGTAAAATCTGTTTGTCTGTAATAAAACCATCAATAAGCAGTGCAATTCTCATGACTTATCAAGTCTCAAACTGCATTTGCAACATTGTTTTGAGTTGCAGGTTCCAATGGCTGATATGTGCTATCAAACTCCAGCTCAAACTAGTGTTATTTTAAAATAACTATAAATACTGCTCCTTGCTGGTCACCTTCTATATAAAGATGTGGAAAAGTTTTTTTACTTATTGTACTGGATTTCAGTTCAATTTCCCTGCCAATGTTGGTTAAATTATGAATGATTTTCAAATATATTGAGCTTAATTTTTCAAATACAGAGCAGGAAAAAAGATTTATTAATTCTTCTGAGCAATTATTTAGGAAATTTTTGATTTAAAAAAATCCTACCTCTATTCTCTGAGGGTTCTGTTCTACTTACTCTAAACTTAAAAATACTTGTTTTCTACTTTTAGACAGCTTAGTATATAAGAAACACAGAGAACTCTTATTTTAATTGGCTTTGTTTGGGGCTAAGAATTTGAAATCTTAGGAAGGACCTTCAATAATACAAAGAGATTTGGAATATATATTTGGCCCTTGGATTTTTCCTTCGATAATAAAATCTTGATTCATCTATTATCTCACTTGTGTTATTGTCCCCAATAAAATAGTAAGTCTCCTCAGAACTTCAGTATCATACTTGTATCCCTAGTAGGTCCCACAGTGGTGGTCACATGAAAGAATAGTTTCATAAACCACAGGCTATCCTCCCTTCAATATGGCTGAGTGGAGCAAGGAAGGACAACAGATCCAGGGTCACCTTAACGCACTGGCTGCCCAGTGACCAGTCCAATGCTTCCTACAGAGAATCTGATCAGAGACAGTGCTCAGCTGGGGGCCAAGCAACTGCACAGCACAGTTTAGAACTCGCACTGCACCATTCTAAACCCAGGGTCAGCCAGGGTCTTTATACTCCCATATACAAGTGAAATATTATACATGATCTTTCTCCAGGTCCAATTTTGCCACTTTTTTTTTCTTTTTTAATAGGGATTCTTCGTTCCATTCCCATGTTGCAGAATTTCACTCTGGACTACTTTTGTTAACAATCTTCCTATCCTCTTTAGACAACATTTTTCCTAGGTAAACATTCCTTTGAACAAACCCTGTATCTATCATCCACACTCTACAAAACAAGAGAGAATGGCCATTAGGGAAGCAAGAGATGATGGACATCTTTTTTTTTTTAACCTGCTTTGTATGTTTCCCATTGATATCTGGCAGGCTGGATTTTCCTTTAAGATATCCATCAATGGACCTCACCTTAGTGGGACTGTGTATTTTGGGGGCTATGCCATGCCGTATGCAGGATCTTAGTTCCCTGACCAGGGACAGAACCTGTGTCCCTGCAGTGGAAGCATGGAGTCTCAATTACTGGACTACCAGGGAAGTCCCAGTGGGGCTATCTTTTAAGAAGTTTTACACTTTTCCTATAAGTGGAACTGGCTGAGCCAATCAGACTTTCCTGGGAATTTGAATCCTGAGCAGAGCAACCCAAGGATGGTTCAGAGTGAAAAGGGTTCATTAAGATAGACACTTCTTAGAGAAATTATCTTATAGATATTGTTCCATCTAGATTGGCAAACCACAGCCTTGGGGCCAAATCCAGCCTGCCAGCTGCATTTATAACTAGAGTTTTATGGGAGCACAGCCATGCCCACTTGTTTACATATTGTCTATGCCTGCTTTTGTGCTAAGACAGCAGAGTCTGTTAGTTGCAACAGAGACTGTATGGTCCACCCGCCTAAAAATATTATCTGGCCCTTTGCAGAAAAAATTTACCAACCCCCAGTGAGATCCTTGAGGATGTTCTGGGCTTAGTCTCTACTGGGGCTAAATGAACAGTTTTGCTTTCCCTTGAAAGAACCAGTTCTTTTTCTTTTGCTCGCAACCAGAGACCCCTAGTCGCTAACACTGAAAATCTCATAGAAGGTTTGAGTTTATACAAACATATCCTGGAAAATGAAGTTCTGATTCCAGAATCTACTGAAAATGCTGATTTCCCATTCTTTAGTGTTCATAATTCTCTGCTGCCTTTCCTGCTGTTGCAGGCAGGAAGAATCAAGCATCCCAAACCATGAAGAGATGCATATGCATGCCACACACTCCTGGGAGTAAGTCAGGCACATCAAGCAAGAGCTGAAAAACCTCATCATCCACCTTCAGCCTCACTTAACTTAGAAAAAAAAATCCCCAAACAAAAAACAGGCACAATGAGAAGAATGGTATTGCCCATTGCTGCAAAAAGGTTACTTAATCCTCCTTAATTGGGAACTCTGCCCAAGGGCAGAATCATTCAATCTTAAAGGAATGCATTATCCACAAATGTAGTCCTAAATAAGAATAGCTTTCATTTTTTTTTAAGTTCTAATTTTATCATTAGAATACACACATTTGATCTGTGAATTTTTTCAACTGGAAAAATCATGGGACTCTCAGTGATGACCTCGCTTGATCACTCTTAAATTTCGTAGAACCCAAATTTCTCCTAACCCAGACAAAAGAAGCCCCAATGTGGAAAGTAAGGGAGGAGAAAGAGGTGATGAAGGCCCCGGGCAGATGGTCTGCTTACAATCAACAGGTGCAGTGTATAAAAACCCTTAGGGGCCATCAACATTCACAGGAAAGTAAGCCTAATTCATTGAAACATAACCAATGAATTAGGTGGCAAACTGATCGGTTCCTTCTAACGCTTTTTGGTCCAGAAATAATTAAACACGGTTAGCAGTACTAGAAGGAAACAAATAATATACAATTAAAAAGAAGACTTCATGGGAGATTAATAAACACCAAACTCCCCAAACCTCCCCCCAGGGTCTCCTGCTGCCCTACCCTTCCTGTAGCTCCTTTAGACATGTCCAGTATTCCAGAATATAATTATTTTTTGAAAAACTATTCAGTAAAAATTTCTAGAACTTTTGAGAGCATATTTTTCCTTTGAATGTTAAATATTATTTGTCAACTTCTTCCTAATTTGAAGGATAAAGATAATGATAATAATAATCATCAACACTTAATTTTCACTCTATGGCAGGGAGAGTGTGAAACAGTATTTGCATTGCTTGATTTAATTCTTACAACAACCCAGGAAAGTCGCCACTATTGTTAACTTTGTTTTGGAGATGATGAAACAGGCTCAAGTTCGAGAGGGGACCGGCTGAAGATCCCAAAATTGGAAAGTGCAAGTCCTTGGATCAAACAGAGGCAACTTCCCTCAAAGCCTTGCATTTAACCATTCAGTTATGGTATTTTTCCTCTAAACACAAATTTTACTCAGCTGAGTGTTTCTCTCCTAATCCACTACTACTACAAAAGGCATAGCAATTGTGCCACTTTAAGACTGCACTCATCTGGAAAATAGCAAGAAGGAAAATGACTTTCATTAAAAATTTCCTTTCAGAAAAGTTCTTTTGCCCCTTTGACTTTTCCTTCAGGTAAGGAGGAGCCGTCTACCAGCTGCAGGATCAATCATCATGGCCTTCACAGAACCTTCTAGGAAGCCACCTGGTCAAGTCACTTAGCAGCGACACCACCTCCTTCACCTGGTTAGGGGTTAAGGTAGCTTAGAGTTGTCTCAAGTGACACCTCTTCCGGGACTACAATTAGCCCCAACAAATGAAAAGTGCACATCACTCCCTCCTGAGATAAAAATGCTCCAGAGGTGTTTCTAGTCTGCTTCTCTCTGAGTACTACATCACGAGAAAGAAAAGAAGGCAAATTCGGGAAAGACTTGAGGGAATACTCACCGCTCCCCAGGGGCCTGTCCTCCACTGATTTCCTCCGAGCATGTGGGTGCGGGTAGGGCTGATGCTCCTGGGGTTCAGGAAAGGGTTCTGAGAAAGGTCTGGGTCTGGGGTCCACTGAGGGCATGGTGACATGGAACAGTCCTGGTCAGTTTCTGGGATATAATCTGGGTCGCACTCACTTTGATCAATCACTTGGTCATTGTAGTTGACACAGACCACTTGCCGGGTCGTCCTACCTTGCCCACATGTCACGGAGCACTGCATTGGATATTCAGAAAGGGAAAGAGAAAGGATATTCAGCCAGCTGCTCAGGCCAAAAACACCTGGCATGTATCCTGGTGGCTCAGATGGTAAAAAAATCTCCCTGCACTGTAGGAGACCCGTTTTTCATCCCTAGGTCGGGAAGATCACCTGAGGAAGGGAATGGCTACCCACTCCAGTATTCTTGCCTGGAGAATTCCATGAACAGAGGAGCCTGGAGGGCTACAGTCCATGGGGTTGCAAAGAGTCAGACATGACTAAGTGACTAACACTTTCACTTTTCACATCCCAGTCTCTCCCCTTTTCTCCCCACCACAAAGCCATTTCATGGAGAACGCCTGTTGTGTATATTCAAAATACACCTCCAATCAGCCACTTTCCATCATCTCTGCCATTGCCTCCCTGATCTAGGGCACCACCTTCCCCTGCCAGGACTATTGCAGTGGCCTTTCAGCTGGGGTCCTATTTGTAACCTCGATGCCTTCGCCCACAACCCAAGTCTGTTAGCGACAGATATGTCATAAGATTTCATAAACCACAACCCTTGCGAACAAAACTCAGATCATGTCATTCATCCAGTGACTACCCAATTCACTGTGAATCATGTCCAAAGTCCTTACCTTGATCTGGTAGGCCCTTCATGATGTGGTCACTGGCTATCTTTTTGACACATCTCTTTTTATTCTCTATACACTGCACTCCAGCCCCACTGATGTTATGGATGCTTTCTGACTAGGCCAAGAACACCCCAATCTCGGGGTCTTTGCAGTCACTCTCCTTTCCACTGCACAACACAGATATCCATGTGGCTCACTGCTTCACATCATGCAAGACCTGCTCAGTACAATGTGGGGACTTTTTGTGACTACCTTGTCTAAAAGCATATCATCTCCTCTCCACCATCACTGTGCTTGACCTTTCTTCTAGTACTTATCAGTATCTGGTGCTGTATCATATGTTTATATCATTATTTGCTCACTGACTGGAATTGCCACTGTCATGATCATAAAGGCAAGAACTTTCTTATTTGTCAGTCACTGCCCTTTCTTAGTAAGTTTTACAAATACCCGGTGAGTAGACTGATAGATGTGATAAACATCTGTGTGTGTATATTTGGAAGCCAGAACACGAGAGTGAGATTATCTACCATTTACTGAGCACCTTCTTCATTCTAAGCATTTAACAGATAGACTTTCAAACAATCCTTACAATCTTATAAGCTATTCTTTTTTGCCTCTTTTAAGAGCAGAAGAAACTGAAGTTCAAGGATTTACACCAGACTGCTCAAGGTCATGCACCCAGTTCATGTCAAGGTCTGGATGTTTACATAGCTCTCTTTGAATTCAAAGATTTGGATTTTCACAGATTTGGATTTTCTTTCAGATTTCACGTATGTATTAATGGTGTTTATTGAGATACTCATCTCCATTCTCTTTACCTATCTTGAGCTTTGGATTTCCTGAACTCAGAAGCTTTTTGCAAGGCAGAAAGCAGCAGCTACAGGTGATTTTTATAAAAGTCCACAGGTGATTCTCAGTGTGTACAGGAGGATGGGTCCATAGCATTAGCTGAGGATTCCCACCTCTTACTCTTGGCCAGGAAGCAGAGGCACAGGAGTTCAGGGAACCACAGGATGCAGGAGGCACCCAGATTCAAGTTGGGGCTCTCCTTTACTCCCCTACTTCTCCCTGCCACTTCTGGCACTCCACAAGCCTACTACATTTTAATGTGGCTTGGCTCAATTAAAACTGCATTTTTCAATCAGCCCAACAAGATATGGGCTTAAGTAGACTGTGAGTTGATTTACACATTTTGAAGAAATGTGCACTTCTTGCACATCTGGCTACGATTCATACCAGCTGCACATATATGGAGAAAAATAACTCACAAACCAAAGTCCAATTCTAAAACAGTACTGATTGACCTTCTTGACCCATGACTAGTCATCCTTCTTTTGGCTCCCCCAGTCCTTTCCCAATTGCAAAGAATTTACTTGCTTACAGGGTTCCAGTCCAGAGCCTTCCATTGCCCGCAGGGAGTCACAGAACATTCCTCCTCTGCCACAGGTCTAGGCAGGGTGGCACAGGCACTGTCATCAGCCACAGAGCCATCCTCATCCCGACAGCTGACATATCTCATCCAGGTACCTTTTCCACAAGTGGCTGAGCACTGGGTGTTGGGGTGAAATAATGCAGAAAGGTTATTTGAAATGGTTCATTCACTGGATAGACACCTACTTCCTGAAGTCATGTCAGAGAATCTCTGCCTCTCCTTCCACCCTCTCCACTTCCTCCATTCTACTTCTTACTGGAGTCCAGGACCCATATCGCCACTGGGTCCTTGGTGCACTGTGTATGTCTCTCCTTGATTCTGGGGCAGCTGGGAGAGGGTGACAAGATGGTAATTCACAGTCCTAGAAGTGGATGGGAAGAAAAAGCCAAAGTTACCTTTCAGCCATGGTACATACGAATATAAGGACTGAGAATTCTAAGATCTCAGGCTTCAATGTGGTTTGGGGCAAGACACATGACAAGTCACATGACATCTTGGGCTTCCCTAGTGGCTCAGATGGTAAAGAGTCCACCTGCAATGCGGGAGAACTGAATTCAATCCCTGGGTCGGGAAGATCCCCTGAAGAAGAGAATAGCAGTACCACTCCATTCTTTGTATTCTTGCCTGGAGAATTCCATGGACAGAGAAATCTGGTGCGGTACAGTCCATGGAGTTGCAGAGTCAGGCAAGACTGAGGGACTAACATTTTCATTTTCACATGACATTCCACAGTTCCAACTACAGATTCAACTGTAAAATGGCATATAACCTGAGTCCCTTTGTGAGTGCCTTAATATAGAGCAGGAGTTTACTTTATGACTTTCTTTCCTTTTTTTTTTTTTTGGCCATGCCTCATGCCACTTGCAATCTTAGTTTCCCAACCAGGGATTGAATCTGTCCCCCTTGCAGTGGAAACAGTAAGTCTTAACCACTAGACCACCAAGGAACTGCCTATTTCATGATTTGCAAAACCATATTTATTTACCTATTTGTGTGAAGAAAGATATTATAAAATGGCACATAATTTAGGAAAAAGCTATAGGCCCTTTTAAAATTATTGTTACTGTAAAAAAAATTCTGAATGCCAAATTCTGTTCCTACATTTTATTTCCTAGTCAGCTTTTGCTAACCATGAACGTGCCTTCCAAGTGTACCTGAAGATACCTCCTGAAGCCCTGAAGAAGGTCAAATCGAGCTATAAGAGGTGTGTTCAATATCCCAAACCCTAGAATTTGTATCACACCCCTCAATCAGAGGAAATTCCTATGATGGATGGAGGTTATCCCTGTATAGATGATATTCCCAGATATACAAATGGGAAAACAAAAGTCCACACCTGATCACAATGATTCCAAGCATCAGTGGTTATCAAATGTTCTTTGATTAAATGCATATCCACTAAATTCCCAGGAAGCCCTGGGCACAATGCAAGTGCTAGAGGCTCGGGGCTGAAGTGACTTTAGGAAGCTTACAGACTGAACAGGAAATTCTGTTATCTGTCTCCAGACCTTGCTGATTCCTCTGCCTGGGTCCAAAGAAAGGCACAGGGAACTTGGCACACCATGAAGAATTTATTCACATGCTACAACTGCAGGAGCTTCCCTATAGTCAGTCCATGAATATTACTGAAAACTTAGAAATATACTTTGTGAATTTCTAAGGGAGTTGCTAAGACCTCATTTCTTGATTGTTCAGATGTCACAGCTAACACTTCCCAGTTTACTTGCAGTGGGTTGGAGTATTTCAATAAATAAAACTAATAATGGCACAAGTCACATGGGGTATTTGGTTAACTGATAAATGATGACAACATGAACTACAATGCCATACTCATTTCCTTTTGAGACTCTTTATCATCAACGACCCATGTGGCAAAGTAGCAGAGTGAGGGTCTCAGAGTGAGGCAGTACACCTGCCAGATGGGGCCTCAGAGCGTGAGTTCTGGGTGTAGTGTGGGTTCAAATCCGATCTTCTGCCATTAGCAAAGCTGATGTGAAAACCCGTTTCTCATGACACTTCCTTTATATAAATGATGCCAAAATCGAGGTCCACATTGAACAGTATACTGGTGAATGATTATCAACTAGAGAAACAAGGTGTGTTTATAGATACAGGTATGTGTGTGTGTATATATATCTGTATATATATGCTTATTCTAAGTTTTTTCTGATATAAATAATGTGTAGCATAAAGTTTATAAATAATAATAAGATATAAATTTTTAAATTTTAAATTCCATAGAGCCAATTAATTCTTACAGATTATTTTTGTTGATTTTTGCTGAACTCTTGAATCTAGTGCTAAACTATGGTTGTCAATGCTAGACCAGAGTAGTTCTGACATGAATGCTGGCTGATATTTTGCTTACAGCTAAGAGTACTGTGAAGGAGAAACAATGAAGATGTATGTCAGAACTTCACTCATTCACCAATGACATGAATAATTTCTTTGCTGAGTTAGGTAATAATTTTAAAATAACAGAAAGATATTTATTTTTTTGTGTGTTCTTCACAACATAATAGCTGCAGACGTAAGACTGTTTAAAGTTGTCTTCATTATTAACACTTGCTCCATTACCTTTTTAAGCCTAAATTAATCAACATGAAAATCAATTAAACTCTGACTCATAGCATTTGCGGTTTCTGTGGTATAAGTACTCTCACTATGGCCAATGTCAACCTAACAAGCTAATATCAATGAACACAGACTGGGAAAGGATGTGCAATGGTTCACCATTATATAGTATTTTCACCATGCAAATACATACAAATGTAAACCATAGTAATAAGAAATAAAATGCAAAATATAGGAAGCAAAATATAGTAAAATATAGGAAGACAATTAGAAAGTGGTAAGCTCTGAATATTTCTCGACTTATTTTTAATATTATCTATTTAATTATAGGCTTTTATTTTCAGTTTTCAACAATGGCAGTATGTAACAACCAGCTTGCAAAATTTCTGAAAATTTACCAACCATCACTTGTGAGCTGGAACAAGACAGCTCCAACGCATGCAGCCTGAACATATGATACCATTTGCTGAACCCTATATTGGAATTATTTAAAAAAAAAACAAATCTGAGTTCAAGAAAACCAGCACAGAGAGTCAATCTTCACCATCTAAGAAGAATCAGAATTAAGAATCTACATTCAATTCAGAATCAGAATCAGAATCTACATATAATTTAAAGAAACAGAGAAGACAGAAGTGCTACATCAAAAATTAGATTCAGAATATAACACATAAGTAAATCCAGAACAATTTAGTTAATCTACTGTTTCCTCTACCTACATACTTACCTATGAAAGGACTTTTGTTTTGACCTACATACTTACCTATGAAAGGACTTCTGCTTTGACTGAGCTCCTGGGAAGTTTTGGCATCTTAGCGCCCAAGGTCAGTAACTGATTTTGACAAAGGAACCTTACCTGGGTGTCAGTTGGTCTGGTCGCTGCATTGCAGTCATTGTCATCCACCACTGACATGTAAGGCCCAAGGATGCATTTCACTGCTCTTCGCTGGTATCCCTGTCCACAAGTGACACTGCACTGAGGGGAAGAAATAAGACAGAAAGTATATACAGTCTAGCAAATGTTCTCTTTCCTTAACTTCACCCATAACATTCACCAGAAAAAAAATATTTCCATCATAGTGGGCCAGAGGACTGGCACTGCAAGAAATTAGTTAAGAGCAGGTAATCCTACTTTGTACAAATTACACTGATCAATTATCAAGATATCACATGGAATTATTTCTACCTCCCATAGGAACGATGTATGTAGTTTAATTCCTTGATTGCATACCCCTGGAAGGAGGGGAGTACATGTCAATCATTTTTACATCTTTCACACTATACCTAGCAGAATGCTATGGCTAAAATAGGTACTTTGTAAAGTTCTTATTTGACTTCTGCACAATTTCCCTAAAGAAATACAGTTTGCATCAATATTTCTATATAAGAATGGTCATCACAATATTATTTATAAAAGGCAAAATATTAGAAACCACCTAAATAGAGAAGAACCAAAGTCAATTCAATGCACCATAGCAAACAGATCATAAAGGAAATATGTCCACTAAGGCTAACTGTTATATTTAAAAGTGGTTAAAAAATAGTAAGTAGAGGGAGTGATGTCATGGAAAGGGCAGATAGTGAAGCTCCAAGAACTGATTCATTCCCCCTCTCTGAAAAAGCTATCAAACTGGCAAAAAGTGGCAGAATCAGGTTTTCTTAAAGAAGAGGGTTCTTTAAAAAGATTAACAAAATTTATAATTACCTACACTGACTAAAAGTAAAACAGAGAAGATGCAAACAATGAAAATCATAAATGAAAGTGAAAGCACTGCTCCTGACTCTATAGCAATAAAAAGGGATAGCAAAAGTAGCGTGGACAATTCTACGCCAACGTATTAGCCAATAGAGATGAAACACATGAATTTCCAAACACATACAAACTATTCAAAAACATACAAATCACATCCAGAAACACACAAATCACAAAATCTGACTTAAGAAACAAACAGAAGTAAAAATATGGACTCAACAATCAAAGATCACATAATACAAAAAGTCTAAGACCAGAGGGCTTCACTGGTAAATTCTACCAAACATTTATAGAAGAATTAAGCACTATTCACAATGGTGAAAAGGGGCAAACAGCCCAGATGTCCTTAGAGGGATAAATGGATAAATTACAGTATATGCACACATGGAATACTGTGCAGACATAAAAAGGGATGAGGTACAGATGTGTGCTACAACATGACGAACCTCAAAAACATTATGCTATGTGAAAGAAGCTGGAGACACAAACACTCCTGTATTGTATGATTTCATTTGTATGAAATATTTAGAATAAGTAAACTCATGGAGCTAGAAAGCAGAATGCTGGTTACAGGATTGAAGGAGAAATGGGGAAGAACAGCTTGATGAGTACTTTAGTGTGATATAATGTTTTAGAACTAGATAGAGGTGGTGGTTGCACAACATTCTGAATGTACTAAATGTCACTGATTTGTTCACTTCAAAATGGTTAATTTTGTTACATGAGTTTTACTTCAATTAACAAAATAAGTACGATTCTAATATTAGCTTTTAAAACATAAGAAAATCATAAATGTATTAACTCTGAAATATAGAGTTAGGAGTATGGCTCTCTCCTTTTTGCTAAATTGTTTTTTGCAAAACTTCTCTTATAAACATGAACTATCCTTCAATAATATTAAGGGGGGGGAACCAACAACAAAGAACAGTTGGTTGCCCTGAACTGAATGTTTAGTCAAAGGAAGGGCAAATCTCTAAGACTGACATGAAATAGACATGGGGAAAAAAATAAAAGGCCAGTTAGTTCTAAAAGATGTTATCTTCAAATATTAACAGTGGCCTTGAGCTGCGCTCTCCACCTGTTACTATTCACAAGAGACATGCAGATATAGACAAAAAGGAGGCAAGCTATGGAGTGTAGGCAGACACCACCCATTTACTGAGTGTGATCAAACATGATCAACCATTCTCACCACCAGGGATGCTGTGTAACAGGGCATATTTGAAAGAATCCCAATGTGAATGGTAGAAACTGTAAGGGTGCAATAATAAAGCTGCTCTCATTCACTGCACGCATGTTGGAAATGAAGACATAAGCCAGGGGGCTGAAGAGGCTGTGGCTGTGGTTGGACTGGGTAGAGGGAAAGGCAGTCTTAGAGAGATTACGTAAGTGACAGCAAACAGCTGCTTTGCTTCTCTTGGGAACTTGGAGTGCTGCTTAAATAGTACCCAGAACGCTTTTGCTTCTTTCTATATTAGGAAAGACTTAATTGCAAGAGTAGTGGCTTCTTAAATGCAAGCCCAAGGGAGATTCTCATTCTCTCCTTTCAGAAGAGTTCAAGAGACTGTGAAACCAACAATGGGGACTTGGAAGAGATTCTTACAAAGAGAGAGGATGCCTGCAAACTTTGATTTAATTAATTTTGTTTGAAAAGCCTGACTTATTTTTAAGAGGTGAGCTTAGGAATCATGACACCAGGAGCTAAAAAATCCCTTTCAAATCCCAGCCCAGACCCTCCTGCCAAAGACACTGGCGCTGATCACATTCTGTTACAGACCCACAGCCGAATACTAGTAGATAGCATCAGCCAGGCACGAGGAGATCTGTTGTGAATTTGTTCAAATGTGCATGTGCTCAAGCTACAGTTTTAACCCAAGGGTGAACGCCCACACGTGGATCTGGAAAGGGAATGATCAGTGCCAGGAGGGGAGCAACAACCCTCAGAAGCGTGGCAGAATGGTTACAGGGTTTCCAGTGCTTGGTGCCACAGAGGTACTGCGCATGCCACATGCCGCATGCAGTGGTGAAATCCCTGCCACTGGAATGTCCCTCTGCAGGCCTGCTCCAGATAAGAAGGAAAGAATGTAGTTAAGAACTTTATCATTCAAATACCTGTCCCCAGGGACCCGCCTGCCAGGACGCACATTCTGGCTGCTGACAGGTCTGCATGGAGGTCGGTTTGGTCTCAGGGTCACAGATCCTATCGTTTACTCGATCTTCGCCAAACTGACACCAGACCTGGCGGTGCTTATGCCCTTTTCCGCAGGTGACCAAGCACTGTAAGAAAAGGCACAGCTAGTCAGGGTCATTTCTGAACAATGCCCTCTGGCTCAGGCGGATTAGTCATCGATTAGCAAAACCAGGTGTGCTCTTTTCCCAGAGCAATTCTATTCTCTCTCTCTTGTCACAATCTGTAAACATATCAAGCCTTATGCTTTTTGCTCAGTCACTCATTCATTCATTCATTCTGTATTTATCCAGGCTTTGGGCCAGTTTCAAGCACAGCATAAACTTCACACAGCATCATGCTCTGAAATCCTGAAAAACAGCTTCCATAGCTTGGTAGCATACGAGATAAGGGTAGGTAATTTACAAGTCAGATTAACCTGGGTTTTAACCTAATACAATTGACTATGGATACTAAGTTAAGTGATCTCCCAGTAATTCGGTTTTCTTGGCTGTACAAAGGGAATACAATAGTGCTAATGGCTAGTAACTGTGAAAACTGAATGAGAAAAACCCAAGTGAAGGTCTTAGCTCCTGTTCATTCAAGGAGTCTTAAATATAATAATCATTGTTATCTATATTCATTGCAGAAAACTTGAGAAATACAGAAAAACAGAGAGAAAATTATAACAAGCTCCAAGTCTCATTGTCTACCCGGGTTACCATTATGAAAATATTTCTCTTTTCTTCCCAGTCTTTTTAGCTATGAACATTGGGATCATACTGAATACATATTTTGATACTTCCCACCTCTATTTCATTATGTATTTTTGGAAAGGTTTGTTACCTAACTTGATATGATACTTTATCTACTATTAGCTATCTAAGTAGAACTTAAATCCAATGCCTTCTTTCATTTTTTTTTTTTTAACCGAATATGGGATCGAGATTTGACGCTAAGACTGCTTTTCACATAAACACAAGTACTAGCTTTCCTGTTAATCTGTCCAGGAGTCAGACACTGTTAATCACATGTACTGTTACTTTTCTGCCATTTAGAGACATTAACAGTATTTTTTTAAGACTGATATTTTATTTAATGTTGAAAGTAAACCGGTAATATTGCACTTACCTGAATGAGATAAGGGAATGGATACAGAAGCTGTAGAAATATCTCTCCCCCAAAATTCCTGACTTGGCCCAATGAATAAGACAGTTTCTGTTCCCCTGCCATGTGTTCCTCTGAAGAAAGGTGCATTGGGGGTGGGGGTGGGGAGGGGGGGGACTTGCTCAGAGAGAATCTCACTGGGAAATGTTAACACTGTCTATAAAATTGAGAAAGAGCCTTCATCTTTCTCTTGTCCCAGGACCACCTTGCTAAACAGTGAAGGGTTTGCCTTATGCTTCATCAAATAAGAGACAAGCAAACATAAACCTGGAACATTCAGCCTGGTCCTTTCTCTTTTTCCCCAAGTTTTCCACTAGCAACTGGATGGGTAATAAAATAGGTCACTTGCTAGGGTTCAATTCTCTCATTTCAAAGATAAGCAATCAGGGAACCTCATTTTTTTAAAACTTCAAATTTAAACCAGTGCAGCTTTATAATTAATAAAGCTCTGATTTCCTTTACAACAACTTAGCCAGGTCTCAAAGAGGAGAGAAAGTGAGGGACTGGAACTTCAAAGATCCCCAACAGAAGCTATTATGGTGGGTGATCCAGCTAAACCCACTGTGACTCTGAGATCACCCATGGACCAGTCATGTCCAGTAAGATGGTCACAGGGACGGTGGAAGAAGAGTTGTTTCTTTAGTGGGAGGTGGAAGAAAGGTGCAGCTGGTTTAACTTGGGACGGACCTGGAGAGGCTCAGAACTAAGCATCAGAGATGACCTGTGGAGGAATTAACAGCCTACCCATCTCACCTCTGACCAGTATCCTGATTTCCACTCTGGACAGAAGTACTCATTGCACTTCTGAATGGTGACTTTCTCTTGATGAGTGCATTTGCTGTCATCTAGCACATCATTACGGGTGTTGACACAAATAGCTCTTCTCCTCTGGGTTCCACCATCACAGCTTTTAGAACACTGAAAGGAAAAAAAAAAGAAAAATTAAGCCAAAGTGTTGCTAAATTTCTTATCAAGCATGTTCAAGATACTGGCTAGGCTATCTTGTCTCTTCCAATTCTAAGGAAACAACCAACCAACAAAGCCTGATCAGTTCTACTTGTTCTTTTTAGGGGTATATGTTTATGGTATCAATTTATTTACCAGGTTCATACCAAAGCCAATATCAGCAAACTGGCATAGGACAACAAAATCAGAAATGGCCTGTGGGATATGAAAAAAGTGTTTGGCTAAGTTGTCCCACCACTTCCAATTTTCCATATGCTATACCCACACCAGACATTACAGATCGATTGCATTACTCTTTTCTGTGGCTTTAATGAGGGCAGGCATTAGAAGTCAATCATGGTACTCTTAATGAGGTTTCCTCAATGCAGCTCTGTAAGGAGCCATCATCAACTAATCAGATTTAACATCCAAGAAGACTCTCTGAATGAGAACCAACTTACTTCAGTCCAAGCTGAATAGCGCCAGCCACCAGTGTTACATTCTCCTGAGCATTTTTCCTGGTTGCTTGGTTTGGGGTAACTGCTGCAAAAGCTGTCATCAACCTTCTCAGTCTTCCCATCTAGCCTGCTGTACTTGGCACAGTAGATGTCTAATGTGCGGTAACCTACACCACACTGGGCACTACATTCACTCCTGCTGGCCACGTGCCACCTATGCACAAACCATGGGGGAGAAGAAACCAATATTGCTGTTAAATATATATGTCCTATCCAGACTCAATTGGTAGAAGAGCTGAATTCTGTTTTCTTCCTTAAATACCATGAGCCCCAAACCACAGTCAGTTACTGAAATTCAATTTGAAACCAACATTTCCATGTATTTTTCATCACTGCTAACATACATAGAAGTCATGGAACGACAGTCAGAGGTTCTAGCTTTGTAAGATTCTCCCCCAATATAGTCAATCTGAAATTCAAGCAACTAAAAAGAAAAAAAAAAAAATGGAATTCAACAGAGCAAAAAAAAAAAAAAAAAAACACAACAACTACAAAATAAACCCACAACAACTTTATATTTAAAAGACTCAGGCAACCCAGTATTTTGTTTCTCAAGTAGGCTGCTTTTTAATAGAGAACGAACGACTGTTGGAAACAATTTCCTTGGAAACTTCTAGGTGGCCATGTGCTGGAAAATGCTCAATGGACATTCTATGAATTAATAAAGGAATTGATTGCAATTAATTAAATACTTAATTGGAACTATAACTGAATTTCAAGTATCATAAACTTTACCTGTGAATAAAGATTGTAAGGACCATATATGTAACTCAATTAGTTTTTTTTTTAATGACTAATGTTTTTAGAGCAGTTTTAGGTTCCATGACAAAACTGAGAGAAAGGTACAGAGATTTCCCGACACCCCTGCCCCCATACACCCCTGTTCCCACACATGCACAGCCTCCTGATTATCAACACCCCCATACCAGAGTGTACATTGGTTACACTGATAGACCTTTGTTGACACATAATTATCACCTGAAATCTACAGTTTTCCTCAGAGTTCATGGGTTTACACATATGTATAGTGAAACATATACACCATTATAGTATCACATGTACCTAAAAATCCTCTGTGCTCCACCTATCTATCCCTTTCGGCCCCACAATTATTCACTTTTAAAATTAGATTTGAGTTTACAAACGTTTTTCAACTTTGCATCCCTAGCACATATAATAAGCCTTTCTTGGCACACAGGAGGTGCTCAGTACATACTGATAAATCAAGTGGCTCTTTTAACACTCCAGCAATGGGGCTAGTGCTTTAAAAAGAAAAAAAAATTACTTAAAATGAATAGAACAGTCTAAATAAATGAGCTTGACACATGTTACGGTGATCAAATATAGCAATCCCAAAAGGATGATTTCACTCTTGATCATTAATTTTCTCCTGCTCAGACACTCAGTGGTTTGTCCAACACCAAAGCCCTAAGAGTTCTCCCATCTACACTCAGGAAGAAAATAGGAGCACTGGACACATGCTTATCTTGGAATTTCTCACAAATGCTCAAAAGTAGGTCAGAGTTGACCCACTTCCACATTTGGCATATAAAGTGGGCTACTGAGATGTTTGGTGAGGGTGACATAGTATTTGGAGGATTTGTTCTAACCGGAAAATATTATATGGGGATTGTACAACAGTGCTTTATCTCATCCTGTCAAAGTTTAATCTGGGCAAACTCTCACTTCCCTAAGGAAGTGAGCCAAGAAACGTGGACCATTTCAACAGAGGCATCAGGAACTTCCATCTGCCCTTTGATTCCTGGTTACCTTCTCTTTGCCTTCATCATCACTTCCTTGTGGAAAGGTTATTTTCCATCCTGAAAAAAGGAGGCAGGAATCCTCCTCCCTGCCCCATAAGAAAGCACACCAGCAGCTAGGGCTGGAACAGTGTGCTAGAGTTTCCCTGATGTTCACACAATCCCCAGAATTTGAGCAGAGAATGTAGAGTCTGCAAAAAGGTCACAGTAGTGCCTTAGGAAAGGTCTCAAAATGCTATTACTCACTTCATTTATCCTCACCTGGAAAGTCATCTCACCTTCAGTGTTAGGAATTCATTCATTCATGTCATGTGACAATTTATATTGCAGAAAGGCAAAGTGTTTGTTAATAAATGGAAACAGAAAAAAAACTATTTCTTTGTGGGTGTGTGGGGGCACTGTGGCATTAAATAATTTGGGAAACTACTGATATAAGTAGGTTCTTCTACTTCAGAACTTCTCAGGGCCCTCAAATCGTTAATACAAGCTACAAATCTTCACATAGTGGAGGAGATAGTAATTCTTCTCACATACTGGTTTGCTGTGGATCATCTCGCTTAACTAGTGTTTCATAAAAATGTTTTGGGAAAAACTAAGAGTTTGAGCAACCAGTGCAATCCTCCCTACTATTTTTCCATTTTGCACACAGATACTTGACAATAATTAATACAAATCACAATTACAGCAATTGTCAGGTTGACAGAGAGAAGACAGTAATGATTATTTGAACTCTGTTTCTGCAAATGCATTTTTTCAGTGAATGTTCTTCCAGCAATCTGTAAACATCAGCCAGATATGCATTTGAATGCTGACAAATAAACATGATTTTCAAGGGAATTCCCAGATGGTCCACTGGTTAGTACTCTGCTCTCACTGCCGAGGGCCTGGGTTCAATTCCTGATTGAGGAACTAAGATCCCAAAAGCCTTGTAGCGCAGCCAGAAAACAAACACAATCTTCTACGTAATTTAAATGTGAGCATGTACCTGTCTAGTTATAAGGTTGTGAAAACTAGCAGTAAACTTACCATTTTTTCTTTTTATTTCTAAATTATTATCCTCAAGGTATGTCACTTCTAGATTGATTATATTCTTTGCAGCCAAAGATGGAGAAACTCTATACAGTCAGCAAAAACAAGACCGGGAGCTGAGTGGCTCAGATCATGAACTCCTTATTGCCAAATTCAGACTTAAATTGAAGAAAGTAGGGAAAACCACTAGACTAGTCAGGTATGACCTAAATCAAATGTCTTATGATTACAAGGTAGAAGTGAGAAATAGATTTAAGGGACTAGATCTGATAGACAGAGTGCCTGATGAACTATGGATGGAGGTTTGTGACACTGTACAGGAGACACGGATTACGACCATCCCCATGGAAAACAAATGCAAAAAAATAAAATGGCTGTCTGAGGAGGCCTTACAAATAGCTGTTAAAGAAGAGAAGCAAAAAGCAAAGGAGTAAAGGAAAAATATTCCCAGCTGGATGCAGAGTTCCAAAGAACTGCAAGGAGAGATAAGAAAGCCTTCCTCAGTGATCAATGCAAAGAAATAGAGGAAAACAACAGAATGGGAAAGACTAGAGATTTCTTCAAGAAAATTAATAGATACCAAGGGAACATTTCATGCAAAGATGAACTCGATAAAGGACAGAAATGATATGGACCTAACAGAAGCAGAAGATATTAGAAAGAGGTGGCAAGAATACACAGAAGAACTATACAAAAAAGATCTTCATGACCCAGATAATCAAGATGGTATGATTACTCACCTTGAGCCAGACATCCTGGAATGTGAAGTCAAGTGGGCCTTAGAAAGCATCATTACGAACAAAGCTAGTGGGGGTGATGGAATTCCAGTTGAGCTATTTTAAATCATGAAAGATGATGCTGTGAAAGTGCTGCACTCAATACGTCAGCAAATTTGGAAAACTCAGCAGTGGCCACAGGACTGGAAAAGGTCACTTTTCATTCCAATCCCAAAGAAAGGCAATGCCAAAGAATGCTCAAACTACCATACAATTGCACTCATTTCACTTGCTAGTAAAGTAATGCTCAAAATTCTCCACGCCTGGCTTCAGCAATATGTGAACTGTGAAATTCCAGATGTTCAAGCTGGTTTTAGAAAAGGCAGAGGAACCAGAGATCAAATTGCCAACATCCACTGGATTCTCGAAAAAGCAAGAGAGTTTCAGAAAAACATCTATTTCTGCTTTATTGACTATGCCAAGGCTTTTGACTGTGTGGACCACAAAAAACTGTGGAAAATTCTGAAAGAGATGGGAATACCAGACCACTGACCTGTCTCTTGAGAAGCCTGTATGCAGGTCAGGAAGCAACCGTTAGAACTGGACATGGAATAACAGACTGGTTCCATATAGGAAAGGAGTACATCAAGGCTGTATATTGTCACCCTGCCTATTTAACTTATATGCAGAGTACATCATGAGAAACACTAGGCTGGAAGAAGCACAAGGTGGAATCATGATTGCCACGAGAAATATCAATAAGCTCAGATATGCAGATGACACCACCCTTATGGCAGAAAGTGAAGAGGAACTAAAAAGTCTCTTGATGAAAGTGAGAGGAGAGTGAAAAATTTGACTTAAAGCTCAACATTCAGAAAACTAAGGTCATGGCATCTGGTCCCATGGCTTCATGGTGGATAGATGGGGCAAAAGTGGAACCAGTGTCAGACTTTATTTTGGGGGGCTCCAAAATCACTGCAGATGGTGATTGCAGCCATGAAATTAAAAGACGCTTACTCCTTGAAAGGAAAAGTTATGACCAGCCTAGATAGCATATTGAAAAGCAGAGACATTACTTTGCCAACAAAGTCTGTCTAGTCAAGGCTATGGTTATTCCAGTAGTCATGTATGCATGTAAGAGTTGGAAGGTGAAGAAAGCTGAGCACTGAAGAATTGATGCTTTTGAACTGTGGTGTTGGAGAAGACTCTTGAGAGTCCCTTGGACTGCAAGAAGATCCAACCAGTCCATCCTACAGGAGATCAGTTCTGGGTGTTCACTGGAAGGACTGATGTTAAAGCTGAAACTCCAATACTTTGGCCACCTCTTGCGAAGAGCTGAATCATTGGAAAATACCCTAATGCTTGGAAGGATTGGGTGCAGGAGAAGGGGACGACAGAGGATGAGATGGCTGGACAACATCACTGACTCAATGGACCTCGGTTTGGGTGGACTCCGGGAGTTGGTGATGGACAGGGAGGCCTGGAGTGCTGCAGTTCATGGGGTCGCAAAGAGTTGGACACAACTGAGTGACTGAGCTGAACTGATGTCATTTCTACCATAGATACTTGTACCAAAAAGCAAGGCTAAAATTCCTTCATGTCCTCTTCTTTAATCAGCCAGAGGTGCCATCATCATCCAAGCCTGTTCCCTGAGCTACTTTCCTCCTTTGGTATCCGTAGACTTTAGGTTTTTAGTTTTTTTAAGTTAGTATTAAAAAAGAAGAAAAGGTGACTTTCTCCAAATGGGGAATTTAGAATAGTACCTTTGATATACCTCTCTCAGACTCTGTTTTCCTTATTTCTGAAGTGGAGATAATAATACTACTTACACCACTGTGCTGTTTGAGGAATATATTAACTTTATAGGATATGTAAATAAGTAGGATGTTAAAGATTATATAACAATATACAAATATTAGGATAATTCATGCTTGCTCAGTCACTTCAGTTGTGTCTCAATCTCTGTGACCCCATGGACTGTAGCCAACCAGGCTCCTCTGTCCATGGAATTTTCCAGGCAAGAAAACTGGAGTGGGTTGCCATTTTCTCCTCAAGAGGATCTTCCCAACCCAGGGATCCAAACATAATGTTTAAATATGGTTCTTAGTAAATGCTCAACTCTACTGCTGAATGATATTCACAGTACTAATTAACTAGTTAATTATTATGATTTTCAGTGATAACTTGAAATAAGGCTAATCTTATAGCATCTTTCCCAATTTAATGAAGTTAAATCAAGAAATCTATTTACCAACTCAATGTTTTTTCCCTGTTTTAGTGATTAATGCAGTTCAGCAATTAGCTAATGAATTTTTGAAAAGACTTTAAGTCTAATTTAACTAATTTAATTCCACTGACTGAAGCAATAGGTTTATAGAGACATAACTCAAAACGAATTAATACTGCCTAATGTAATACTGCCAGACATAACTAACTAATCACAGCACTCCTCTTTTCTCTCAGAGCCTTGAGGGTACTTAATAATCTTTACTCCAGCCCTAAGAGCTGACAATACCACTTGATAGGATTTAGCATGGTGACACAGAACCTGAAAAATATTTCTGTGCTCATTTTGCTATTTATGAATGAGACCTTAACAGTTTCCCAAACAATTCCTTGCTGGTAATTTCTTTTGTGAAAGGAGGACAAAGCACCAGCTTATCGTACCTGCATTTAACTGACATGTATACTATACAATGCAATCCCCAGGCTGGTAAACATTCAAACATGACATTTCAAATGCAGGAAAATGGAAAAGCTTTATATTTCTCTACTCACTCACCATTTGTTGCCTCAGATTTCATACTTTTCTTAAATATTGAACTGTTTGCATATCTATGTATAAATTTTCCTCTAGTTCTTTCCATGACTACCTTAGTGCACTGCAACTTTCATGTATGTAAAAGTTCTTATACTGGTGATAAACACTCTGGGTAGATACTGACTATTAAAGGTACTTTGATGGATGAGGTTCTCCTTTTCTGTGGTCTTTCAAACAGAAAAAAAAAAAAAACTTCAAAAAAACACACAAACTTTGGCATTCAATGTAACTCAGTCATAATAATACCTATGCAGTAAGTTGTGAGGGTCCAATGAGAACTTTCTGGGGCAGCTGCCATACTCTATTAGCTATTTTTTAATTCTTAGGAGAAGAACAAGAAGAAATCTGCAGGCATATGTCTTAGATAATCAGTTTCAGAGGGATGGAAAATTGATTGAAGCTTATTTCACTGAAACACAAGAAAGGGGCCTAAAGACTAATATACCACCTGCTCCTTGCAAAACCTTCACAACTCAGTAATAAAGACCATGAGGAAATACTGGCCTCACCTCAGGTCACAGTCTGTGCCACAAGGTTCAGTAATGGGTGCCAGCTGAGGCAGTCGATCACATCTTTGATCAGAAACTGTAAGGTGATCAGATTCCCTGGTGCAAACAGGTTTTCGTTTCCGCTCCCCTAATCGAGGAGGAAAAAATATTTTTCAGACAAAGTAGCCTATTCCATCAACTATTTAGACCAGAGACTAGCAAACATTTTCTCTAAAGGGTTAGACACTCAATATTTTGGTTTTGAGGGCCATATGATCTCTATTGCAACTACTAAACTCTTGTTATAGGACATAAGCAGCCACTTATAGATGTAAAAAATTGTGTTCCAATAAAACTTTATTTATAAAAGGAGGAAGTGAACTGAATTTGGCCCACTGGCTGTAGTTTGCCAACTCATAAATTAGACAAAAGGAAACCAGATAAATTGCATATAATATGCCTACTAAATTTATGTCTCTGGAAAGTAAATTTGGCAGAGCTGATTTTGCTTGGCTTCACACATGATGAGGAAACCAAACGTCCCAAATCCCTTAAACAGCTCAACTTGCCTGCCCAAAGTGACCAGATAGAGGTAGAGAAAGATTAGAAAATGGATGCAGATAGAAAAGTGTATAGATTACATGTATTTGGCTGCCTCCACAAAAAAGAAAGAAATAAAGAGTTAAAAAACATGTCAAATCCCCTGAACTCAACCTAAAAGTAGATACCTTGGCAGGGTTTGCTGCATGCTTGCCAGGGTCCATGACTGTTCCAGTAAAACTGTTGGGGTTCGCCTTCAATGGGAATATTGAAAGAATAGCGCACATCGGGGTTATATAACTTTCCCACCGACAACACCTGGAATGCACAGAGAAAATGGAGAGGATGGATGTGGGTCTGGTAATTCATGGAATTAGAAAAGAGGCATGGGCTCAAGGCCAAGTTTTTACCTGAAGCAGAAGTTCTTGTTCAATGCGACCTGTGGAGTTGATTCTTTCCACAACGTTGTCGGACCCACTGTATTCTATCATGGCATTCCCAATACGGATTTCCCTTTTGGACATCGTGACAACAAAATCTCCATTGACCAAGAATTCACCTTTACTGTTTGATAAAGCTGGTGATGCAAAAAGCAAAATCATTGACTTGCTGCCACTTTTCTGTTTGCCAAATGAAAGAACACATTGATAGGCAGGTAGAGTGTGAAGAATGCGGACCTTTCAGTCAGACACCCACAGACTCAAATCCGAGCTTTGCCACTTCCCAAGTATGTGGCCTTGGGACATCACTTTCCTTCTCCTGGCCTTGATTTCTTTACCTCTAAAGACACAGAGATAAAGACACTTACCCTTCACAGGTGCCTTTGAAAATTAGCTGAGATATAATACAACAGTGCTAATTAGACTGGGGTTTGTGATACAAGCCCTGCAGTTACAGGGTTACAGATGGAACTAATGAATGTGGTTACCAGAGGAGAAGTGGCGGGGTAGGCAGTGGTAGGGCAAAAAGAGTAAGGAGATCAACTGTATGGTGATGGATGGAAACTAAATTTTTTGTAGTGAGTATGCTGTAGTATATACACAAGGAGAAATACAGTGTTGTACATGTGAAACTTACATAATGTTAGAAGCCAACATTGTGAAAGTCACTCAGTCATGTCCGACTCTTTGTGACCCCATGGACTGTAGTTCATGGAATTCTCCAGGCCAGAATACGTAAGTGAGTAGCCTTTCCCTTCTCTAGGGGATCTTCCCAACCCAGGGATTGAACCCAGGTCTCCCACATTGCAGATGGACTCTTTACCAGCTGAACCACAAGGGAAGCCCAAGAATACTGGAGTGGGTAGCCTATCCCTTCTCCAGAAGATTTTCCCGACCCAGGAAGTGAACTGGGGTCTCCTGCATTGCAAGCGGATTCTTTACCAACTGAGCTATCAGGGAAAATCTCAAAAGCAAATACAAATCACTTACAGGTGAAGAAACTCATCTCAATCTGTTTGTCAAAAGTAGCATTTCAAGAATACTTTGGAGAGAGAAATCAAATCCAGTCTTGTCTTAGCCCATTCCTAACAAAATACATTTACCCACCTAAATTTAATCCAGTCTTAGAAAATCCTGATCATGTATAACTCTTTGCCTATATTAGTCACACCAAAAAGCTTAAACCACTTTCAATACCAGATATCAATTTTGTCCTGAATATTTTTCAGATAATATGAGCCTGAAATTTATTCTGGCAAGATTATTTTCTATTTTTGAGTATTTATGAGTATTTAATTTCCTCTAAGTCAATTAAATAGAGCTCTTTTATGAATTAACTTTTGGCAATATCACACATCTATAACACACATATAGACACATATGAACACATAAACACAGAGACCTCATAGTTCCTGTTTCAGAATTTCAGCCATGATCTTGAGAACCCAAACCATTTTTCCAAAATTACTTCAATTTAAAAAAAGAAAGCATACAATTTAAAAATATATTATTAATGAAATGAACACTTATAAAACTGGTTCCCACCGAAATAACTCTTTCTATTTCATTCAATAGTTGAACCTATTGAATCTTTGTTAGTCCTGCTTTGACAGATGTTGAAATTGAAAATCCATATATACCATGATGCTCAAATATCACTTATTTGGCAAGATCCAGAGGTAGTCAGCCTCCAATGTGGCCCCAGCGATCCTTGTGCTGTCCCCTCCCACACTGAGTTGCACTGACTGTAGAATCACTAGGATACTGTGATGCCCAAGGCTAGGTCTAAGGCATTAGGGCTCCACCTTGCTCTTCCTTAAATCTCTGGCTTTGGGAGAAGCCAGCTGCTGAGTTGTTAAGATACTTAAGCAGATCCACTGAGAAGCCTTCTGCAAAAGGCAGCAAGGAACCAAAGCCTTCTGCCAAGAGCAATTAAGTAAAGCATCCAGTAAGTGGACCTGCTAGCCCCAGGCAAGTTTTCAGATAGAATCACAACCCTAACTGAAGTTTTCACAGCCACTTCAGGAGAGACCTCAAGCCAGAAACATCCGGCTATGCTGCTCCCAGATTCCTGACACAGGGAAACTTGCATACTGTTCACACTTGTTATTCTAAGTCACTATATCATGAGATAATTTGTTGCATGGTAAAGCCTACCTGGATCATTCTTTTTAAACCTTCAAATCCCTTCCATTCAAACTTCTTATCCAATTCTAAGCTTAATTTTTCTCCATAGCACTTTGCTTATGCTCTCTCTACTCTCCCAAAAAAAGAATGTAAGCAAGGATTTTTGGACTGTTTTGTTCACAGTTATATCTCAGCTTCTGAAAGAACACATGGTAGATGCTCCAAAAATAGGGTTTTTTGGGGGGAGGGAGAACGAATTAATCTACTGCAAATATCGCAAAAGATGAAATAATCAGGGAAGCTGAAAAAGTAATGTTAGAGAACAGCTTTAGTCAAGTGCCAAAACTTTGGCCAACTGAGAACATGACAGAGTTAGACCAGTCAGACATTTAAGAAAAGGAAAGAAAATGAACAAAGAAGATGAGATGACAGCTGCTTCAGAAGGAATAATTTAGTTCTCCAAATGTCAAGAGAGACTGTTGGGAAAGTAAATAAAAAAAACTCGGGAAGCTTTTTAAAAAAATGACTCCTTTAAGCAAACAATGTACCACTCTGCTGTCATATAACTTGACTAAAAAACTTAGGCAAAAATATTTATCCATTGACATATTCTCCATTCTAAAAACCTGAGCATGCTTAAAATCAAAATGTAACCTTGTTGAATGTAAGAAAAAATAAAATTTATTTTCATACTTTTTGATTAATTTCTCAAGATAAAATTCTAATTATATCATGAAAAAAATCAAATCATATCCCAATCATATTTTCTCCTTAGTAGTTAGTTGCTCAGTTGGTAAAGAATCTGCCTGCAATGTAGGAGACCTGGGTTCAATCCCAGGGTCGGAAAGATCCCCTGGAGAAGGAAATGGCAACCCACTCCAGTACTTGTGCCTGGAGAATTCCAAGGACAGAGGAGCCTGGAGGGCTACAGTCCATGAGATCGCAAAGAGTGAGACATGACTGTGCAACTAACTTACACTTTCAGTTACTATAAAAATTTTTAAGTACCACTTTTTTTTTTCCAGTACAACTGCTCTTTGAATAATGAATTATTCCATGTTTTGATCTTGACCTGTAACAAGTACTCAAGAAAGCAGAACTACGAAACATTTGAGCTCTGAACAAAATGCTAGAAAGAGGCCCCTTCTCTTTTGTAAGTTGTGCACAATCAGCATATCTCAGCAGGGAGGGAACCCCTGAAACACACAGGCCATGTAAATATTTAGGTGAATAAAAGGAATGTGGAAACTTAACTCAAGAGTTGGCAAATAGGTTTCTTCCCAGACACCAATGTTAATCATTTGGTACTAGTCACTCAAGAAACTATGGAGAACAGGATTTCTATGGGGCATCATGTCTCAGCATCATTAGTGACATCTGTCTTTGTTCTGGGATGGGAAGAGACCAAGTTATCCCAGGTACTTGCCACATCCTAACCTGTCTTTCACTGATGCAGGTGATGCGTTGTCTTTCACCATGCAGATCAGAAGCAATGCACATGCAGAAGAGGTTGAGCGGATTTAGGGAAATTAGATATTGTACTCTTATGTGGGAATGAATGAAGGCTGTGATGTAGCTCTGAATAGACTATGCATCAGTGGCAGCAGGGCCCTTGTTTTTGTGGACATGGGAACCTCATAGAGTTCACCCCACTGGGCACTATAAGGATGCAAAGACTATTGTTTGCAGGCCCAAGAATGAACTGCATCAAATTTGGTCCCTAAAGCAGTGCTTCACCTATCAGAATTTCTACCCTTATAAGCCTTATTTTGGCCCTGAGGGAACAATAAGATGCCTTCACTTGAAAGGGTTGGGAAGACAGTGGTGACACAGGAAACAAAGCCTTTAAAAACATAATCTTTTAAAAAAGGCAATCCAAGATATTGGTTTCTTTATGATTCAAAATCATTTGATTGTCCCTACTACCAACAGAATGTTGTTCAAACTTCTTAGCCTCACTCTCTTATCTTGACCTATTCTTCCAACCTCACCATTCACTCCCACCCATAAACCTTGACATCCAGTCATGTTCATCCCCAGGTCAGCTATACATTTTTCTATGTGGAGGCAATAAACTGAAGTGGTTACAGGTATAATATCTGATATCAGACCCATAAAGATTTTAATTCATCCCACTTTGTTTGTGTGACCTCGGGGAAGATTCTCAACCTCTCTAAGACTCAGTTTCTTCCTCTGGATAATGGCTTTCTTATAAAGTGAAACTGAAAGTGTTAGTCACTCAGTCCTGTTAGAATCTTTGCAATCCCATGGATTGTAGCCTATCAGGCTCCTTTGTCCATGGAATTCTCCAGGTAAGAATACTGGAATGGGTAGCCATTTCCTTCTCCAGGGGATCTTCCCGACACAGGGATCGAACCCGGGTCTCCCACATTGCAGGCAGATTATTTCCTGTCTGAGCCACCAGGGAAGCCCAGCTTTCTTACAGAGTTGTTGTAAATATTGAACAAGATAGTGCATATAGGATTCGGTAGCTGGCAGATCAAAATGCCTTCAAATGCACAGTCTTCTCATCACGCTTTTATAGATGCTTAATTTATGGATAAGAAAAGCATGACTTAAATAGTATTAAAACATTTTCTGAGGCCAGGTGACCTCTAATCATGGAAATCTATCTCCAGAGCCTGTCAACCACCAGTTTTTCAAGAAGAAAGCCAACAAATGTCCATGAAAACAGTGAACAATTTCAGGCATTCTTTACCTTATGTGCAAACTGAAAGCAAATATGTTTAGCTATACATTAAAAAAAAATTAAGTTGTTGATTTTGCTAGATTGCCTGGGCCTCTTTAAGTAAAGTCAACACTTAAAAAAAAGGCACTTGTATAAGCCTAAGAAAGATCCCAGCCCATAGTAGGTGCTCAATCAACGATGCTGAAAGAACAAGTGACTGATTGAACCTGACATTTGTGACAAGAACAGAGAGCTTTCAGCCAAATAACTGTTTTCCTGTCAGTATAAACCACTGACAACCTCATCTCCCCTGCAGTGCCTGCAGAATGAGACCCACCAGCCATGCAAGATGCAGGAGTTCCAATGGGTCACTGGTTGGAGATGAGGTTGTTTCTGCGGCACCTCAGGCCTCCTAAGGCTGCCTCCTGATGTGGGCAGTTGCATGGCAGTGGTAGGATGTGCTGCCAGCAAAATCACCCACTGCTTTCAAGTGGAGTCGAAGGCTAGCTACCCAGCTGATGCTTCACTCAAAAGGGGGAAATGAGATGTCACAAGGCCAGTTCTGTAAATTAAGCAATAATCCAGTTCTGTCTGTATTCAAAGAGCAATCTTCCACCCTAGGTTAATTCTGGGGACCCTTTCCAACATCTCTAGGCTTCTTCTCATGCTTATGCTGACTTGGGGGCATTTCACCCTTCACTGCATGCTCTTTATCCCAGCAAATGGTGAGTAGGAAAGGAGATAGGAGTCATCAGGTGAAATGGAGTTCCTGCTTTATCTTGAACTGAATCAATTCCTGTGTTCCCACTGACACCATTCATCAAAGGTTAGTATCCTGGAGACAAATAAACACCATGGAAATGACTCCTTTCTTCTCCTAAAGAAATACGAAGATGGTAGCACTGGGTGCAACTTGGCTTTAACCCAACTGGAGGGAGGGGTCTATGTTGAAAGGACGACCTTTGACACGGAGGCTTTCTGCTTCGGTACCTTGTGAAACAAATAGTTTCCTGAAAACAACCGTCTACTGCCCAACCTCCCACTAATGCGATTAGGGAGCTAATTTCCTGGGTTGGTTTCCCCCCCATTTCACCCATCAGAGCTGGGCGGCTACAAAGGCCCTCTCTCCTGGAAATTGCTTCTTCACCAACACATGCAAAAAGAGTATAGCTTGACTGACCTTAAAAAAAAAAAATATGAGGGATAAGGATGATGACTGCTTAGCAACGAAACAGCTGGGACTGAACTCCAGTAAGACTCAACTGGGGGCTTTAAAATCTTAGAGCATTTGCTGTGCCTTCTTTCAAACCGAGAGTAAACATTTACACACACCAGATTTGATAACAACATCATACCATTCCTAACTTGTTAAGAAACCACTGTAAGGTTCAAAGGCTCTGAGGTCTTAACCTTCACACTCGGTGAACTGTGACGTGCCATCTTTGCTTGCACTTTTCATTTGCTTCCAGAGAGACGTTCTTTGACCAACAGGTAACTTTCCCGTAATATTCCATTAAAGAGCCATGACTACTTCAAACTGCCTGACCCAGATGACAAACCTTCTTTAATTTTCCTTTCATTCTTTACAAGGAGATTAAGAAACCTCTAGTGAGACATAAAAGGATATCAGAAGGTCCTCCATAATTTAGGTGCCCAACCTGGTTGATGAATTGAACTGAGGCCACTGCTTGAAGGGATATTTTTCCCCAGAAGGAGAAGAACACTGGAGAATCCTCCTCCTTTTTGAGGAGAAGAAAGGAACGGCTCAACACGGCATTTGACTTTCAGGAAATTAACCAATAAAGGAGGTTGCATGCAATGCTGCTGGATTTAATTAGGAAGTAGTAAGACCACAGCAGTCACAGGCTCTGATTTATAACTCGCGAAGAAAACTGCCTGACCCATTTTGTACAGTGGTTGAAGGAAAAATGTGAGATTCCCCAAAAATAATTTCAAAAGGATCCCCAAGAACTTCGTTAACTGTTTTAAAAGGCACTACTCCTTTGAGTATTTAGAGTGTGGAAAAGCTGATGTGACCACTGAGGACTGATTCCAAGAAAGATTTAAGTCTTTCTTAAAAGAAGGAGTGGAGAAGGAAATGGCAACCCACTCTAGGATTCTTGCCTGGAGAATCCCATAGACAGGGGAACCTGTCTAACTACAGTCCATAGGGTTGCACAGAGTTGGACATGACTAAAGCAACTTAGCATGCATGCTTAAAAGAAGGAGGCTTCCCTGCTGGCTCAGTGGTAAAGAATCTCCCTGCCAGTGCAGGAGACATGGGTTTGAGCCCTGATTCGGGAAGACCCCATATGCTGCAGAGCAACTAAACCTGTGAGCCACAGCTATAGAGCCTGTGCTCCCGAGCCCAGGAGACACAACTACTGAGCACACGTGCCACAACTACTGGAGTCCTCGTGCCTGAGCCTGTGCTCTGCACCAAGAAGAAGCCACTGTAATAAGAAGCCTGTTCACCCTGACTAGTAGCCCCCAACTCTCGACAACTAAAGAAAAGTCCTTACAGCAACAAAGGCCCAGCACAGCCAAAAATAAAGAAAGAAATTATAAACAAATAAAAGAAGGAAGATTCTACATATTTCTATCATAATTTCATCCCCATTAATGGCAGGTACTCAGTAATGATAGCGTGAATGATGTGTTATTGAATAACTCAGCCATCATGTACTCAGTTCATATTATGTAAAGGCTTTATATCTTGAGCTAAAGATATAAAATCACAGCTTCTGATCCCAAAACACTAGTGGTCACATAAATATATAAGAAATAAGTCTCAGCTGAGTTGATAGTGACTTCATTCTTTCAGCTGCTCAGGTCAAAACTGTGGAGTCACCCTTGAGCCTTCTCTTTCTCTCACATACCATATTCAATCCACCCACTAGTCATGATGGCTCCACCCTCAAAAGATATCCAGATTTTGACTAATTTGACTATTTTACTGCCAATTCTACTGCTCCCATTTGAAGCCAAACTGCTCGCAACTCTTTGATTATTTCAATAATTTCCTAACCAGTCTTTCTGTTTCTACCCTGTGTACTCTTCCCCCCAACTGTCCCCTCATTCTCAGTGTAACAAATAGAGTACTCTTTTGAAAATATAAATATATCATGCTAGTCCTTGGTTCAAAACATCCAGTAGCTACCCTTGTCTCTTAGAACTTAAGTTCTTTTAGCAGTTCCATGGCTGTCTCTGATTTAATCCTGATATGTGTTTAAACTCATCTAGGACGCTCCTTTGTGCTTACACAGCTCCAGCCACATTAGCCTCCCTCTATCCTTGGAACAAACTAGACACATTACTCTTTGAAGGGTTTCACACTGGTTATTCCCTCTGCCTAGACTGCTGTTCCCCAGATATCCATTATCACTTGCCACAATTCAAGTATTTTCAATTCTACTGTTCCTGCTCCACCCTTAGTATCCCAATTTCCTCTATTTTCTAATTTTACTTACGACCTTCTAACAGAATATAGTTTGCTTATCTATTAAGTTATGGTTTAAGGTCTATCTCTTCCCACTAAAAATTAAGTTCTAAGAAGAGAGAGATTTTTATTTGTTAATGTTTTTGTTCAGTTTGTTTATCATGCCTGGCTGATAAGTGTCTGGCTGAATGAACAATGAGACACTGCAGAAAATGCTACAAAACAGAGGAATTTGTTGTAGAGCCTCTATAGAGGCTGTATTCAGGATGGATAAGTAGAGTTCCTGCCTGGGCATTATAAGAAAGTCCATTCATTTCTTTTAAAAATGGGCAGCCCAGAAAGACTGCCCTGATTTCTTCTAGATCTAAGTGCAACTCCTGCTGTTTTTCATAGCTAAGAACAGTCTGGTTGTGCTAAGTGACTATCTCAATCCTTTTCTGTCATTACCCCAGTCCCCATATCCTTTTTTTAAATTAAAAATGATTGGGTGAATTTCCTAATCACTTATGGAAGTTTACAAAATAATAAATTGAATGGGACTGGGATGAGCCACCAGCTTAAAAAAAAAAAAAATGAACACAAAGTTCCTGGTGAGTTGTGGTTAGAAAACAGGAATAAATTTGAATTAATCATGATCCTGGCCATGGTGAGAGAAGGATGGAGAATCTACAGAATAGCAAGATAGGCCATGTTAGTAATGACCTAAGAAACATATTGCCAGTATAGAACCTTTTGGAATGATCAGGTATAATGAAATACTGAGTAAGTCCACCTGTGGTCTGCTATTGATTAAGTTGAGTAACACCTTTATGAACACACTGGCATGTCAGTTACTCATAAAGGACAGTTTTTAAAAAAAAAAAATGACTCAAAGATAGCAATGATTTTATGCTAAACTTACAAGGCTAGTGCTTTCAAAATTTGATTTGGAGCATTTCTATTTTTCAAGATCCAGAGTCAATTCCTTGATATTGACTAGTGTAACTACACGATTCTTAAATCAATATACTGAGGGTATAACGTATGAAGGAGAAATAAACTAATGAGTTTCAAAATCAACGTATTTTATGAAAATACAGGAAATCTGAAAGCTCTCCACATGCTATAGGGGAAAGGGACCAGAATTCCTACAAATGGCAGGGGCACTCATCTTACCTAAGTAGTTATCATCCTCTGATTTCCCTGAGTAACTGTGCTGTCGCACATCGATACTGGTAGCACCAGCTGGAATTAGGACCACAACGTTGTAACCTGAAAAGAATTGAGCAGAAATTGAGCATTCTACAGACTGGTTCACTTTCTCTAAGCACGGCGTAAAGGGTGGCGACAAAGCAGTATATCAGAATTCTCACTGTTCGGCGTCTTATAGCCAGATGGGTAATATACCTTAACAAGACTGATTTTATGTTTTACACAAATACTTTTATTAACATATTACATGTAGTTAATAATGTTAACAGTTTGAGTATTTTTCTTCTCACAGTTCTTAGGAACAAATTCTTACCATACTGTACTGTGTTAAATGTTCCTGCCACTGTTCTGCATGAAGAATTATCGCCACCACAAACCCCACATTTATCTCTCCGGGCTTTTGAGTTTAAAACATGATCGCATCCAGCTTGCTTTTAAAAAGAAAACAGTTGAAATACATGGTAAGTATTAGAGAGGTTATGAATTTTTAGGTAATGTGTTTCTTTGAAAGAGGGGCATTCAAAATGACAAGAAATTTAAGTCTCTGTAAACTTTTAAGCATGGTGAAGTCAAATAGTCTTTATCCTTGCTATGGGAAAATGTGGTCCTTGGACCAGCAGCCATGGGCATCCCAAATGATGCTGGGGATGCAGAATCTGAGGCCCCACCCAGATTCACTGAGTCAGAGTACACTTCCTGACATGTAAATAAGACCCTTAAGTGCTTCATCTAGAGATTAAAGTTTGAGAAGCACTGGCCTACAAGTAAAGTAAATGAGAAAAACAGCTCAGGAATGAAAAAAAAATTAAGGGGTGGCTGAGGGTTATCCCATTAAAGAGTTCACACCCCATCTTAAGGTAGCAGTCCTCTATCTAATCCAGGCTACTGCTGCCATGCAGAAACAGGAAGCTAGTGTTGACATTTCTCAACTTTCCAATAAGATGTTGAGAATTTGATTTTATGTGAAATACCCTACATTTAAACACTGGCTATGAATGGAGGACTGAAGCATGACTGCAGGCTGCCAGGCTGAGGCCTCAGGTTCCAAGTGGCCTCTTCAGTGTCTTCCTATCTTAACGCAATTCAGCAGAGTAGACTAGGGTCTGTTAATGACAGTGGAAACCACCAGAAGACCAGGAGGACAGAGTTCACATTCTCATTTTTCGCTCCTTCCAATGAACCAGTCTCTGAGGAGAAACTCCATGTTTTGCTCTAGCATGGAGTGACAAGGAAGTCCTCATTGTAGCTGTGGTCAGGAGTTGGGTGAAGCTCAGAGACTCTTCCGTTAAATCCTACCACCAGTGAGGAGCTTCAATGTGACCTGGACTGCTTGCAAGGAACAAATGCATCATCCCAGAGACTGGCTGTGCAAGACATGATTTCTGACTGACAAGAACAGGAAAACAGTGCCAAACCTCAAGAAATCAGTGCTTTGATGCTTTACTATCTGCCAGAAGTGTTATCCGATTTCTAAAACTTACTGTCAGGAAGCTTTGGGGTTTAACCTTATGCACAATAGTTAAGGTAAAGAAGTTGTGTATAGTGTCGATTATAATTTCCTCACAGGGAAGTCTGTTACAGACCCCCACAGAGAGTGTCAGAAAAATGTAGGGCAGTGGCTCTCAAACTTTGGCATGCATCAGAATCACACAGTGCTGGGAGGGATAAATTAGGAGTTTGGGATTAACAGATATACAGTTCTGTATATAAAATACATAATCAATAAGGACCTACTATAGCCCAAGTACAGGGAACTATACTCAATGTTTTGTAACAACTGATAATAGAAAAGAAAAGATACATATATATATATATATGTATATGTATGCATGTATATATGTATACACACAGATAAATATAACTGAATCACTGTGCTATACACCTGAAACTAGTACAACATTGTAAATCAATTACACTGCAATTAAAAAAATCAAAATAAGACAAAGAAAAAAAAGAGAATCAGATGGTGCTCAAGCTGGTCTGAGGACCCCACTTTGAGAACCACTGCCCTGGAGATCATGCACAGACACAAGCAGCTGCTGTTGGATCGAGAAAGCTGCACATCACAGTCTGGCAGCAGGACAACACAGTGAAGAGAGCGCCATCTGGGACTCACCCGGCACAGGCCTTGGACACAGATGTCGTTGGTGTCCTGGCCACACGGTGTTCCATCTATCACTCTGTCACGGAGCTGATAGTAGGCTGTGCTCCCTGCCACCCTGCAGAACAGCTTGCAGCGGTCCTTCATCAAAACTAGACAGGAGAAACACCATGCGACGTGATTTTCATGCCTGGACCCTGTGCCAGCCTGCAGCCATGGGCACCTCCCCAGATGCACTTACTTCCACTGTATTTTGGAACCCAGCGCACATTTGGATGCAGACCGTTGATGTTGAAATGCTTTCCATCAAAGTGAGCACACTGTTCCTCTCGGAAGTCTCGATTCTGCTTGGGACACGGCTCTGTGTTGCAGGACTTAAATTTCATTCTGCGCCCTACACAATACTTGCCACCATTTCTGGGCCTGATGAAAGGTAAAGAACACACAGGCTCTGTTATACTGTATTTCTCTAATGTATTATAATGTTGTATATTATAATGTGGCTTCCTGTCTCAAAGGGAGGCAAACGTGAAATGGTCAGTGACAGTGGCCAGGACAAGGGCTCTGGGGGTCTGGGTTTATACTCTGCCTTCAACATCATTAAGTGTATAACCCTGTGCAAGTCACTGAATGTCTGCAAGCCTCAACCCTTCCATGTGTAGAATGGGAAAGCACCATTCTGATAAGATAAGGCAGTTTTGAGGATAAAATGAGAGAGCATCTAACTTAAAATTTGAAATATAAAACCTGTGGTCTATCTGGTCATTTTCCGTCCTCCATGCCCTGAACATACACACTCCTTTAAAGACACAGAAGGAGAAAAGGTACAAATGAATACCTGGAATGCTCCTGTCTACCACTGTACCATGGTATTCTCATGGGTGGCCATCCTAAAACTTGTCCCATTTCATTATTTCTTTCTTTCCCTCTTCTCTCTTCCTCTCTCTCTCCCTGCATGACTATTGTTTTTTGTTTTGTTTTACAAGTAAGATGGACTAGGATGTGCTCATATTTTGACTAAACTTAATAGGAGAAGCAGGAGAGAGTGTACTGGTTTCATTAACTTGTGTGTGACAAGAGTATGGAGGATGCCTTGCAAAGCAGCACAGAACAATTTAATCTCAGCATGCAACCCCGCTTATGGATTTTCCAGATGTGACCCAGAGAGTAAATTATATAACCCATCTCCCAACGGTCAACAGCTTGCCAAGTGCATCACGGAAACGGGAAGATCACAGAATCAGAGGAAATCGGACTCACCCACCCACAGCTAGAGCAGCCTGGATACTGTAGCTACTCTAAGGCACCTCTCAGACTGAAAGATTTCTACCTTTTGTCTTTAAAGTGAATCTTTCAGAGTAATTCAGACAACAAGAAGTGTTTGTTTGTTTTTTTTTTTTCCCTTTGTTTTGTTAAACCAGGACTTGGGAAATGGGAACTATATCCCTGACCATAAAATGTAGAATCAAGGTCAGTCTAGTAGAGCTGGTAAGGCTCCGGGGTTGGATCTAGTTTCCTGTCTTGGCCCTAGCCTCATTCTGTGACTAGAGATGTTTTAGCCTCCCACAGATTCAGTTTTCCTCTTCTCTAAAATGAGTGCACACGGCAGATGCCTAAAAATGTTAGCGACTATGACGTCATATTTCAGCACAACCCAACCCAATCTGATCCAGCAGTCTGTTTGTTTTGAGTACTGCATCCGAGCTATGATGTATGAGTGAGTCAGGTCTCATTGGTATTGCTGAGCGCCTGAGTCTCAGGAAGGACTGCCTGTCTATGATGCTCTTATAAAGATGTTCCCTCCATTGTGTAGAGGGAGGTAAGAGCACGGGCTTTGCAGTCACAAGCTGGGCAACTTTGTGTGAGCTACCTGGCCTCTGTGAGATTCGTTCTGCCCAAGTAAACAGAGATGATACTGTTCACCTGTAGGGCTTGTTATAAATGAAGAGCTCAATAAGAGGTATGGTAAGTATTCATTGTTATTTATCATGAAGACTATATCTAGGGATGCAAAACCGCACATAACCCAGCAGCACCTGTGTATGACTGTCTTCCCACTAAGCCCATGTGATTCACATTGCCTTGTGTGCTTGACTAGCCCATACTCATGCATATCTTGTGCAAGGGAAGGACAGCTGAGGTGCTTTTATACTAAGGATGGAAGGTTCAGAGAAGTTAAGTATTTTGCCCAAGGTAACATGGCTAACAAAAGAGCAGAGACCAGATTGAAATTCAAGCTTCCCAGATTCTCCCTCTGTGCTCTTTCTGTTTCATCACCCAGGAATTACAGCTCAGAGTCCTGTCTTTTTCTTTTTTAGTACCATGTAGAGATACAGTCTTGGTTTCCTGGATACCAAGTTCTTCTCTCAGTACCAAAGCAACCCAGTCTCATGCATAAAATATCACTGATGACACATGAATAACAGATCAGGTTCATATAGCTGTAAAATCTGTTTTTCTGTTTATAGGGAAGATCCTCTTCGATTTTTTTTCTCAAATTGAAACAAATTTTGTGGAATTTTTTTAAAATGTTCCAACTAACTACAATGAATCCTTCAGGTCATTTACCCGTTACCTGAAGGTAACTCATATTTCTTCCCTTTTGAAAATAATTTATTTTTTCAGTTGATTTTTTTCTTCCAATTCTCTTATGTAAAAAATCTTTTCTGACTCTTAAAATTGAACAAGAGCAGCAGTTCCTTGGGCAGCAAACAGTTAACATTTGCAGGTGGCTTCCTGTTTCACATAGTAACACTGTCCACCTTTGCTTGCTCTGACCACTACCAAAAGAGCATTTTTAAATTTCTTTTTATAACTGACATTTAAAAAAAATAAAGAACACAAAGAAAACACTCCATGTATGAGGCGATATTGCTGAAGGTTATATACAGACCCTGGAAACAGAAGGTTTGAACCCTAGCCCTGTTTCTTAACTACAGTGCTTAGGCAAATTGCTGAATCTCTCTCTCTAAGCTTTAGTTTCCCTATCCATAAAAGGGAAATGATGCTAATATCTATTTCATAGGGCTGAGTGAGGGTTTTTCGGTTAATAGATTTGAAGCACTTGAACATGGCCACCCACACGGTAAACGTTAAGCTCTTCCAAGTGTCTGTAACTACAGTCCATGGGCCAAATTCAGCCTACTGTCTGTTTTTATATGGTTAATGAGCTAAGAATAGTTTTTAACACTCTAAAATAATTTAGAAATAAATAAAAAGAATTTTCTGGATCACATAAAATTATATGAAATTCAAATTTCCATGTCTATAAATAAAAGTTCTGTTGGGATATAGCTACACCCACACGTTACATATCATCAACGTATGTTTCTCACTAAATCAGCAAAGTTGTATAGTAGGGACAGACAGCTGATGCTTCCCAAATCTACGATATTCACTATCTGGCCTTTTACAGAAAACGTTTGCTGACCCCTGAGCTGGTCTAGCATACAAGGCACCATGTCACCTGCCAAGATAGGTCACTGTGCATAGCCATCCTGAGCACTAAGTAGTGACATCCTTGTTTCTGAACCTTTGCTTAAACTGGGTTTAGAAATGTTAACTAACCTGGCAAGTTCCCATGCCAGTTAAGTGAGACACACTGACTGAGACACCTAGGCAGGCCTTCCTGACCCAAAGCCCAGGACCTGGCCTCCCTCCCACAGTGCCTCTCTTGAGACATGTCTCTTCCCATTTCAAAACTCATTCTATGATTTTATTTGCTTTTTGTGTGAAGGCAAATGGTATTTTATGGATGAGCATAAATTTGCCCTTTAAAATATATAGCTTTTAAAAAATATCCTAGATAATAGGATCTCTACCAAATCTGTATAGATTGTGTAATGGGGAGGGCTTTAGAAAACTGAATTTCATGGAAAAATTCATGGTTTATTTTAATAATTTAGCTGAGTGGGAGTTTTATTCCCCCATAGGCAAATACTGAAAATTATAGGAAATGTAACTTTAAAAATAGTATTAGTCACATTTTCCAACTATTAAGATCCTTTTAAAATATTGTTTCTCAAATAGGGATAGAAAGAACTTAGGAAGTTGCTGATTAATTGCTATGAAAGTAACTGTATTCAGAACAGGCAAGTCGAATCATATATACAAAGAAAATTCACCATGCTGCATGGCCAAAGCTTTGGAAGAATTTTGCAAAAATCATTGTAGGTGTATTCTACCTATAAGGAAAGTTAAACTTTGGTCTGCAAATGGGTTTGAACAAAAATCTCAACATTTATGTTTACTTACAACAAATTAGGGTTAGCACTAGGAAGAAATTTCTAATGATACAACAGGCAGCCTGAAAAGGTAAATGTGTTTTCTATATCTGGAGGGTTTTAAGAAGGGATCTAACGACCAATTATGAGGAACGCTGAAAGGCTATTCAAGGGTTAGATGGGATGGACCAAGGAGCCATACTAGCGATCATTAACAACTTTGTCAAATGGAATAGTCTGTGGGACTGGATCTCTATACATTCATTAGTTAATGGCTTTCCCACAGCAGCCAGTTCTCAGGATTTCAAACATAGATCTTTCTGGACTTATCATGGGGTTATGTCCTGGTTAAACCCATTGTAATCTGAAAATATCTTAAAAGTTGAAAATGCATTTAATACACTTAACTGAAAAGCCTGCCTTTAATATGTTCAGAACACTTATGTTAGCCTACAGTTGGGCAAAATCATCAAACATAAAGCTTATTTTATAATAGAGCACTGACTATCTCATAATGTATTGAATGCTATACTGAAAGTAAACAATAGAATGGTTATCTAGGTACAGAATGGTTAGAAGCATATTAGTTGTTTACCCTTACAATCACATGGCTGATTGGGAGGTACAGTGAATGCTGCTGCCCAGCATTATCTGAGCATCATATTGCGTATCAGTAGCCTGACAAAAGACCAAATCTCAAAATCTGAAGCACTTTTTTCTCTTCTGCATGTGTTCCTGCTCAGTTGCTAAGTCATGTCCGACTCTTTGTGACCTGCCAGGCTCCTCTGTCATGGGATTTTCCAGGCAAGAACATTGGAGTGGGATGCCACTTCCTTCTCCAAGGGATCTTCCCAACTCAGGGATTGAACTCTCATCTCCTGTGTCTCCTGTATTAGCAGGTGGATTCCTTACCAATGAGCCACCTGGGAATCCTAGTGTATTGCTTTTGCACCATTGTAGAGAAATCTTCAGTCTAGCCAACATAGGTTGGGGACCATCTGTAAATTCATCCAACTGAATACCTCAAAAAAAACTTCATAGCCAAATAGGGGACTGATTTTCCTAGGTGAAATATACATAAGTTTATTCTACTTATGGAAGATTTCATAAGCAGTTGCTAGAATCAAAGCCTAAATGGGAAATACATAGTTTACAATCTTGTCTTTTTCTCAAATCTATGAACTTATTCTTTAATTTAACCCACCAATTTAAAAGCAAAACTGAAAAAAAAGAATCTGCATGATTTTTTAGTTTGATTTTCGTAACAATTCTGTAATCCAGTTTGTTCTAGTCACCAGGAAGCTCAGAGCCAAATTTTGAGCACAAAATAAGTATATGGCCCAATGGCCTGGTAATGCCTCTTCTATATCTAAAGCTTTGTCTTGTTTTGGGACCCCAAGTTCTGTTTTTGGTGGTTCTGATTTTAAATTTCATCCTATGACATGTTTCCTATAGATCAGGCGACCATGTAATTGTTTAATTCAGGACATTTTGAGAATTGAAAGAGCTATTGATAACTTCTCAAGGATAACAGATGTAAACGGGGACCATCCTTACAAACCAAAACATACGCTTATCTTATATGTAGGACATCAATCAAAAATGGGACTAAAGAAGTAAAGCATTTAAAGACAAAACATTAGGGCTCCACTGTCATGATGGTGTACCAACTGGGACCAAAAACATTTTGGGGATATGAAATTAGAGACGATATGCTTTCTAAAGTTTGCTCTTCGAGTATAGCATAATCCCATGCACATGGCAAGGCTGTTCCCTTTTTTAGCTTAAATGTATTTAAAGAAAAAAATACCTAGCTTAAAGTATCCAGATACTAAATAAATATATTATTGAATCCCACGAATACAGTGAAAACAAAAGAACAATCCTATGTTCTTGATAGAGGCCTACCACGGATTCTAAAAATGGAGCTCCTCATTATATTCTAAGGGCTTCCAAAACTGAGAACAGCATTTTGCCAGCCAACGTGGGGGCCAGGGGTTCTGTTCTTTCAAACTTCTTGAGAATCAGGACAGCAATCACTGGCAGATTCTACGTAATGAACCATCTGCTCTGCTAATTTCTCTGAACAAGCTTTTAAACTGATTTGGACCTGTTTTTCTCTTTTCAGTGTCCCTCTCTCTTGTCTAGCTGACTTCCCCAGCGCCACTGTAATCTCAGTTACGAGAGGCAGACTCCTTCCTTAGTAGTTCACAGGGACATCCCAAAGTGCACATAACTTGGAGCAGTTTAACGAAATGATGTCAGTGCTGACACTCAACTAGGTGGGTTGTATTATTTTAAAACTTCCCACAGCAAACATCCAGGACGAGGACATGTAACTGAAGTCTTTAATGATTGGTTTCTAACTTCTGAAGGCAAGGATCTCTGCTTCACTTTGAAGCTCAAGATCTTTTCCTGCTGAGATCTTTACACTGGGTGCTTTTCTTTGTCTGGCCCATTCCAGTTACGGTGTGATTTATCTCTTCCCATACTATTTTTAGAACTGCTCTAACACTATTAAAACAAAACACACACAAAAACAAAAAAACGCACTTCTTTTGAATGGAATATTCTTGAGTCAAAATGTTAAAAGTACCTACTGTTTGCAGTACCCACACCCCTATGATAATAACAGCTTACTATGATACTAACAGGGCTTCTGTGGTGGCTCAGTGGTAAAGGATCCACCTGCCAAAGCAGGAGATGCAGGTTCAATTCCTGTGTCAGGAAGATCCTCTGAAGAATGTAATGGCAACCCACTCCAGTATTTGTGCTTAGAAAATCCTCATGGACAGAGGAGCCTGGTGGGCCATAGTCCATGGGGTCTCAAAAAAGTCAGAAATGACTTAGTGTCTAAACAACAACAGCAACAACAACATGACAGGAACAATTTGGTTCAAATTGCTAGAAATTTGTTTTAAGTTTTAAAAAAATTCAGCATATTTGCTGCTAGCTTAAAATGTTCTGCTTTAAAACTTCAACAATATAAGCAGCTAAGATTACGTAACCAATCGATTTTAACAAGCAAGTTGTGGAACTATATATATATAGGATGACCCATATTTTATGTTATGTGATACTTATTTCATGTAATACATATTAGATCTATAATATCTTTTCAAAGTCTGAAAAAACACACAAATTATTTTTTAGTGGTTATTTCTTGTGGGGAGTGGGGGAGTAGGAATAATAATGACAGTTTTTATATCATATGCTTTTGTATCTGAATTTTTTAAAAATACCTACTATATTTAAATTATATTGCTTTTAACTTTTAATTTTGTATTGAGGTATCACTGATTAACAATATCGTGACAGTTTTGAGTGAAGAGCAGAGGGATTCAGCCATGCATATACATATGTCCATTCTCCACATTATTATTTTAATAACTAATACTAAACATAGACTTTATGGGAAAATCTAATGTGTATTAGTTTATATATATAGCTACAGGGTTAGTTTTACAGATCAGAGTCTATATCTTATAGCTTTTTACTTGTCCTTAAACATTTATATTATGTGGATATGAAATAATCTTGGACTACGAACAAAGATAAATTAAAATAAATTGATCGTCATCTGTGATTTGCACTATACAGAGTGTTTATGTGACCAGGGCTTGCAACAACAGACTAAAGCTATATTCTATTTTGTGTACACAATTCAGATTTTCATTATTAAAAAATGGCACCTTTGTCAATAGGAGGCCCTTTTCCTACTCAGGGAGAATCAGCTGGCCTGAGTAGCCATTGCTATTTCAGGACTTCAGGGTTAGACTCTGCAGTAAAACCTAGTGTACTGCACTAGCCCACTTTGCTCCTCAACCTGCTTGCTTCTCTCTCCTATCCACTCTGTTATCCCTAATATAGGCTGTTAAAAATTAAAGAGTACTGTTGAGCCAAACCATTTTGCATAATCCCAAAGCAGCTGGTTCTTAAAGATGGTTGTGAGTCTGCATATCTAAAAACTAATCTGGGAAGCTCTCTTGGGCGATATAGCTTTGATGGCAATAACAGCAATATATTATTTTCTGTTCCTTTAAACTTTACACATCTTAGAACCAGACAAAACTTGATATCACTCCTTATAATGAAGATAACCACTTTTAAAATCTGCTTATGAATAGCCTCTTCCCAAACACACATCTACCATAATGAGATGCTGGGGGAAAAGCCTGTGGACTTTATTCGAACATATAAGTTTCAACAGGTTTGGCTGGTGGAGGCCACTATGGTCACTCGCTGAGAGTCATCCTGAGATGATGTAGGTTGTAGGATGGGACCTCAGGAGTCAGGGAAAAAATAGTTTGACTTAAAAATAAATCCTGGCTTAGGCTTCCAGGTCCCTTGGGGTTCACTAATGCCACCTTGGGAGCCTGTGTGCCCTTTATAGCATTTCAGTTGCTAAGTAGAAAGTTAACATTTATCTACAATCTGGATGGAAATGTCCAATTTCTTTGTTTCCTGATGAACATCCACTTGTTTGCTTTATTAGCATGCTACCCCAACTCTTGGCGGGGGTTGGGGGGTAGTGAGACATTCCTGAATGTCAAAGCAACACAAAGCATCTATCATTTAACAGATAAAGCTTTTAAAATAAAGGGTTTAATTTTATTTAAAAATTAAATTATTTTTCAATAATACAAAGGGATAGAGCATAGATACCATTGGTCCGGGCAGTTCTAGAAGTCCACTCACTTTATAATTTAGAAAGAGCTCTGCACTTGCCTCCATTTAAATGACTTCCTCTAGGAATTTTCCACCCCTGATGCCCCAGTAGTAAGAGCAATGAGCTCACGGACTTACTCTGGTCTGTTGCACTCGCGAATGGCTGTTTTGATGCCCCCTCCACATGTTCTTGAACAGGTTCCAAAGGGACTCCAACTTCCCCAGGATCCATCAGTCACAGGGACCTCCATTTCTTTGGGAACACAAAATCCAAACTTGCAGTGCTGTATTTAATAAGGGGAACAGTGAGGGAGAGCTCGGTGCTTGAGGTATTGCAGGACCTGCTGTCCTTTTAAATATACCGTACTATCATTGTTTCCCACGTGCTGGTTTGAAATGCTGCAATTTAATTATCTCTGTGAGTAATGGAAATGGTAGGGACTTTAACTTCTTAATAATTTTAGGCTGTGTCTTCATTTACAACTGGCTTGAATAAAATTGGCCAATGAGTGGCTGGCTCTAGGCTGTCAGGGAAAGTCCAATGGCCAGCCTCGAGGCGCTCAATTAGTCTATTTGGAAAAATGAAGCATGGAAATGGGCTGTCTACTGGTTGTAGACAGGGTTGAAATGAATTACTGGATTTGCATAGTGCATCTCCATTAACAAGGCCTAGAGATGTTGTGAGTCTGGTAAAATATAATGCTTTACTGTTCCTCACAGATTTGAAAACCCAATTTTAATTAAATGGGAGAGGGGGAAAAAAGCTAGTTACATGATTCCTATAAACTCACTCTAGCAGGTGAGACTAAAGCAAAAATGGACACATTACAGGGAACCCTAAACTTTATTACTTTTGGGTTACTAATGGTTTCAGATTCTTCAGCAGGAAGAAGGCCCTGATGCTTTAAAGCAAAACAAAGTAAAACACCCCAGCAGGACAAGGGAGTGGAGAAGCCCATTTCAACCCTCTGCCATTGTTGGGGTGTGAGGCCCTGACAAGAAGCCGAGGTCACTGAGCAACACACAAAGGAAGAGGGGCAGCAGGAGAGTGACGCCCTGCGGCTTGCTCAGATCTCTGAAGCGGAGCTCGTGGTGGCCACTGTGATTTATCTGCGGGGAGGACTCAGGTTAGAAGCAGAGTCAGGCGGTGGGGGAGTGCGCGGGGAAAGGGGACAGATAAGAGACTGGTGAAGCCCCAGTCAGCGGCCAGTTTCAGCAAATGCCTGTCGAACAATTACTTAAAAGAGCACAGTTAGGCTTTCTCTACTCTGCCCTTATGCCTTCTTCCTTACAATTATCCTCAAGTAACTGGGCCCACATCCCTCTCTCTGGGCTGTTTGGCTGAGGCTTTCAGCATCCAAAGACTCCTGGACAACTCTGTACCCAAGAAACGTGGGCAGAGGCAGAAGTGACCACATCACTCCCCCAAATTATTCTACAGTTGTCTTTATAGCAATCTTGATCATTCCTTGGAATCTATGCACATAAAAATCAGTGAGACAAATGGGAGGCGACATGGGTAAACCTATGGCTGATTCATTTGATGTTTGGTAGAAACCAATGCAATACTGTAAAGCAAATATCCCTCAATTAAAAACAAATAATTAAAAAATCAATAAGAGAGGTAGCCTGGTGTACAGCACCGCTATCTAATAACATAACATGTACCACACATATAATTTAAGAAATTCTAGCAGCCATATTAAAACAAGTAAAAAGAACACTGAAATTACCTTTAATATCTTTTACTTAGCTTAAAATATCTAAGGCATTATTATTTTTCCATATAATCAACATAAAATTATAACTAAGGTTTTCTTCCCACATTTTTTTTTTCATGCTAGGTCTTTAACATGTGGTATGTATTTTCATTTTAGCACATTTCAGTTCAGAATGACACTTCAAATGCTCGTTAATCATATGTGGCTAGTGGCTGCCTACTGGACAGAGCAGATCTTAAGGGGACATAGCTTAGCAGGCAAATGGTCTGGTGGTGTGGGGTGGCCATTTTACAAATTAATTGTGACCTCGGATGAGTCACTGAACTCTAATTCCATAGCTGAAAAATGAGAACCTACCTGTCAAAGTTGTTTTGAGTTTAACATGAGACAATGTATGGAAAGTACCTAATACACAGCTGAGGACATAGGAGATCTAACTTGAAAAAGGTTTATAATAGTAAGAGCAAATATTTACACTTAATAGGACTTAATAGTTGCCAGGCATCCTTCTAAGTATTATGTATGTATTAACTTACTTAATCCTCATAGCATAGTATGAAATAGGTATTGCTGTTACCCCCATTTTTACAGTGAAGAAAATGGAGACACAGAGGGGTTGATATCAAACATCTGTTCAGGAGCTGAGCTGATACTGAAACACAGACAATCTGGCTCCAGAGTGCACACTCTTAACTGTGATACATGCTGTCTTTCTACTGTTAGCAAATGGGAACAATTTTTGATATCTTAAATAGACTGAGATTTAAAAGCAAGATTAATGAGATGGTGAGGTGAGGCTGACACTCTGAGGTGTCTACCCAATATCATTCTGTTCTTCATCCTTCTTAATAATCTATATTTCCCTGGATTCTTGTATAGGTAGAAATGGTCAAAGAAATGTTAGCAGAATTCATTGGGTAAGATTTCCGGGAAGGTCCTTTTGCCTCTTTGCACCTTGCCCTTTGGTTTCATTCTGCCTCAGACTCAGAGTCAATGGCTAGAGCTATAGCAGCTATTTTGTGACCTTGAGGACGATGGCCATTTGAATATGATAGCAGAACAGAAAGCAATTAGGAGCCTGGATCTCTTATTTTGTACACCTACCATGGCAGCTCCATGACCTGCCTACATCTGACTAGTTTTTGTGTGTGCGTGTGTTAGAAAAAAAGCCAATTTTCTTACACTACTATAATTCAGTCTGACCTGAACAAAATTCTTAATTAATATACAATTGAGGTTACAGCCAATGCCCAAATTTGGCCCTCAAATCTTGATACACAGTTTATAAATTCTACAAACTAAAGAGAACATTCCTATGGCTAGTCATGGACTCTCATAATGAGAAGTTGTCTGGAAATATATTTGTTTCCTCACAACACTTCAGTCTTCAGTCTGTTGGTCTCTCTATTCTATAGACTCTACCTCCACACAAGAACAATATTCTTCAAAGTGACCATAATTCTCATTAAGTATTACCATAAACCAGAGCAGAATAAGGGCATAGGTTAGTTAACAATGGATTAAAATGTCCTTATAGGCTCCCTTCTTAAAAGAAAACCTAAATAACAACTCATCTGCAACTTAAATATTTCTTATTGATATGACCACTGATGGGGGTTTAAAGGGGAGGGAGAACCTCAGAGGAAGAGAGAAGAACCTGAGGTAAAAGAGGCTGGAAATGGGGACTGTTTGGCAAATATATATCAAGTTAAACTATTTTACCAGGAAACTAAACAAACAATAATTATATACTATAAAAACCATTACATCGTAACAAAGCATTAAGCACCTGGTGGATCTAGAGCCAAAACATAATCGGCCTTTCCTAAAAGCACCCAGAATCATTTAAATGATATTTTACATAAAAACTTTTTCTAAAGAGACTGGAAGAAGGACTTGGAGGTCAATTTTGTCCCAAAGAAGCTTAAAATACAAGAGTTTCAAACCTCAGATTTACAAACGGGGTTAAAATGAAAATGTTAATGGACTTAACAAGAGAATGGAAAAAATAAAGGGACATGAGAGAGCCATTCATCAAAATAACATTGTGTCAGCAGTCCAAGATAGATTACTGCTAAGGGAGCAGGGCAGAGAGAAGAGGAAAAAAAATTTTAACCTAGCAGCAAAGGGAGTTAGAATTTGCTAGAGAAAGGATAAGGTTTTACTGCCAATTCAATGAAAACAAAACAGAATGGAGAAACACAGAACATTTGTGCAAACATATTCATCATCTTATTTGCAAAATGCATAAATGCTCTTCTGGGAAATAAACACACAAACAGCCATGTCTTTAATATAAGCTACTAGACTTAGCCACTTTACTAAAACAAACTAAAAATGTACCCATCATGTTCTCTGCATAGCTGCTTCTCTGAAAGTGTTCAGAGTCTGCCCTTTGGAATGCCTTGAAGTCCCTTGCTTTTGCTGAACAAATGCATACAAGGTAAATGTTTTTTGAAAGATCTCCCCAAATCCCCCATTATGAGATTATAGTATAATCTTTTATCTTCTGCTACTGTTACAAAAACAGAAGATTAGAAAAAGACACAACAGACATCTTCCCAAGTACTACATGCAGCTTGGTGGCTTGTACATGACTATTTTACTAAATATAATTCATTTCATCATATGATTGACAGTTCTTCTTTGTTAAGGTTTTTCCATCAGCAATATGTATCAGATTTAGACATAATAGGTGAGTATATCAGATTGACTAAGAACCATGACATAATACTCAATATTACTCATAATACTTGGAGCACAAATAGACTCAATTTAAATGAATAGTTGGCTTGTTCCAACTCAGATCAACTAACTAAGCTGTCAACCATGTCGACTGTCATCTCCCATCAACTGATAGCAGCTGTATGGGTGACTATGTACAAAAGGACTCTGAAGCTACATCTTCAATGAGGAATAACAAGTAAATTCTGATGGCTGATGTGGAAACGTGGGAACCATATTTCCACTCAAACCTAAGATTCTCTGGCCATCAACACACTGAGTTAAATGATTTGCAAAAAGTGAAAGGCTCACTCTGACCAAGTAGATATACTTCTTTCAAAGTGAGTGAAAGCAGCAGTGCAAAAGTTATGCTTAAGTCCTTACACAGTTTTGTTAGGCTGCTCTTGGAGAAAGCTGTATTCTCAAATGCTGAAGTTCTAGCTGTAGAGAAGTGAGACCAGAACTGACAGAGTAACCAAGCTAGGTCAAGTACAAAATCATCTTCATTGTAACTTTATAAAACCACTCTAATAAAATTAAAAAAATTGAAATCACTCTGGGAAATGAGTGGATAAGCTACTAGTTCTCCTGCTTGACCACAGGAACTTCAGGAGCTCAGTGAGCTTGAGTTATGGCCACAGCCTGCAGCTGCAGAGCCTGCACCCACTTCAGACACAGAAAGCAAAGAAGAGAAATGGGAAGGGAGGGAGGGGTGTGTGTGAGGACTCCATCCTGAGTGAGGCTGAATGACCTTGGGCAAGTCAGACTCTTGAGAGCCCCTTGGACTGCAAGGAGATCAAACCTGTCAGTCCTAAAGGAAACCAGTCCTGGATATTGGTGATGGACAGGGAAACCTGGCATGCTGCAGTTCATGGGGTCGCAAAGAGCTGAACACGACTGAGCGAATGAACTGAACTGAAGTCACTTCTCCTTTGTGTTTCCCATGTATAAAATCAGGGATGGGATAGGGTAAGTTACTCATCTCTGAGGACCACATGTTTCCATGGAAACAGTGGGAGCTCCTGACTTCTAAAGTGGAAAAACAGAAAATCAGATGAGAACAAAATAATAAAAGTGAGTAAAGTGGACGATGAGAGAAGTGAGGAGAAAGGAAAAAGCTTAAGTAAGGATGACATGAGACTCAGATATAGTACAGGGACTGCATTACAGGTAAGTGACAGAATACCATTTTCTTTATGAATTTAAAAATCAGGTTCATATCTAAAACTTTTGGTAAGTAAATCCTTAACATACTACCCCTGTTTTTTTTCTTAAAAGATAGACACCAGGTACAAAATGTTACATTAATAATACTTGTAGTTGTTGGGACATAGTTATCACTAGGCTATACAAGAAGCAGATTTTGTTTGGTTACTAACAAATAAATGGGAACTATTATAACCAACTCAGAATCTGGATTTACAAATAACCCAGGTGACATCACAGCTCCATTAAGTGATCAACACTGGCTGAGAATAGCCTAGTATTCAAGTAGTGAACACACTAAGTCTTTCTGTATGTTCTTGATTTTAAGATATTCCGCCAACTTAATAACAGCCTTTTCCACTGCCACTCTAAGAGAAAGAGAGAGAGAAAAGATATGCTACATCACATTAAATGTGCCCATAAATTGAAAAGCACATTGGAATTTAAAAAACATGAAAAATGAGAAAAATATGTCTAATAAATTGAGGAAATAATGATAGTCATGTCCCTCATGTCAGTATTAGGCTGTAAGGTAATTTTTGCACAATTTTCAAGAGCAAAGTTGAAACTCCTACCTCAAAAAAAGTATTATGCATGCTGAAACACACTGCATTAGCTTATGTTCTCAACAATGGTGACTGAGTCTACAGCCCAGATCTTGCCCACATCTGCCCCAAGACAGAAGGACAGATTGGGGCGTTACTTGCCTTTCCAGGCTCTTCACACTCAGTCCCATCAGCCCAGGGCGTGTGCTGAGTCCGGCAGCCTTTGTGCGCTCCATCCACGTTATTGCACCAGAGCCGTCTGCACTGCATCTGTGCAATTCAGTTGAAGACAATTCAGTGACAAGGTGATTCAGTGACATCAAGCAAGGCAAGGGTTACTTTCAACAAATGTTTTGCCAGTGATGTATAGGTTAGAAAGTGGTTTTTTTTTCTTGGTCTGCTAAATGATAAAATATTCCAATGGATACAGAGAGCAGCCCAGGAGACACACTTCTATGGTAGGGTTTGCAGGGATGTCAAAGGGGAACTACTGTACAACAGGAATATACGAGTTGTCATTTGGTCCTAGTAACGTCTTGCCAAATTACAGATGAGGAAACTGAGGCTAGCAGAACAAAGGGCAGATCAGTATCACAATGGAAATGTATGATGTGAGTTTAGGTTTGCAATGAGCTATGATTGGAGAATGGGTTTTGATTTCTGTTGTGATTAGTTTGGGTTTGACTTGATGTTAAAACTGGTATTTTTTTCCTACTAAGCCATACATATGGCTCTTTTTCTAGGGGTTGCAGGAGTTTTCAGAAGAAAGAAGGGACAACTTAACAGTAATATCGCAGGCATACAAAAAATATGAACAGTAACATAATGGATACCCATATGTCTACCTCCCAAATTAAGAAAGACTTCATAGGCCCAGCCTTGGACACTCGTTCTCAATCCCACATAGGTAACCATTGTTCTAGTGATGCTCACCATCTCACCACTCCCATTGCTTTTACTGTGTGTGTGTACATGTGCTCAGTCATGTCCGACTCTGCGACACCATGGGCTGTAGCCTGCCAGGCTTCCCTGTCTGTGGGATTTTCCAGGCAAGAATACTGGAGTGGGCTGTCATTTTCTCCTCCAGGGGATCTCCTGACTGAGGGACCAAACCCATATCTCCTGCATTGGTAGGTAGCCTTTTCACCACTGAGCCACCTGGGAAGCCCATTGCTTTTACTACAAATGTTTAAATATCTACCGATAATGCACAGTACTTTGGCTTTAAACAAACAATGCTTTTCAATATTTCAGAACACAGAGATGCATCCTGCAATTTGCTATTTGCTTCCTCTGTGCACTATGACTTTTAGAGTTATCCAAGTTGATATATTTAGCTCTATTTCAGGCCATAATATTTAGCTTCAAGATACATATAAACGTAGCAAATCAGAACGTGCTCTCTGCACTGCTGCACTGAAGTGAAGCACAACTTTGAGGATAGTGAACAAGATACACGAAAAACATGGAAGAGCAAAAACTCAACTCCAAAGCAAGGTAGGAAACCAAGGAGTTGGACTTAAAATACACTCCAGAGGCCTAGGGTCTCCTACACACACTGGAGCTGACCAGGTGAGCTTTTCAGGTTTCCATGGGTTTCCACATGGAAGAATCCCAGTGTTTCACCTAGGGACAAGGGGAGAAAACCAAAATCTAACGATAAAATGCCTTTAGACAGTTTTCAAGTACAAACTTCAAAGTACTTCACTCTCTTCTTTGGAAACGTGGATGATAGAGGGAGGACATCAAGAAGATTTAACTGAACGGTAGGCATCATGTAGTTGCAAAGAGTCAGATACAACTGAGTGACTGAGCACACACACACAGGCATCATGTCCTACCCAAAGGGAGAAGACGAAGGGCAGGCAGGAGCGGGCCATCTGTGTAGGAGCTGGGAACATCAGGAGTCCCCGGCAGGAAGGGGTCTGGCTCAGAGGTGAAGAGCCTGCAGCGAGAGCCTGCCCAGGTATCATGTCACTAGCTCCAGGGACACAAATGTCCTTAGCCAAAATGATAATCGTTCCCATGATGATAAGAATAAACCATACTCACAGTAGAAAAATTCAGAAGGTACCATTTTTTTTAATAGAAAAAAAGGTTTTAAATGACTCAGTCTTTTTTGAAGCTCTTCTCTCCCTTTTACATTGAGAAAATACTCAGTAAAATAATTCTTTATCCTGGTATTTTAATTTAAAACTATAGCTGGAGCATGTTCCCATGTATAGCCACTTTTCAACTTTTGTATAATAATATTCCATTAAATGGAGATGGTGCAGTGGTCAAGAATCTGCCTGTCAGTGCAGGAGACCCAAAAGGCTCAGGTTCAGTCCCTGGGTTGGGAAGATGCCCTGGAGGAGGAAATGTCAATCCACTCCAGTATTCTTGCCTGAGGTATCCATGTACAGAGGAGCCTGGTGGGTTCACAGTCCACAGGGTCACAAAGAGTCGAACGCGACTGAGCAATTGAGCCAGCACACACATAAGTTTGCTTAACCTTTCTATTCTTGTGCTTGTAGGTCACTCCTAATGTTTGCTATCATGAATAACAGAGAAATGAATATAATAATGGATACATTTTACACAAAATATTTTATTTCCATGGAATCACTGTTTACCAGCTATCTCTGAACCTCTCTCAGAAAAACAAACACCCAAAAGAATAGAATGGAGCATCCCATAGAAGAACAGTTCTGCTAAGCCTCTTGTTAACCACTGGATCATATCATTGGTCCAAATGTTCAAAACACATACATCAAAGAATCACACTCTTGCCAGCTGAGCTACCACCAGAAATGATTTCAAGCCTCAGGCATAGGACATGGTCTTGACAAGCTAAAACAGGGAAACAGTTTTGTCTCATGAGTTACTAGTCCCTGTGATAAAAGTCTTCTGGAAAAGGTGGTGGGAAGAAAAGGAGACACAAGAGAGAAAAGGGCTGAGCTCTGTCATTACCAGCTCTGTTACCTTGTCCCCCTTGAGTCTCACTTGCCCACTTATACAATAAAAACCATAATGGCATCTTCCTTTTGGGCTGAGAGTGAAATGACAAAGTGTAGGAAACATCCAACACTGAGAACTATTACTGTTTATCCCCATCATCATTATTATTATTATCCTTAATAGTTAATGGACCACTCAATGAGTGGCATATGTTAGCATGAGAATCTAATGGAAAACTATGAATAAAAAAGGGTTCACAATCCAGTTATGAGGGTAGATAGAGACCCCAGACACTTACCATATATGGGCACACCTGAGAACCTGGTCCAAAAATCAATTCACACTGTTTATTCACGTTGTAGAGGAGGCCTGGCAGTTGATGAGGCAAAGGATAGGGTCTGTATTCAGGTTCATTAAGCAAACATTCACCATAACCAGTGCTGTGGCAAGCAGAAAAATACAGGTGGTAAGGGCAGTGGATAAGATGTGACTGTCAGAGTCTCCAGAAGACAGTGAAGGTCATCCTGTCATTTTAATGGTAGCAAAGATTGCTCTTTTGTTTTGTTTTTGTTCTATTCTTTTCATCCAAACTTGAGTGCAGAAGCTGAAGTTCTACTTTTTGGTGTAATACTTGTTTGTGGAACCACTGGCTACACATACAACATGCACACATGCACGCACGCTCAGTCACTTCAGTTGTGTCCAACTCTTTGTGACCCCATGGACTGCAGCTCCCCAGGCTCATCAGTCCATGAGAGTCTCCTGGTAAGAATACTGGAGTAAGTTGCCATTTCCTTCTCCACATATACAACCAGGGGGAAATGTATACCTGCTTCAGCTTTTATCACATTTCAGGGCAATTACTCTGAAATGTTAATTTTTTGTCATCTTTTCCAAAAGAGTATAAGCTTCTTAGGAGTAAAAGCTTGTTTTGGATGAAAAAAGTTTGTTTTTCACCTAAATTTGGGCTCCTGTCCATAGCAGTTAGTGTTTAGCAAATATCTGCTGACTGAATGGGTAAGTGAATCAATGACTACAGTAAGAAACACTTTAGATCATCTGGTTTAAAAAAAAAAAAAAAAAAACAGCAAACTGCTAGTGTTCTTCCATGTTTCTGCAAACATATCTTCTGGAAAATTCACACCCGGTGAGTTCTGATTAACAAGCCTCCTCTCCCCTGTGGCTGGAGAAATATACACCCAGTGACCTTGGGATAATCACTTAACCTTCTGTACATCTGGGAGAGAAGAGCAATAAATCTGTGACACAAGGATATTGTATAAAGTAATTGGATCCTTGAGCATCCTGGCAGGAAACTTAAAAAAAAAAAAAAGCAAAAAAGGAGGAGAAAGAGGGAAGGAGATAAAGAGAGACAGAGAGAGGATGTTTTTAATTGAACAACATGGAGGTCTGTGCAATTTTCATCCACCCTGTAATGTTCTTTGGGGATGTCTCACTTCCCTATCTCTTTCTAACCCCAAATTACTAACTTAGAAGCACATAAATATTTGCCTTCCTTCATCATGTTATCACATTCATGGTCTCTTCCCCAAGACTTGAACAGATTTCATAGCTTTACCAAGAATGAAGCAACATTTACATATTCTCTTTAAGATCTCAACATTTTCTTCAGCTCTGTCTGCAATATTCTAAGTGCTGGAGAGGACATGAACTACACAGATGTCAGAGAGTATTTTCCTTTTCCCTCCTCCCAGGAATGTCAACAAAAATAACAACTCAAAAGGAATGCCTGACTCTACGCTTTCTTTCCCACAATGAGTTCACTGCATGTAGGCCAGATACTAGCATGAAGGCTGTACTCAAAGTTTAAGTCTTACTCTAAAAATTCAGTGATATATTTTCGACTACACTTTGACCACATCCAGGGGTTGGTGTTAAAGTTCAATGTTGGGGCCATGACATGCTGGGGGGTCTTGACTCCTTCTTCTCTGCACTTATTGCTGTCATCATGAGGCATGTTGAACCTAAGGCCGAGAAGAAAATGATAAAAGGTCAATAAACAGTAACGGACTGAGCTGTTATAATTGCTCTGCGAACACAGCTAAGAGAAAAAATTTAACAGACTACTTCATTTTGGTTAAGAACCTGAACCATGGTGAGCAGAACAAAATTTACTAAAGGATTAAAGGTAGAGAGTAGAATAAAACATACTTCTGACTCAACTGAATGTAAAGTGCCTTTAATGTAAAAAAAAAAAGAAAGAAAAGGATGTGAACTGTGCCATTATTTGGCTTAGCTGTATTTTGTGGAATTGCAGAAGCTCTGCCTGTGCTGTAGCTGGTGCTAGAATACAGTAGTTGAAATTCCTAACAAGCTGTTAAAGGCCAATTTATAGAGTCAAGAATTTGGCAGGTTATGATAACACTGTTCAGATAAAGAGTCAGTCAAGTGTCAAAACCTGAAGCCAAAAGCTTTCTAATGAGAGGCTCATGGTGGGTCTTGGCATTTCGTCCTTTTTGAGTTAGGTTGACAGACGCTAAAACCATGTAAGTATACCATTATAGAGCTATACAAAGTTCGTGCACAATAAAACCCATTAAGGAAAACTGCAAGCTCGGAAACCAGAGGTGTGCCAATTCAGTTGGCTTAACTCAGAGATGGCAAATAGTTTCAAGCTTCATGCCAATGACAATTGATTGGTACTGGCTTTCTGAAAATCTGGGCACAAAAGAATTCTTAAACTAATCCAGGTTCCACCCCAAAAAACGGCTATGATGGAGTGCCAACGTCCTCTTGGGTCTGGGAGGGAACTCAGCAACAGCATTAACACATATTTGCCATTCTTGGCTTAGAGAAAGGAAGTGGGGAAAAAAATGACAGGAAGCATTTCTCAGTCCAGAAACATCAATGCTATGAACCACACGCCTTTCTCAGTAAGATAATTATCCACTGGGCAACAACCTCACAAGGGCGCTCCTCTCTAGATGACTATTCCTAATCACAAAACTGATGCATCTGACTAACTTGGTATTTAGGGAGAAATTCCCCTCACTAGTTCATCTTCAGATATGAAAAAAAGAAAGTCAGACAGAAGTAAACTGACTTGCTTTATATAAAAATAAAAGCTGAAATAAAAGTCTATGAGGTCCATCCCAGTAATTTCCCATGTTTCATTTCCTTTTTCTTTTAAAACCTTAGGCCCCTCAATAATTGCCAGATGGGAAAACTTCAACTCTCCTGGTTGGACTTAATAGTAATGGATGCTTAAGAGTCTATTTTCTTAAAGGAATGACAGCTCAGGATTCTAAAATCCAGATGCAGATTCAGTGTAATACCTCCATCAATAAACCTAATACAAGAAAAGCTTTCAAATCTTGCTTGTTTATTTCTCTCTGGTGCAAAGGAGCTGATGTTTATTCCCTACGCCACCATGACTTGATGACATCTAGTTTATTTCATCATGTAAACAGAAAACTTTTTTTTTTTTGCATTCAAATGTTAGGCACGTTTGTTCATAGCAGGGTTTGTATAACAATAACCACTCATCAAGCACTTACTAAAAAATAATTACCAAGACTTTTTTAGCATTCACAATACACTAGCCAGTGTGTTAAATGCATTTGATGTTTTATTTAAGTTAATTACTTATTTGACCCAATGAGTAGCGAGCTATTACTATTCACATTTTACAGAAGAAATTGGGAAGTAGGAGGTTTAACTATTTGATCAAGGTCACATGGTTATTAAGTGAGCTAGAACTGGAGTTTACTTCAGTCTAATACCTCCTGTTTTGGAATATATATAAATTACATTCTCTCCTGTGAGGCAAGATGTGGACAATTTTTCAGGAACACTGTATAAGAATTTCTGTGTTCAGTAGAGACTCAATTACTTCCCCAATTCTTCCTGACTCTTAGATTCTGAGTGTCTATAAAGCCGATAGAAGAAGGCAGGAGCTATTTTTGAAGCATCCAATAATGCTCAACAAATAGAAGGTTAGTTGCTTTTTCCTCTGAGCAGCTCTCAGATTTTATCAGAAAGTCATGACCATAACAACTTAACATTTAATTTTGAAAAAGTTAATCAGAAAAATTTGTTAGAGAATATGTTAGGAAATTAAAAAAAAAAAAAGATTTTCACTTTTCTTTACATAAGAACAAAGCTAACTCTAGGAAACAAAGTGCCAAAACAAAAATAATTCATTAACAGGCTAGGAATACACTGTTGTCTGTTTAAGCCACGAGTCACATCATTCACCAATTACTTGATTTCTTACTTCCTGACACTTTTGAGATAAGGTGCATATGTACTGTTTCCATCTTACAGGAAGGGAAATAGCATATATTTTCCTCAAGTCAAAGGGAAAGTTGTAGCACTTCAGCCCAGATCTTGGCTATCCAGCTACCTGCTGACTTTTACCCTAGAAGTGGTGCTCCAACATCATATGCTGCTATACCGTCATTAGCTACCACGATTTGGTTGGCTACTACAATTTTGTTAACTTAATATCTCTAAGTCAAACACACAGACTTAATAATATCTACCTTGTGGGGATTATAAAGATTAAGGGAGATAATATAATTGAAAGCTCCTGGAAACATGTCAACAGCATACTTTTTACAGGGGATGTTGTCTGTTAACTGTGAATTAAGACTTCTGTATGGCATAAATATTTTGTTGTTGCTATTTAAAATTCTTACATCCCTTAAAATGTCAGTTTTATAAACTGGCCATCTAAAAGAGGTTTGTAAACTCTTTTGGGGAAAGGAATTAAGAGGAACTTAATTATATTTCTTTACACAGTATATTTTTGTTAGCCCTATTTTTGAGGGGAAATGTTAATCTGTTTCAAATACATGCTTGCCCTGGAAATACATTCTTGTCTCTGTAACTCTCCCTGTTCTGTGTTCTGGGGCAGGAATTGTTGCCCGATTGAAACATCACCCTATTCTTCTCTATGAAATCTACATCTCCTTTTAAAGGTCTAAAGTAATTTACTAGGTTTCATGTAAAGCAAATATATGAAAATCTTCCAAAGACTCTGTTAAAGTAAGTATGGGGGAACTGAGTCAAAATCAACACCTGAGTTAAAATCAATACAGGACTTGTCAGAACCTTTACTTCATGGCCTTTGGCCTTGGCACTCCAAACATGGCTAGGAAAAAATTTTTTAAATCACTGGATTACAGCATTCTTATTTCACCCCATGGACCGTTCTCCTGGAATTAGTGTAAGAGTACCAAACTTTGGGAAACGCTGGTACAATGAGTAATTTTCAAATCTAGTTCCAAGAAATCCTTGAGTTTCATGAAAGTATTTGAGAAATCAAGGGATGGAGAGACAATTGACTAAGAAGGACTCTGATCCATCACAAAGGCTTAATTGAAAGTCATGCCTTTTATATTCTGTAAATATTGAGCACCTGGTGATATTTCCATTGGAGAATAAAAGGAGTGTGCTCTTAAAATATGCTTGAAAATATATTCATTATATGTGGTACTGGGATAAGAGATTGTGGAACTGCGATTAGATTCCTCTATATATGCATATTGCATTACACCTACCATAGTACACTGCATATAAAGTGCCTGCTTAATAGATGTTATTATCTCTAAAGTAAACATCTGACATGCAGATTGATACACAGCTATTTTTGAAAATTATTTCAAAAAGGTATAAGTAATGTAATCACTGTAGAAAGAAAAGATGGCAGATAAAAAGTTGGAATAATTTTGAGTAAATATATATACTGTTTTGCCCCACATTCTAACAAGGCTTGTCGCTAAAGAACAAAAAGGAAAAGCCAATTTCATAATGACCAGACACTTAGTGATCACAAATAGGAAACGGCTTCTTTCTTCTCTGTATCTTTGCTCATTCTTTCTCCTGAAAGAGGGTCACCTCTGTTCTCAGAGGCTAATATTGGAAGGAAAAACTTGTATAACTAGAATCAGGAATGATCTGGGTTTGGGGAAATTGTGCAGGCCACAGCAATGTTGGAGGACTCTACTAAACAAAGATACTACGTCAGATAAGTTTTCTGGGCTGATATACTCTCTGCTTCACTGGAAGGGGTAGAAAGACCCCATTTTCTTCCACTTTGAAGTAGGAAAGGAGGATATGCTTGGTAAACTTGTTCATTTAAGCCAAAGAGACACATGAACTAAGGCTGAAGAGGGTGCACTGTATTTACTCAGCTTTCTGAAGTCAAAGTCATTTCTCCTAACAAGGTTCAAAGCTTTTCAACCCTGCAAACTCAACTATGCCTCGAGAAGTGTCTTACACCATTTAAAGTCCAATGAATGATCACTGATGTGAAGAAGTTTTAGGTCACTCCAAATTAAATGAAAATATGGAAAAGAAACATACACATGGCCCAGTTCATGGGCTATTGTAAAAGCTGTACTCAATCCACTATCTTCACTGATAGAGCAGCTTCTGTATGGATCACAAATGGTTCCCAGTTCAGCCAGGCCTATTAGAAAGGGAAACAAACAAACAAACAAGGATTTACTTTAAAAAGCATTTGTGGCTTGGAAGAAAAGCAGGTCATAAAGTGTTGAAGCCAGAGAGGATAAGCACAGTGGACTCACCTAATGTATCACATTTGTCATGAGCTCTGCAGATATCCTGTCTGAAAACAAAGCAGACTTGTTTTAGGGCCTTGACATGCAACAATAAACATCAATACAAGAAAACACTTCGGCCTTTCAGGTATTCACACCACCACTACTTTAGGGATGGGGAGGGATGACAAAAAGCTAGTTAACAGAGCTAGGGGTTTGCAACTCAAAAAATTTATGAATCACTGGCTGACAGATTAAAAGCCACACTGAGCCGTCTCCTGTCAACCAGGGTAGCCAAGAGCATATGAAGATCTTCCCATCTAGGAATTTCCTCATACCTTGAAATAAGTGATTCTACTTTCTGAAAAAACATGCTGAAAAGCCTATAAATGTCTTTCACTTAAGTTTAGTTAAGAATGTTTGTGACCATATCAAAGACGGTTGGTGGAAGACACAACTAGGCCAGCATACTTCTGTACTATCTGAGCCACCAAGGAAGCCCAAAGCCAGCATACTTCTTTGTTGCCCTGCATAGCATTTTAAATATTTTGAACTAGAAGCTACCATTTAAAAACTAGGAGCTTTCACAATTTCAAAAAAAAAAAAAAAAAAAGCTCATTTCTGACTTCTTACTGAATCACAGTAGCTGGCAAGACTGTATGTATATCCTGCACAGTAGTGACCAGCTCAGTCTGAATGGAAGCTGCCCGCTCTATAAGGGCATCTACTTTCGGGACAGTCTAACACACTTATTGCCTACTTGGTAACTGTGGGTTAGTGGTTCTCAGCTAGGTGTGACTCTGTCCTCTCCCCCATGCACCCTCAGAGAGCATCTGCCAATGTCTGGATGATACTTTGGCTGTCACAGTCAAGAGGAGAAAGCGCTGCCAGTATACAATAGGTAGAGACAAAGGATGCTGCCAATCATCCCGCAGGGCATAGGGCAGTCCCCAAAACACACAACTATCTGATCCAAAATGCCAATAGTGGTAAAGTTGAAAAACTCTGGACGAGGGGCTGGCTATCAGCAATATACAACCTTATCCCATCAACCTGACCAGAAACTAACAGACTGGAAGGATAAGATGTCCAAATACCTCGTTACAAGGACTGCTGTATCATGCTGGATTCCATCTGGACGGTTTTCTGAATGCTGCCACTGGCAAAAGTTCTTTAGTGTTGTCTGGGCATTAAAAGATATGGAAGGTCCTTCCTAAATACAGACAAGAATTATGATTGATCCACTGTACCAACACCAATTAGATATGCCATTTAGGATACAGAGAGAAGAAAAAAGAAATAAAACTTTATTACCTGTTCATTATGAATCACAACTAAGTTCACAATAACAATATTAATTAAATTTCCAATACTTGGGTCTTTATAGATAGAGGCTACCTGCAACCGAGATAAATTTTTCAAAGTTAATTGTGAATTCTTTGTAAGCAATAAGCAAATCACTTCTTACGCTGGTCTCCACGGCTTTTTATGGTTCATAAACATATGCATTTTGGAATTGTGAATTTTCATTCAGTCAACAAATATTTCTTTAAAATCTCTTCGTAAAATGCATAGATGGCAGTTTCAAAGAGTAATAAATGCAAGCAAGTTTAAATTTCAAGGTGTTTTCCAAGGAAACCACATTACCACGTAACTTAGCAGTTCTCAATGCCAAAATCCTAGATATTAATTTTGGATCAAGCTTTTTCATCCCAGTTGAAGCTGGACTGCCATTAATGTAATCTCACACGGGCAACAAGCTTGCTAATATTGCTGGTGTACCAACCATTTATACTCTCCATAATCTGGTAACTTTTTTTTTCTCCCTTATTACCATTAATTAGGAAAGCTACACCCATTGAATGCTCGCTGTGGACTAGATCCTTGCTAAAAACTGCATATGTCTTTGTATTTAGTCCCCATGGCAACACTATAACTAGGTATGATCATAATCTTTGCTCAGCAAATGAGAAAAATGAGGCTCAGAGAATTTAAGCAACTGTCCAAGACTAAACAGAGAGTGGTAAGTAGCAGAGCCAGAATTTTCAAGCAAGATCAATTTGACCTTAAGTCCATGCTTGTCATTAAAATTCTTGACAGATCTGAGTTTATGGGGTTAGCAATGGAGTTGAGTCTGTAAAAGGCATGACTAGGTTTTTCTTTCCCTCCATCAGAATAGGAGAGGGCTGGGGCACATGGGACTGAACTTGAGAAGGGGGTCTGGGAGAGTGGGGGCAAGAGGCAAGTGGGTGAGGGGAGGAGGAACCTAGCTGAGTGATTCACAGCACAGGTGAATTCACAGGCCATAGAGAGGAAAGAAGAAACTCTAAATGGATGTTCCCAAAGGGCAGCTTTTCATATGCATTCTACTTGTAACACAAGTAGATTTCCATTCAAATAAACTATGGTCAATCTATTAATAGGAATGCTAGCCTGAGGCTTAAAATGAATGAAGGCAGAACATATGGACTATTATGGGACAATCTCCAATATTTCAAGAAAATAGGAATATGTAAAACCATATTACATATGTTCCATCTCTGAAAAAAAATACACCCATACATGTTTGCTTAAGAAGTGTCTAGAGCTGCACTGTCCAACATGGTGGCCACTTGTCAAGTGGTCACTAAACAACTGAAATGTGGCTTGTCTGAATTGAGATGTGTTCTGAATATGAAACCCATCCTTGGCTTTAAAGTCTTAATATGGAGAAAAACTCATCACATTAATATTTTTGAAATAACATTTAGATATAAAACAAAATACATAATTAAAATTAATTTTGCCTGTTTGTGTGTGTGTGGCTAAGAAAATTTTAAATTACACTCACCTATATTTTTAAATATGGCTTGCATCATATTTCTGTTGGGCAGTGCTGGTTAGAAACATGGTCAAATAAACTTGCCACATAGGTGGCCTCTAGGAGACTGGGTAGGGGAAAGCACTTAGGCTTTTTCCCTAGTCTTTGGATCTGCTTGATCTGTTCCTCTATTATGCAAATTTATTACTTTTTCAATTCAAAATGGGAGGAGAAAAATTCAAAATTTAAATGAGAGATTCCTAAGCCTCACCCCAAAACTACTTAATTAAAAATCCTGGGGGCAGGAGATAGAGACATTTTACAAAGCTCCACCAGTGACTCTGATTCACAACCAGTGTCCAAATGTCTTACTGGTGACCCATACCTGGCTGTGCCAGTTCACATGTCAAAGGGCATTGATTTGGAGAAGTGGACAAGCTGAAGATACATGCAGTCTCTAAGCTACTTTACTGGCTTTACATGATCATGGACAAGCAACCCAACTCCTGTGAGGTTCAGTTTTCTTATCAACAAAATAGGAATGACAATCTACCTAGAGGAGTTGCCAGGAGGATTAGAAATGATGCCTTTTAAGTAAGAAGTACATTGTCTAATGCAGAATAAACACTCACTATTTATACTCATTATTGTCATTGTCAAGAGCAGCCAATGAATAATCTGATGTTCTCTTTAGTCACTTGCCTGAATCGTTGAAATGACAGCCCCGAATGATCCTCCAAAGCACTGGGTGGAAACCCATCCCCAAAGGCACATTTAGAAACATCATAAATCACCTACTTTTGAATATACTTACAATTGACATTAAAGTTAAAATATAATGTTGAAGGTTTGCTCCATGGTATAAAACCATTCTTCTGTCTGCTACCACCATCACTTCTACAAACCGTGGATAGGATAAAAAACGTTTTGTTCTTCTGTGGGTCCCCTTTTCCCTTGTGCTGTCTGTTTTGCTACCATTGGCAGGAAGCGTGCTTGTGGTTAAGATGCTATTTAACACGGCCAGGTCCTCAGCCAGGCTAGTCCTCACTCTCTGTTTTCTTGTCCTCGTTTTCCTCTTGTCTTTACTGTGACTATTTCTATGGTCTGTAACAAATCAGATGGCATGCATTACATTTCGAGCCACGTTTATTTCATACGAAGAATTTAATTTGACAGGTCTTAAAATGATGCCTCTGTAGTCAAATTACATACAAAAATTCAAGTTGTACACACTATGGACTCCCCAGGTAAAACTCAATCTGTGCTCTCATTTAAATGACTAAAGACTTGAAATCAGCCTTCCTGGAAGCTTCTGTGTGTGTGTGTGTGTGTGTGTGTGTGTGTGTGTGTGTGTGTGTGTATGTGTTAGTTGCTCAGTCATGTTCTACTCTTTGTGACCCCATGGACTATAGCCCACCAGGCTCCTTTGTCCATGGGATTCTCCAGGCAAGAATACTGGAGTGGGTTGCCATTTCCTTCTCCAAGGAAGCTTCCATAAATGCTCACCTAAATTATTAGAAAATCAGGCCTGAGATTAGGGGAAACAATTGCTTATTCTCTTCATTTGGTAACAAAAGTCTGACTGGGGCTTAAGTGGTTTGTATTCATTGTTCTTTGCTATTCAGAGAGTAAGGGCCAACAAGGCAGCTACAGAGCTCTAGAGAATGGAAATGGTGATACTTCATGTACACCGCTTTTCATATTCAATGAGATATAGTGTAAAGCGGCCTGAGCAGTGTGCAAGGTAATAGACAGTACAAAGAACTACTGAAAATGCATTACAGGGTATTATTCTATTACCATATTCAATCACTGTAATACATGAAATGTAAGAATAGAATCACTGCTGTTCAATGCCTACAAATTTTTAATTATTTCAGGGCTCAGTTAAGGAAGTAGATTACACTCAGAGAGTATGAATAGGTATTTGGGACTGTGATATATAATACCAGAAGGGCTCTCTTTATTTCTGATTCTAGCCTAGGTACCTCTTGGATTCTACACAGTCTTGCAGCTCAAAGTGTGGTCCACGGACCAGTAACATCTGCAACCCCTGGAAGCCTGTTAGAAATAGAAACTCTCAGGCCCTGCTCTAGACGTGATAAATCAAAATCCACATTTTAACAAGATCTCTAAGTGCTTTATATTCATGTTACAGTTTTGACAAGTACTAGTTTTGAACCTGGTTTGAGGCTTGTGTTGCTGGTGAAAATACCGTCATCAACCACACAATAAACAAAATAAGCATATAAATGCCTGCTAAAATATGCTTTGAGTAAAAACAGAACTTAATCAGTTATCTTGCCAATCAAATCATAAATGTGTTTCAAAGCTCTAATGCCAATAATCTGTAGTCCAAATAGGCAACAGAATTGCACAACTAAGAAATGCTTTCCTAAAACACAATTAATGGAATTTATTACACCAGTAATAACAACAAGTTAAAGTTTTAGTCCTTTCATATTTGAGGGGCTCAAATATTTAACCATTATAAGCTATTTCTAAAACAATCAATTAGGCCAGCATGTGTATTTTGCCTAAGTAGAGTGTTTCAGTGGTTGTTAAAACAGCAATATCAGTCCAAACTGTCAAACAAGTTATATGTGGTACAGCTATAGATAGATAATGTGACCAGCCTTAAGCCTGGTACACAGTAGGATTTGACATTAGACTACTTTTCTTCCAGTCTGTCTTTCAATAGTATTCATATATGTATGTGTGTGTGCTCAGTTGCTTAGACGTGGTCCAGTTCTTTGTGACCCCCAGGGACTGTAGACCCCCAGACTCCTCTGTCCATGGAATTCTCCAGGCAAGAATACTGGAGTGAGTTGCCATTTCCTCCTTCAGAGGATTTTCCCCAACCCAGGGATTGAACCTGCATCTCATCTGTCTCTTACATCAGCAGTAGATTCTTTTACTACTGAGCCACCTGAGAAGCCCCATTCATATATCCATGCTATATAGGTACTTAGGCTGTCATTCCAATTTTAATTCACCAGTGATTATAAATAAATATGAATCAAGCATGTACTATATGCCAGATATTGAATTAGGCCCTTTTACATGGTATCTTGTAATTCTCAGACAGAGAAAAATATGTCTACTGTACAGATGAGGAAAGTAAGTCTCAGAGAGATTAAGCAACTTGCCCAATGTCACATATAGGGTTTGGTGGTATCAGGAATCAGGCATGGATTTGATCAACACCCTAAAAAGTGCTCTTTCTATCACATAAGACTACTTAAGAGCTAGGAACTGAAATGGGCTCATGATTTGATTGACAGTTTCTAACCTGAGCCCATATTGGAAAATAGTATCTGGTGCATATTTTCACAAACACTAGCTTTTTATAACAGGTGTATGGAAGCCACATTGAAAATTGGATGCTACTTTATACTGTATTTCAGATTCTTCTTCTTTATCAAGTATCTTAAAGTGGAAGGTTATGTTTTTGATTCAAGATCTTTCTTTCTTAATGTGTATGTTGGTCATTCAGTCATGTCCGACTCTTTTCGACCCCATGGACTGTAGCCACCAGGCTCCTCTGTCCGTGGAATTCTCCCGGCAAGAATCCAGGAGTAAGTTGCCATGCCCTTCTCCATGGGATCTTCCCAACCCAGGGATCGAATCCAGATCTCCTGTATCACAGGTGGATCCTTTACTGTTTGAGGCATTGAAAACATAGCTATAAACGTTCTTCCAAGTCATGCTTTAGCTGCATCCCATATGTTTTGATACGTTGTGTCTTCATTTTCATTTATCTCAAAGTACTTTCCAACTTCTTTGATTATTCAGGAGTGTGCTATTTACTCTTCAAATATATTTGAGTTTCCCATTTTTTCTGTTATTGATTTCCAGTTTCATTTTACTGTAGCCAGAGAAGATACTCTGCATTAATTCTATGATTTTAAATTTATTGATATGTTTTATAGCTTTGCATATGGTTTAGTCTGGAGAATGTTCTATGTGTACTTCAGAATAACGTGTGCTCTGAAGTAGAGTGTTCTACAGATATCTGTTAGGTATATAGTTGGCTTACAGTGTTGTTCAAGTTTTCTATTTATTAGTTAATCTTCTGCTTAGCTAGTCTATCTGCTACTGAAAGTAGTATTGAAGTTTCCAGCTATTACTATTGAATTTTTTATTTATCTCTTCATTTCTGTCAGTTTTTGCCTCGCACATTTTGGTGTTCTGATACGAGATAGGTATTTGTTTATAACTGCTAAATATTTCTAATGAATGAACCCTTTTACCACTATAAAACACTCTGATAAACCTTATTATATCAGTAAAGTGAAGTAAGCTTGTCACAAAAGCCAATAAATTATATGATTTCAGTCATATGAAATTTTCAGAATAGGCAACTCTATAAAGACAAAAGTAGATCAGTCGCTAACTGCTGGAGGCCGAGTGGGGACCTTGGCAGGGGAGTTGATAGCTAATAGGTACAGGGTTTCTTTTTCAAGTAATAAAAATGTTCTATTATTGACTGCGACGGTGGTTGCACATAACTGTGAACACACTGAAAATCACAGGACACTTTAAATAGATGAAAAGTATGGTATGTGAATTATATCTCAATAAAGCTGTGAAGAAAAGAAAATATGTTACTTAGTTTGTGAAAAGCAAATAATCTTTACTTACTGTCTTCCATAAGTATTTTGACTTAAAAGATTTATTTAGAGAGAAGTATTACTGCAGCAAGAAAAATACTGAGGAAATACTATATAGAATTCACTCTTTTGACCACATAGAAGAATCATCTCTAAGAGAATCATCAGTGGGTACTTGGGCATGGGAAAACCTGAGAATAAATCAGACACTAACTGCAAAACAAGTACACTTAAGCAGCAAAGGTGAAAAATTAAGGTATTAATCACTAAAAGAGATTTCTAACAAAGGACAGAAACAATGGAGAATAACTCATGCAAATCCTAATACACTTGGAAGACATTTCATTCACAACTAATCTTCGTATTAAAGAAACAATTTAGTATGCTATATATGGTATAAAAATCCAGGAATAAAACTATGCCTTCAGAATAAAAAACAACATCTTCTATTACAAACTTCCCCAGTCTTTTATCCATCTGACTTTTTATCTTAATGAGTTAGAATATTTACTGACCTAATTAGCCCAACTAATTTCTACCACATTAACCATTTTAGCAGGCAGTTTTGAATTTGCCTTTACAAAGAGTAAGAGCTTTAAAGATTCAAACATTCACTACGACTACAAATGCAAGAACATTTTTACTGAGAATGGAAAAACCAGGTACTGTAACTGGTATATCTGCTCAACTCTCTTGCCTTTGAATAGAAACTTAATATCAGAGAACGATTTTCACCAAGGGAGACACATTGCTAGGATGAAAAGAAAGTCATTCACGTTTCTCTTTAGTGACCTGAAATGGAATAATGGAATGAAGCTTAGTATTTCAAATCTGCAATGTCACTTTGCTAATAGTTTTATCAGAATGAGCTACATAATAAAATTTCACCCTGGTAGAAAGCACAGTATAAATGATCAGTGTATTTTTGCTCTTCATTTCACACACATAAAGCTTTACATTTATTATCACTTTTCAATAAGATATAATTTTATACTATAAAATTCATATTTTCGAAGTATACAGTTCAATGGTTTTTGGTATATTTATAGAGCTGTGTAATCATTTCTATTATCTAGTTTTAGAATACTTGCATTGCCAAAAGAAGAGACCCTGTACCATCAAGCTTTCACTCCTCATTCTTCCTCTTCCCCTCAGTCTTTGGCAATCATTAACCTGTATTTCATTATCTATGGATTCCCATTTAATACAAATGGAGTCATGCTTTTTGTGTCTGGCTTCTTTCACTTAGCCTAATGTTTTCAAGATTCATCCATATTGTAGCTTGTATACTTTTTGTTGCCATCTAGTATTCTACTATATAGATGTAGCACCTTTTGTTCATTCATTCCTTTATTAGTGGGCATTTGGGTTCTACAATTCAACTGAATAATGTTGCCTTAAATAAGCATGTATAATTTCTTTCTGTGACTATGATTGGATTTCTCTCTAGAGAGAATGACCGTTCTTTTCAAAAATAATATTCTGGCTTAAAAACAATTCTAAAGACAAGCTGTCTGTACCCTTAAATGATCTTTTCTGAATCACTTCTCTTGGCCTTAGTTTTCTGACCTCTTCAATGGGAATATAAATAGTTGTTTACACCCTTAAGGGTATTCTGAGACTTAAATAAGAAAGTATATAAAAAATTACTTCAAAATTACAAACTGAATTTTAAAATCTTATTTTTTTGCATCTATTTTGTGCAAAGCACTGGCCAAGTAAGTTGAAATAAACAACAACAAAACAGAAATAAAACTTGAGAAAGATCCTTAAAAACAAAGTATCATAAAAACTTAAGATAGTATCAATATTAAAAAACATGAGAGCTAAAAAAGTTTTGCTTATTTACTGGCAAAAATGGTTTAAATGTGCTTCATTTCACATTGCCATGCCATAAAATGCATATGGCATTACTAAACAACTGGAATTATTTCAGAAAATAACATCCAGGCCTGGTTATTCTGAGTTAGTTACTCACTGAGTGCTCCCCACCCACTGGGGCTGAGCTAAGGAGATTTGAATGTTAACATTAACAGCTGGGAAGTTAATGATTGCTCTCTATGTTTATAAGGTTTATCAAAATTTAACTGAATTTTCCTTGAGGCACTGAGCCACCTTGTGACCTCGTGGTCTAAGTGGGCAGGGGAATCACAGCACAGGACCAAAGGAAAGGCTGGAGTGCCAGCATTTTAGCAGGTCCCCTTTCTGTTTCTCCAGGATGTGACAGCCAAAAGGAAGGGGACAGGAGTCCGCAAAATCCACACCTAAATTCTGGAGCCAGACCAGCCTTGGTTCATGGTCCTGCCTTAGCATGGCTCTAGCTGCCCCTTCTTGGGCAATTTCCTATCTTAAAGGTTCAGTTTTCTTATCCGTAAAAAGAGGATACTAACAGCACACACTTTAACAGGTAACTGTGATGGTTAAAAGAGATAATACAAAAAATGCCTGTTGCACAGAATGTGGCTCATAGGAAAGCTCCGTTTAATATTTACTGTGACAGGAATTATTAGTTGTTATTGCTTTACTAGTAGTATACAAAACAGCCCCTCTTTATAAATTAGAATGTTGACATCAGAGTTTCTCAAACAAAACAATTCTATTTTTGGAAGAGTCTTCTAAAGGAAAGGAAGGAGGGACAGGAGGAAGGAAGGTCATAAAGACCGGCCCCCTGTTCCCTTGGAACTTGCAAACTAGGTAAGAGACACATGCAGACTGACGTGGGAAGACCTAGTCCGAGATGTAATGAGATGGAAACAAATGCCATGAACACTTCCGCCTCTCAGCTGGCTCCAAAGACTGATAGCATACAACAAACAAAAAGTGGAAGCTGAGGGCAGCTCCCGCCCTCTGTTCTAGTCATGTTTAAGATCTACCCTCAAAGAGTTATTCAGTGAAACCTCCAGAGAGAGACTCGATGAGACAGGAACCACAGTCTACTGGGATCGGAGCAAGATGGGTAAACAAGCACAATGTAGGGAAGAAAGAGATAAAACAACAAAAATAGCCATAAAATCAATGAATGTTCTAACATAAAGAACAATGTGTTTCCAGAAACTGGATGGGGAAGGAACTAAGGGAAGGAATTGTTCTGTGTATATAAATTTCTAAAGCATATGAATGAAAATCATCAAGACTTAATTTTTTTAAGAGGACTCAGTTTGATAGCCTGAAAAACAACAGTGAATTCCTGGATACTCCAGAGAGTCACGTACCCAAATGTGTCCCATTTCTCTGGACAAACTGTTAGTTTTGGAGAGGGGGTGGGGTGGGGTGGGGGGATGGCACGCCCAGTCCAACATCTAACAGTGCTCCACACACAGGGCTAGGGGGACAAGGGTGCAAAGGGCAGTGGCGGGAGAGATTTCCCTTTTGGCCGGCCAGAACCTTTATGGACAATGTTTCCCCAGTAACGGTTTATGGAACGTTAGTCCCAGAAGATATTTTCCAAAACAAGCCAAGTGGGTTTGCAAAATACTTTATACAGCATTTACATCTGGGACTTTCTCCATACACATTAGCATTTTAAGAGCTCTTCGAAGTCTTGCAGAAAAGAAACCAATCTACATTTTGTTTATCCATGGAATCAGGAAAATTTGGGGATTTGTGACAATTTATGAGGGGATTGAAAGGCTTTGGAAACAGAACGAGATGAAGAGGAGTGTACTGACAGACTTTTCTCTCAGGGAGAGAAGGAGATGCCATCGGGAGAAAACAATTAGAAACTTCTTGCAGTTCAAGGGGTTGTGATGAGTGGTTGGTGGTGGGAGGCATCACACCACCTTCCAAGGGCTCGGTGCCTCCCCTATACTGGGAGGTAAATTTGCTGACTCGGGTACAGAAGCTGGGACTCTTGCCCCAAAGGCCCTGCTGCATCCTCCCATATTCAGCACCCCCCAGCTCCTTCAACTACATGCAGTAACTACAACACTGACTACACTGTTGCAACAATTCTGGCTCACACTTGTTTTAAACTTTCCACAGTGCCAAGCACTACTAAAAGCACTTTACATGGACTAACCTGATTGTTCCTCACAGCAGCACACGCAACAAGCCCTATTAGCTCTATTTCATAAATGATCAAACTGAGGCACACTTGAAATAACTTCAGAAAGTATTTAAAACTCATCTATTTGAAATAGCACAATGCTGAACATATCCGGGCCTGTATTTTATAGGTCTCACAGTTTGTTTGGTTTTGCTATTAATATTCTGAAACGGACTCCTAGGAAAATGTTGGTTTTGACTCATTCCATCTCTGAGCAATAACGAGAGATGGGCCCTTCTGCCCAGCGGGGTCCCAGCTGTCTACAGTCACCCTGCACTGTCTGCAGCCTGCTTCCAATGGTTGTTACACAGGCCTTTTTGTGACAAGACGTGGGATCTTCCAGGCCAGCGGTCTCCAGGAGAAATAAAATGTGAGCCCCACATGGAAGATAAGAATTTCCAGTAACCACATGTTAAAGAGTCAAAAGAAACAGATGAAATTAATTTTAATGATATAGTCTATTTAACCTAATACATCCAAAAATATTGGCTTGGCCAAAAAGTTCGTTCGGGTTTCCACACCATCTTACAGAAAAACCCAAACAAATCTTTTGGCCAACCCAAAATTATCCTTTCAACAGGCAGCAGCAGTGCCATTTCAAGGGCTCCGAAGCCACATGGAGCTATTGGCTATGGGGCAGGCTGGTACACTCCAGGCATGAAGTGTTTGCAGAGTGAACACAGGAGGCATGGTGCTGTGCTGCTAAGATTTCAGGAGGAGAGAGACTTATGTTGAAATCCTGGTTTCTGTGTGTTCAAACCCTCTGGGCCTCAGTTACCTCATCTGTGAAATGGAGATAATGATGATTCTTCCTTACCAGAGTGGTAGGAAGGGTTGAATCACTTAGTATACAGGGAAAGTGCTGAAATAGAGCCTGGTATAGAGTAAGCGCTGCAGAGGGATTGGCCACAGCAACTCATTACTAAGGTTGAAAAGCCTTTTAGGGCTGCTAGAATAACGGGGCTCCTGCTAACATTTCTGTGCAGCTCCTGGTGGCCCTGTGATGCCCACAGTGGGTCTACATATGGCTCGCATATCACAGACTAAAAGGCACTGAGCTGAAGTCCTTTAGAAAGCTTCTAAACAACTCCTAGGGAGCATATCTCCCACATTCCTTTGATATACCAGTCTCCTAGTTTTCAGGCAACTGAGGACAAGGTTAGACTAGGCCTGCATAGGAACCCTTCATCATCATGTCCATATTCTGGCCACCACGGTCCTGAGTGCTCGTAAGGACACAGTGTACTCTGATCACAGCCTGAACTCACCAGGGGCCCTCCCAACCACAGGCCACCAGCCCGCAGCACCCTAGCCCAGCTCATATATTCAGCGCTTGCTGTGACAATTTAACCCCTTAAGTGAATTAAAAGCCTAATATCTTTCTCTATAGCCTTGATATAACTTTTTAAATGCTCTCACTAGTTTATTCACAGTTATCACTACACTTACAATAAACGTTCAGAATTGCATCTCTGAACATCCTCTTTCCAGGTACCATGCATTGATTTATATTTTATTTTTATATTTTCCCTGATTTACAGCCTGGAAAGAATATAGGAAGGAAGAGGCCTATGTTTGTTCAGGGCTCATTTTTCCATTCACTTTGGCTCCAAGATTATGAATCCCTTCAAAATTTGGAGCCTTGATCCTCTTATCCACAAAGACAGAGACAAGAAATTCTCTGAAGTTCATTCCAATATTGAAAACTGATGAGTTCTCATATTTAATAAGATAAAAGTGAGAAATGATGAAAATGAAGTCCTAAGATTCAAAAATCGCAAAGCCCAACAGTCTCCTCTCTTGGCCACTCAGAGAGGATATGAAAAAAAATAACCAATGATACACAGGGTGGGCACACAGAAAGAGACAGAATAACTGCAATGGAGAGAGACCAACAGAAGATAAGTGTGCTATGTGGGATGTTAAAAAATGTCAAGGAAGGGACCATATATGTATCTCCACTTCTCACTGCAAAGTGCTTATTTTGGAACTGCTAACACAGGTGACAGTTTCTAAAAACCATTTCTATTCTCTGATTTGACTTGTTTCACTGGAATAGCATCAAATGTCAGGATTAGGAAATAGGCTTAAAAGAAAAAAAAAAAACTAGCTCATAATCAACTTATCTTTCGAAAACCATTAAACTGCCCACAAAGCACGGAACAGGAACTTGGTGGGAAAATGGAGTCACGTCTCCCATTCCTGTTTCCCCCAAAATGTGTGGTCATACACAGCTGAATCTTACACCGCTAACTTCGATGTGTGTCTGTGTTTTACTGTACTCTGGCTTTCTCTCCTGTGTGCACATAATGTGAAGAACACAGCTGCATTCTTAGGAATTCAAGGTTTCCTTTGTAAATGCATCCATTAGGCAAGAGGAACCTATTCATATCATTAACTACATGGGCTTGAAATTCAAATTTATGTTTCTAGACATCAGCTAGAAAGAAACACAACAATGTCCCTTTCCTTTGGCACAGACAATGGCTTTAAATAACTACACTTAAATCTTTCTGAGTCCACTTCTTTGCACCTGTGTCTTGGACAAATCCTATACTGCACCATCTACTATGCTTTCCTGCAGTGTCATCCCATGACAGCATGAAATCCACAGGGCATGAAATGTTTGCAATAAAATAAGGAAGACTATATGAAATAAGGGTCTGCAAATGAAAATGAAAAGACAAGCTGTAGTCTGGGAGAAAGTATTTGCAAACTACATATCTGATAAAGGGCTTATATCAGAATATATAAAGTACTCTTCACTTCACTAACACAAAAACAGATGTTCCGGGGTTTTTTTTTGTTTGTTTGTTTGTTTTTAAGGAATGAATTTGAACAGACACTTCACCATAGAAAATACACAGACGGCAAATAAGCATATCATTAGTCATTAGGGAAATGCAAATTAAAACCACAGTGGGATACCAATACACACCTACTAGAATGGCTAAAATTAAAAAACAAAATCAGCCAAATAAAATATTGCTCATACCAAGTGCTGGTGAAGATGCAGCAGAACTTTTATACCCTGCCATTGGGACTACAAAATGGTACAGTCACTTTGAAAAGCAGATGGGCAGTTTCTGATAAAGTCAAATATATGCTTACCATATAACTCAGATATCTCACTTCTAGGTATTTATACAACTGAAAACATATGTTCACCCTGAAATCTGCATGCATATGTTTATAGAGGTTTCATTTTTAATTGCCAAACTTTATCCCTCAACTGGGTAATAAACAAATCAAGGTCTACCCATACAGTGGAACACTATCCAGCAATACAAAGGGATGAATTACTGATGTAGGCAACAGTGTGTATGAGGCTCAAATGACCATGCTTAATGATTCCAGTGATATGACATTCTGGAGAAGGCCACACTAGAGAGACAGAAAATAGGAGGCTGCTGCAAAGCATAGCAGGAAACATTCTCTATCTTCATTGTGATAATGGTTATCTGACTGTATGCCAAAACTTGAAAAATTGTACACTGAAAAAGATGACTGTTTTCTGTGTATAAGTAATACCTTAACAGAAAAAAAATGAAGAAAATGCTAGAATATATTATATATACATATGCAGTATATATATAATATAGTTCCCAATATAATGGAAACTATATATTTTCCAATATAATATAAAATAAAAACATCTGTAAAAATTTAAAATCTTAGCAGGAAAATTCTGAGGTCTATCCCATTAATCTAAACTTTTCTCACACATCACAGGCCAAGTGCATTCCTAGCACCCTACTCTAACTCTAATGTCATATGAGAGATGGTGAATTGATAAAAAAGGAAGCATTTTGCCAATATTTGCCACTCATTTATTTTTACTCCTTCTCAAAGTCCACTGCTCACAAGTACATAGCTACTGTATTTTGAATTTCCTCCTGCTCCTTTCTAAGACATGCAGAATGCTTTGTACTTACTAATGATTTGGGGTTGTACAGCATTTCCATGCAGAAGTCTGGTCCAGACACAAGCAGACTCTAGCTACCCATAAATAGCTATGACAAGGATTCTATAATAATCTAATTATCACAAAGACTCTAACTTTGGCAGATACAAAGTTCAATAATTTAAAACTCCAATTATATCTCAATAAAGATGCAAGAAACTTAAACCTCAACTGTATGAGTAAATCATACTTTATTAAATGAATGGGTTTAGATGAAGAAAACCCTTGTAAGAACCATGAGTTCCTCCGATGTCTTACTCCAAAAAGACAGCCTGCTCAGGTGAAGGTCTGAAAACCCTCAAATTTACCTCAAGTACCTCCTGCCACTATCAGCCTGCACATCGGATGGCTGCCCTCTGTGCCAGGTTTCTGTCATTTCTTACAGTCTTGCTTTAGAGGACATGCATCTTAACTGTTTCAGGGGTTTCCTGGGAAGATGAACAAACTAGCAAGTATCTGTCTGACCCTTTTCCTTGGCAGTGAATGGGCTTTTGCAGAAAGGAAAATAACTGAGATTTGATGACAGGTGACAGGGAAAGGTCCTGATTTGGGACCAAAGGTGAAATGGTCCACCCTCGGGCTATCTCTGAATCCAGAAGTTTATCAAAATGGCTCGTGGGAGGGGTCAGGAAAGTGTGTCATACATCACGGAGACCTTATTTCACATCCAAACATAACCTGCCATTTCACATTCCCAACTGCAAACTGGCTCTTCTGGGTTTCAGAACACATGTGAATGAAATTCTTGAATGGTAGATAAGGTAGTCTCAATAAATACTGTGACCTGAGGATCTTTCTATTGGTCAGTTTAAACAAAAAGGGGGAGGAGGTTTTCAGGAGACTCCAGACAAAGGGTCAGGAAAACAACCTAACACACCATGTTTTGTGCTCAAGGAAATTACTCTGATAAGTGGCTCATTCCTGGTGGCTTTCTTCTTGCTGTGTTCTAGGTTTAGGGGCTGACCCTGCTCTTTCCAACTGTTGCAGATGCACCCCGATCTTAGGGCAATAAAGAAGAGTCAAAGAGTGAAAGAAATGGAAAAGAAAAAAAGGTCATAGGAGGCAAACTAAAACTAGAAAGAAAACTGTGATTGTTAACAACAATGGCAATGACAACAAAGTGACAAGTTCCTAAAAAGACCTAACAACCAACTTCAGTGTGTGGACCTTGTTTAGAGCATCATCTAAACAAATGGACTATAAAAAGGAATTTGGGAGACCATCACAAAAATGCTAACATAGATACTGTTTAGATGATGAGTAATTACTATTGATTCTGTTCACCATGACAAACATCAAGGTATGTTAGAAAATATATCTTCATTTTTCAGAGACATATATTAGAATATTTAAAAAGTGAAATGATACTTAGGTTTACTTTAACAAAAAGGAAAAATAAGAAGCAAATACGGGGAAAAAACTTTCTCGTCATTAAATGTAGATGGTACATACAGGTGGTTCATTTTACTTCTGCCTGTACTTTTCTTGAAGATGTTCATAATAAAATGTTTTTTAAAAAACATGATGAAAAATTTTTAAAAATTAGCTGAGAATAGGTCCTGTATTAGAAGTTTCTTGTTTTATTGCCAATTTTATTGGAGTGCTGCATTATTAATCCTAATGTTAGAACAAAATAAAAGCAATATATTAATATAAATGGTATAAGGAATATAAAGCTGAGAAAACAAGTTCAAGAATCCAATTATTTAAAACAGTACTTTTCTAGCAATTTACAGAGGATTTTAGAAGTCATTGCTGTTATTGACTGTTTTATAGATAAAGGTCTATCAAAGAATTTTAAAAAGGGGGGAAAGGCGTATAGAGATGGATGAGGAACAAAAAGAGGTAAATGAAATTAAGCCAAACCCAACTGGCAAAATTCATCTTTAAAGATTCCAACAGACCTTGGGTTTGAGGGTCAGCTGTTTCCTATTTACACAAGTGAGTCTCTTGAGTTGCTTTTTCATTTGTAAAATGGGAATAACTGACATATCTTCCTCCTGGGTGGAGAAAGCAATGGCACCCCACTCCAGTACTCTTGCCTGGAAAATCCCATGGACAGAGGAGCCTGGTAGGCTGCAGTCCATGGGGTCGTTAAGAGTCAGACACAACTGACAGACTTCACTTTCACTTTTCACTTTCATGCACTGGAAAAGGAAATGGCAACCCACTCCAGTGTTCTTGCCTGGAGAATCCCAGGGACAGGGGAACCTAGTGGGCTGCAGTCTATGGGGTCGCACAGAGTCAGACACAACTGAAGTGACTTAGCAGCAGCAGCAGCAGCAGCAGCAGCAGCTTCCTCCCGGGAAGCTGTTACAGGTCTAAATGAAAAAACCCACAAGGCACTTTCATATTGACCAGCACATGGTCCCTTCATTGTGGCCTGTTCTTAGGCTAAAAGGTTGAGGGGAAAGGATCTAACGAGAGAAAAAAGCTGTGGGAAAGTGGTGGCAGGCTGGCCTCATACAAATCACTGATTAGCCAACAACCGCAGGAGATGTCCCTGGCGGTCCAGTGGTTAAGACCTTACCTTCCAATATAGCAGTTGCGGGATCCATCTCCATTCAGGGAGCAAGGATCCCACATGCCTCTTGGCCAAATAAACGAAAACAGAAAACAGAAGCAATATTTCAACAAATTCAATAAAAACTTTAAAAATACTAAACACACACACAAAACACCAGACAGGCTTAGGGCCAGGCAGAAGTATGAAGCCAAAGTTTCTGTCACTGCCTGGAACCCTCAAGCTGTCCCAGAATTGTTTACTTGAAGACCCCTTCTGAGGTCTGTTCCTTACCTCTGTCTCTCACTTCATTTGGGCCCAACTCTCAGGGCAGCTAATCTAATCAGCTAATCTATGCTAACTTATTAATGGGATACACAAGGCTAACGTGTAACAAGTATATACTCCAACAGAAGCAAGCTGGAGACAGAGGCTTCGTGAGTCATCAGAACCTTAGTGGGAATTCCAGGCAGCAGGCAATCCTCCTCATAACAAATCAGATTCTAGGAATGCATTTTAAAAAATTGTTCCAGCAAAGACAAAAAAAAAAGTTTCAGGAAAAATAATTCATACACAAATGCAATTGAATCAACAAAGGGAGAGGCCAAAAAACTACTTTAGCCAGACCAAGACAAAAGGATTGTGGAAAATGGTACAGTTAGGAGCACTACAACCCTTAAGGACTTTTTCTTTGTCTCTGTTTTGCTATCTGCAAAAATGAAAATTGAGGTAAAGATTAAAGATAATCCATGGAAAACACTTTAACAGTGTCTGCCATGCAATAAGCACTCAACAAACATTAGCCACCGTTAGTATAAAGATGAAATTATATAAAAGTCAAAGGGGATGCTCTGAAAACTTGAGTGAAAAAGGATTTTTTTAGATGGCAGCTTCCATTTGTGTTTTGAATGAAGTTGGGCTCACAGCAGAGCAAACTGGAATCAGATCTGGATTCAAGTGTCAGGCCAACTTCCTACCAGCTGTGTGACTTTGGACTAGAGGCTCAACCTCACTGAGACCTAATTTACTCAACTGTAAAATAGGCTAATAATATCTACCCACAGTGTTGATGAATGAATTACATATGATAATATATGCAAAGTGTGTAGCACAGTGACTCCATAGGCATCCTGTATTTTCCACGTTTTACAATCACATCTTTGGGAGCCCAACCAAGAAGTGACAGTACACTCTAATGTGACAGGCAGAGGTTTAACTAACTAAGACTAAGCCACGGTAATTATAATCCCACAGTTAGAACAGAAGGCACAAGGCAGTTTAGCTAGGTGGGAATGGAGCCTCAGCTTTGACCAGTCCTGTTGTTCCAAAGAAGTAGCCACAAAGCAGGAATTTTATATGCATGGGTATTGAGAATATTTCATCCCAAAGACAAAAATGTGGGATCTTGACTTGGCTATTTGTCCCTGGTGACAAGTGCCTTGGGATTACAAAATAATTACATGCTACTCCCCCTTTTATTTTCAACTGCATTTTTTTTTATCATGAACCTATTATAGAATCATGACAAAAATATAAGAATATAAGTTAAAAACATAAAGACTGCCTATGTTCCTACCAACAAGAAATAGTCCCTTTTAATATTTTTGTGCCTACTGCTTCAGATCTTTTTATACATGCACGCTCTCCCACACACTCTGTCATTATTTTAAAAAATGAGATCATACCTTCGTATTACTTCATCACTTGTGTGTACACTTAATATATCTATTTCTGAGTTTGTTAACCTAAATCTATGCCATCATTTTTAGTGGCTGCCTAAGAATCCATCAAATACAGACTTCATCAGTTATTGATCTATCTTTCAACCAAAAGCACTTAGGTTGTTTCCAGTCACTTGCTATAATAAACAACACCAGACACAGTATATAAATCTGTTTACACAAATGTTCAATTACTTCCTTCGAAGCGGCATTGATGGGTTAGTGAGTGTACAGCTCCTAAATGCCTTAAGGGAAAGCAACACAGCTAGCCTTACTGAGATGGGAGGGTAAGAGAGGCATCATTGTCTTTTAGGTCCAGGCAAACAAAACAGCCTTCTGTTGGTCTTTTCTCCTGCCTTCCTCTCATTCACCTATTGGGAAACACATCTTTCAATGACAAAAACAACTAAATCCTCTTGCATAAAATCCAGAAGCAAATAGCAAGTATCTTCGAAACAGAACTTAGGTGTCATCTGGAAATGCAATGCAAAGGATCAGCAGGAAGAGGCTTTTAAAAAGCAACAAACTCTCCCAGACAGCTCCCATGAGTCTACCACTTTGCCCCCCTGGTGTTTAGGGAGGGCAGGCAGTCACCTCAAATCCCTCTACTGAGGATCCAGTGGGCAAGGGAGACCAGTCACAAGGGTCTGCCATAAGAAAGAGAAGTTACCCCCCACCCCATCCTTAATCCTGAGGAACCTACAAACAGGCTGGAAACCACAAACCAATGTATGGACACTCAAGTGGCCAACAGGCACATAGGGAGACACAACCAAGGATGGGAACACAGAGACACAGATACTGAGTGAAGAGAAAGTAGCAAGAAATAAAATTTCAAATGCTGCATTACGTAGAGATAAACACAAACAAAGGGCTCTTAGCACCGCCACTCACTGGCAGGGGCACCATGGCGCAAGTCTCTTATTGGCCTCTTATGATCAGGTGACCAAGAAGCTCTAAGCTTAACCACAGGGATATGATTAACTTTGAGTTTTGGTATTTTGAGTCTAGATACCAAATATTTTGAGTCACCATACCTAGCTATGGTGTCTTTTTTCTATGTTTATGATCATTAAAAAAAAAATCTCCCATTCAGTGATTGTCTACCATCTGTCCCTGCAGTTTTCGTTATTTCATGCTCATTTAGTCCTATCTACCCTCTTGGAAGGGACATAGTACTCTTACTTTATGTTCTAACTGTAAAAAGATGGATTAATCCTCATGGCATAGAGGAGTTACTCAATAAATAACTCATGGCTGAATGAATAAATGCACACATTAATGAATAAATTATGTTATAGACTCCTTTCTAATTCCATAACATTTTACTCCATAAGACTCCTTCTACATGTCTTTTTAATAGAACTTATCTCAGAATCCTTTCTGAAAATTCAACATACATTAACAGTCAGAAATGAACGAGTCTTGTACTCTGTCGGTAGGAAGCAGTGTCACGGCCACAGTGCCCTGCTCCCAGGCAGACTCTCATAATCCAGCAACTAAAGAGTTACACCGAGCTCAGCACGGGGCTTCCAGGTGCCTGCTCCCGGGCTTGGGCCATCTTAAATTCTGAAGGTTTCTTGTTGAATATTTAAGTACCACTCCTGTAAACAAGTAACTTAACATCCCAGGCCTACAGTTTGCTCCTCTGAGTAGAGTTAGCATGTTGACCCAGAGCTAGTTTCTTCTAGCTAGAATCATCTATCACTTTATGAGAAGAGAAGATGGAAAGCAGTGATGGAGATGCAAAGTCAGTGCCAGCTATGGGCAGTGCTTACTGCCCGAAATCCCACTTTAGTAGGAACTCTCACATACAACTGAACTTCTAAGTCACTTGGAATGCTTTTTAAACCCCACTGATTCTTGCTCCATCTCACTTCCCTGCAAGAGGAGTTTGTTTAAAGAATCTGCATGAGACTCCCAGGGCACTTTTAAAGTTTACCTCTGATTACCACCCACTGCTTTTGGGAGAAAATCTCTGAATCTGAATGAGCTGATATTTGCATTGGCCAGATAATCCCTGGACAGAGGGACTCTCCCACCCTCACCTACTTTTACTCCCTGTGCCAAAGCTCCCTGGATTTTGGAGGTTTTTGATCTGCTGGTCCATCCCGCTAATGGCTGCTGGTGAAATGTGCCACGTTCCAAAGTTCTCTCAAATTGCTCTGAGCTTCCTGTATCTGAACTCAAAGAAGGGGTGCAGAAGCAGCTGGGAGAGAGAAACCAGAGCGGCACAGTCCAACAGGAACCTTTGAAAGAGCCAATCAAAAGTGCCGGCCTTCTGAATCATTACACAGGGTGAGGGAAGGGTCTGCCAGATTGGTCACCAGAAAGCAAAAAACCAGACAGAAAACTAGAAGTTGGCACTGGTGATTTGGAAGATGGCTCGGAAGCCCCAATACCAATAATTAGAACACAAATAAGTGGTTTTGAAAAATCTTTTTTTTTTTCCCCAAAAAAATGGTAAAGACAGCAAAGACATCTTTTACTGTCCTCTTTCCTTACCTTTGCAAGTTCCCTCTCTTTTGTGTTTTTAACTGAACTTGACCATGACTTGTCCTCTAGTCCAGAAAACCAAATGTCTGTTTATTTTGGTAATTTAAGAAAATGAACCCAGAGGATTTTTGGAATGATAGTATTAAAAAGACTTCTCTCTCTCTCTTTCACACACACACACCTGAATGTACACACTCATACACGTCACAGCGAAGGTTGCAAGATAAGACAGAAAATCATGGGTTGTCATCTTGGAGTAGCTATGAGATCTTAGGCAAGCTGTTTCATCTCTGAAAGCTTCAGCTCCTTTACCAGGCACAATGGAGAGGAGACTGGTGTCTGCCTCATAGGGTTGCTGTGGTAATGATTAAGTGAAGTTGTGTAGGTAAAGTGCTTTGCCCAATGCCAGTAAAATATAGGACCATAATAAATAATAAAAGGCAGTTTTTAAGTTTTTAAAAAAGGGTGGTTTGCTTTCACTTTAGGGAGTGTCACAAAGTGCCAATGTTCAACAAATTGATCAATGAAAATATTATTTATCTTCTGAATGTATAAGATAGAAATGGAAGAGATATATTTCCTTTCTTTACACATATGCATAAAATAGGCACTTCCTAGTTCAGATTTAGAAAGTCAGAAGTTAAGGTTTACATTCTTATTAGCAGGGCCAGAAAGATGTGATAAATGTCTTGCCATTCAACTTGCGGGTGGCTGGCAGTCTTAGCACCCTGACGACTGTTTCTGACTTCAGACTCCTATCTCTACTCCTTGGCTCTGTAGAGAGTCTAGACAGAACATTTCAGTTACGTTCCAATTAGCCCTGGTGGTTAAGAACACAGGACTGAATGGGATACAGTCGGATGACACATCCTACAACTTGGCTATACCACGTTAGAAGCCAGGGTCATCTTTTATTAAAGGTTTCACTTTAGAACTAATAATTCCGGGACAGAAGAGGACATCACACACTGCCACAGTAGAAGAATCTGATATAGATACAAGATGAAACAAGTGATCATTTTAGGAAGGCCTTCTTGGTCTTGAATTTTGGTCTTATTTGGAGAAACCAGAAACAGCCTGAGAAATCACTTAATTTGAGGAAGAGACTTTAAAAAAATAAAGAATGGGGGGATGGTTAAAATTTTAGAAACAATAAAAAAGATGGTATTTTAACAAACATCCTAACACACAGGACCAAACAGATAGATGGTTTCTAAAGAAACAGGACCATCAGAGAGAAATAAGTAGGCTTCAGAGATAGTGAAAGGGTGCTTCAAGACTGGAGACTGAGAAGTATACACAAGCATAAGCTCTGCAGTGTGCCCGGGGAAATAGAACCGACAATGGCCAAGCATGTCAGCACCAAGCCTCCAAGAATCTGACCAAGATGGAAGAAAATCTATGGCAGGTATATATGCATTCAACTGACACCTGACAGCACAAACCACAGAGCTCCATTTCTGTATTTCCTGAAGTCACAGAACATTAGTTACATTGAAGTTGATTGAAAAAAATTCGAATAAACATATAGAAGTTTTTGTGCCTTCCATTTGTAAGAGTTTTTCATACTTGTACACTGTTAAAAAAAAAAGTCCTAATGAATGCAATGAGAATGGCCTCAAGACATCACTAAAGTTTAATCCTAAAAATTAGCAACTTCAACAAGAGATGGCCCTGCCCAGAGTGGGCCTGGAGTCACTGCTATTTGTGTTCAACTCTTGGATTTGTCACTTATTAACTGTGCGACACTGGACAAGTTACTAAACCTCTTTTTAGTTTTCACATCTGTACAATGGGAATATACCTACCTGGCTTGAAGACTGAACTAACAAAGACAATGTAAACGGTAGCACTCTGTAGCCTGTGAAATAGTAACATCTTTGAGGTCTGGCAAGTAGCCCAGCTCACACAGCTAGGGTCTCCACTCAAGCAAGACACAAATACCTGAGGTGCCACATGTATGCTCTCCTGCTGCCGGCTCTCTGCGGGGAGTGCTGTGCTTATAGATAATGTGCAGTTTGTTTTGTGCCTCTTCATCTTCTTGTCCATCAATGGACAGTAGTGGTTCAATAAAATAATCCCCATCATGGGACCGAAACGTGCCCAGCTGCAAACAGAGAGAGATGAGAGGTTGATTTAATATAACTTAGACACTGGGAGGAAAAGGACAGTGGAACAATGCCAAGTAAGTGGTGCCATCTTACCCAATTCCTCTCCCATGAGAGCTCCTTAAGCTGAAAATCTTACTGCTATACCTGGAGAAGTCGTTTTTTTTTTTTTTTTTTTCACTCTGCTGTATCAGTACCTTAGTATTTAATTGGACTCTACAAAAGCTGCTATCCAAGTCAGTCTCTAAGAAGTATTTCCTTGGTGCTTAAGCTGTAATTATATTCACTCCTCCAGGCTGCTGAAGGAGGGTTTCTGTGTGTTAAGACAGACTGGAAACAGGGACAAGTACCAGTTTCAAAGAGAAAAGCCTACTCAAGAAAGCCTTATCCTGACTTCAAAATCAGGAAGCACATGTTGACCAGAAGGCACTCAAGGTGGTGCTGCCAGGGATAATGGCAGAGGAGCCTCTTATCAACCCTCTCCCTGACCACAGCGAGTGACCTGGGATAAGACTTTCCAGCCAGGCTGCCCAAGGTCCCAATCTCAGTGCCACCACTTGGGTAAGTTCGCCCACCTTGGTAAGTTCCTCTGAGCTTCACCTTCCTTGTTTATCAATGAGGGATAAAAATATGTACTGTCACTGTGCAGATTAAATGAGATAATATGTATAAAGTGCTTAGCAAAGTGATACCTTGTCAGGGCTTGGAGCAGAAGTGGCTTTTGGTGTTGCAGAGTGAGTCAGCCTCTAACCACCAGGATATAATTTGTATTTGCCAATCTCTCTAGGAGTTTCTTAACTCTTTCTCCTCCCCTTCCCATATACCCACAAGTTTTGCAAGTTATAAATGAAGCTGCAAAGTTAAACCACCCAAAGAGCGATAAAAAGTTCCCCATGCCATGCCAGTGGGCAGTGTTTCAAGGAAAAAATCAAGCTCTTCTATCCTTCTTTGTGGTTCCTTTTCCCTCAATGTGGGGGAAAAGGCAAAGGCCTTTGACTTTCCCCTGGACCCAAGAAATGACTGTCCTCGAACATCAGTGGCAGTATCAGTATCAAGTATCACATTCCACCCAAATTCTGATCTACTGAATTGAAATATCTGGGGGGTAGGTAGGGCCCAAGAACTAACATTTTAGATTTCTTAGGCATGATAAAGTTTTAAAGTACTTGGCTAAGCACTGGGGTTCCCAAACCCAGCTAAGTGTCAAAATTTTCTGGGAAGTTGAAAAATAAATTTAGATTTGAGAAATCACCCTATGTTTTCAGATTTGGTATTTCTAATGGTAAGATCTAATATTTTTATTTAAAAAAAAAAACCTCTCTATGTGGTTCATCAGACCCTGACTTAAAGAGAAGATAGCTCTGACACAGTCTGGTGTCAGAATAAGAGAGTAACTGGCTTCCAGAGAAGTGATTTAACAAGTTCGCTTTTACCCAGGCACCTCTCCCTATTTTCAAAACATAACTCTGGTGCTCTCTGAGCACAAAGCAAGAAGCCAACTACAACATGTGAAAGCAACTAGAGACAGGCCACTAATACTGAGAAAGAAGCTGGGAGCCCATCTGGTGCAGGTCTGGTATCTTTGATTATTAAAAGGGGAAACTGAGGTCCAGAAGCAGGAACTGACTTGTCCCCTTCAGTGAAACAGAAGCAGTTCAATAGTACTCCTGCTAAATCTAGAACTCAGGTACCCTGACTCTAGTCTAGAGCCTTTAAAAAAAAAAAAAAAAAACCAAACAACTCTGAAATTCTCAGATTCAGTCTCCGGCCCATGGTGAAGAGTATGGTCAGAAAGACTGGATGGGAACCCCAGCTCTGTCACTTACTACCTGTGAAACCATAAGCAAGTCCTCACCTCTCAAAGACTCATTGCCTTCAACTGCAAAATGGGTTCTTTCAAGGATTGGGCTGTTGTAAGGATTTAGATGAAATAATGCATACATAAAGTACTTATTATAGTACAAGACACATAATAAGAGTTCAGTAAAAGGAATACAAATGAGGTCAAATTAGTTTTGTGGCTGAGTCACAACACAGTTGTTTGAATGAAGAGTAACCCTTTCTTGGCTAAGTGAAGTGAAGTAGCTCAGTCATGTCTGACTGTTTGAAACCCCATGAACTGTAGCCTACCAGGCTCCTCTGTCCATGGGATTTTCCAGGCAAGAGTACTAGAATGGGCTGTCATTTCCTTCTCCAGGGCTTCTTCCCAACCCAGGGGTTGAACCTGGGTCTCCTGCATTGCAGACAGACACTTTACTATCTGAGCCACCAGGGAAGCCACCTCTTGGCTAAGGTGACCATTTATTCAAATACTGGCTCTAGGTACTTACAATATACAAAAGGTTCCACTACGGGAGATAAATGAATTGATGCTGACCCTGCTTCCCAGGAAAAGGGGATAGAACATGTGTTGCAAGAACCATAATACAAGGGAGAGCACACTAAACATCAAGGAGGGAGAGAAGCATATGTCTATGAAAGTGGAGAGAGATGACAGCAGTCTGAAGGGCTAGGAAGAGGTTTCCTGGGGAACAAGATACGGTAGTTACACTTTGAAAGAAGAGTGTGACTTGAGCACACGAAGCTGGTTGAGGTCACCTAGTAAATCCAAAGGCCCAAAGGTTATGGAACGGGAGGGAAATGAAATGTGCAAAACAGTTTGTCTGAAATGTGGGATTTATGAAGCAAGGCTTGACAGATGAGACTAGACATTCTGGATGTACAAAGGGGTGAGGAGGTACACTGTCAATGGCCTTAAGTGCCAGCTGGAAGAATTTATAGTCATTCACTAGGCAGTGGGGAGGTCTGTGCAGTAACTGAACAGGGTAGCAGTGTGATCTTGCACCTTGTCATCATTAATCTACAAGCAGTGTGTGGCAGGGATTCAAGAGAAAAGACCAAGAGAAGAAGACAGACAGAAATATTTCTTAGACATCAGCCCTAATGAGAGAGGAAGAGAGAAGCAAAGAGGTCTAGAGGTAGAGTAGGGATGCTCAGAACAGGTGAGAAACACATCTGAAAAGGATTTCAGGGAAACTAATAACTGACCAATAGGGTGAGGGGAGGGAGAAAGGCTGGCATGGCTCAGTCTAAAGAGTGAACGATTTCCAGGAAGATTTCCTGAGAGGGCCAGGAGAAGCACCAAGATACTACAAGTACCAAACGGGTATGGGGTCATCTTTGCAAGAAAGATAAATTCCAAAAGGAAGACACAGGGGCAAGGATTTTGAAGCTAGATTCATCCCAGCTATAAACGGCTACCTCACATATTTTTCAGATAACATGCCACATCTTCTGCACCTCCCTCCCCTCCAAAAAAAGAGCCAGACCTCAAATTAGGCGCAATACAAATGGACTCCTCAAGGTCTAGGGAGTTCGTCTTTCTTAAGTCCTGGCCCTCAGTTCCCTAGGAGAGTTGCCACTCTGCAGTTACAAGTGCGAGTTACCACCTAAAATTGCCAACAGAAATTAAGGTCCTGCACAGCAAAACGTTTATACCACTGCTGGGGCCACTCAGCAGGGTGTGGAGGCGGGGAGGGAGGAGGAGTAAAGGCTGTTTACAAACTTGACTTACACACGCAGCCCTATCAGTAAGGTTCTGGAACTGTGGGTTACAGCCTTGGGATCTGGGCACACTCTGATGCTCTGGGTTCCAGCACCTGACTTATACCCACCCAGATCAAACAACCTTTCCAAGGACTGAAGGATTCCAGGCGTCCCGGGCGGCGATGACTCATGCGGCACCCCCTCCCATTTCGCCAAACCGCCGTCTCCACCCACCCCCAAACAATCTCGACGATGCACTGCGACTCCGGGAGCTTTGCTGGGGGCTAAAGGGGGTTCATCTTCATCCTCGCATCCCAGCAGCCTAAAGTTCCCCCCTCTCAGTCTACAAACTTGCCTCCCTTCCCACCCGACTCCTCGGCTGAGCAGTGGAGATGGATACGACATCAACATTTGGGACTCGAGAGCCACTAACAGCAGCGCGCGGAGCGGGGGGCAGCCAAGCACCCTGGGTAAGTAGTCAAGCTTCCACTTAGAAAAGGTTAACAGCTGGGAGTATGGATGCTCTGCGGAAAAGTAATTGCTTCACTGGGGAGGGCGCACAGCCCCTGTGCGCTGGGAGAGCCTGACCCACGATAGTTTCTGCGTCAGAGCGCATGGCAGAAACGCACGTCGCTTGGGGAAGCCCTAGAACCGCTCTCACTTGGGCCAAAAACCTTACAGCGGACCCTCAAATCTCACAAAAGGGAGAGGCCAGACGCCGTGTAGGGCAGACAAGAGGGCAAGTGGGGCGGAGGGAGGGGGAAAGAGAAGGGGGCGGTGGGTAGGTAAACACCGGATAGGGGGACCAGCGTGGGTCCCCTGCTAAGTGCGTATTTTGCAGCGTATGGAGGTGACTTCCCCGCCCTCTCACCCTCCCTCTCTAGGGAAATGTGCACCTCAGGCTCCCTTTTCGAATTCTCTGGCACCCCATGGGTAGCGGAAATCTCAGGAGAACTGAAATCTCTCCAAGCTCTCCCCAGTATTTCTGCTTCTTGGGGCCACCCCGCCAGCAGGGTGCAGAGTCGGACTGCGACGCACCCCCACTCCTAGTTTCCCTGCTGAAGCCGAGCATCCAGGACAGGCCCCGCCTTCTCCCCCGCCCCCTGAGCCCTGGGCCCACCCTTCCGTTCCTGAGACCGGACTTGTTCCCTGTCACTCCAGTTCAGCCTCAGGGTTCCTGGCGCGTGAAAAAAGACCCTAAGAGAACGTGGGGACTCTAGATTACGCACCGCCCTCCAAGACACACAGAAGGAACTCCCCGTACCGGACGCTGGGGATTCTCAGCCCACACCCCCGACTCAAGATGCGCCAATAAGGAGTCGGGTTCTCCCTGTGCTCAGCTGCTCCACTCCTGGGCGGCCGAGTTTGCAGAAGGGAAGGACAAGTCTCTTCGAGTTTGGAAACCGACATCCCAGCCACCTACTGGTGTGGGGGCAACACGCAGTTCAACAGTTGAGCTGACTTTGGACCCTAGAAAGCTCTGAAACTTGGTGAGGGGGGGTGTAGGGGAGGATGAGCTTCTCTTAAGTGTCAGCACACTCGCCGGAGTAGCCACCCAAAGCATAGGAAGAAAAGAAGTTTGTAGCCCATGTTTAACGCCAGAGCAGAGACGGTGCAGTGAGGGTCCTAGGCTAGAGAGCAATTAAATCTTCCAGAAGCGGGTGAGGAGGTGAGAGGGCAGGGCAGGGGAGGGGGCGCGCGTCCACTTACCATTCCCGAGCAGAGGCTGATGACGGCCGTGTGCTCTGACTCGGTATTGACATGGCCTTTGTAGAAACAGTGCTTGAGTTCCGCTTCCTCCTCGGAATAAAACTTAGTCTGGTTCACCCCGGGTGCCCCAAGGAGGGTGACAGTGAACATTGGAGCGATAAATCCGGCATGGGCGGTGAGATTAAATAGAAATTGCTGGCCAAAGGCGGAGAGGCGGTAATGCTCCTGGGAGGAGGTAGCGGAGGAAGAGGAGGAGGCGAAGCCAGGCCAGGGGTCAGAGGCAGAGTTAATGCTTCGTCGCCTTCTTTTGAAGTGTACGTTCGTGGGAAAGGGTTCTCCCTGAGCGTTCACTCGGACTGGAGATGCGATTTCGTATTCGCTCAGGGTCTCTAATAATTTCGCTGTAGAAAGAAGCAGAGGCACATGAATCAATAATAGTTTTCTGCAAGTTTTAACTTAAAAATGAAGTGTGTGTATGGGGGGGGGTGCGGTTCTCCTAAGCTATTTTCCAGCTTTTTCCTCCCCATTTAAGTCAATCCCTTCACCTTCAGTCACTGGACAAATATTTGCTGAACACCTACTATGTGTCAGAAACAGTGTTAGATGCTGTCAGACACTGAACAAGACAAAATACACAACATGATTATAGATCCTGACAGATACCCTGAATTATGCGACGAGGTGGTGCCCCCAGTTACTAACTAACTATAGGGCCTGACGTGGGTAAGGAGAAAGATAAGGCTAAAAGAGGAGGACGGACGACTAAATCCTTTCCACAGTGTCTCTTGAGAGACTGGATGGGAATGACCTAAAGAAGGGAGAGGCTGCAAAGCGGGAGATAATTCTTTCTAGGAAAAGGAGAGGGGAGAGAGAGGCCTCCGCTGCGGGGTGTCCGCCCTCGGACACCGAGGCTAAGGAGGTGGCAACAGGGGTGGAAGGGTCCCCGTGGCCGACTCTCGTTACCTTGCCTCGGGTGTAGCCTGTCCTTGCGCACGGCCGCCGCGGCATCTGGGCTCCCCATCTCGGCCAGGTCTCGCACCAGGAGCGTTAGCAGTGTGGCCCAGGATACAAACTGCATGGTGCTCCCCACCCCTCCCCCGCCGTCCCCACCCCCCTCCCCTCCTGCCCTCCTTGGCTGCGAAGCTGCGGCTGCGGAGAGCGCGCGGAGCCCGGTGCCCGCCGCCAACTTTTGACTTTAGGAGTCGCTGAGGTCTCGCGGCGAGGGTCCCGTCTGCGCTCGGCTGAGCAACGCCGCCGCCTGCCGAGAGCTGAGCCGCTCGGGCCGCAGGAGGAGCCGGAGGAGGAGGAGGACTGGGGCTCGGCTGCTTGGCCGCATAATGTCCAAGGAGCCGGCAGGAGAAAGCGCGGAACGTGCGCTCCGAGGCGCGCCGGGCGCCCTGTGCTGGCGGGGATAGCGGAGCGGCTTCTTGAATGGGGGGCTGGGGGCGGGGGGGGGGGCTCTACTCAAATACTCAGGTCCCCGCCTCTCAGAGAGGGGAGGAGAAAGCTGAGTGAGTGGGGACCGCCTCCTGCCACTCGGCTTCTCGGCTGCCTTGCGGTACTTGCTGCTCGCAGAGTCGCCAGGAGCGCAGGGGAGCCGAGTGCGGTCCGCCATCTCCCCGGGACGGGCTTTTCTGAGACCCCCTGCCCTGGGGAGACAGAGCAGAGAACGTTCTCCCCCTTTCCTGGCGCTCCCAGTCTCTCTGCCGCATCCTTTCTCCCTGCGGAATCGCTTCTCTCCCTCGCCCTGTCAGTCCGTGCTCTGCCCCTCTCCCGCTTGTGGTCTCTTATCCCCGTCCCTCTGTGCACCTCTCTAGTTCCCGCATCTCCCCCATCCCTTTTCTACACGGTCCCCATCTCTCTTCTCTTTCTCTCTTGATGAATTTCTGTCCCTATCTCCTTTTGGTTTCTTACAAGTGAAAGTGGCCCAGCGCAGAAGCGCTTTCTCGTCCTACAGTTTCTCACTAGGGAGGGGATTTGTCTTCGGAGCTCCGCTCTTGGCTTCACCGCCCCAGGTTAAGAGTTTTAGAGCTGGGGTTCTTCTGTGGCAGTTCAGGATGTGTTTCAAATTCATGGTCTCCTCAAAGTTTCCCAAAGCTTTTCAGTTGTGCTTGCCCCAACCTCAGACCCATAGAGAGAGTGTCTATAGCTTTCTGTAGGTCTCCGGCCCAAAAAAGGTTAAGAACTGCTCTGGGCAGCAAGAGGAGGCGGGGATTTCGGCGCCCCCAAGTGCCTCGGGTTTTAGAGATACGGGGAGCTGGGGAAAGTGAGAGGGGACTGTCACTGACTCGAGGGGAAGCACCAGTGCCTGCAGTGCCTGCAGAGATTTCTCAACCACTTCCGCTTGCTTTCTGCCAGAGAGATGCTTGCAACAGCTTAAAGCTGACACTTTAAACTCTACCTACCTCTGAGTTGGGATGCATATTTTAAAGTCGGAAACTCTGCCAGAGAGGGATGGTGTGTATTTATGAGTGTGCACATGTGTGTTTGTGCGCGTGCGCTTGTGTGTGTGAGAGAGAGTGGAAGAGGTGTTTAATCCCGGATGTTTTGAACAATTTCTGTAAAAAATGACTATTTGCCCCAAAGTCCAGAACCAGAGTTCTCTGTTGCTTAGAAGGCTGGCACTCAGGGATGCCTACACGGGGTGGGGGTGGGGTAGGGTGGAGAAGGGGGGACTAAAGCAATATTCTATAAGCGTCCACTACTCTGGAAATATTAATGTAAATATTTCTCCTGGTACAGGGAGAAATGACTTGGCAAGAATATAATTTCCTAAAGAAGTTGTTAACCCAAATAGACCAATGTTGCCTTGACTGGAATTTATGATTGGTGCACACAATGTAAAGACGGCAAAAAAAGAAACACCTGTTAAGAACACAATCAGATTTTTCAAGAATAATATTTAAAACTTTTTCTTAAACCTTCAAAATATTGACTAAAAGACATTTCCTCTAATACACAATCTTTCTTTTCATTATGTAGTAAAAATTCTTCATAATCATAGTGTCTGAGGTTTGCTGACAGTTTAGCAGGAAACAGAAAAACATCAAGAAATCAAACTCTTAGCTGATTCCTATGGAAAACATTCTAGGACTGCCACTATAAAATTACTCAAAAATGTATCACATTGCAATATTAAATAATTTTCCTCTTTTTCAATTTGAATCCCTCCCATAAAGAACTTAACAGTATAGCAATTATTATATGTAAGGGCAGAGGTTTCATTGTGTGCTCTTTCTCCCTTGCTTTCTTTCTAGGACTTGGCATTAAAGGATGAACTTTGTTTACGGTTCTTTAAAATTGCTCCTGATACAAATAACCATCTCTACAGCTGATCGGGACTAAAAATACAAAGGTTCTCTTGGAACTTCCTGAAGTGATCAGGAGTCTGGCTTTCTGAATTTCTCATCCTCAGGGAGTTTATTCACCCTTTCTTAAGTGTTACTAGCTTAACTCTGAATTTACATCCGTAAACAAGTCTTAAAAAAAAAATCTTAGGAAGATATTTGAAATCATAATAAATGAATAGGACAACTGCGCTAGCTTACTAAATAATTCAAGTCAAAATCTTTTGTCTGAATAATAATAATGATGATAATCAACTTTGAGAACCATGTGCTACCCCTTGCACATTTGATACAACATTTAATTTTTACAGCAGCTCTATGAGGCAGGCAGGATAGTAATTCCATTTTACAGATAAGGATATTGAGGTTGAAAGAGGTAAAATACTTTGACAAGGGTTCCCTAACTAGTAAGTAAGAGATACAGTTCAAGTTCAATTTCAGTGCTTTAGTCTAAGTTCATAATTATCATACATATTTATCAATGTTTTGATAATTATCATAATGATCTAAAATGCTGCCAAGTTTTGGGGGGTGGTTTGGGTAGAGGTGGCTGAAATCAAGAGAACTGCCTCAATTGTCTTTGCTATGTATGACTTATCTTTGGCTCTCTTACTCCATTTTCTATTGTTGAGTATTTCATGATAGTCTTAATTAAATCACTGATATTTCAGGATGTTTCTCTCAGTATGTAGTATGGGTCTGGCACATAGTAGGAACTCAAGAAATATTTATTGAATGAATGAATAAATATAAACTTCTATTTTGTTTCAGCAATCCTAAAGTGAGTTTATCATATTTATAAGAAGGCAATTATCAAATTAATGTACATAAATGTATGTGATATAAATAATATAAATTAATAAATGATAAAATATTTTATACTTGGTATCCTTTAAAGGAATCTTTGTCACCAAATTTTTGGCTGGAAACTGACTAGAATAACTGTTTAGAAAAGAATCACAGTTAACATGATTTTATTTTAGATTTCTGGCACATCCATTAAAAATTATGTGCAAATTAAAATGTATGTGTACTGAGCCTCAGAACAACCGATAAAATGTAAATTATAAAAGAAAACTGTGTGTATGCAGTTTGGAAGTTGGTTCTAGATACAGGAATATATAAACAGACCTGAATGCAGGAGGGGAGACTGGATCCTGTAATAACTGGTCCCCTACAGAAGTCTTCTCTGAAGGAAGAACATCTTGTTGAGGTCACCTGGAGTTAAGGGAAGGACAGATTTTAGCCCATTTTCTTCTCCTAGGCTTTACTGGAGTTGAATGTTATTGTAGGTTAAATGGGAGGCTTCTGTGGATGCGTCTTCATGAAAATTAAATCTCAGAAAAGTGATGATGCAAATGAGTCATTAGGGAGAGACAGTCTGGTCAACAGAAATGTGAAAGATGACATCACAAATAACTTTGCAGAATACCAGTGAAAACAGCAGGAATGAAGCAAAGCCATATCTTTCCACAGAAAGGGAAAACCCACACCCAAATGAGAGGCAGACACCAGGGGGCAGAAATATAATGAACTGTTTCCTGAGCAGTAAGCAGTAAGTGGCTTCAGGAGTAGGTAAGTCCATGGTACTGGATAGCATGCGTGCGTGTGTGCTCAGTCACGTCCAACTCATGGATTCTGACCCCGCCAGGCTCCTCTGTCAGTGGGATTTTCTAGGCAAGTTTACTGGAGTGGGTTGCCATTTTCCTACTCCAGGGGATCTTCCTGACCCAGGGGTAGAATCCACATCTCCTGCCTTGCAGGCAGATTCTTCACTGCTGAGCCACCAGTGGTAACTGCAGGAGACTGCCTGCAATGCAGGAGACTCAGGTTCGATTGCTGGGTCAGGAAGATCCCCTGGAGAAGGAAATGGCAACCCACTTTAGTATTCTTACCTGGGAATTCCCATGGACAGAGGAGCCTGGTGGGCTACAGTCTATGGGGTTGCAAAAGAGTTGGATATGACTTAGCAACTGAACTACCACCATAGCAGTTTTTGTCTGGGTTCTGCTCTATTTTACATATGATGAAAATTAGACTCTGCAAAAGTTAAATGATGTAATACAGCATTACAGAGCTAGAATGTGCTGAGTTGGGATTTAATCAGGAATCAGTTTACCTGCAAAACCTGTTACCTCCATAAATAAAAGCAGCTTAGTGACAGAAAGATGATCATCTCATTGTTCCTGACCATTGAGCCTTCATACCTGGCCTGATAAGTATGATCTATAAGAACATTCTTTCTTTTCATTTGAAAGCTATATCTACAGTTCTAAATAACTCCATTTGAGCCTACATGGAATGTCCCAGTCTGGTCTTTATGATGTTCCCATAGCTCATGACTAGCTCATGGCAATTTACAAAGTTATTCACGTATCAGGTGTTCCTTTCTTACTTATCATTCCAGAAGACCATACTTGAGCTATTACCCAGGCTTTGGAGCCCCAAGTTAATCCCACTAACAATTGCTTGAGACTCTTTGGGCCTCAGGTCCTTATTCTGCCCCCTTCACTATCTACAGAATGAGACGTGCAGACCAGGGGTTTCAACATCATAACTACAAATGATTCAGAAGTGCTTAGATCCAAACCACTCTTAAACTGAAGCCAAGTTAGAAAGCAATGTAGTGTGTGCACATACAATTCCACCATTTCCTGAAGTCCACATTCAACATAGACAGTTGCTACTCTTGCTAGCATGGAGTCTGACAATGCTCGGATTATTGGGAGATGTACCAGGATGCTATATGCCTCCTGAAATCTGAACTTCTTCTGCCCTGCTTTGTTTCACTCCTTTTGTCTTGGTGTTTGGTTTTATTTGTTAGACTTTAAACTACGTGAGGGCAACAGCAAATCAATCACCATCCTCACTGTATCCCCTTGGTGCTACCTAATAGGCACTCCTTTAATTTGCAAAAGTCATTTTCTTTCTCTTACTCTCTGTCTCACACACACACAAAGACACACACACACACACACACACGAACTCCAGGAATAATGGAGGTAATTTCTATTTCTCATGGTATCATTACTCCTAGGAGCAAAATCCTGCTTTAATTAGAATCTTATCATGATTGTTACTTTCTAGAGTAGAAGTTTCCGGAGCCAGGTTTTCTCCAATGCCTACTTTAGGATTATGAGCATAGAAATTAAGAGTGCATTTTCTGTATCCATTCCATATACTGAAAAGAGAGTTATAATCACAGTTGTATGCTTCAAAGGGATGCTGTGAAAACGAATGGATGGAGGTGCTGGCTTAGTAGCTGGCACAGAGGAATTGGTCTCTGAACATCCAAATCTGCGCTCTCACCTGCTGACTAACCCACCTACTAGTTAGGAAGAGTCAGAGAAGGAAAGGGCAACCCACTCCAGTGTTTTTGCCTGGAGAATCCCAGGGACGGGGGAGCCTGGTGGGCTGCCGTCTATGGGGTCGTACAGAGTTGGACATGACTGAAGTGACTTAGCAGCAGCAGGAGTTAGGAAAAGTGGTTCCTGATTCAGTCTAACAGAGAACAATACTGACCACCAAGCACATCTTCCCCTGATAACCTCCTTCTACTCCCATCACCAGTTTATGGGGCGTTTTTTTTTTTTTTTAACTGAAAGCTACCCAGCAACTCAGTGATAAAGCATCTGCCAGAAGAAGACTCAGGAGATGCAAGTTTGATTCCTGGGTTGCAACTATCCCCTAGAGAAAGAAATGACAACTCACTCCAATATTTTTGCCTGGGAAATCCCATGGACAGAGGAGCCTGGTGGGCTATAGTCCATGAGGTCACAAAGAGTTGGACACCCAAAGTTGGACATGACTGAGCACACAGTATGCATGCTACACTTCTACTGAAAAATAAATTATGTCTTGTGCATGGTTATATTTCACTGACTGTGTATTTCTTCACATTCATCCTTGCTTTAGCTACCCTTTCAAAACCTTCTCCCATTTTTAAGCAGCTTTACTCCTTTCATATATTCTGCTTCAGTTCAGTTCAGTTCAGTTGCTTAGTCATGTCCAACTCTTTGGGACTCCGTGGACTGCAGCACATCAGGCTTCCATCCTTCTTTGCCATATCTCAGAGCTTGCTCAAACTCATGTCCATTGAGTTGGTGATGCCATCCAACCATCTCATCCTCTGTCACCCCTCTTGTCCTCCTGCCTTCAATCTTGCCCACCATCAGGGTCTTTTCCAAAGATTTAGCTTTTCACATCAGGTGGCCAAAGTATTAGAGCTTCAGTTTCAGCACTAGTCCTTCCAGTGAATATTCAGGACTGCTTTTCTTTAGGATTGTCTGGTTTGATCTCCTTGCTGTCCAAGGGACTCTCAGCAGTCTTCTCCAGCACCACAGTTTAAAGGCAACAATTCTTCTGTGGTCAGCTTTCTTTATGGTCCAATTCTCACATCCATACCTGACTACTGGAAAAACCAAAGCTTTGACTGTATGGACTTTTGTCGGCAAAGTAATAATCTCTAATTTTAAATATGCTGTCTAGGTTGGTCATAGCTTTTCTTTCAAGGAGCAAGCATCTTCTAATTTTGTGATTGCAGTTACTGTCCACAGTGATTCTGGAGCCCAAGAAAATAAAGTCTGTCACTTTTCCCAATTTTCCCCCATCTGTTTGCCATGAAGTGATGGGGCCAGATGCCATGATCTTTGTTTTTCGAATGTTGAGTTTTAAGTCAGTTTTTTTACTCTCCTCTTTCACTTTCATCAAGAGGCTCTTTAGTTCTTTGCTCTCTGCCATAAGGGTGGTATCTGCCTATCTGAGGTTATTGATGTTTCTCCTCGCAATCTTGATTTCAGCTTGAGCTTCATCCACCCCAGCATTTTGCATGATGTACTCTGCATATAAGTTAAATAAACAGGATGACAATATACAGCCTTGATATACTCCTTTCCCAATTTGGAACCAATCTGTTGTTCCAAGTCCGGTTCTAACTGTTGCTTCTTGACATGCACACAGATTCCTCAGGAGACATGTAAGGTGGTCAGGTATTCCAATCTCTTGAAAAATTTTACACAGTTTGTTGTGATCTACACGGTAGTGACTCAGCTGGTGAAGAATCCGCCTGCAATATAGGAGACATGGGTTCGATCCCTGGGTTGGGAAGATCCCCTGGAGAAGGGAACAGCTATCCACTCCAATATTCTGGCCTGGAGAATTCCATGAATTGTATAGTCCATGGGGTTGCAATGAGTCAGACACTAATGAGTGACTTTCATGTTCCCATTCACATACTCAAAGGCTTTGGCATAATCAATAAAGCAGAAGTAGATGTTTTTCTGGAATTCTCATGCTTTTTTGATGAACCAACGGATGTTGCCAATTTGATCTCTGGTTCCTCTGACTTTTCTAAATCCAGCTTGAACATATGGAAGTTCATGGTTCACATACTGTTGCAGCCTGGCTTGGAGAATTTTGAGCATTACTTTGCTAGTGTGTGAGACGAGGACAACTGTGCGGTAGTTTGAACAGTCTTTGGCATTGCCTTTCTTTGGGATTGGAATGAAAACTGACCTCTTCCAGTCCTGTGGCCACTGCTGAGTTTTCCAAATTTGCTGGAATAGTGAGTGCAGGACTTTCATAGCATCATCTTTTAGGATATGAAACAGCTCAACTGGAATTCCATCACCTCCACTAGCTTTGTTCGTAGTGATGTTTCCTAAAACCCACTTGACTTCGAATTCCAGGATGTCTGACTCTAGATGAGTGATCACACCATCATGGTTATCTGAGTCATGAACATCTTTTTTGTATAGTTATTCTGTATATTCTTGTCACCTCTTCTTAATATCTTCTGGTTCTCTAGGTCCATACCATTCCTGTATGGCACATACCTTTATTGTGCCTATCTTTGCATGAAATGTTACCTTGGTATATCTAATTTTGTTGAAGAGATCTCTAGTCTTTTCCATTCTATTGTTTTTCCTTTGTTTCTTTGCATTGATCACTTAGGAAGGCTTTCTTATCTCTCCTTCCTATTCTTTGGAACTCTGCATTCAGAAGGATATATATATCTTTTCATTTCTCCTTTGCCTGCTTAAGTAAGTTCAACTTATCATTTTTTTCAAACACTGGATTTTCTTTATTTGGCAGAATATTTTACATAACCGAAACATTAGCCAGAACCTGATTTTCCCACTGAATGAACAGTTTAAAAATGTTTTTATATGGTAGAAAATATTTACATATGCAAAAATGTATTTTCCTCTACCAGAAGATGTTTAATAGGCTGTCTATTGTAAAGGTATTAATCATAATAATGGTTAATCTTTGTGATGGCTTACTACTTCAACTAACAATGGATAAGGTTGTAGTCAATTCTTCTGACAACCCAATTAAATAAGAATGCCATGAGCTCCACTTTGGAGAGGAAGAAATAAACACACAGAGAGGATAAGTAACCGGCCCAAGGTTACACAGCTAGTGAGTAGCTAAATGGGCCTTCAAAGGTAGACTTTCTGATTTCAAGGCCTTTATCCTTAAATCACAGGCTTCCCTGGTGTCTCAATGGTCAACAATCTGTCTGCCAATATAGGAGTCAGGGGTTTGATCCCTGGGTCAGGAAGATTCCCTGGAGAAGGCAATGGCAGCCCACTCTAGTATTCTTGCCTGGAAAATTCCATGGACAGAGCAGCCTGGCGGGCTACAGTCCCTCGGGGTTGTAGAAGAGTCAGATGCAACTTAGTGACTAAACAACAACAGCAAAGCTTAAAATAGTATAAATTTTTATGGTGAAGAACACAATCTCAAAGAGTAGAAATCTAGATGTTCGAAAAAATTCAGATACAAGTCCAGCCAGGCCTATAGAGGGTCTGGTTTAGGGAGTCAGTCACAAATGGTGAGGCTTCTGGACATGGGTCCAACTGGAGTTGATGGAAGAGGATGCTTTTCCAACACCCAGATCACTCAGTGACCTACCTATAAGACTGGGCCTTGTGAACATTGCTCTTTTTCAGTGGTCTCACAGCAACAATCATCCTTATAAACTCTCATGGCCCTCAGTTCAGCTCAGTATCTTTGTGTTATTCAGGCTGTACTATGGTCCTTGCTATTAAAATAGCTTATGGCCCAGAAGGCCTGCTTTCTAGTTATAAAGTGGTTCAGGATTTGAATTCCCCATGAGCTTATGTGGAAGCCTGTTACAAAGAAGGTCTTCAAAGAACTTTTCAAAATATCACAGCTACTGTGACTACCAAGGACAATGGAGAGGGGCTAGAGGCAGGGATAAATAATTTCATTTTTTACTTAATGTGGAAAAACACAGATGCATTGTATGCAACAGCTTGACATGGTAATGAGATTCTGTGACATCAAATCAGCGCCAGTTGGAAATGGTATATTCACCATGCACTGTCTTTGTATTAATTGGCACCAATAACAGAAAATAGGTTGCTTCCTGAAATGTAAGCCTGGCAATTAGCACCTTGTCAAGTCCCTATCAGAAGCTGGCACAAAGAAAAACGTTTGTTTTTTTTTTTTTACCCCCTACTTAAAAACAGGTCTGACGGTACATATCAGGGAAATTCATGGCAAGCATAACTGGAATAAAGTTTAGTTACTGCTGAGCTCTGTGCTAGAGGTGCAGTTAAAAAAAGCAAGACTTTGGACATCTAATTTTTTCCTGGGCACTTACCACAGTGGTGGTGCTGCCTGAATTCTGATTATAGTCAGCAACACAAATTCACCCTCATACATTTGTTAAATCACTACTTCTTATTTTGTGCTGATTATTCAGTTCATTAATGCTGACAATAAATCTAGACCTCATGGAACTTATATTTGCTCTAAGCACCTTTTCTGACAGAGCAGAGGTAGAGAAATGACTCCCTGAATGGTGACTTTGGTCCTCGTGTCCAGGAGGGATAAAGGTCCTAATAAATGAAAACGGACATAATTCAAGATCCTGTCCTCCCCACTTCACTGATCAGGTGGAAAGGGAAAAGAACCATCAAGAAACAGTAAATCCAATGAAATATTGGGCAATTATTTCAGCTTCAGAAAGAGGAGTATGTTTTAACATATAAACATGTCCAAGGTGTATTATTAAGTAAATGAGTCACAGTGTTGTTTGTATAATTGGCTCCTAAAAACAAAATAAAAGAGCAAAATCTCAACTCAAACAGGATCTGCATAGGAAAAAATGTCTAGAAAGAGGGATTTACACCATGCTATAACCATATGACTGTGATCTCTGAAACCAAGAATTATGGAGATCTTTCATACTTATTACATTTCAGTGATAGCTACCCCTGTATTATCTGCCTTTTTTAGTAATAAGAATATATTACTTTCTTAATGAGAACAATATTTTTTAAAAATAAAGAGACAATATATAAAGAAAATACAGTGTTATCACTACCTTCAGGGAAAAGTTTTTTTCATATATTATGCATAGTGGTAGCTTTTTCTGTAACATTCAATACGTATTTCACTATTTGAAAAGAACCTCATATATACTGTGTATATGTGATCAAACACTAAGAAGAGATTTCTGATAGCTGTCAGGTTTTTGAATGAAATTTGACAGGAGCTTGTGATTTACATAGAAATGGAAGTGTCTGATATACAGTAACTATGGAATTAAAACATGATTGGAGAATAATTATTGAGTGTCAGGAAAAAGTAGATGCTTACTCAGCCCCTGACTCTATAAACAAGGAAGACATTTATTTATTAAAAAAATTATTGAACCCCTACTATGTACCATGCAGTTTGCAGATAACAGAGGAGCTCACAGTCCAGTAGGGAAGAGAAACACAAAATAAGTAAATAGGTGAACAAGTATATTAATTACGCACAGTTCTTTGTAGAGGAGATTAAAAGGCAGATAGTTGAGATTAGGAGGACAGAGAAAGGCTCTTTGTGATGTACTAGATAAACGGAAGCCTTTGGCCACCTGATGCAAAGAGCTGACTCACTGGAAAAGACCCTGATGCTGGAAAAGATTGAAAGCAGGAGGAGAGGGTGACAGAGGATGAAATGGATCGATGGCATCACCTGCTCAATGAGCATGAGTTTGAGCACACTTCGGGAAACAAAGAAGGACAGGGAAGCATAGTTTGCTGCAGTCTATGGGGTCACAAAGAGTCAGGCATGACTTAGCAGCTGAACAACAACATAAATAGATAGTAAGAAGGAGCCAGCCCTTTAAAGAGCAAGCAGAAAAATATTCTGGGCAGAGAGAACAGCAGGAGAATGTCTAAGACGGTGAAAGAAGTGGAAGAGTTTCAGAACCCAAAGAGGCCCTTGTGGTTGGAGTTCTGTGAATGAGGGAGAGGGGCTGGAGAGTGGGGCTGTGAGCGAGTGAGACAGGAGCCAGGTGACATGGGACCTTTCAGGTGTGGAGTTTACATTTTACTCTAAATGTAAGGGCAAGACAGAAAATCATTAGGCAAGGAGATGACAAGACACTCCTTTCATTATGAAAAAAAATCTCTCTGGCTGCTGTGTGGACAATGGGATCTAGGAGGCTATTGTGTTGTTCAAATGAGGATGAAGGTGGCTTTAACTAGTGTGTGGGAGTGGAGGTGGCAGGATTTAGATACTGAAAAGTGTATTTTAAACAGGACATGGTAAAGGATGTTATCACAGGGATGAGAAGGGAGGATGTCAAGAATGAGTCCCAAAGCGATTATGCAGAAATTGCTGTCTTTGAGATATATATATTACAACCAGAAAAAGAATATAAAAGAATAAAAACTCACATACAATAGCAACAGAATCACTGGGGATAGAAATAACAAGGAACGCAATGCCTATATGAATACTACTTTAAAACACTAATGAATACGTCAGAGGAGATGTAAGTAGATGGAAAATCACCACATTCTTAGGATAACTGAGTGTCACTAAGGTGCCCATTGTCCCTAAGATAGTTTATAAAATTTTTGGAAGCACAGTATAAATGCCAACAATTTGTTTCCATTATTTTTCTTTTGTTTGAGACAAAACTGAACCAACATTTACTTGAGAACATAAATAAAAAACACCTTGGAAAATTTTGAAAATGAGTTATGTGTAGACTCTAGTAATAATACCAAATATTACTATTCTCTGATCAAAGAATAAAACTTTCCTTTGCTTCTGAACCTAAATAAATGAATAAAACCTTCACAAAATTATTAATCAAAAAATATACCAAATATCAAAATATAATGGAATGCCTCAGTAAATAAATATGGTGATACTGGATTACAAATGAACAGAAAATCCAATGGAAGAGACTAGAAAATCCAGAAACAGATCTAACTGAGAGAATTTAGCTTCTGATAGAGATAGTTTCTGAAACTCATTTGGAAAACTTGGACTAGTCACTATGCAGTGCTAGAATGACTTGGTAGCTATGTGGTTTAAGCATTTTTTTTAATAATAAAACTATTTTAAAGTTGGTGGTGAGGATGTGGAGAAAAGGGAACCCTTGTACACTATTGGTAAGAATGTCAATTGATGCAGCCACTGGGGAAAACAGTTGGAGGTTTCTCAAAAATTAAGAATGACCCAGCAATTCCACTCCTTGGTATATGTCCGAAAAAACTCCCACTAATTCAAAAAGATACATGCACTCCAATATTTATAGCTACTTTATTTACAATTACTAAGACATGAGAACAAGCTAAGTGTCCATCAGCAGATAAATGGATAAAGAAGATGTGGTGTGTTTATACATATATATATATATATATGCAATGGAACACCACTTGGCAAGGTGGGAGTGGCATGGGGAGCACTGGAGATGTAGGGATGCACCCTAGAGGTATGTCAGTGGGGCAGCTGGCGTTCAGGAGAGGAGTTGAGGTAAGAATAAGGATGTCTTCTCCATGATTACAGAGTCAGGGAAAGACAGGAGGGAGGCGTTCTCAAATTTGGGATCCTATACTATAGGATCCCATCCTCCAATTTCCAGTTTAGTAGTTCTAAAGGGTCAAGCCGAAGAATTCATACTTCTAATAAATCCCATGAAGTGCTATTACTGCTGGCTGGGCACCACACTTAGAGAACCAATGGCCCAAGGCAATGAGTCTCCACTGTAGCCTCCTTTTAGTATCAGACAGAAAGCGAAAGAAAAAACAAAAAATTATCTGAGATCCACTGCATTGCAGACCAGTCAAGTCAGAACCTCTGGAAAGTGGGTCTGGGCACTGGTAAATTTCAAAAACTCCCCAGCTGATTCTAATGTAAGCCTGGGAAGAGAGCTTCTGACAAAGGGGAAAGAAACACTAGAGAAACAAGAAAAGGCCAAGAAGACCTTAGGTTGCTTGCTTTGAAATGACCTGGAGGTGAAGAGGAATCAACCAAGAGACTGAGAAGTGAAGAGATAAAAGGAAAACAGGGGCCCCCACATGTGGCAAGCAGTCACTAGCTGGCAGTCTCTGTGCTGGGATCTGGCAAAACAGGTACAAATAAGACCTAAGCAGCCTTCAAAGAGCTTCCTCAGAGGGAAGAACCAAGCGGCTCTCTTAAAGAAGCAGTGGCATCATCTATCCACTTCTTGATGTGTGTCTTGGAGAAATACTTGCTTCCAAGTCTAAGAATGCACATCAAGGCTGTTCATGGCAGCACTGTTTGTCATACTGAAAAATTGGAGACAGCATGTCTTCAGTAGAAGGTTGGCTACATTATAGAAAGTGGTACATTTACATGACAGAAACCTGCACAGCAATTCAAAGGAGCAAACCAGGTAGACAGTAATTGGCAAGATCAGAAAAAACACTGTTGAAGGGTAGAAAGCAAGCTGCGGCATGATGTGTGTATCATTTACGTGAAAAACAACATGCATAAATGTATTTGGAAAATATATATAAAAAGAGGGCTGGAAGAATGCACTCAATTCATACCTGGAGAAAGAGAGAGGGGAAAATTTTGAGGGTGATGGGTAGAGGGACTTTAGATTTCTCATGCTATTAAAATTGTTAAGACTTGATAAATGCACATATTTAATTTCCTCAATATTGTAATAATTTAAATTTTTAAAAGTCATTTACAGAAGTCGGTAATTAGTAGCACATCTAAAGTTAATGTATGTATGCAGTCTAGAATTTTACTTTATGTGGGATCTTGACATAGCACTCCTGGTATCCCTCTCCTGATTTTGGGCTAATTGGATATCTTCACTGACCACATGAAGTATTCTCTCCCAATCTATTTCCTAAATTGAGAAAAGGGCAGAAACTATAACTTCAAAGGGAAAAAGCCACTGCCTGCCTGTTATTTTTCTCTGAATTTTTCTGCCAAAGAAGCATGTTGGAAATAACATTTCAAAGATACAGACAGCTTCCTTCCCCAGAGCCCTGCCTGGCAGACATTCTAGTTATTCAATCAAGGGGCTGTCCTGGAATGCAACTCTAAAAAGGCAACTGAGATTTTTATTTTGCAGGCCTCTGACTCTTAAATAGCAGGCAAACAATGCTAGGAGATTCTGGAGATAAAGATTTGGAAATCTACAGAAGTACACATTAGCCAGACCATATCTGTGACTTTCTAGACAAATGGGTACCTCGGAGCTACCTGTGTTGACAAATGTCATTGTGTCTCTGGAAAGCAATGACTTTTAAATCCTTAAATACTCATTTTCAGGGTCAGAAGACAATCCCTTTATGTACATTTCAAGAAAGCAGGGACCGTATCTGCATCATTGCCATTGTGTCTCCAGTGTCTAGCATACAGTGCTTGGCATACAGTAAGTAGATGCTCAGTAAATATCTCTGTAATGAATGAAGCCACATAACAGAAAGATAAAAACTAAATCAGGGATGACTTCTATATAATCTTGAGTGAAAGAAACCAGACACAGAAAAGTGCATCCTACAGTTTCCACACATATATTGTTAAATACAGACATAATTAATTGGTGGTGAAAGAAAACAGTTACTTTGGTGGCAGGTAGTGCATTGGAAGGACACAGTGGGAGCTTTTGGGAAGCTGGTTATATTCTACTGCTTGACCTTGGTGGTGGTTACAGGGATGTGTTCATTTGGTTAAAATTAAGTTATATAATGGTGTGCTATATATTGTGCACTTTGCTGTACGCATGTTATTGTTTTTTTTAAGTTTACACAACTGAAGCAACTTGGCATGTACACAAACTAAGAGAAAGTGACTTTTTCCATTAAAGAAGTCAGTGTTAAATAAAGGTATGTTAACTGGGGTTTTGAAGTTTTAATCCTTTATGTCGTAGACCATGTCATCCCTGGAAAATCATCTTCTACCCCAAAACAATTTTCACTTTGTATTTCTGAAAAGGAGATATGTAACATCACCTCCAAAGCTTAAAGGCTTAGCTTGCCATTTTCTAAGGTATTTGCTTTTCCTTATCAGAATTCAGCTGATGGTAAAACAGCTGCTGCAGGACTGGAGGCAGTTCTGCTATTAGGTTTCTAGCACCCATTCTTCTTCCTGCATTTAGTCTTTGGAAATTTTTGACCTCTTGAACAGTCAAGGAAGAAAACCAGAAACTTCAGAGCTGAGCAATTTGGGGTAAATATATGATAGTTCCCACCATTTAATAGCCACCAGATTCACTAAATTTTCTGATTGTTTTCTTTGCTTTCTCTCCCTTATTCTTTTTTCTTTTAAAGATAAGAATAACAAAGACATTAAAAAAAAGTCCTTGATCCTAGTAATTCAAAAGTTTAACTTAAACACATTCCCTTTTTGTTACTGTTCAGTCGCTAAGTCAGGTCCGACTCTACAACCCAATGAATGCATCATGCCAGGTTTCCTGTCCTTCACTATCTCCTGGAGTTTGCTCAAACTCATGACCACTGAGGCTGAGATGGGATCCAACCATCTCATCCTCTGTCACCCCCTTCTCCTCCTGCCCTCTGTCTTTCCCAGCATCAGATTTTATTTTCTTGGGTTCCAAAATCACTGTGGACAGCCACAAAATTAAAAGATGATTGCTCTTTTCCAACGAGTCGGCTCTTCACATCAGGTGGCCAAATGAATATTCAGCACCAATGAATATTCAGAGTTGACTTCCTTTAGGATTGACTGATTTGATCTCCTTGCTGTCCAAGGGTCTCTCAATACTTCTGCAGCTCCACAATTTGAAAGCATCAATTCTTTGGTGCTCAGCCATTTTTGTGGTCCAGCTCTCACATCCATACATGACTACTGGAAAAACCACAGCTTTGACTACACAGGTCGTTGTTGGCAAAGTAATGCCTCTGTTTTTTAATACACTGTCTAGATTCATCATAGCTTTTCTTCCAAGGAGCAATCATCTTTTTAATTTCGTGGCTGTCCACAGTGATTTTGGAGCCCAAGAAAATAAGATCTGTCACTTTTTCCCCATCTATCTGTCTTAAGGTGATAGGATCAGATGCCATGATCTTCGTTTTTTGAATGTTAAGTTTTAAGCCAGCTTTTTCACTCTCCTCTTTCACCCTAAGAGGCTCTTTAGTTCCTCTTTGCTTTCTGCCATTAGAATGGTATCATCTGCATATCTGAGGTTGTTGATACTTCTCCAGCAATCTTGGTTCCAGCTTGTGATTCATTCAGCCTGGCATTTCACATGATGTATTCTGCATATAAATTAAATAGGCAGGGTGACAATATATAGCCTTGACATACTCCTTTCCCAATTTGGAATCAGTCCATTGTTTCATGGTCTGGTTCTAATTCTTGCTTCTTGACCTGCATGCAGGTTCCTCAGGAAGCAGTTAAAGTGGTCTGGTATTCCCATATCTTTAAGAATTTTCCACAGTTTGTTGTAATCTGTACAAAGACCTAGTGTTGTCAATGAGGCAGAAGTAGATGTTGTTTTGGAACTTCCTTGCTTTTTCTATGATCCAACAGATGTTGGGAATTTGATCTCAGGTTCCTCTGCCTTTTCTAAACTCAGCTTGTTCATCTGGAAGTTCGTAGTTCACATACTATTCAACAGCCTCTCTTGAAGAATTTTGAGCATTGCCTTGCTAGCATGTGAAATGAGCACAAATGTACTGTAGCCTGAACATTCTTTGGCATTGCCCTTCTTTGGGACTGGAATGAATACTGACCTTTTCCAGTCCTGTGGCCACTGCTGAGTTTTCCAAATTTGCTGGCATATTGAATGCAACACTTTAACAGCATCATATTTTAGGATTTTAAATAGCTCAACTGGAATTCCATCACGTCCACTAGCTTTGTTCATAGTAATGCTTCCTAAGGCCCACTTGACTTTATACTCCAGGATGTCTGACTCTAGGTGAATGCCCACAGCACTGTGGTTATCCAGGTCACTAAGATCTTTTTTGTCTAGTTGTTCTGCATATCCTTGCCACCTCTTCTTAATCTCTTCTGCTTTGGTTAGGTCCTTGCTATTTCTGTCCTTTACTGTGCTCATGTTTGATGAAATATTCCCTAGATGTCTCCATTTTTTTTGAAAAGACCTCTAGTCCTTCCCATTCTATTGTTTTCCTCTATTTCTCTGCATTACACACCGAGGAAACCAGAATTGAAAGAGACACGTGTACCCCAATGTTCATCACCACATTGTTTACAATAGCCAGGACATGGAAGCAACCTAGATGCCCATCAACTGACGAATGGATAAGAAAGCTGTGGTACATATACACAATGGAATATTACTCAGCATTAAAAAAAAAATTCATTTGAATCAGTTCTACTCAGGTGGACGAAACTGGAGCCTATTATCCAGAGTGAAGTAAGCCAGAAGGAAAAACAACAATACAGTATACTAACGCATATATATGGAATTTAGAAAGATGGCAACGAGAACCCTGCATGCGAGACAGCAAAAGAAATACAGATGTATAGAACAGACTCGTGGACTCTGTGGAAGAGGGCAAGGGTGGGATGATATGGGAGAATGGCATTGAAACATGTTAATTATCATATGTGAAATCAATCACCAGCCCAGGGTTGATGCTCGGGGCTGGTGCACCGAGATGACCCGGGGGAGGGAATCAGGAGGGAGGAGGGAGGGGGGTTCTGGAGGGGGAGCATATGTATACCCATGGCAGTTTCATGTCAATGTATGGCAAAACCAACACAATAAAGTAAAGAAAATTAAAAAAAAAAAAGAATGCTTTCTTATCTCTCCTTGCAACTCTCTGAAACTCTGCATTTATTTGCCTTTCTCATTTTCCTTTTCCTTTTCCTCTTTTGTCAGCTATCCCCTTGTACATGTACAAAGTAAGGGAATTACAACGTAACTCACAGATACATTGTCTGTTACAGCAAAAAGTTAAAGGCAACTGAACTGTCCATCAAAAGTGAACTTGTAAAATACATGCGTATGTGCTCAGTTGTGCCTGACTCTTTGAGGCCTCATGGACTATAGCCCACAAGGCTCCTCTCTATGGGATTTTCCAGGCAAGAATAGTAGAGTGGGTTATCATTTCCTCCTCCAGGGGAATCTTCCTGACCCAAGGATCAAACCCACATCTCCTACATTGGCAGGTGGATTCTTTACCACTGAGCCACCTGGGAAGCCCTTTAAAATATATAGCATTTGACAATAGAAAGGTATGCGACCTTAGAAAAGAATGAAGAGGCTACACTCCTGACATACAGACAAGTGCAAGGTACAGTCAATGTGTCTAGCCTGCTACAATTTATGAACACATAAGTGATTTCTTGAAGAATACACAAGAAACTGTTGATAATGGTGGCACCCAGAGGGGGATGTTGTACATAGGCAAGGGAGAGACTCCTCCAGGTATCTTTTGGTTCCAGTGACATTTAAACTATATTATATATTGTCTCATTGACAGAAAACAACAAAATTCTGTAAAGCAATTATCCTTCAATTAAAAAATAAATAAATTTTAAAAAGCAAAAAACCTCCCCAAAACAAAAATGTTTAAAAGCATAAATAATATTTTTGGCAATGGTTTTTAAAGAAAGCCCTGATTATGCAAAGGATGTAGAACAAAGGCACAGTCTCATGCACTGCTGGAAGGGGAAAATGGATAACTTAACAGGAAGGCAGTTTGCTAAAAAGACATTTTAAAAACTTTCAAATTTTCCTTGTAATTACATATTTCTACTCCTAGCAATTTATTTTAAAGAATGTAACTATAACTATTAAGGTGCTGGTAAAAGACACTAAACAAAACAGAAATAAATGGGAAGACAGTCCATGTTTATAGACTGAAAGAATTAATGTTGTTAAAATAAAAATAAAATAAAATAACCATACTACCCAAAGCAATCTACTGAGGCAGTGCAACCTCTTATCAAAATCTAAGTGATTTTTTCAAAGGAATAGAACAAATGATCCTAAACTTTGTATCAAACCATAAAAAAGCCCAAATAGCCAAAGCAGTAAAGGTGAAAGAAGTGCAAGAAAGATAAAGAAAATAAAAAATGAAAAGAAGTGAGAAACAAACAAAGCTGGAGGCATCTCACTTCCTGATTTTAAACTACCGAATATAATACAAGTAATCAAAACAGTGTGTACTGGCATAAAAATACACTTAGATCAATGGAATGGAACAGAAAACTCAGAAAATGACCCATGTACAGATGATCAATCAGTTTATGAAAAATGAGCAAAGAATATGCAACAGGGAGAGGATGGTCTCCTCAGTAAATGGTGGTGGGAAAAAAAGAAACGCATGTGCAAAAGAATGAAATTGCAACCACTATCTAATACCACACATACACACACACCTACCTACTGAAAACTAGATTAATGACTTGACTCTAAGACCTTATTCCATAAAACTCCTAGAAGAAAACAGAGGCAGTAAGCTCCTTGACACTGGTCTTGGCGATGATTTTTTAGACCTGAAATCAAAAGCAAATATAACAAAAACAAAAATAAACAAGTGCAACGGCATCAAATTGAAAATTTTCTCCACAACAGAAAAAAATGAAAGGCAACCTACAGAAAAGAAAATATTTAGAAATAATGTATCTGATAAGGGATTAATATCCAGAATGCATAAAGAACTCACAGAACTCAATAGCAAAAGGAGCAAAGAAAGAAACACAATCCAACTGAAAAATGGGCAGAGAAGGTATTTTTATATCTTTATATCTCAATAGGTATTTTTCCAAAGAAGACATACAGATGGCCAACAGTTACATGAAAAGGTGCTTGATGTCAGTAACAAGAAAATGCAAATAACATTTGCAAATAACAAATGCAAGTGACAAGGAAACGCAAATCAAAACCACACTGAGGTATCACTACACACCTGTTATAATGATTATTATTTATATTATATTATAAATTAATACATTATAATGATTATTATTTATATTATAAATTAATATATAACATTAAATATTATAATAATTATATGCATTATACTACCTTGTTATAATAATGCATTAATATATAGTAATGTATTATAATATATTATTATTATAATGACTATTATTAATATAGCAAGAAATAATAGGTATCAGGAAGGATATGGTGAAAAGGGAAATGTTGCACAGCACTGTTGGTGAGAATATAAGTTGGTTCAGCCACTATAGAAAATAGTATGGAGACTCCCCAAAAAATCAAAAGTAAAACTGCTAGCATACAATCTAGCAATTCCACTTCCTTTTTTTTAAAATTTAATTTATTTATTTTAATTTTCTTTACATTATCGTGTTGGTTTTGCCATACATTGACATGAATCCTCCATGGGCATACATATGCTCCCCCTCCAGAACCCCCTTCCCTTCTCCCTCCCGATTCCCTCCCCCTGGGACATCTCAGTGCACCAGCCCCAAGCATCAACCCTGGGCTGGCGATTTATTTCACATATGATGATTAACATGTTTCAATGCCGTTCTCTCTTATCATCCCACCCTTGCCCTCTCCCATAGAGTCCAAAAGACTGTTCTATACATCTGTGTTTCTTTTGCTGTCTCACATACAGGGTTCTCATTACCATCTTTCTAAATTCCATATATATGCGTTAGTATACTGTATTTTTGTTTTTCCTTCTGGCTTACTTCACTCTGTATAATAGGCTCCAGTTTCGTCCACCTGAGTAGAACTGATTCAAATGAATTCTTTTTAATGGCCAAGTAATATTCCATTGTGTATACATACTACAGCTTTCTTATCCATTCATCTGTTGATGGACATCACACTAATTCGAAAAGATATACATTCCCATGTTCAATGAAGCTTTATTTATGGTAACCAAGACAGAGAAGTGCCCACAGATGGATAAATGGGCAAAGAAGTTGTTATATATAATGCATATGTAGTATATTTATATATAATTATAAATCTATATATAATTGAGCCATAAAAAGAAGGTAACCATGGCATTTATGACAACATAGATGGGCAGTGAGGATATTATGCTAAGTGGAATAAGTTAGCTAGAAAAAAATGAATACCATACTATTTCACTTCTTTGTGGAATCTCAAAGCAACAACAAAATAACCCAAACTCACAGATGCAGAAAACAGGTTGGTGGCTGCCAGATGAGGAAGATGGGGCTGGGGTACATAAGTGAAGTGAAAGTCAGTCGCATTCAACCCTTTGTGACCCCATGAAATATACAGTCCATGGAATTCTCCAGGCCAGATTACCAAAGTAAGTAGCCTTTCCCTTCTCCAGAGGATCTTCCCAACCCAGAGATCAAACTTGGATGAATGAGTAAATGTAGTCAAAAGGTAAAAACTTTCAGTTGTAAAATAAATAAGTCTAAGGGATGTTATGTACAACATGGTACTATAGTTAATAAAGCGTGTGCACGCATGCTCACTTGCTTGTCATGTCTGACACTTTGAGACCCTATGGACTGTAGCTCACCAGGCTCCTCTAGAGGCAAGGAAACTGGAGTGGATTCTCCAGGCGAGAATGTTGGAGTGGATTGCATGCCTTCCTCCAGGAGATCTTCCTGACCCAGAGATCGATCCCACATCTCCTGTGCTGCAGGCATATTCTTTACTGCCAAGTCACTGGGGAAGCCCCATAGTTAATAATACTATATTGTTTATTTGAAAGTTGCTAAGAAAGTACATCTTAAAGGAAATTTCAGCATTGGAAGTATTGATCATCATGGTATATATCTGAGACTAATACAATGTTGTATGTCAATTATATCTCAAAATGAAGTTATTTGAAGAAAATAATCAATGATACACAAAAGGACTTATACACAGGAATTTTATCTTATTTTTTATAGTAAAATTGGAAACATTTTGATGAAAAGTGGAAGTTGCCCTCCACCCCAAAAAGAATAAAGAATGAAGTAATGGTTACAATGGAGCACAGTAAAGGACTAGATTGCAGAAGTATTGGGGAAAATAAATATATGAATAGATGATCAGTTTCATAAAGTATGGTATAGCTGTATATTAAAAATGCCATTTTAAAAGGATACAAAATTGTTAATAACATTTAGTTCAGTTCAGTTGCTCAGTCGTGTCCGACTCTTTGCGACCCCATGAACTGCAGCTCGCCAGGCCTCCCTGTCCATCACCAACTCCTGATTCAAACTCATGTTCATTGAGTCAGTGATGCCATCCAACCATGTCATCTTCTGTTGTCCCCTTCTCCTCCTGCCTTCAATCTTTCCCAGAATCAGGGTCTTTTCAAATCAGTCAGCTCTTCGCAAGAGGTGGCCAAAGTATTTGAGTTTCAGCTTCAACATCAGTCCTTCTAATGAACACCCAGGACTGATCTCCTTTAGGTTGGACTGGTTGGATCTTCTTGCAGTCCAAGGGGCTCTCAAGAGTCTTTTCCAACACCACAGTTCAAAAGCATCAATTCTGAGGCACTCAGCTTTCTTCACCATCCAACTCTCACATCCATACATGACTACTGGAAAAACCATGGGTTTGACTACAACAGACTTTTGTTGACAAAGTAATGTCTCTGCTTTTCAATAAACTGTCTAGGTTGGTCATAACTTTCCTTCCAAGGAGTAAGCATCTTTTAATTTCATGGCTGAAATTAAGCATCTTTTAATTTCATAACATTAGGGAGTAAAAAAATATATAATATATATTACAGCATAATATTATTTCTGATAAAAAATGCACTGATACCACTGTATATACATGTGGAAGTACACATGTGTATAAAACAGACATTTAACACTTTATATGACAGAATGGGAATTTTAATTTTCTATTCCTATTCCTAGGTGGATTTTCAAAAACAACTAGAGTATGTTTATATTTTAAACTAGAAATTTTACAATAAAAGAATTGAGAATTTTTTAAAATGTGCTATAAATAAACCCTGGCAATGCAAAGTGCAGCCCCAAAAGATTCAAATGCATATACTAAAGGGCTACATTACACTGAGGTTAATGAAGTGACAGAACCAAGACTGCTGTATAGATGAAGAGCCAATTGCCAGTCACTTTATATCCCAAGTTATAATGGAAGGGATGTTTTATCCTGGGTTGCTGTCTCCATGTGGCCCATGTGGATCACCTATACTGTGAGAATTATTTCATTCATATCAAACTATTTTAGTTCCTTTAGGAAATAAGTGTTTATTCTAAAACAAAGAGAATCTGAAAAATAAAATATGGATGACATGATATAATGCTCTTTAAAATCACTTCTAATCAAATAGTATCATTTGTTCTTTATTACCTATTTTTTTTAATAAATTGAAGTGAGAGTCCTGTAATTTTAACCATTTCAAAGTGAACAAGTTAGTGGCATTAAGTGCATTCATGATGTCACACAATCACCACCTCTATCTAGTTCAAAAACGATTTCATCACCCCAAAAGGAAGTTCCATACAAATTAAGTAAGGTGCGCCCCATTTTTCTCTTCCCACTGCCCTTGGCAACCACTCATCTGTACTCTTTCTCAACAGATTTACCTATGCTGGACATTTCATAGAAATTTCATAGAAATCATACAGTATGTGGCCTTAGTGACTGGCTTTTTTCACCACAGCTATTTCAAGGATCATATGTATTATAGCATATAGCAGTATTCCATTCCTTTTTATGGCTGAATAATAGTTCATTGTCTGGATATACCACAATTTATTTGTCCATCTCTCTGTGATGGACATTTGGACTATTTCCACATTTTGGCTGTTATAAATAGAGCTACTATGACCATTTGTGAGTATCTATTTGAATCTCTGGTTTTAATTCTTTTATACCTAGACTGAGAATTGCTGGATCATTAGGTAATTCTTTCCTGAGAGTTGGACCATAAAAAAAGCTGAGTGTCAAAGAACTGATGCTTTCTATCTGTGGAGCTGGAGAAGACTCTTGGAGTCCCTTGGATAGCAAGCAGATGAAACAAGTCAATCCTAAAGGAAATCATCCCCAAATATTCATTGGATTAACTGATGCTGAAACTGAAACTCCAATTCTTTGGCCACCTGATGCAAAGAGCTGACTCACTGGCAAAACCCTGATGCTGGGAAAGATTGAGGGTAGGAGCAGAAGGAGGAAACAGAGGATGAGATGGTTGGATAGCATCACTGACTCTATGAACATGAGTTTGAGCAAACTCTGGGAGATAGTAAAGGACAGGGAAGCCTGCTGTGTTGCAGTTTATAGAGTTGCAAAGAGTTGGACACCACTAAGGGACTGAACAACAACAACAACAAACACACTAGTAATGTAGAGATAAACTTCTTTACGCCTTCTCTCTCCACCTTTATGTCTCCTCTTCCTGGATTCACTTTTTCCTGAACTCCAAGCAAAATTGGTGTGAAAGTTATTTTTGAGCAATCTTGAAAGTGAAAGTCTCTCAGTCATGTTTGACTCTGCGATCCCGTGGCCTATACAGTCCATGGAATTCTCCAGGCCAGAATACTGGAGTGGGTGTCTTTTCCCTTCTCCAGGGGATCTTCCTGACCCAGGAATCAAACCAGGGTCTCCTGCATTGCAGGTGGATTCTTTACCAACTGAGCTACCAGGGAAGCCCTTTACACTTTTTAAAAACAATTGTTTCAGTGCTAAATAAATTTGATTCATTTATTCACAGACGGGTAGGAACAATCAACAATGCGCAACATTGTGAGGAGAGCAAAAACAAATGGAGTCTCAGCCCCTGTTCTTAAGGTGCTCATAGTCCTGTGAGACTGATAAATAATTTTAACCTATACTAGATGACAAGAAATATAACAGTCTCACTAGGAGATTGTTAAATTAAAAAGGCTATCTCTCTTTTGAGGCCAGGAAAGCTTTAGGAATTTGATGACCTTTGAAACAAATCCATAGTTATGGGTAGGGTTTTGTTTAGCCAAGATTTAGGGGTTTTTTGTTTTTGTTTTTAGTGATAGAAGCCCAACTCAAATCAATTTAAGGAAACATAGAACAATGTGTTGGTTTAGCTAACTTAAAAAAATGTAAGAGTATCTAATTTCAGACAAATGTGAATCCAGGGTATCTAAATGATTCTGTAAGAGAGCTGCCAAAAATACTGATAACTGGGATTCCGCAGGGGTTCAGTGGTTAACAATCTGCCTACCAATGCAGGGGACCCAGGTTTGATCCCTGGTACTGGAAGATCCCACCTGCTGTGGAGCAACTAAACCCGTGCATGCACTGGCTCAGCTACTGTAGCTTGCGCTCTAGGGCCTGTGCTCTCCAACAAGAGAAGTTACTGCAATGAGAAGCCCGAGCACCCCAGCTTGCTGCAACTAGAGAAAGCCTGCATGTACTAACAAAGACACAGCACAGTAAAAAATTAACAAAATTTTAAAACTATGTAATATATATATATAGGGCTTCCCAGGTGGCTCTAGTAGTAAAGAAACTGTCTGCCAATGCAGAAGACAAAAAAACATTGATAATTATTATAGTTGAACAATGGAAAATTTATTCTTTCCCCTTCCATGTAAATTTGAAAACAATTTTCCCAATAAAATATTTTAAAAGCTCGAGGAGGGCAGAAGTTTTAGTCTGTTTTTAATATTGTTATATCCCTAAGTACCTAGAACAGTATCTGAAATACAGTAAAAATGTAATCAATATGTGTTGATTGAAAAAAAATAAGAAAGCTGTTAATTTCTTGGAGGTTCTAGCTTGTACTGGCTTTGTTTTCAGATAAGCTTATTTCTTGTGGAAGAAAGGATGGACACCATCTCTTCAGACTGCCATTGTTACCAGCTCCACTGCACCGGAATAGAGTGCCTCTCTCCTGATAAGTGAGGCAGAATATACAAACAGGGCTCTGTTGGGCCAGCTCTGGATTGATCGCGTGCCCATCTCAGGAGTCAAAGATGGGCTGAGCCCACTGAACCCACGGACTGATTTTGTGCAGGAGTGGTTCCCCCAAATTAAAAAGGAAGCTTTAAAATAAGAAAGAGGAGAAATGGTTGCTGCATAGTCAAGAACAACAGAGGCCTATCACAAGTTTCACAGGTACAGATGAGAAGTGAAGTGAAGTGAAGTCGCTCAGTCGTGTTCAACTCTTTGTGAACACATGGACTGTAGCCTACCAGGCTCCTCCGTCCATGGGATTTTCCAGGCAAGAGTACTGGAGTGGGTTGCCATTTCCTTCTCCAGGGGATCTTCCCAACCCAGGGATCGAATCCAGGTATCCCACATTGTAGGCAGACGCATTACCCTCTGGGCCACAAGATGAGAAGGAGCAAGGAAACCCAGGTGGAGGCAGTGGCCTGGAAGAAGGCAGAGAAGCAAGACAGCAGAGGAAGGGTTCCATTTGACAAAAAGATTGGGGCAGAAAGAAAAATTAAGCTGGAACTGTATTATAAAAAAGGCTGGACTGTCAGGATAAGGTGTTTAAGCCTTTTTTTTTTTTTAGTTGAAGTATAGTTGACCCTGATGCTGGGAAAGATTGAAGACAGAGGAGAAGAAGGCCGCAGAGGATGAGATGGTTAAATAGCATGACAGACTCAATGGATATGCATTTGAGCAAACTCTGGGAGATAGTGAAGGACACGGAAGCCTGGTGTGCTACAGTTCATGGGGTTGCAAAGAGTCAGACAGGACTTAACAACTAAAGAACAACAACATAGTTGATTTACAATGTTGTGTTACTTTCAGGTTAGAGCAAAGTGATTCATACACACACACACACACATACACACACTGTTTTTCAGATTATTTTCTGTTATAGGTTATTGCAATGTATTAAATATAGTTCCCTGTACTATATAGTAAGTTCTTATTCTTTGCCTTTATATACATATACTAGTGTGTATCTGTTAATGCCCAAACTCCTAATTTATCCCTCCCTCTCCCCTTTCCCTTTGGTAATCACAAGTTTGTTTTCTATGTCTGTGAGTTTGTTTCTGTCTTGTAAATAAGTTCATTTGTATCACTTTTTTAGATTACGTGTATGATATGATATTTGTCTTTTTCTAACTTACTTCACTTAGTATGATATTCTCTATGCCCATTCATGTTGCTAAAATGGCAGTATTTCATTTTTTTTATGGCTGAGTAATGTCCCAGTGTGTGTGTATGTGTATATGTAGCCTAGTTTTAAAGAGAGGGGGAAGCCAAAAGAGTAACCCAAAATATCATCACATATTACATATATAATAAATATATCATCAAGTATAATTGAAAATCAGTTAGTTTTCTGCATTTTCTTTAAGACTGTGGTTTGTAGTTATATGCTTCATTTATAAGGCATTTATTTTCAATTAAACTATATACGCCTGCTTGACCTGCTACTGGGAAAAGTTTCATTATGTTTGTTGAATGCATCTGTCTCCTCCAGCTCACTGAATTTCCTTCTTGCCTATAACTTCTGGATTAAGCTAAACTGAAAAATACATATCAGTATGGGCAAACCCAGGTGAAGGACCAGGGAACTCTTATTAAAAGAATGCAACCAACTATGAATCCTTGAACCTGCTGGGAAATTTACAATATTACTTTCTTAAGGCACTCATTTATTCTTCAGTTAAAGTTGTTCTCGCAAGCTTAGCACACACTTTGGAAAAATAAATATTTCATTATAATAATGAATAAAAAGTAGCTTTGGAGGAAGTAGCTTGCTGATGAAGAATAATTTCTGTCTCCCTCCATTTTCTCTGTGTCTTCTCTAAAAATAGAAGTGAGAAAAGAGTTGACCAGAGCTCAGAGTAACAAGCCATGAAGTTCCCAAAGGAGAGTCAAGCTGGGTTGACCACCACATAAGTTTTTATTGTTGTTGTGGTTTGTTTGTTTTTTCTTTTCTGGATACAGATCAGGAAGTTTTATTGGTAACTGACCTCAATGTAGTTTTGATGGCCTCCCTTCACTGTAGCATTAAATGAGAAAGTACTTTGCAGACAGTGAAATGCTATACATGAATTCATTATCATCATCTCAATGACCAGATGAAGTCCATGAGGTAGGGTTACCATGGTTTCCCTTTTTTCTGATGTGAGGCAGTGTAGCTTCATGATAACCATACCTTGAATTCCCCAGCTTTTTGTTGTTTAACCTACAAAAGCCCCCACAGCCTCAGCTGTAACATGGGGTAATAAAAGTATCTGCTTATTTAATAGAGGATTAGCTGAGATAAAAATGAATAAAAAGCAACTAGCTCAGTTTACACCATGACCAACTCATCCAGGTTTTCCTAGAACTTCCCTGTTGTTAGCATCATAAACCCCTTCAAGACCTCAGAACCTGGTGAGCCCCAGGTAAACTGTGATGGCCGGTTATCCAAGAGGCAGGCGCTCAAACATTCTTAGAAAATATTAGCTATTTTTGTCTTAGAGGAGAAAGGCAAAGATGAAAATACTTAGCATGGTGTAAGGAACACAGGTATTTTGTTAAAAAATAAAAGTCATTTATTTATCCTAAGAGAATTAAACCTCAGGATTCTTATTTAAGGCTTTTAAAGCCAAATCCAATTCTTTTCCGATGGTGCTTTTGTTCATTTTCTTCATTCAATTCTTCATTCATTTAATCCATCCCTGCCCTCATAGAGTTTATAACATAGAAGACACAGACATCTACTAAATTGCTGCTGCTGCTGCTAAGTTGCTTCAGTCATGTCTGGCTCTGTGCGAACCCACAGACAGCAGCCCATCAGGCTCCCCTGTCCCTGGGATTCTCCAGGCAAGGACACTGGAGTGGGTTGCCATTTCCTTTTCCAATGCATGAAAGTGAAAAGTGAAAATGAAGTTGCTCAGTTGTGTCCGACTCTTTGCGACCCTGTGGACTGCAGCCTACCAGGCTCCTCTGTCCATGGGATTTTCCAGGCAAGAGTACTAGAGTGGGGTGCCATTGCCTTCTCTGACTAAATAGCTACCTTACAAATAATTCAGATTGCTGTTGCATTAAATGTACTGTGTGTGTGTGCTCAGTCATTGAGCCACATCCAGCTCTGTGACCCTGTAGCCCACCAGGCTCCTCTGTCTATGGGACTTCCCAAGCAAGAATACTGAATTGGGTTACCATTCCCTTATCCAGGGGATTTTCCCAACCCAGGGATCAAACCCATGTCTCCTGCATTGCAGGTGGATTCTTTACCACTACGCCACCTGAGAAGCTCATTAAGTGGGTCAGTAGCAGGCAACTGTCCATGTGTGGTTTTTCTAGAGATTTCCCTAAATCCACCCACTCTCAAATGTTTCCATTTATATCTGTGTTTTCTTACAGCATGGACAGCTTGGGGTTGTAGTATAACCTTTGGCTATGGAGTAGGAGAAAGTTTATTAGCCTGAAATGACCATGTTTGGTCAGGTCAGGAGGTTCCTCTTTTTACTGATATATTTTCATGAATTAGTAGATTCAAACAGTCCAGGGTCCTCTTTACAGTCACATGGACTAATCCACAGCCAGCCAGCTTCTCACCAAAAGTGAGGCCCTGCCTGATCCATGCATAGGAGCCAGGTCCCCATCTGCCTGCCTGAGGTTTTATGTTTCACCTCATGCTCTCACCATCCACAAGAAAGGGAAAGTAGGCTTTTCACATGTGTTCCCACCACAGGATGGAGTGGTGTTTTATTTTCATTTCAGTTGAGTCAGTTAATTCAAAATCAGTCACCTAGTCCAAAATATAATAAGCTTTTGGTATTCTATTTATGATAACATATCAGAGAGAAAGTGAATATTTCATCTGGGAGCCAAGACAGTCACTGGGGGACTGAATTTTGTCAGCAGTACCATGTTAATAAACTTGAGAAAGCCCTGTGTTAGGTTAAAATACAACTTTTCACCCCCGCTGGCCTGGCAAATTGAACAGGGAAGGCAACCTCTAGCAAAAGAGGATTAGATTTCACAAAAAGATATGGGAAGGGATACAAAATCCCTCACCATGTCCCCTGAAAAAATAAAGGAACAAAAGAGCCAGTGGCCATTTCTTCAAAGAAGAGCCTTCCTTGGACTGTTTCCACTTAAAATCTACTTTCTTCTTACTTTTGAAATAGGGTGGTTAGTGTTTAACAAAATCTTTACAAAGGTAACTGTATTATCTTCTTCTTTTTATTTAGGAAACATTCCAACGAGGATTATGGGTGTTTGAATTTGGTAGAAAATTTTGTGATTAGTTCCTGAGAAGAAACTAGGGTTTATTTTTGGTTTGGGACCCAGCTAGACAGGGAGGTAGGAGGCTGTGGAAAGACAGTGGTTCTGTGGTGTGGAGTTACCAGGAGGCTGGCTTGAAAGTATAGCCTCGAAGGCATGCTGGCAGCAGCATTTTTATTAGCTTTTCATTTCTTTCTTTCTTTTTTTGTGAAGTTATAGCAAGACTGTGGCTATTTCTTAAAGGAATTTAGTGCAAAAGTTATGCCCCTTGCTATTCTGAGATCTTGCCTAAGATTTGAAAATGTGCCCAATGTAGATATGATCTGAGACTTCAAATGAAGAAAATAACTTCAAAATAAATTTTTTTTCTTGGTGGTGAGGTGGGGGAGTTTTAAAGAGAAGGTGCATCTATTTTTCTTTCCTTTCTCTTTTTTTCCAAAGGAAGATTTTGTTGTTGTTGTTAATCAGACATCCTAGCAGGAAAGAAAAAAGGAGAGACCTTGTCATTGCTAATCTTGCCAAGAGTTATGTTTGGGGTTGAATTGGGTCCATTCCCCAATTCATATGCTGAAGTCCTAAGCCTTAGTACCTCAGAATGTGCCTGTAGTTGGACACAGGGCCTTTAAAGAAGTGATTATGATAAAATGGTTGAGAAGATCCCCTGGAGAAGGGCATGGCAACCCACTCCAGTATTCTTGCCTGGAGAATCCCAGAGGAGCCTGGAAGACTATGGTCTATAGGATTGCACAGAGTAGGACATGACAAGCGATTTATTAGCACTAGCACATGATAAAATGAGGTCAAATGGGTGACCATAATCCAGTATGACTGATGTCCCTGTAAGAAGAGGCAGTTTAACTCAGACATGAACATACAGAGGAAAGACCATGTGAGGGAGGACACAGTGAGAAGGTTGCCATCAGCAAGCCGAGGAGAGAAGCCTCAGAGGAAGTCAATCCTGCCAACATCTTCATCTTGGACTTTTGGCCCCCAAAACTGGGAGACAAACTTCTGAAGTTTAAGCCACCTGGTCTGTGATATTCTGTTATGGAAGCCCTGAGAAACTAGCACACTAAGTTAAATGACTATTTCTGCCAAAGGATATTGCCAGGGGGGCATGATAACTCCTTATTTGAGAAGGGAAAAAAGTGGCTTGCTTTTCTTCTGTCTATGTTATACATTTTTAGCTATCTCTTAAAAATACATACAGAATTAGGGAATTTAGGTTTCAGTGGGGTCATTTTTGGCAAGGGGAGAATTAGGGATGTAAGAATGTATTTCAGTCACATTTATTAATCTGAGTTTATTTTCATATGCTTAGTAAAATTCTGAACCATATATTACCTATAGGATAATTTAAAAATGAAGGAATATTAATTTATTTTTTTCATAAGGCTTTGATTTCTTTGCATGGCCAAACTTGGACTTCTTTTTAAGTTAAAATTATGGTGTCAGTTGTTTTCTCTGACCTTTGTAAGTTGCTTAAAATGACCGTGCTCAAGCTCAGAGTAATTAAGATAAATATGAGAGAGCCATATACGGAATAAAACACTGCTGTTTTAAAAACTAGCAACACCGTGTTAAAAACCATTTTTAGTGTTAACTGAAAAAAATTAAACCAATTGTATGTAAATTATTATTGCAATTATGCATAATTATATGTAGAGTATATATATCGTAATTATACCTATTGTATCATTATACCTAGTTTTTTCCTAAAACCTACCATAGAAAAAGCGCTATGAGGAATATACTGAACAGTGGTTACTTGTGAAGCATGGCATTATGACTCTTACGGCTTCTGAGGTGACTCAGTGGTAAAGAATCCTCCTGCCAATGTGAGAGACATGGGTTCAACCCTGGGTTGGAAAGTTCCCTGGAGAAGGAAATGGCAACCCCCTTTAGTACTCTTGCCTGGGAAATCCCATAGACAGGGGAGCCTGGTGGGCTAGTCCATGGGGTCACAAAGAACCGGCATGACTTAGCGTCTAAACAACAATAACAAACAACTATGACAGCTCCCCTCCCAATAGTTTATTCTTCTTTTTGCCTGCATTTGTTTCATAAGCACGTATTACTTTTATGATTAAAGAAAACTGTCCACCATCAGTGTGATGATTCATGAGTTCATTATACATTAATAACTAAATGAGCTAATCACCAGATGTAAACACCTGGCAGAGCCTGGTCTAGACTGTGAGCTCAGTCAGGCTTAGTTTTCTTTGTCTGCATATGGGCTAGACTAGTTTCCCACCATACAACAGGATACAGGTGTCCCAGGAACACCTCATGGTACTCAGTTCAACCATCAAGACAAAATCAAGAGTCAACACAGTTTAGACATGTGGGTATGAGGCAGAAGGAGATGTAGGTCTTCTCATAAGTAGACTTTAATCTTTTAGTGAATCAGTACTATACTATGTTCCTCAACAGTAGACAGGTACATTTTTTTTTATTATTGTTTTTGCCATACAATGTCATGATATCACCATGGGTTTACATATGCTTCCCCTCCGGAACCCCCCTCCCTCCTCCCTCCCCCCCGGGAAATCTCGCTGCACCAGTCCCGAGCATCAATCCTGGGCTGGCGATTGATTAGACACATGACAATTAACATGCTTCAATGCCCTTCTCCCATATCATCCCACCCTTACCCTCATCCACAAAGTCCACGAGTCTATTCTATACATCTGCGTTCCTTTTGTTGTCTCCCATGTTGGGTTCTCGTTACTGTCTTTCTAAATTCCATATATATGCGTTAATATACTGTATTGTTGTTTTTGCTTCTGGCTTACTTCACTCTGGATAATGGGCTCCAGTTTCGTCCATCTGAATAGAATTGCTTCAAATGAATTTTTTTTTAATGCTGAGTAAGACAGGTACATTTTTTATTAAGAATGTACCAATTAAGTACTTTTGTGGGATGTAAATATCATGGATGCCTCCCCCCCGGAACACAAAAAAAGAATATTCCCTTCCAGAAAGATGGGTGGCAAAGTAAAACTTATGTTGCAAGTTAGAAGAGATCTGATAGGAAAAAAAAAAAAATTCGTTAGGCACCATATAGACTTTACATAAAAAACTGGAGTACTACTGAGATAAATAAGAACTGCTTTGTTGATCAGGCTGACTCTGTATGTTGACACAAGACTTTGAGGGAGAATTTCTAGGTGTTGTGAAATTACTGAGCACACATGGCTAACTTCAGTAGAAGGACTGACACTGGGACCAGAACTCCGAGAACTGTGCTCTTTCCTCTCGCAGCTTCCTGACCCTTCTCTGTCCCTGGGGAAACAACAACAAAAAATCCCTAAGCCACTTTTAGAACAGCTAAGGAAGTTGTGTAATGAGGGGCAGGAAATGCTTGCTGGGATTTTCAATATGGTTTAGCCAACGAGAGAATTTGGAAATTCTATCATTTTTCTCAAAGTACCTAGAAACCTAGAACCCAACAAAATGAAAACTAATTGAACGGTGCAACTGGAAACCTTATTCACCCTCCCACATCTGGATGAGTACCTCTAGTAAGGACTGGAAGGATTCAAGCATATCAGCCATGTTTCTCACCTGCCATTATTCTAGCAGGTTCTCAGTTAAGTGGAGATTAAAGAAACTGGAAAAAAAAATCTCTGAAGATCACAGATTGTTTGTATTCCTAGATTCTGAGCTGAGTAGTTCCTTCTCAACTGAACAAAGTTCTTTATTTTCCACTTTAATATGAGTTGACCTGAAACTTTAGGCCTGGGCCAAGTCACAAATATACTCTACCAGGAACTGGCTTTGTTAACAAATTCCAAACTGGAGGCCCATTTTTAACTGAGGAATTAGCTGAACCTTACAAGTGCAGTAGGGCTCAGTGTAACAATATGAGCTTTCATAGCCTTGCTATTTAAGATTCTTTCTCTCAGACTAAATAAGCAAAACTACTCCCAGACATCTACCCCAAGTATCACAAGAGCAACTTACATATCATATAACTTAGAACGGAGTGGTTTGATTCCTTTAGGCTTCCTGACTTTAGTCAACTGCGCAAGCTGATGTTGGGGATGTATTCTGAAGACATTGTATCATTTGGCCAAGGAAACAGAGGGCAGGATGGCTTTGAAATTATATTAAATGGCAGAAGGCTGTCTTGGAATGCTTGTTTCTAGACATCATGCTTGTATTTCCTAAATAGTGTTCTCTTTGGGGTAAAATTTTGCTCTTTTATCCCTGGTGGCTCAGCTGGTAAAGAATCCACCTGCAATGTGGGAGACCTGGGTTGGGAAGATCTCCTGGAGGAAGGCATGACAACCCACTCCAGTATTCTTGTCTGGAGAATCCCCATGGACAGAGGAGCCTGGTGGGCTACAGTCCATGGGGTCACAAAGAGTCAGACATGACTGAGCAACTAAGCACATCCATACCAGAGATAATAAGGTAGATAAATATTTTTAGGATATTTTCTAAAATAAAGAAGATGAAAGCTTTTTGAAGAATGACAAATGTAATTTTGAATATCCTTTGATGGCATGGTGTTTTACATTATTGACACATTCTGTCTTATTGGAAAAGGCATAATATTTACAGCTAGCCTTCAGCAATGTGTTTCCTATGTGGAAGGAAGATTTTTGAAGACTAGAATGATACAGCCTTTAGTATACATCAAGAAGACTCAAGAGAATGTATGCTGATCTTTACTGTCATTAGGACTAATAAAATCATGTACCAAAAATTCTTAGAATGATGCCTGTCACATTATAACTGCTCAATAACTTAATGACTGTTAAGATTATGATTAAACTGTAGACTCAGGGAGTCAACTTCTTATTTTACATCTCCTCTTGGCTGTCTCCCAGCCATTCGAAATTGACATATTCAAAGATGAGCTATTTATTTCTTCATCATTGCAATCTGGCTCTTCTCACCATCTTTCCCATCTTAGTAAACAACACCCCACATTTGTTCAAGCCAGAAATCTTGTCAGTCACACCTGATACCTCTTTCTCCCTCAATAACTGTCCATCACTAAGTCCCATTCATTAACTACTTTTAAAAAGATTTTAGTTGATCATTTGTCTCTATCAGTATTGCTAAACTTCTATCCTAGGGTTTTCAGCCTCTGCATTATTGAAATTTGGGGCCAGAAGATTCTTGGCTATGGAGGGCTGTTCTGTGTACTGTAGAATTGTTAACAGTACCCCTGTTCTCTACCAGAGGGACTCCCCATTTGTGACAACCAAAAATGTCTCTAGACATTACCAAAGTTCTCCAGGGAGCAAAATGTTCCCAGTGGATAACTACTGAAACTACTCTAATTTCCTACTTCAGCTCACACAAAGGCTCCTTACTGGTTCCATCCCCAGTAACGATAAGACTTTCTCTGACTCCCTGTAAAGCCTTTCTCCATGGAGCAGTCTTCATACCATAAGAATTTCATCAGTTCACACAGCATCCTAAACCCCTGACCTACTTTTCTTCACACTAAGAACAGATACCCCCAACCATGTCCATTTTCACTGGGTCCTGGCCCTCTCCAACTTAATCTTGTACACGTCCCTAACACTCCAGCCAGCCATAATGAAATTCTTCCTCGGTATTCCAAGCACCTGTGTACCTCAGCACCTTCACTTCAGCTATCCCCCATCAGGAATGCTCTGAAGCTTGACTTGATACTTATCCATGTAGGGGTCCCCTCTTACTTTGTCACAGGGCCCTAGCTGTTCCCATGATTTGCAACTGCATATTTTTAAATCTTTTGTTGTTTGGCTCATACTAGATGATACATTTCCTGAAGGTAGGAGACGGTCTATTTTACTCCTTACTCAATAGCAGCGCCATCACAGTGTCTTGCACATAATAGGAAATTGATGCATACTGATGGGATGAATGGATGAATGATTAATAAATGAAATACAAAAGCAGGTTTGATTGGGAATTGCTTTTCCCATTCTTAGCACTAGGGGGTGCTAAATAAATAAATATATAATTTTAACAGTATTTCAGAAGTTTGGATGCATCTTTCCAATGATGCCATTGAAACTGGGTATCCTGACAAACTACTCTTCACAATATTACCAAATTCAAAAGCTGCGTTAATTAGTGAGATATCCCTGCAAAGTGTTTAGCACAATAGCACTAAGCATTTAGAAGTACTCAGTAAGTGCTATTATTTGAACCTATTAATCTATTTAAAAATTAAGTTCTTATCAGCCTTCCCATAAAAGGGTTAGGGGAAGGAGTTCAAACTGAAGAATCATTACTAGCCTGTGTTCTCCTTAAATGACTTTATTTCTGTGTCCCAGGGCTTTCACTATTTGCACTGAAACATATAACTTCCAACTCATAACAAAATGTGATCAAGTTTAAAATACAAAATGACTAAGATTTGAAGAATAAAGTGTTCTATAAAAATATTAGGTTAACTTCATTTTAAGTCAATCACTGGTGTTCTGATACCTAAATAAAAATGTCATAGGATAAGATCCTTACCTGAAAATTCAATCTTGACTCCATTTAAAATTTACTAGGGTTTTTTAAAGTCCTATTGCTGAGGGAAGATTTTATGACCCATTTCACTAAATTGGAACAGCAATTAAGGTTAAGTGTATCCTTTTGCCAAGACAGCAGCCAAGTTTCAGAAGTGTCAAATGCTAACACATTGCTTTGATACTTTTTAGCAAATATATTTGAGTCCCATAGCATTCACAGGCTTCATTTCATCCAGTATGCTGAAATTCTACCCTCTAAAGGAATTAAAACCTCTTAGGTAGAGAGAGTATGAGGAAAAATATCTGGTGTCTTACAGATATCTTTTTGTCAAACACAGAGTAGTAGTGGATATTTTTCATACTGCAAAGAAGATGTAATTACAAAGTGAAGTTGTGATTTTACTATTTTCTTCTCTCCCTTTAGATTTTCAAATTGTCCTGATTCCTTCATTTTTCTATGACACTTGTAATTTTGTGCCATTTAAATCACCACAATGAAATGGAGTGGTTACTCTTAAGTCCCAGGAAAGCATGTTACCTCCTTCTCAGGCCTTCACCCAAAGAGCCATTGTAATTGGAAGAAAAATATCGTAAAGGAAACTTCACTGAGGATTAGAAAGGACCCAAACAATAAAAATATTTCTTGCAGACAGTTCTAGTGTGGAACCAAAGAAAGTAACTCAGGGACTAGTTCGGGATTTTGTTCTTCCTTCAAGTCAGATTAGGTAGCTCAATTGTGTGAAAGTGTGCTAGTCTGGCCAAGATAGTATTCAAGCTGGGTCCATATCTGGGCCTGAAAACAACCAACCATCTTACCAGGTGAAGTTCTTGTTCACAGGGCAACCTGGCTTAGGGATTCTAGAGGAATCATTCCAGGATTGTAGAATTAGAAATGCAATTTGAAGAGTTTCTGCCTCTAGCGATAGAGTTCTATCAGTCTTCAAGTTTGTATGTATACATAAAATTGGCCTTTAAAAGAAAGGCCAACGGGGTTGGGTGGGAGAGAAAATCACTGAGCTTGTCAACACCATGCTTATCATCATCTTCATCTTATTTGTCTTCTGCTTCATCCTCCTCCTCCTCCTCATCAACACCATCACTGCTTCATGTTCTTCTTATGACCAAGGCACTGGGCTAAAAGCTTTTATTATGTCATTTAATCTTCCCAACCATTTCTTGAGGTAGCCTTGGCTATCTCCATCTTATAGTTAACAGAAACCTTGGGTCTAAAAGACTGTCCAACACATGAAAGAACACCCAGTTAGTGAATTTGAGAGCTGTGATTCAAATCCAAGTCTCTGATTCCCAAGTCCACTATCTCAGTTGTGCTCATCATGCTCAGTCACTCAGTCAACTCTTTGCGACCCCATGGACTATAGCCGACCAGGTTCCTCTATCCATGGAGTTCTCTAGGCAAGAATACTGAAGTAGGTTGCCATTTCCTTCTCCAGGGGATCTTCCTGGGCCAGGGATTGAACCCACGTCTCCAGCATCTTCTGCACTGAAGGCGTATTCTTGACTGCTGAGCCACTGAGAAAGCCCTCACGATCTCAGTTTCTACATGCATATGCTAACCTTAGAGCAACCAAGCTACCAGCTTCTGTTCAACGTTAAGTCCAAAGACTGGGTTATTTTTTTCTAACAAAAACTTTATTGTGGGAAGGTTTAAAACTCTTTTGAGGAAAACTTTACAGTGACCCAATTTCTTGTGACCTAGATTCTTCCAGTTAGCTTACAACTGATACTTAGCTTTCAAAAAATAACATTATGAAACATACTTCTGTCCAACTCCCCTAAAGAGTGAACCAAGTGCAGAATATGCCACCTATAAATAAAATAAAAACTGCTTCTTAGACATCTGACACCCAGCAACACCGTGGAGATAAATCCTGGCTTTCTATATGGAATTTCAAAAAGACATTGGGAAAAGATGTGCTTAGTAATAACAGTAGTTAACATTATTGAACATTTCTCCATTCCCTAAGAGAATGTCAGTCAATTATTTAAATATCTTATGCTCACCCATGTTATAATTTTTGAGAGTTTACCTATTGTTTTTCTTTTACTTTTATGTGTAACATCTTACGGGCAGGAATGGTATTTTATCCTTCCAGCCACTATGGTCCTTGGTACACAGTAACTACCTACTCAACTACTTACTAGATGATATTAATTTATTACCATAGCAATAGACTTACTATCTTTAGCTTATGAACTCCACAGACAATGTCTGTGCCTCAATTGTTATTGTATTCATAGTATCCAGCACAGAGGCAGGAATATAGTAAGGACTCATTATTAATAGGTGATTTACAATGAATTAGGACTAAAGTTTAACTCTATAACCATCCACTGTGCTGGACACCTGGCGTGTACTCAAATATATTCTAGACATTTCACAATGACCTTTGGCTGAGTGAAGATTTGGCAACCTACTGCCTCTGGTAAGGAACTGCACTGGTCCATCCACCCATTTCTACACTGTAACTTGAAATGGGACTGCCCATGGAATGGGGCCAGTCGTAGCAAAAACATCTTAGAGTCTGAATAAAGGGAACTAACCCCTACATGGATCAAAATGATGACCTTCACTTCTCCAGTTATTGCTACAGTGATCAGAAAAAGCAGTCTCACAAGAAGAGAAGGATAAGTTTAAGAGCAATTGAGTACTATCCGGTCAGAAATTCTGTATTAAAATGCTGGATGCATCCCAAGTCGGCTTCTTAGCACTTCATCAAATTAAGTTGTATTTCCTAAAGTGAGGCCTGAGTTGTCAGGTGGTATGTAGGGAGGGCAAGTTTGTGAGGAAAGGTGTTTTTTTATCGCTAAGAAGCTTGTCTAGAAAATTCATGGGCTGGCTGAAAAAAAAAAACCACTATTTTATATGAGTCCTGATGGAAGAAATTTCAGTGTAGAATGACTCTGAATAGCAAAGCTGATAGTAAAAGGAGATGGAAAAATAAGCCTGTTACATTTAGGAATGTCATTTCACAGTCTGATACAGTGAAAAGACCCAGAACTTGCCATTAGAAGACACGGATGTGAGTATAATCTTTGCTATTCCCTGTGTTGACCTTGACCAAGTAATAACCTCTTTGAGGCTTAGTTTCTCCTTCTGTAAATGAGGGATAAATCTCTTGGCCTAGCACACTGGGATCACCAGGGCCACTGACCATGTCTCATGTCCATGAAGAGGTTCAAGTGTAGGTATTTGACAGTATCACTAAACCAGGCTTCATTTAATGTTCCTTACATGGCAAGATGGAAAGAATTTAATTATATTGCTTTAAATGTTTGGTTTTATTAATAGATCACAATATGTATGACATATTAAAGATTAACAAATGTTTTTTTGTGAATTCTGTGTTTATCTTGCTTTAGTACAAGTACACTACATTTTCCTTCTACTTTAATAGCATTAATCTGGTTAAAGTAAATCTTTAGGAAAGTATCACAGATTTTTGGACTGAGGCATTCTTTTGCTACAGTAGAAAGGCTGGGCTAGGGTAATCCTTTTGAAGCTGCTCCAGTCCAAAAAATTGTGCTGAAGTTTATATTTAAAGTCATCAAAGTATGGAGGTTCCTCAAAAAACTAAAAATAGAATTGCCACATGGTCTAGCAATCCATTCCTGAGCATATATTTGGACAAAACTATAATTCCGAAAGATACCTGCACTTCTATGTTCACAGCAGCACTATTCACAGTAGCCAAGATATGGAATCAACCTAAATGTTCATTGGCAGAATGAATAAAGAAGAGGTGGTATACAGATATAATGGAAATTACTCAGCCATAAAAAAGGAATGAAATAATGCCATTTGGAGCAACATAGATGGACCTAGAGACTGTTATATTGAGTGAAGTCACAGAGAAAAAGACAAACACCATATATCACTTATTACTTACACGGGAACCTAAAATACAACACAAATGAACTTATCTATGAAACAGAAGCAGACTCACAGACATAGAGAACAGACATATGGTTGCCAAGAGGTGGGGGAGTGGGTGAGGGATTGACTGGGAGTTTGGGATCATTAGAGGCAAACTACTATATGCAAAATGGATAAACACCAAAGTCCTATTGTATAGCATAAGAACTATATTCAATATTCTGTGATAAATCATAATGGAAAAGAACATGAGAAAGAATGTCACATACACATATAATGTGTGTATATCTATATATATACACACATATATATAACTGAAACATTTACTGTACAGTAGAAATAAATAGAACCTGGTAAATCAACTATATGTCAATAAAATATATTAAAAAATGATTAAGATGGTAAATTTTAAGTCATATGTATTTCACAATAAATAAATTTTTTAAATTTTAGAAGAGAGATAATTATTATTTCTCATTTAAATCAATCAACTCCCCAATGTAAACCAGTTAATGGAAATAATTTAAAATTGTGGTACCAATTCAGAATTTCAGATTTAAAAAAATGCACCAAGATTTCTTTCCCTTCCTCTCTCCCTCCTTCTCTTCTATGAATATTTATAGGTCTTCTCCTCATTTACTGACATTCCATGAAGATGAGGAGTCTGGGAGAAACAAAATTCTGGCACTCATGGATCTTACCTTCTGAGGGGTGGGGACAACAAACAGGAAAACAAATAATGTCAGACAGAGATAAATGCCAAGAAGAAAAAAAAATCAGGAAAACAAATATTTATTGAGCTTCTACTTATTTGCTGACATTCTTGGAAGACTTGGAAAACAGGATGAAAAAGTTCTGGTGCTCATGGATCTTAAATATTATGGTGAGGGCAGGAACAATAAACAAGAAAGCAAGTAATGTCAGGTAAAGATAAACGTTAGAAAGAAAAACAGTCAGGAAAGATCATAAAGAGAAGATAGTGGGCAAGTGCTGCTTAGAGACCAATGGAAGCCTCTGTACAGCAGGGTTGTTTGACTAGAGACTTGAGAGAAGGAGCCTGCAAATGCCTGAAGGAAGAGCTATTTTGGGGCAGAGAAAATAGAAACTGTAAAAGCCCTGAGGCAGGAATAGGCTTGGTTTGTCCAGGAAACATGTAGGCTGCCCATGCGGCAGAGAATGAATGAGTGAGGGAGAAAATGGTGAGAGGTAAAGTTGGAGGGACAGCAGGGGCCAGAATTTGTTATGTTCTTGTGGGCTATTTCACAATGAAGTAACTGAGGCTTCCCTAGTGGCTCAGTGGTAAAGAATCCACCTGTCAATTAAGGAGATGTGCATTTGATCCCTGGGTCAAGAAGATCCCCTGGAGAAGGAAATGGCAACCCACTCCAGTATTCTTGCAAGAGAAATCCCATAGAAATGACTTGACTTAGCAATCAAACAACTGCAAGCTGAGTTTTAAGGAAAACAGGTCATTGAGCCCAATCTAAAGATACTGAGACTCCACTCTTGAAGATACTTAAGATGGTTAAGAATCTGTCTGGGTTTTGTCCACTGGGAACTTCTCTTGACTGTGCAGAGCCAAATTAGAAAAGTAACAATCCTTTTTTGGCTCTTTCTGCTGAAAATGGAAGTTCATGATGTTATACTATATGTGAATGATACTTGGTTCTCTCTCCCTAAATTTGTGACTATATACGTATGCCTTGAAGGAAATGCAGAAACAGGTAGCACACTGAGAAGGAAGAACACTCTTTTGTAATTTAGAGAACATGCATTATATAGTCATTTTGGAATTGTTTTTAAACTAAATCCAAGTACAGTCTGATAAAGGTTGTAGTAATGTGCACAATGAGTTAAGCTTAAATTCTATATCTGAACATATTTAAAGGCTATGCATGTAAGATACATGAAATTATAATACTTCCCAGTCAATGTCATTTAATTTTGCACAGCAGATCCACAGTTAGCAGCCTTCTGGTTTTCAGATATGTTATTTGTGTTTTTCTGTTAGTTAGTCATTATTTTGATTTTTGAAGTCAGTATTTTTTAGATTATTACATAGCATTGATTTCTATCTATGGGCATTGAGGTCTTTTTTCTCCCAGAGTTTTAAACATGTTTTATTTTTCTAGCCACACAAATCAAATTTAAATCATAAATGGGCAGAGCTAAAATGCAATTAGTCTAAGTGGAAATTGTTCTGTGGTTTCGCACTGCCTTTCTTTGGGACTGGAATGAAAACTGACCTTTTCCAGTCCTGTGGCCACTGCTGAGTTTTCCAAATTTGCTGACATACTGAGTGCAGCACTTTCAAAGCATCATCTTTTAGGATTTGAAATAGTTCAACTGGAATTCCATCACCTCCACTAACTTTGTAGTGATGCTTCCTAAGGCCCACTTGACTGCACATTCCAGGATGTCTGTCTCTAGATGAGTGACCACACCCTCATGGTTATGTGGGTCATGAAGATCTTTTTTGTATAGTTCTTCTGTGTATTCTTGCCACCTCTTCTTAGTATCTTCTGCTTCTGTTAGGTCCATACCATTTCTGTCCTTTATTGTGTCCATCTTTGCATGAAATGTTCCCTTGGTATCTCTAATTTTCTTGAAGAGATCTCTAGTGTTTTCCAATCTATTGTTTTCCTCTATTTGTTTGCATTGATCGCTGAGGAAGGCTTTCTTATCTCTCCTTGCTATTCTTTGGAACTCTAAATTCAAATGGGCAAATCTTTCCTTTTCTCCTTTGCCTTCCACTTTTCTTTTCTCAGCTGTTTGTAAGGCCTCCTCAGACAACCATTTTGCCCTTTTGCATTTCTTTTTCTTGAGGATGCTTTTGTTCACTGCCTCCTGTACAATGTCATGAACTTTAATATACCCTAACAGAAGCCCTAATATAATACCTTAATTAAAATTTGGAACAACTGTCTTTTGCCAAGCTTTGTGCAGCTGATCGGGACCCATCAGGGTGCTATGAGACCAAGTTCACAGAGGTGTACTGGTATCATACATTATGCCCTCCTGTAATCACTCTAGTTATTACCAAGGGCTTTGCATCCTTCTAAATTGCCACCAAATATGTTGCTCAATGATTGACAGCCCATGTTCCCAGGCATAAAAAACAAAAAACACTGATCTTCAATAATACTAACTTTAAAATAATTATGATACAAATGGAAGAAATTATCCTTTATTAGAGGCTTCTCTATGCCACACTTCATGCTGTACCTGTGTGAAACATCTCATGTAATCCTACAGAGCTCACGAAGATGGATCCTCATACTGTATTACAGTCAGGGACACTGAATTAGGAAAAGATGAAGTAGACTGTCCATGGTCATACTTCGAGGATACTGCAAAGCTAGTATGTGAACCCAGATTGTGTAATTCCAGAGTCTATGCTCAACTAGTAGCCTACATGTGATTTCTCACTGTTTTTATTTTTCATATTTTCTTTTTCTTCCAAGCTGAAGGATCTCAAGAGATGCTCTAATGATAAGAATTCATATTCTTTGAGTTCCTTGTGCTGGGACTTTTCTTGTTGCTGTTTTTATACTTTTCTCCTTTTATATTTCTATATGTCTTGGGTAGGGGGAGAAGGAAGATAACAGTAAAATCAACAGATAGGGACACAGAGGCTCTGAGAGGCAGGATAACCTAAAGTCAGATAGCTCCATGGAGGACTCTGGCTCCCTATTCAAGCACACTCTATTTTCCAGCAGTTATCCCCAAGCATCTAATAATTACAAGACCTTCAGCTATGTGTGCTTGTTGTGCAAAGATGTATACAAAGTATTATGTTCTGTGATTAGAAAGTACATGGCCAGAAACTATTTAAATTGTGTTGACTCAATAATTGAAAGAAAATATTTTCCTCTGAAGTAAAAAAAATGATAGATTTTTTAGCCAGAGTCAAGGCTTGTGAATCATGGTACCCTTTTAAGCTTTTCCAAGTGCTACATGGATCCCCTGATGGTTTTCTGGTAGGAAATGTCCCCGACGGTAACATCCTATTGCATGACAAGAGGACAGCAGTGATAAAAAGGGGCTTTCCCAAATGTGACTCCAAGGTGTCGGTGAGCTGTTTTCAGGTTCTAAAATAGTCACTTCCATCCAATGTCCTACAGGGTAATTATAGCTGTGCCATTATTCCTGGCCTGGCCATGATCCAGAATTCTACTCTCATTACCTCACTGCCTCACCCCAGGTCTGCTGGAGCTCTTTCCTATGGATATGGGACCAGTGGAGCTTTCTTGTCATGTTCTGGAGTCCAGGGCTCACCCAAACATCCCTGCATAATCCTATGGCAGGTCATGAGAGAGAAACATCTCTCTTTCAAAGAGAACAGAAGGGACCAGAACACATGGAATGTTTTCTGGTATGGGAGGCGCAAGTGTGCTCTTAATTTTTTCTCCAGGTTTGGGTATTTATAGACTGTTAGAAGGAGTAGAGGGTTTTGGGTAGACAAAACCCTCCTCTTTTCAAGGAGAAAAGAAAAACATCCTCTCACACCCTTTTTTTTTTTTAAGGCCATCATTGAAGTCATGCTCATCTTCCACTGTGAGGAATGGTCATGTTTTTCTAATTGTCTGGAGTCAGGTCCAGCCACACTTCCTTGCCTACTTCGCTCCTTCCTATTGAGGACAGGCTTCTGGGGTCAGGCACGCAGCAGGCTCCAGCCTAGCATGCCAGCTCAGAAGTAAGGAGCCTTGGTGTCCTCCAGATGGAGACATGTGATGCGAGACTTAGACTTCTGAATTGGGACGTGACTGGAAGCCACAGTAGGCCCCTTCACTCTCCCTTGGGCTGTCCTCAGGTACCCTCTGTCTCTTTACCCTTTTTGTGTCTGTTTTTTTTTTTTTTAAAACTGTCCTTCTATGGGAGCTTGGCTCATTAGAGGGCCCTTGGCCAACCACCAGTGCTCTGTGCAGGCACCTGGCCAATCACCAGAGCCCAGGCAGAGAAGAGGTGGGGCTAGTTAAGGTAGTTGTCACCACTGAGAGTAGTGCTGGATGCTTTACCGTCTGTCAGGCCCTTGTGACCACATACCATGATTACAAATGCTCCTTGTATTCCCATTTTACAGATAAGGAAACTAAGGTTCAGAGAGATAAATTTGTCTACTGTTATACACTGTGTTCTTGGTTTGTATTTTGATGTGAGGCAGAATCTGTAGCAGGATTCGAGTGAAAGTAGCTTACTTGGTAGCAGCTGTTCAGGAAATACTAGTACAGCCATGGGAAATATAGACAAAGATGACTGCTGATAAAGGGTGTACTGTCAATGAGCTAGGAGGAGACCAGAGTGTTACCTGCAAGAAAACTCTGGAAAACAGTGTAGGAACATATGCCTCAGAATTATCCCTTCTAGAAGGTGAGGAACTGCAGTGTATTTTCACACCAACTTCTGTTAACTATTGATTAAGGGTGAGTGGCATACAGATGGAGTATCAGAGTGTTAATTTCCCTGTGTGGACAGAGTTCTTGCAAGGCTTTGGAGAAACCTACCCCTTAGCAGAAAGATCCAGATATTGGTAACTGGAAGATAACCAGCCTGCACTGAAGGGGTGAGTCCTCCAAAAATGTAAGGTGGGAACAAACAGTGTACTACAAACCATGAGTGCAGAGCCATGGCTGACCTTCTCTATTCTTCCTGCAGAACAAACCACCCATTACCATCAAATGGCAGTCATTCCATCTGTCATGAGTTTATGGGTCTGCAGTTAGGGCTGAGGTCAGCTGGACTGTTCTTCTGGTCACACCTGCAATCACCTGTGTAGATGCACTCATTTGGTAGTTTAATTGGGAGTTGCTTTTTCTACGGAGACCTCAGCTGGGACAGCTCCTCTCTCTCATGTGGTCTCATCCTGCAGCAGCCAGACCAAACTTCAGCAAACATCTTCTGAAAAGGTCCTGATTGTAAGCATGTTTGGCTTCGTAGGGCATTCAGTCTCAGACACAGCTTCTTGACTCTGCTGTTTGTAATGTGAAGGCAGTCATAGACAGTATGTTTTTACAAATGGGCCTAGCTGTGTTCCAGTAAAACTTTATTTATAGAATTAGGTGGTGGCATGAATTTGGTCCATGGGCCATATTCTACCAGTCCCTGAGCTGGACCAGGCTTCATCAAATAGGGCTGTACATTTCAAGCGAGTTAGGTAGAAGCTCCCAGGCCTCTTGAGAGCTAGGTTCAGAAGTTACACCATGTACCTTCTACTGCATTTTACCACTCAAAGTGGACATGAGGCCAGTCCAGATCCAAGGGTACAGTGCTAGACTTCATTTCCTGATGGAAGGCTCTGCAGTATCTTACTGCAAAGGAATGTACATTCAAGGGTGAGAGGAGAATCCAGATTGGAAAAGAAGAAGTCAAACTCTCTCTGTTTGCAGATGACATGATCCTCTATATTGAAAACCCTAAAGACTCTACCAGAAAATTACTAGAGCTAATCAGTGAATATAGTAAAGTTTCAGGATACAAAATCAACACACAGAAATCCCTGGCATTCCTATACACTAACAATGAGAAAACAGAAAGAGAAATTAAGGAAACAATTCCATTCACCATCGAAACAAAAAGAATAAAATACTTAGGAGTATTTCTACCTAAAGAAACAAAAGACTTGTATATAGAAAACTATAAAACACTGATGAAAGAAATCAAAGAGGACACAAACAGATGGAGAAATGTGCCGTGTTCGTGGATTGGAAGAATCAATATAGTGAAAATGAGAATACTACCCAAAGCAATCTATAGATTCAATGCAATTCCTATCAAGCTACCAGAGGTATTTTTCAGAGAATTAGAACAAATAATTTCACAATTTGTATGGAAATACTAAAAACCTCATATAGCCAAAGCAATCTTGAAAAAGAAGAATGGATCTGGAGGAATCAACCTACCTGACTTTAGGCTATACTACAAATCCACAGTCATTAAGACAGTATGGTACTGGCACAAAGACAGAAATATAGATCAATGGAACAAAATAGAAAGCCCAGAGATAAATCCACGCATCTATGGACACCTTATCTTTGACAAAAGAGGCAAGAATATACAATGGAGAAAAGACAACCTCTTTAACAAGTGGTACTGGGAAAACTGGACCACTTGTAAAAGAATGAAACTAGAACACTTTCTAACACCATACACAAAGATAAACTCAAAATGGATCAAAGATCTAAGCATAAGACCAGAAACTATAAAACTCCTAGAGGATAACATAGGCAAAACACTCTCTGACATAAACCAAAGCAGGATCCTTTATGACCCACCTCCCAGAATATTGGAAATAAAAGCACGAATAAAAAAATGGGACCTAATTAAAATTAAAAGCTTCTGCACAACAAAGGAAACTATAAGCAAGGTGAAAAGACAGCCTTCAGAATGGGAGAAAATAATAGCCAATGAAGCAACAGACAAACAATTAATCTCAAAAATATACAAGCAACTCCTGCAGCTCCATTCTAGAAAAATAAACGACCCAATCAAAAAGTGGGCCAAAGAACTTAACAGACATTTCTCCAAAGAAGACATAAAAATGGCTAACAGACACATGAAAAGATGCTTAACATCACTCATTATCAGAGAAATGCAAATCAAAACCACAATGAGGTACCACTTTACACCAGTCAGAATAGCTGCCATCCAAAAATCTACAAGCAATAAATGCTGGAGAGGATGTGGAGAAAAGGGAACTCTCTTACACTGTTGGTGGGAATGCAAACTAGTACAGCCACTATGGAAAACAGTGTGGAAATTCCTTAAAAAACTGCAAATAGACCTGCCATATGACCCAGCAATCCCACTGCTGGGCATACACACCGAGGAAACCAGAATTGAAAGAGCCACGTGTACCCCAATGTTCATCGCTGCATTGTTTACAATAGCCAGGACATGGAAGCAACCTAGATGCCCATCAACTGACGAATGGATAAGAAAGCGGTGGTACATATCAGAATGGAATATTACTCAGCATTAAAAAAAAATTCATTTGAATCAGTTCTACTCAGGTGGATGGAACTGAAGCCTATTATCCAGAGTGAAGTAAGCCAGAAGGAAAAACAAAAATACAGTATACTAACGCATATATATGGAATTTAGAAAGATGGTAACGAGAACCCTGCATGCGAGACAGCAAAAGGAACGCAGACGTATAGAATAGACTCGTGGACTCTGTGGAAGAGGGCAAGGGTGGGATGATATGGGAGAATGGCATTGAAACATGTTAATTATCATATGTGAAATCAATCGCCAGCCCAGGATTGATGCTCGGGGCTGGTGCACCGAGAATTCCCGGGGGGGGGGGTGGGGGGGGAAGGAGGAGGGAGGGAGGTTCTGGAGGGGGAGCATATGTAAACCCATGGCGATATCACGTCACTGTATGGCGAAACTAATAAAAAAAATTTAAAAAAAAAAAGGGTGAGAGGAATTTTGCTATTCATCTTTTCCCAGTCTACCCTCCAACCTAAACCTGTGTGACTTCAGATCCTGCATACTTCACTACCACACTCTACCTCCTATCTCACATAACTGGTTGAAGGATGAGGTCAGGAGGCTGGGCAGATCTTTGGCAATTTTAGTTCATTTTCAGTCTAAAATCTGAACAAGGCTTTTGCTGCTCCAAATAATGAACTTTGCATCTTTGGAATATTGGATTTCAACTTCAGAAGTGGAGTTTTAGAGACCAAGAGAGTTCTCTGGTCTACTCTGTTAGTCCTTGTATGATGGAATACCTGCTATAAAACACCTGGCAAATGACCACTGAACTTCTGTTTGAAGACCTCTTGAGAAAGGAAGGTCCCTATTCCAGTCCTTTGTCCTTGAATCATTTATATGCCTCACCCATCCCTTCATTCATAGGAGCATTCAGCCAAGTATTTATTGAGTCCCATGTATCAGTTCCTGAGTAAGTGATGTACAGATAAACACAGTAGCCTCTTTCCTGGAGCTTAAGGTCACTTCATCTTTAGCACGGTGCTTGTTTTCAATTTTTTTCTTGGTCACATAACTCCTTCTTCATTCTTCATGGTCTTTGTTCTTTTAGGTCTAGACTAGATTTTCAGTCTTTGAGAATATTTAGAAATGCTTCCCCTTCTTTAGTGAAATGAATTCCATTTCTTTCCTAAAGTGAATATTACAGATACAGAGATATCTGCACATCTTCAAATTAATCTACATGATGAATTAACTACAACTGCTAGAACTTAAAGCAAAAGTTGGATAACAAAATCATGCATGTTTCAGTAGGTAAATATTCTAGGATTAAGCTAGATCGTGTATTGAAGTAATACGAGATACATATTAAGTAATATGTAACATGCCAATACGAGATACAGAATCAGGTTTATAGCAGGGGATTGCAAGCATTTCTATAAAGGGTCAATAGTGAATATTTAAGCTTTGCGGGCCATTCTCAAATCTGCTTTTTTACTGCAAAAGCAGCCACAGATGATACATAAATGAATGAGCATGGTTGTGTCCCATATAACTTTATGTACAAAAACAGGTGGCAGGTTGGATTTGGCCAGCTCTGTGGACTTTGCAGACTCCTAGCAGATACAATGGCTATGAATGAAGACTAACAAGGATATGTCAGGTAGACAGTACAGACGTCATTAGCACTACTGTTAGCAAAAGAATTTTCCACAGTACTGATGAGTACCTTTTGGCAAAGTTCTGAAGGAAACAAAATACAATCCTCCTTTAGTCTTCATAGTAGTTACTTCTATGGAAATTCATTGTATGATACTACCTGACCAAACAGCCCCACATTTTTTATTTTCTATTTTGCATTTGTACCTAACTTTAGCTAAGTGTACACAGTTTTCTCCTCTTCTAAATGCTTGTGGGATATCTTAAAGACCTTTGGGATGCAGAATTGTTTTTTGTTGTGAGGACTGAAGTAGGAACTAAAAAAAGTTTTGCCTCTCTGGCCACTGCCCATTAAATGGTTCCTGTGTCTCCTCAGCTTTGTGACCACCAACCGTCACCCTCCCGCAACCAGTAACTTAAATGCCCCACTTATATACCATCATCCACTATTGAGAACCAGAGTTCTGGACATACCCCCTATATTTAGCTGCTCTCACTGCCATAACATAATATGGTATGTGCCATGTGCTTGGTCGTGTCTGACTTTTTGTGACCCCATGGACTATACAGTCAGCCAGGCTCCTCTGTCCATGGAATTTTTCAGGCAAGAATCCTGGAGTGGGTTGCCGTTTCCTCCTCCAGGGGATCTCCCTGACCTAGGGGATGAACCTATGTCTCTTGTGTCTCCTGCATTGCAGGTGGATTCTTTACCCACTGAGCCATTGAGGGAAGCTTAACAGAATACTATGGACTTAAACAGAAATGAATTTTCTCACAGCAAGATCAAGGTGGTTTTAGGTCTGGTTTCTCCAGAGGTCTTTCTCCTTGGGTTGCAGACAACCACCCTCTCACTATGCCATAACATAGCTTTTTCTTTGCATGAGTGTGCTCTTGGTGTCTCTACTTCTTCTTATGAGAACATCAGTTCTATTAGATTAGTGTCCCACTCTTCAGGTGTTAGCCACCCAGTTGTGGCCAACTCTTTGTGACCTCTTACACTGTAACCTGCCAGACTCCTCTGTCCATAGGATTCTCCAGGCAAGAATACTGGAGTGGGTAGCCATTCCCTTCTTGAGGGGATCTTCATGACCCAGGGATCAAACCTGGGTCTCCTGCATTGCAGGCATTCAAATTTCTTTATCATCTGAGCCACTAGGCTTATGACCAGATTTAAGCTTAATTACCTTTTTAACGGCCCTGTCTCTAAATATAGTCACACTGGGGGTGTTAGGGTTTCAATGTATACACTTTGGGGAGACAATTCAGTTCACAGTACTTCTTTAAGCTTTACTATCTACCTAAATCTTCTCATCCTATCCTTTCCTCAGAGTTCATGGAAAGTTTACTCCTCAACACAGCATTCCTGGATGATGGTAAATATAATAATAAAGCTCATGGCTTTCCATGTCACCTTACACTTTACAGAGTACTTTTATGTAACTTCTGCTTCTTGAAACAATCTCTTTCCCTTTCTTCATATACTTTTTAAAAAGTATAAAACATTTTACATTTATAGAAAAATATATATGTAGCAAATACCTATGGATCCACACTCAAATTTAACAAATGCCATATTGTAGTCATACATGATTCAAATTACTTTCATGAAATAAAAAGTTCTGCTGAAGTGCTTCAGGACCACTTTCCCAATTTCATTCTTTCTCCCAACCTAAAGTTGGTGTGTTCCTTCACATCCATGTATTTATACTTTCAGTATATATGGATATGGGGCTTCCCTGGTAGCTCAGTGGTAAAGAATCTGCCTGCCAATGCACGAGATGCCACTTTGATCATCCAGTTTGGGATTCGCAGATGCAAACTATAACACACACACACACACACACACACACACACACACACACACACACACACACACACACACACACACGTATAACTGAATCACTTTTCTGTATACCAGAAACTAACACAATTTGTAAATCAACTATGTGTGCATGCTGAGTTGCTTCAGTCATGTCTGACTTTTTATTACCCTACGGAATAGGGTAGCCCACCAGGCTCTTCTGTCCATTGGATTCTCCACGCAAGAATACTCAGTGGATTGACATGACCTCCTCCAGGGGAGCTCCTGACCCAGGGATCAAACCCGTGTCTTTCATGTCTCCTGCACTGGCAGGTGGGTTCTTTACCTCTAGTGCCATCAACTATACTTCAATAAAATAAAAAAGAATAATGTGGATACATATAGATCAAGTTTACACCTTTTAAATTGCCGCGTATCATCGCAAGAATATGCGATTTATCTACTGTCTTTTTGACAGGCATTATGCTTTGTGATTTTTCATCTTACAAATGTCTGTGTATGTCATTGTGTGCATGTGTGAGTTTCTCTAGAGAACTCTGGTAAAGTGAATTGGTGGTTTGTTGTTTCGTAGCTAAGTCATGTCCAACTCTTTTGTGACCCCCATGGACTGTAGCCCACCAGGCTCCTCCGTCCATGGGATTTCTCAGGTAAGAATACTGGAGTGAGTTGCCATTTCCTTCTCCGGGCATCTTCCTAACCCAGGGATTGAACCTGAGTCTCCTGCAATGCAGGCATATTCCTTATCACTGAACTACCAGGGAAGCCCTGAATTGGGTGGCAGAGGAGGTTATTATTTCTAACATAGCAACAAGCCTGGAGGGAGGTATTCCTGGGCTGCCAGGCTGGTTGACTGATGCCAAAGCTATCCAGGTTTGTTTTATCTCTCTGCTCTGTCATTCTTAAGAGTGCACTTTTACCCACAGGTTTGCTGTTTTATAACCACAACATAGTTACAGCAATTCTAGGGATTGTGTCATGCTCCAATCAGGAAGAATATAAAGTAGTCTAGTCATATTACCCCTGTAAACAGGTCTTCAAAGAAGCCCCCTACTCAGTGATTTACATTTATACTCCATTGGCTAGAACAGGGTCATGTGGTTCATCCGTCAGCAAATTATAGGAAAGTTTCTGGACAGTGTAGGGCTGTGGAAGGGGACTGACCAATGGTATTGATATTTGCCATACTGCCTAGGGAATCATGGCTGGGCCCTACAATATACACATCTTCAACACCCCCAGGTGCTGCCAGATATGGTTGCTCCTAGGTGTGGCCAGATGCCCCAATGTATAGATGCTCCAAAGTACTTGAACCAATTAGAGTACTGTCAACAGACTGTAAAAGGTACTGCTTCCCTAGGTCAAAGAAAAATCAAAGAATTATTATAAAATTACTGTGTGCATGACAGTGGATCAGGTCATTTACAAAAACAAACAAACACACAAACCTGCAAAATCAATACTCTTAGAGCCTTCAGCAAAGTGCTTAGAGCTTACAAGTGCACTGTTAAGACACAGCTTTTGGAGTCCCTGCCCTGTCACTTGCTGATGGGTGATTTTATATATTTTTTCTGAGCCTCAGTTTCCTCATCTGTAAAATGGGGATGAAAGAATATCTATCTCATAAAGATGCTTTAAATGACTAAAAGAGAAAATGATTCTGAATGACTAGCATAGCATCTTTATGGAAGGAAGCTGCAATCAATGTTTCCTACTGATAGTAACATCATTACCTAGAGATTCTATGCCATATGTGGGTTGAACACATTTTTTAATCCTCAAATTATGAAACAGATATGACACAAGTTCTACTTATGGGAAAACAGGTCCAAATACTTGAAATGGGATCATTTTGGAAAATGTGGAATGATTTCTAATATCTTAATGTGTATGCTTATACTAAGCCATGGGCTTCACATCATTTCTGGTTTCTAGAAGTTTGTAGAAAACAGAGCATGCTTCAAAGAGGAAAACAGGGAAAAAAGGTACCTGGAGACTAGATGACCATTGTTTAAATTCATATCTTACTCTTTGCCTTATAGATACAATCACTGTTTTTATTTTTTGTATTTAAGCCCTCGAAGAACAAAGATAAGAATATGAACCTGAAAGTTATTTTCTTTCTTTATGAGATTTAACAATATGCATTAAGATATGAGTAGAATGGAGAAGTGGGGAAGCAATAAAGATTATTAATAGATTTTTATGGGGAAAATTTTAAGAAGCGAAGGTTATTGATCCAGAGAAGACAAAGCTAAAAGGAAATATCATAATTATCATGAACCCCCTGAGAATTACCTCCACAGGGAACTGAATGAAAAGGAATGAGTTTAAATGACAGGAAGAGGGTTTAGGCATCCTTTTGGGGAAGAATGTTCCAGTAATAAGCACATGGAATAATCAGTTAAGCTTTGTCTAGGTTTCCAAATCATTGAGTGGAGTGACCAAAGAAAAGAGACTAGGTGTTACTTTTTGGCCATTGTATATATCCCTTTCAAGTCATGAAAAAATTCATTTTCAAGAACTGTATCACCTGATTCTAAACCTTAAAAGAAGTGGAATGCTTTGTGATTTTCAATGGCACACAACATATGTTTACTGAGATATATACTTATATCTCAGGCAAAATGCTCAACTTTGGGGACACAGAAGAATATCTGCTGGAGTTAGATGCTGTCCACATAGAGCTTATACGCCATTGCACTTACTGAACCATGACAGATGCTACAGGAGACCCAAAGCCCATTAATCCTGTTGGATGGGGCTGGGCAGGGGGATCCACAAAGGCCTTCTGGAGGAGGTGAGGTCTAAGCTGGAATCTGATGGATGAGTAGGAATCAGTTGGGTGAAAGGAAGAGTCAGTAGGAGGTTGGTGATTAGAAGTGAGGAGGGGGCAGGGATGTAGGATAGCAGCTTCTCTTATAGGGAAAGTGACTCTGGGCAATGGTCTGAAGTGGAGAAATGCAGAGCCAGAGCCACTGTTTGTTGCCTGTAGCACTTTTACTTTCATGGTACTTTTCTATTACTTTTTCCTTGTTGTCTTAATAACCATGACATCATCGTTTTATCTTAAAAACTGCTGAGAGGCTCCACTTGAGCAGTAACTTTGGTGGAACAAACCTCTCCTGTTTTCTCCTTAGCTATGTGCTTGCATAAACACGCAAATGGGGGAGGGGAGGAGGAAAAAGCAGTTAGAGTGGAGATACACACCTGGTCCTGAAGGCTAAATTACCCTGCCTCTTCTGGTTTAGTAGTTCATGTAGTAATCCACTGGCTTTGTGGCTGTGTAACTACCTCCGATGGAGCAGGATGATTAAAAGAGTGTGCTCTGGAGCTAAAGTGCCTATTTCAATAGAGAATAACTGGCAGGGTGACTTTGGGCAAATAAATGCTGCTCTCTGGACTTCAACATATCGATCTGTAAAATGGGAATACAAAAGCACTCAGAACTATTGTGAGCATTGAATAAGCTAACTTATATAGTGTGCTTAGAATGGTGCCTGCCACATAGATAATCTTAAAGAGATGGCTGGCAATGATCATCATCATCATTTATGTTATACAGAATGTAAGTTAAAAAAAAAAGAATGTAAGTCAGAGAGTAGTAACAATTATAGTTCTTATTGACTGAGCATTTATTAGACAGCCACCATGCTTTGCCTTCATTATCTTATGTAATATTCTCAACTACCTTTTAAGTTAATATACCCCTTTTACAGATAGAAAAACTGATGCTCAGAGAGGGGAACTAACCACTCCAGAACAGCTGTGGTGTGCTGAGCCCACCAGACCCAATCTTGCATCACTTTGATGAGGAAGCTTGCATTCTGGTTCCTTTTACTTTGCACTCAGAGTGCTTTGTTTTCTTTATGGCTGTGTTGGTAGACTCTTTTTAGAACCATGTGGTCAGTCTAGAAGTATGATCGGCTCTAAAAACCTCCTAGCAGTTATATTAATAAACATGGCTTAGATAAGTACCAGAGAATTGGCCACCATCACCAAGGAGCAGCCTAAGGAATGTTAACCAACATAATTTGTGCTCAAACTATCAACAAATGTGTCTGGGGCACACCGTGAGATTTAGTTGCTCCCAGAGACGTGGATGGTGATGCAACTCAGGGGGGAAAGTTTATTCTCAGTCTTCAACTGCATACATGGGGGCTCAAGAGTCCTAAGTAGAAGTGACAGATTCAACATGGCATTTGTGACACAACATGGCCCAAGAACTAAGAGCAGGGTTTGCCATCCAATGTACTGAGCTATTCACACACTTCAGTCTGTTTTTTTGGTCACTTCTAGAGTGGTGAACACAGTCAAAGACTTTTCTCTGAATCCCAGTTTCACTAACTAGTGAGACGGGGATGTGAATACTTAAATCCTCAACTCTTGTGAATATTTAGACTTTTTGTGAATATTAATAGAAATAATGAACAAATGCAAGCAATACAGTATATTATTATGCAAGGTTACCACTCAGTTTTAGCTATTACTCTTTAGGCTTAGATAACACCATATAATTAATGCTTTGTTTGTGCAAAGAGGACAGTACTTACCAAAAGGTTTTTTAGCAAATGTGTCCTGATGCAAAGGGTATAAAAAAGAAGAAATTCTGAAAGGGCAGAGATGTTCAAAGAGCTAATGAGGGAAGCACTGGGCTGAATTTGGGATGAAACTGTAATGGCACTCTCTGTATTCTGTGCTGGCGTGGTCCTTAGCAAACTGTAAAGGACCCTGCACATTTGGAGAGAGAATGCTAGTCTGGGAGGTAGGGGAAGATGGCTGGGGAATAGGGTGGTCCTGTCGCTCTCTCCAGACAAAGATTAACAATGACTTAATTCCAGAAATATTGTCAGCAAGTAAAATAAATAGACTAATCACTGTGGGCAAATTGTATGTTAATGTATCTAGGCTTTGTTTTCAGTTTGACCCTTAAAGATATATTTAATCAATCTAGATGGATGAGTCATCCTGTTCTTAATTAATCTTTTTGGACATTTATAGAGAAAAGGCAAACTCTTCGCAATGACCTTATAAACGTGTTTGAGGTTAGTATGGATTTTTATTTATGTGCATAGCACGAGCAGTCATTACTTCTAAATGATGGCTTATTTTGAATGTTCTCAGACTTTCAAAGTGTTTTATTTCTACCCTTGGAGAGAAACAGGGGTGAGTTGAAAGGAAACACATGATGGCCATTTCCTTGGCATGAACTGGGTAACCTTTCTGGAAAGAACATGTTTGTTTGGATTTTATGGCATTGCAAGCAAAGACTGGAAGAAGGACATGGGGGCAGTTGGTCTGACCGAGGCCTTTGCTGGGAAATGGAGTCATATTCAGAGATGGGTCTCAGTTGGGGTGACCCTGTGCTCACTCTCCTTTGCCATGGAAATCATCACTATCAAAAGCCTTTCCCTGAAGCTTAGAGGCTGGTTTTTTCCAATGAACACTGATACAGTGCCCAATGGCCTTTATCATGGGCTATTGTTCTGCTGGATATTGCTGGGGAAACAATACTTTGCTGGGACTCAGGAAGGTCAGTTCTGGTGCTATTTGATGGAGGGATCTGACTTAAATTGGGGTCAGTTCTTCTAGAACACAAGTTTTGTATGTCTGTGTGTTGTAGAGAATGCCATCATTGCTTGGTCCTGCAGCTCCTCTGGTTCATCAGAACTGTGGACCCCAGGATCCTTTTGCTACTTTTGTGGTCCAACCGTTTAGCCTTTAGTATTCATTTGTATTGAGTACCTATAGTGTAGCAGGCATTGGGACTTCAGTGGAATATATTATCGATTGACAGTTATATTCTACATGTTGAGAGTACATAAGAATTCCAAGATATTGGTAAATGCCATGAAACAAGGTGCTGCGACAAGATGGCATCTTTGAGAGGTAGAAAGGAGTCCATGGAGGCTGGAGGAGAGAGGAGCAGGTGGGGGTGGGCTGAAATGTGGCCTATAATATGGTCGGGGACCAGGTGACATTGGGTCTCCAGGGAGACAGGAAGGAGTTTGGGTCTGACTCAAATCACAGCAGGAAGCTATTGGAGTGATTTAGGTAGCAGACTGACATGATTTGATTTAGGTTTTTGGAGATCTCTCTTGAGATCTCTGTTGTGCAGAGCCTTTCTACTGTAAGCAGAGTCCATAGGCGGATCAGCTGCCTGAGCATCAGCATCTGCAAATGGTTAGGAAGGCAGAGTCTTGGACTCCACTCAGGTCCTTTCCAGTGGCATCTGCATCTTTAATAGGATTCTTAGTATGACTGTATGGAGGTTCCTCAAAAAACTAAGAATAGAGGTGCCATATGATTCAGTAATTCTACTCCTGGACATATACCCAGACAAACCTATAATTTGAAAAAACGCATGCACCCCAATGTTCACAGCACCTTATATGTTACAATAGCCAAGACATAGAAACAACCTATATGTCCACTGAAGAAGATGTGGCATATCACAATGGAATATTATTCAGCCATATAAAAGAATGAAATAATGCCATTTGCAATAACATGGCTGGACCTAGAGATTATCGTACTAAGTGAAATCAGAGAAAGACAAATCCATATGATATTATTTATATGTGGAATGTAAAACATGATACAAATCAATGTATCTACAAAATAAACACAGACTCATAGATATAGAGAACAGATATGTGGTTGCCAAGTGGGTAGAAGGGTTAGGGACAGAGGAATGGGAGTTTGAGATTAGCAGATGCAAACTATTATATATAGGATGGATAAAAATAAGGTCCTATTATATATATCTCAAACTACGGCACAATTGCACTCATCTCATACGCTAGCAAAGAAATGCTCAAAATTCTCCAAGCCAGCCTTCAGCAATATGTGAACCATGAACTTCCAGATGTTCAAGCTGGTTTTAGAAAAGGCAGAGGAACCAGAGATCAAATTGCCAACATCTGCTGGATCATCAAAAAAGCAAAAGAGTTTCAGAAAAACATCCATATCTGCTTTATTGACTATACCAAAGCCTTTGACTATGTGGATCACAATAAACTCTGGAAAATTCTGAAAGAGATGAGAATACCAGACCACCTGACCTGTCTCTTGAGAAGCCTGTATGCAGGTCAGGAAGCAGTTAGAACTGGACGTGGAACAACAGACTGGTTCCAAATTGGCAAAGGAGTATGTCAAGGCTGTATCTTGTCACCCTGCTTATTTAACTTATATGCAGAGTGCGTCATAAGAAACTCTGGGCTGGAAGAAGCAGAAGCTGGAATCAAGATTGCCAGGAGAAATATCAATAACCTCAGATATGCAGATGCCACCACCTTTATGGCAGAAAGTGAAGAAGAACTAAAGAGCCCCTTGATGAAAGTGAAAGAGGAGAGTGAAAAATTTGGCTTAAAGCTCAACATTCAGAAAACTAAGATTATGGCATCTGGTCCCATCACTTCATGGCAAATAGATGGGGAAGTAGTGGAAACAGTGACTGACTTAATTTTGGGGGGCTCCAAAATCACTGCAGATGGTGAATGCAGCCATGAAATTAAGACACTACTCCTTGGAAGGAAAGTTATGACCAACCTAGACAGCATATTAAAAAGCGGAGACATTCCTTTGTCAACAAAGGTCCATCTAGTTAAGGCTATGGTTTTTTCAATAGTCATGTATGGAGGTGAGAGTTGGACTATAAAGAAAGCTGAGCGCCTCAGAATTGATGCTTTTGAACTGTGGTGTTGAAGAAGACTCTTTAGAGTCCCTTGAACTGTAAGGAGATCCAACCAGTCCATCCTAAAGGAAATTAATCCTGAATATTCATTGGAAGGACTGATACTGAAACTGAAACTCGAATACTTTGGTGACCTGATGTGAAGAGTTGACTCATTTGAAAAGACCCAGATGCTGGAAAAGATTGCAGGCAGGAGGAAAAGGGGATGAAAGAGGATAAGATGGTTGGATGGCATCACCAACTCAATGAGTTTGGGTAAACTCAGGGAGCTGGTGATGGACAGTGAGGCCTGGTGTGCTGCAGTCCATGGGGTCACAGAGTCGGACACGACTGAGCAACTG